>OY720349.1:21045879-22245879 GCA_963082975.1 Labia minor | reverse complement strand
GGCTGGGCCGCATATAGTACAATTCGCACCGTGTTTGAAGCGTCCAAAGATAAAAAACTTAAAGCTGATCTATTCAATTCAACTGTGTTGCCTGCCCTTAGTTACGGTTGTGAAGCGTGGACCTTAACGTAGGCCCACGAAAACAAAATAAATGTCATCCAGGCGGGAATCGAAAGAAGATTGGTCGGCTTAAACCTCCGCTGTCAACGCATACTTGGGCTGCACAACCGGGATATACGCGAAATGTCGGGGGTAGGAGATATGCTACTATATGCTCTCAAGCGAAAACACGATTGGGCAGGTCATCTTGCCAGAAGAGAGGATGAAAGATGGAGCCTGGCAGTGCAGCTATGGATACCCCGTCAAAAGATAAGACCCCTCGGGTGACCGCCAGCCCGCTGGACCGACTCCCTGAATAGGAGCATGTCCCTTAGAGCGACAAATAGTCAACTTATCAAGGAGCACTGGACTACGATAGCCAAAGACAGAGACAGATGGAGATATTCTTGGGACCCGCATGCAACGAATCAACGCATCGAATAACGGGTCGTCTAAGTAAGTAAGTAAAGTATATCCAAGGTTGGGAAAACAGAGGAATATATACCTCAGTTGTATAAATTTTATAAATTTTTTTTTAATTTTGTTTAAAAACATGTCACAATAATAATCTATTTCTTAAATAAATAGGTTACATAGAACATTATTCTTTTCATTTTAGATGTTCAATTTATATAATTATTTAATTGAAAAATTTTGTAATTTTTATATATATAGAATTAATTAAAATTAAATTTAAGATATGTTGCTGTAGATCAATCCACATGCAATTGAAATATATAATTAATTAAAATCTATATACATAAAACATGTAAATAAAATATATAAGGAAATATTAATATATATAAAATATATAATTTATTAAAATACATAAGTAATTAATATATATAATTAATTAAAATATATATACATATTATTATAATAATAAAATTATACATACATTATAAACCATATCTGCGGATGTCTGCTAGCTAAATTTTTAAAATCCATTTTGAATTATTTGAATGAGAGGAGAGCGGGAGGAATGAAAAAATTATGAAATTTTTCAGTTAAGTGAAAAATTATTTATTTAGAGCTAAAACTGACATTTCAGAAATAAATTTTTTTTTAGAAAATTGCTGAAATGTTGGTCTTATCCCCAAATAAATAATTTTTCACTTAACTGAAAAATTTCATAATTTGCATGTCTAGAAGAAAAGAATAATGTTGTATGTGACATATTTATTTGAAAATAGATTATTACAAAATATCATTAACAATAATGATGTGTATATCATTTGTAAAGAAATCTTTTATACATATTTTTCTTTAAACATATTATATTAAATTTCTCACTTAAATAAAAATTACACAATTTTTCAATTATATAATTATATAAATTGCACATCTAAAATGAAAAGAATAATGTTCTATGTAACCTATTTGTTTAAAAAATAGATTATTATTGTGACATGTTTTTAAACAAAATTAAAAAAAAATTTATAAAATTTATACAACTGAGGTATATATTCCTCTGTTTTCCCAACCTTGGATATTCCATTATTAAATATCACAAAACCTACCATCTTGATTTATATTCAAGGGTATCCTTCCACGAATTAATTTCTTCTTTTCAGGTGTGTAGAAATCATAATCATTAAAATGAAGTTTGCATACACGCAGTGGCGTACCTAGAACTTTTGCCGCCCGGGGCGATCTCCAGTTAGCCGCCCTTTTTATTATAAGTCAACCAAATAGTGGTATTTATAAATTAATGCACATAAATAAATTATTAAGTTATTTAATCAATATTAATTAATACACAGAGAGTAAATTTTTTTACACATATTTGTATGTACTCGTAAACATATTTATATCATATTTACTCTTCTAGCTTTCATACTAGAAAAATCGTGTATAATGCTCTCACAATTTATATTATTTGTAATTTCTTGTTATTTTGACAATATTGCAAGATTTTGTAGTCTTAATTGACTCATTGTAGAACGAAGATCATTTTGCCGAACAAAATCTTAAATATGCGTTTACGAATTCAACTAATTTTAATGAATACAATAAAATAAAATTATTATCCTGTTCTTGGAATTAGAATTCAAAATTTATACTAAAATGAATTTATTTACACCGAGGAATAATATTCGAAATCATATAGTTAATCATAATTTATATAAATCAAATAATAAACTTATAATAATCATAATAATCATTTATTATTCAAGAAAGAAAAAAAATAAATATGAAATGAATAGGTTGCTTTTTACAACTATAACTAAATATAAAAAATGCCGCCCCAAGATAAGTGCCGCCCGGTGCGGACCGCACCCACCGCACCCCCCTAGGTACGCCACTGCATACACGATATTTTAGCAGACTATTATACTTATTATTACGATTATTATTATACTCATTGGCAACTAGAACAAGTGTCCTCGTTCTTCTCCAGGTAGAGAATTTGTAACACAATTCTTATGAATACAATCTAAAAACTGCAAAATCAAAAATTTATTTATATGTACATATATTATATAACTTTATCAAAATCAATAATAGTAAAATTATATTAATTATACTTACTTTATTATTAATCATATTGATCGCAATTGGAGGGTGTCGGATCAGTAAGATAATATAATATTTACAATTGTTTCAAATTGTTTAGGTTAGACAATCAGATGTTTACATGTTTACGACACTTTCACAATATTTAAAATGATTCTGAATGATTCAAATTGATTTCATTAATTTAAAAATGAGTCTGGTGCGGAATCTGTTGGTTGTTTTATGAACAACTTTCGGATTTGAATTAGTAACAGCAGCGCCTCTGGTGTGCCTTAAGTGCGTAACACATTTTCTAAATCCCTTATTGACGTGTACGACCTCTGAGTTTGTGTTGATCAGTGTTAATATCTTAAAGAGGAATATTTGCTTGTTTTATTAATTTTAATTCTTAATCAAAATTTCAAGCGGTATATATTTATGACCCCCTACACCTCGCAGAATTTGATGAAACTTCGCCAGTTGATTCTTTGATTAATTCTAAGAAACTTTTTCCTTAGGCATTTCTTGGGAAAACTTCTAGTTTTCGAGATACAAGTGATTAAAGATTGGATATCAATCCATTGATATCCCATTTAGCTACCATGTCTTAGCAGTTTGACCAGCAGAGGGCGCGACTAATTTTCGGTTTTTTCTGTTTGGATTGTATATAGAAAAATTAAAAAATTAATTAATAAAATAATTTTCCTATATACAAACCGAACAGAATAAAACTAAAATTAGTGAATATGTGAATAATTAGTGAATTAGTCAATGAAACTTTCTTAATGGCTGCACATTTCGACATTCAAAACCATCTAATTGATATCCAATCTTTAATCACTTGTATCTCGAAAACTAGAAGTCACAGAGCATCCGTATCAGAGGGTATCACACAACGGGGTATCAAATCAATGGGACAGGCGTAACTCGAACACCAGATGGCGTTACATGTAAAAAGTCGACTCTTCAGGCGTCCAATAGATGGCACCGCAAAAAAAAAAATGGCCGAAGATCACCCCCTCCCACAGGCCTTCCGAATTTCCTGCAATTATTTGAATGCTGCTAATGAAATCATCACTCAATTTATAAGTAGTATCTATCAAACTAAATAAATATTTTAAACAAACTTTTTTTTTTGTAATCCTTAAGATTAAAATGTCACACGTAATTTTATATAAGCAGATATTATATTAAATTATTATATGCCACCAGATATTATATACCACCAAAATTTGTAACTATAAATATGTACTCTTAATATAATACACAATAGTTTAAATTATACAAAAAAACTTGTTCATCAATGACACCAATCGAAATAAATTGATTTCTTGACTCTTGACTAATTGTTATTTTTCACTTAACACTATTTAACTTATGAAGTTATATTATATATTATTTGATAAATATAAATATAAATTTTATTTAACATTTAACACAAATAAAATTGAAAAATTTATTATAAATTGTTTGATAAATAATTAAAATTACATTGTAACAAATCAAATAACAAAGTTAAATTATTTAATATTTGATAAATAAATACAAATTTCACAGCAATATAGAAATTCACAATAAGCACTATTAAATCAAATATATTCACGTACTCCTCTCAGTATATCTTTTATAGTTTTTCACACATGTTTAAAAATTGCATAAAACTGCTATATATAGAATTTCAGCTTGGTTGAATCGCTAAAGGTACCGGAATTAATTTTTTAGCACGTTGACTAACAATCACGCGCCAGCATGTGACCAGATGCCCTCAACAAAGAGCCAAACTCGCGCTGGTTTAATAAATACTATTTATTAATTTTAATTTATAATTTCATTTAAATATATTATATATGTGTTAATTTTATCCAATTGGAATTTGCATGATAGCCGACCGGAGACATCCCACATTTTTTTCATTTATAAATTTACCCAAATGTTCGTAAATCAGTTGTTTGATAAACTTAGATGATTAAAAATGCGTTGGATTAATTATTCTTAGTTAATCAATGATTTATGGATTTCTTGTGATCTTTTTAAATAGTATCTTTTTGGAAATAGAAATGATTATTTATTTATAAATTTCCTTCTCACTAAGAACAATTCGTATGTGTTTCTCTCGTTTCAAATATTGGCATTGAAAATTTTTAATCCATACATATAAAATATTAACAAGAACATTATTCGTTTATTTTATTTATGTAAATTACATAAAAGTAGGTGAAGTTTTCTGTTAATTTAAATTATTTATTTGGATATTTGAAAAAAGCATATTTGATTTCTGTAATGCTAATTTTATATCTCAATAAATAATTTTTAAATTCCCAATATTCATACAAAAAAAATTTAAAAATGCCTCTCTCGCCGGTCGGTAAAAACGCTCCCACATGTCCAACCAGTCTGCCAGCCTTGCCAGCACTTGCCAGCACTAAGGGTGAGAAAAAAATAGCATTGTGTGATACCACAGAGCATCCGTATCAGAGGGTATCACACAATGCTATTTTTTTCTCACCCTTAGTGCTGGCAAGTGCTGGCAAGGCTGGCAGACTGGTTGGACATGTGGGAGCGTTTTTACCGACCGGCGAGAGAGGCATTTTTAAATTTTTTTTGTATGAATATTGGGAATTTAAAAATTATTTATTGAGATATAAAATTAGCATTACAGAAATCAAATATGCTTTTTTCAAATATCCAAATAAATAATTTAAATTAACAGAAAACTTCACCTACTTTTATGTAATTTACATAAATAAAATAAACGAATAATGTTCTTGTTAATATTTTATATGTATGGATTAAAAATTTTCAATGCCAATATTTGAAACGAGAGAAACACATACGAATTGTTCTTAGTGAGAAGGAAATTTATAAATAAATAATCATTTCTATTTCCAAAAAGATACTATTTAAAAAGATCACAAGAAATCCATAAATCATTGATTAACTAAGAATAATTAATCCAACGCATTTTTAATCATCTAAGTTTATCAAACAACTGATTTACGAACATTTGGGTAAATTTATAAATGAAAAAAATGTGGGATGTCTCCGGTCGGCTATCATGCAAATTCCAATTGGATAAAATTAACACATATATAATATATTTAAATGAAATTATAAATTAAAATTAATAAATAGTATTTATTAAACCAGCGCGAGTTTGGCTCTTTGTTGAGGGCATCTGGTCACATGCTGGCGCGTGATTGTTAGTCAACGTGCTAAAAAATTAATTCCGGTACTTTTAGCGATTCAACCAAGCTGAAATTCTATATATAGCAGTTTTATGCAATTTTTAAACATGTGTGAAAAACTATAAAAGATATACTGAGAGGAGTACGTGAATATATTTGATTTAATAGTGCTTATTGTGAATTTCTATATTGCTGTGAAATTTGTATTTATTTATCAAATATTAAATAATTTAACTTTGTTATTTGATTTGTTACAATGTAATTTTAATTATTTATCAAACAATTTATAATAAATTTTTCAATTTTATTTGTGTTAAATGTTAAATAAAATTTATATTTATATTTATCAAATAATATATAATATAACTTCATAAGTTAAATAGTGTTAAGTGAAAAATAACAATTAGTCAAGAGTCAAGAAATCAATTTATTTCGATTGGTGTCATTGATGAACAAGTTTTTTTGTATAATTTAAACTATTGTGTATTATATTAAGAGTACATATTTATAGTTACAAATTTTGGTGGTATATAATATCTGGTGGCATATAATAATTTAATATAATATCTGCTTATATAAAATTACGTGTGACATTTTAATCTTAAGGATTACAAAAAAAAAAGTTTGTTTAAAATATTTATTTAGTTTGATAGATACTACTTATAAATTGAGTGATGATTTCATTAGCAGCATTCAAATAATTGCAGGAAATTCGGAAGGCCTGTGGGAGGGGGTGATCTTCGGCCATTTTTTTTTTTTGCGGTGCCATCTATTGGACGCCTGAAGAGTCGACTTTTTACATGTAACGCCATCTGGTGTTCGAGTTACGCCTGTCCCATTGATTTGATACCCCGTTGCTAGAAGTTATCCCAAGAAATGCCTAAGGAAAAAGTTTCTTAGAATTAATCAAAGAATCAACTGGCGAAGTTTCATCAAATTCTGCGAGGTGTAGGGGGTCATAAATATATACCAAACACTTTTTTAGATGTTTAGATAAGAATTCCTCACTAATGAAATTATTATGACAATATACACAAGAATATAGAGGACCTAAAAAATAATTTTTTCATTATTTTAAATTATTATATTTTTACATATTTAAATATTTAATAATTGAATTTTATGAATAATATCATTACAAATAATATTAAAAATATAATTTTAGTGACAATTATGTCTTTAGACTTTAGATGATAAGCATAGAAATAAAACTTACCTATATATATTGGATACTTTAGGTCTTCTGAATAGAGATCCATTTTTAATTGATTAAAGTATTATCAAGTATAAAATATGGTAATTATTGAATTCCACCCCGTGAGGGAAGGAATTTGAATAACTTTACCAGACTTGTTCCATTAAATAGTGCTAATCATCCTCTATCAGACATTGGTATGGGCATCTTATATTTTTCTATATATTTTTAGATAAAAAAGATTGAAATTTTAACATGTATCCCATTTGACGTTATTTTGACTGCCATATTGCCATTATAGGTGCTGCCCTCTAGAGGCCAAATGGTTGAACCAATCTATAATGGCAATATGGCAGTCAAAATAACGTCAAATGGGATACATGTTAAAATTTCAATCTTTTTTATCTAAAAATATATAGAAAAATATAAGATGCCCATACCAATGTCTGATAGAGGATGATTAGCACTATTTAATGGAACAAGTCTGGTAAAGTTATTCAAATTCCTTCCCTCACGGGGTGGAATTCAATAATTACCAAGTGTTTTAATAAAAATATATTTTCAATTTTAAAAAATGATGTAAAACTCAAAAAGGAAACAGAAAAATATTTAGACAAAAACTATGAAGAAGATACTAAATTACACCATACAGAAGACAGGCATTATCAAAATAATAATTTTAAAGTTAAGTTTAAACAAGGATCTCATTTATTAACGAATACAGCTGAAAAGCCTTTTGAATGTAATTATTGTAAAAAGAAATTTAATCTGAAATCAAATTTAAATCAACATTTATTAATTCATACAGGAGAAAAGCCTTTCGAATGTAATTATTGTGAAAAGAAATTTACTCAGAAATCTAATTTAAATTGTCACTTATTAATTCATACAGGTGAAAAGCCTTTTGATTGTAATTATTGTGAAAAGAAATTTAAGCTTAAATTACCTTTAACTAAACATTTATTAATTCACACAGGCGAAAAGCCTTTTGAATGTAATTATTGTAAAAAGAAATATAATCAGAAATCAAATTTAAAAAAACATTTATTAATTCATACACGAGAAAAACCTTTTGAATGTAATTATTGTAAAAAGAAATTTAATCTCAAATCAACTTTAAATAAACATTTAAGAAATCATACAGGAGAAAGGCCTTTTGAATGTAATTATTGTAAAAAGAAATTTAATCTGAAATCAACTTTAAATAAACATTTAAGAAATCATACAGGAGAAAAGCCTGTGGTGCCGCACACCACAAGAAGATGGCGCCGCGCCAACGTGCGCCAGCCCATGACGGCAACAACATGATGGAGCATATGTATATGGTGTAAACGGTGAATTCAATAAAGGAGTTATGACTCCGACTCATCGGCTTTTATTTCTAGCCCTTTCCTAACATCCGACTTCCACCTTACCCTATACACATGTCCGCCACACTGGTGACCCCGACGTGATATTTGCTGGAACCGGTTTAATAAACCCTGGGGGTGTCTCCAGCAAATATCGCAATCCTGTCCCGGCTTCCTAGCCGTTTCCATCCATGGCACGACGGCGCCGCCTCCAACTACATCGCCACGGCTGCCTCCGGACCTACATCGCCACGGCTGCCTCCGGACCTACATCGCCACGGCTGCCTCCGGATCTACATCGCCACGGCTGCCTCCGGACCCACATCGCCAGGGCTGCCTCCGGTTCTGCATCGCCATGGCTGCCTCCGGTTCTGCATCGCCACGGCTGCCGCTGAGGTCGTCGCCGTCATCGCAGTCGCCTCGGACATTATCGCCATCATACCGGTCGTCAATACCTAGACCGTACATGTTGGCCATCACTGCCGTCACTTCCATCAGCGCCATCGTCTCCCGAGCGGCAACACGTGCTGCGGTCGCCGCCACTGTCCGAGATGTCATCATCGCCACGACCACGAGCGCCCGGTGTCATCGCATCGACAACGTGCCTCGGTCGGCGCCACCGTCCGGACGCCATCGCGGTCATGACCGCTACCACGGGGGTTGTATCGCTAGAACGCTGGAGGGGGAGTACTGTGGTGCCGCACACCACAAGAAGATGGCGCCGCGCCAACGTGCGCCAGCCCATGACGGCAACAACATGATGGAGCATATGTATATGGTGTAAACGGTGAATTCAATAAAGGAGTTATGACTCCGACTCATCGGCTTTTATTTCTAGCCCTTTCCTAACATCCGACTTCCACCTTACCCTATACACATGTCCGCCACAAGCCTTTTAAATGTAATTATTGTGAAAAGAAATTTACTCAGAAATCTAATTTAAATCGTCACTTATTAATTCATACAGGAGAAAAATATTTTGAATGTAATTATTGTAAAAAGAAATTTAATCGGAAATCAATTTTAGATAATCATTTATTAATTCATACAGGTGAAAAGCATTTTGAATGTAATTATTGTAAAAAGAAATTTAATCGGAAATCAACTTTAAATATACATTTATTAATTCATACAGGAGAAAGGCCTTTTGAATGTAATTATTGTAATAAGAAATTTAATGTGAAATCAAATTTAAAAGATCATTTAATAATTCATACAGGAGAAAAGCCTTTTGAATGTAATTATTGTAAAAGAAATTTAATCAGAAATCTAATTTAAAAGGTCACTTATTAATTCATACAGGTGAAAAGCCTTTTGAATGTAATTATTGTGAAAAGAAATTTAAGCTTAAATCAATTTTAGATAGACATTTATTAATTCATACAGGAGAAAATCCTTTTGAATGTAATTATTGTGAAAAGAAATTTAATCTGAAATCTAATTTAAAGTGTCACTTATTAATTCATACAGGTGAAAAGCCTTTTGAATGTAATTATTGTGAAAAGAAATTTAAGCTTAAATTACATTTAACTAGACATTTATTAATTCATACAGGAGAAAAGCCTTTTGAATGTAATTATTGTGAAAAGAAATTTATTCAGAAATCTAATTTAAATGGTCATTTATTAATTCATACAGGAGAAAAACCTTTTGAATGTAATTATTGTAATAAGCAATTTAATCAGAAACCCGCTTTAAATAAACATTTATTAATTCATACAGGAGAAAAACATTTTGAATGTAATTATTGTAATAAGAAATTTAATGTGAAATCAAATTTAAAAGATCATTTAATAATTCATACTGGAGAAAAGCCTTTTGAATGTAATTATTGTGAAAAGAAATTTAATCACAAATCTCATTTAAATAGACATTTATTATCTCACACATGAGAATAACCTTTTGAATGTAATTATTTTAAAAATAAATTTATTCAAAAAATTATCTTTAAGTAAACATTTATTAATAAATACTGTATGTAAATTATTCTTAATAATGAAGTTTAAAGATTTTTAATATCTAATTGAATTTGTATTACATTTAAAATGTCAAAATTAATATTATTTTATATACCATTCTCGACAATATACGTATTTTAAACACACCTGCTATATTTTTGCATATATTCGCGTTTTTTGATGTCTAGAATTAAAAAGTGACTTTAGAATTTTTCACGTCTGTCTGTCTAACCGGAAATTGTCAAAACGGCATTAACACTGAGATTAAGTTACACAAGGGATTGTTCTTGTTCGGGGTCACCAGTTTGGTTTTATTGCTTCTTATTAAATCCAATGACTCCTTAATACATATAAACAGAGGTTATTTTTTAATAAAACGCATTAATATTTTTTATAATATTTTACTTATTAATAGATTAGAATATCTGAATAGATACAGGTTGAACAATTAATAAATATAACTTTAAACTCTTAAATCACAACTTGCTTTTCTGGCTACTTGATCAATAATTTATTAATATTCTTTATCTATCTATCTTCTATATATATTCTATATATATATATATAAATCCAATGACTCCTTAATACATATAATCAGAGGTTATTTTTTAATAAAACGCATTAATATTTTTTATAATATTAGTCATGTTCGCACGGCTACTTGTGCTCACATAACTAGAATAAGTTATTATAGGGATTGACAGGGTCCACTATCTGTCAATCAACTTCGTAATTTATTGTATTCTGACCCGACCTAACATCTGGTCAAAGGATGGTCCATCCTAACCCTTTCTTTAGATTTAAGTTATTATAGGGATGAACAAAGCCCAAGAAATGTCAACCAACCTAATTAATTTAATATCTGTTAACAATTAACGTCATGACCCAAAGACGGCTAAGTGTCGTCCAGATGAATGTCTTAAATCACCCACCGAGACACTATTTTCCCACAGCCCCTTCTACGAACCTCCATGTGTCCCCTCAGCTCCCCCGCCCCCTAGTCAAGTAATATATATATGGAGAGCAGAAATTGCAGACGATTCAATTGCTAGTCTTTAGTTCTTAGTTTTAGTTTTAAGAAACTCAACACACACCCTTTCGGCCTTGTATGATTTTTGTAACAAGTTCACAAATAAACTTCTATTTCCTTCTTTATAAAATTCGCCTTTTATTGTTACCTTTTAACTACCTACTATCTTAGTAGGAAGGTAAGCACATAACTGGCGCAGTCACATAACTGGCACAGTCGGTATTTTTCGCGAACGTAATATTTTACGTAAACTTTTCTAAGTTTTATCGCGAACGGTGTTAAAACTTCAACATCTTGCTTCAATCTTCCGATCAACTGACGGCGTCTGATCATCGTCTTCAGCTATCAAGAAGCAGGAGAAGTCACCGCGAGCTTACGAGCCTACCACGACTACACGACACTGAGGAAAGCGACGTCCACTGCCTTAACGAGGAGCGGTTCAAGCAAATCATCCCAGGTCACCTATAAATACTAGGAGCGGTTATCATCTCTCCGAAGGGCGCAGTCATCAAGGAAGGAAAAGAAGAAGGAAAAACGTGAGCCATATAAACAATCATACACCAAAATTAATTAAACCTAAATTTAAATAAATAAAATCAAAATTATAAATAAAAATTTTAACAATTAAATAATTTTTAAATTAATTAAAATAAAAAAAAATATAATAATAAATTGCCAATTAAAAATAATAATTAAATAAAGAAAATAATAATTAAATAAAGAAAAATAATAATTAAATAATGAAAAATAAATAAATGATATTAAACTAAATAATTAATTAAAATAAAATAATAAAAGAGAATTGATTGAAATAATTAAACGATAATAAAATAATCTTTGAATAGTTAGTTAATAATAAATCTGAGAAGGAGCGGTCATTTTTACGCAGCTGTATCTCAGGAATATAACGTAATTAACAATAATAAAGATACTCCGAGGAGGTTTGTTCCATTATTGCGACCAAACCTCGTGAAAAAGTTAGGAATAAAATAAAGAAATAAAAATAAAAAAATTAAATAATTGATTGAAGTGTATAAATAATAATTGAATAATTAATTAAAATAACAGTGAATAACTAATTAAATAAAAGAAATAATAATTAATTAAAAATTAAAATTAAATAAAATAATTTAAAATATAAAAATAAATAAAAATTAAAATTGAATGATTAATAAAAATAAATATAAAAAATAATAAATAGCTAAATAATTAATAATAATAAACAAACAATTAAAATAAAATAAAATAATAAAAAAATTATAGTAAAAATAAAATAATCTAAGCTTCAAAAATGAATGTAAGTGATTTATTAAATTGTATCCCCACTTTCACGGGCGACTCAAATAAATTGGAAAGGTTTATCAGTACAGTAGATGCGGTTTACAGAGGTATCTCCCACGACCACCATCAATTCCTCCTTTTGTTTGTTAGGAATAAAATTCAAGGCCAAGCCGACGAATTATTAACTCACGTTAGTCTGACCATTTGGGAAGATCTGAGAAAAGTGCTTAATGACTTATTTTTAGAAACAAAAGATGAGAGCACCCTCCGCCGCGAACTTTATGACATGGAGAGGTCTCGAGCCAAAATTATAGATAGGTATAAAAAAATTCAGGAGCTTATCGGAAAATTCGCAGCGCGCATCAACGCGTCAAATGAAACCTCCAGTGGCAAGGATGTGGCCAAAAGGCATTTCGAAACAGATGCTGTTAACATTTTCGTTAGGTCTCTCCCGGAGCCAGAAAGATCGCAAATTATAGCGCAAAATTTCAAAACAATCAATGAAGTTTTTAGTTACTTATCGAATAAAACCAGTCTATTAAGTAGAGAGAACAATGTCAATAATTACAATTCCGATGGACAGCAAAGGCCTAGACAATTCGCCCCCAGGAGTCACTCCTATCATAAAAATTATTATCAAAATTACCACCCCCCTCCCCGCCACCACAATTCACAAGGCTCCTTTAACCAATTCAACTCACCAAATTTTAACCAACCCCCCCAATTTAGAAACAATGGAAATCGCCAACATAACCCTCACCACAGCCACCCCCCTTGGTTCGGCAACCAACAACAAAACTTTTATCCCCCTTCCACCCCTATGAGTATTCAAACGACTAGATCAAGAAACGCTCGTTCTGACCGATCTAGAATGAACATTCATGAATTTAACAACATTAGGGACGAACAGAATAATTTTTTAGATATAAAAACCCAAATTAATAGCGAGAATTTAAAAAAAGAAAGTGTAAATTTAATTAATCAAAAAATTGATAATATAATTCCTATTCAAATAGAAAATAATTCGATTAAACTAGAAAAATTAGAACGAGATGAAAGAAATAAAATTAATATTAACTCAAAAGATAAAGATCTAGAAATTATTAATCCAAGTGAAATAAAAAATGAATCAACAGAGATCTTGTTAATATTAAACAACGAGGAGGAGTCTATTATAAACAAACCTAGTAGACATGGTAAAGAAAATGATTCTAAAAAATTATATGACAATGATTTATCTTTACAAGTGCAATTGGAAGATGTAGGACTGGAAAATAATTCTTTGAATGAAAATTTAAATGAAATGGAATTGCTTCTAAAATCTAAAGACGATGAATTAAAACTTAAATCAGAGATTTCCAACGAAGAGAAAAAATTATTAGAAGAGAAATTGAATAATGAAATGAAAACCTCCAATAAATTAAGGGATGATTTACAAAATAATTTATGTTTATTAGAAGAACGGGAAAAAGAAATTGATAATTTAAATACCAAAATAAATAAAATAAAAAAAGAAATAATTATTACTAAATCCTCCGATTATGATAAAGAAAAACAATTAGTTTCTTTAATTGATGATTTAGAAAATCCTAAAAGAAAAAATTCACAAATATGTTCTCAATTAACAACAAAAGAAACAGACTTAAAAGATTTAAATGATAAAATCGGCATTTTACAAAAATATAAAAAAGTCGAAGATGGGCAGCAAGCAATAAATAATACCCATCAAAGAACAATCGACATGATACCCTTCGAAGTTTTATTAGAAGTTAAAATGAAAAACGAAAAAGATATGCATATGCGTGAATTAATAGAAAAGGAATTGATAAAACAATTCGATAACGAGAGAGAAGAATTAAGAAAAAGTAGGAAAGAGCAAATATTAAAATTTCATGAAGAAATTCGAATATATAATTGGAAAAGAAAGGCTTGAAAAAGAATTGAAATCGAAAGGCTACCAAATACAAACAATTTGGATCTGATATAATAATTAAACAGAAATATTTAGGTCCTTATCGGGTTATTAATAAATTTATAAATGATAGATATCAAGTAGAAGTGTCAGGTAAGGAGCAGGGACCACAAACAACCTATACAGGAGCCGAGTATATGAAACCCTTTCCCTTTCCCTTAACTTTATTATTATTATTGAAGATGTATTTAAATATAATTTTGAGGACAAAATTTTATTTGACAGTACAGGATCTGATTAATCAAATCTCCCAGATGTCACTTTATATAAATTCCGTACCTCCTCGATTTGTTCAAACTATATAAAATTAATATTGAAATCAATGATCTTTTGGGAGGCAGCTAAATTCGTCAGACCTTTCTGTAAAGTCCATAATGACATTATTGACATTGTCCTCGAAATACCGAACTATAGCGAGAAAGAATCTAATATAATTCAAATCACCCCCATACCCAGATACCAAGAAGGGCAACTCGTACTACTAAATGAACCGTTCCAATATATTGTAGCAGATAACTTAGACTTAAAGAAAATAACTAATTGTATAATTAATAATAATAATAAATACTATTGTAAGGTTAGCCATGAGAAGGCAAGCAATTGTACAAGAAACTTAGTGATTGATAATAACAGCAAAAATTGTAAATCTCACCCCCTAAAACATTTCCCACAGTTTTTAGTGATCCCTAACAGTGAAGTGGTAATCATAAATGTAATAGATAATAATAATGTAAAAATTAATTGTAAAAGTGTCAATACAACATTGTCAAGAGGATTGTATAAAATTGTAAATAATGAATGTATAATTAACAATAGAAAGATTCACACGATTTACAGGTCCAATACGGAAATTTCCATTCTCAATTTAAGTTTAAATATTAGGAAAATAGACACAAGCAAAGAAATCACTATGCATAGTATCAAAGAAATTAAGATAGATAGCTCCAGGCTAAAAGAAATTGAGGAAATTGGATCAGTAATTCACGAAAACAAAACCACATTGTTAATTATTACAATCATTATATTAGTATTAATTATAGTGACAATATTTGTAGTAGCATTTAAGAAACGCTTATTTGTAAGAAAAAACAGTCTCGTTGGAAATAGTAGGGTTCAATTCATACCAAACAAAGAGTCATGTAAAGAAAAAACAGTTTAAATGAAAATAATAAAATTCAATTCATACCATCCAACGAAACATGTGGATGTATTCACTGAAGGTGGACAGATTAACTTCGCCCGCTAAAATTTGTTGGACAAATTTCCTTAGAGGGTGGAAGAGTCATGTTCGCACGGCTACTTGTGCTCACATAACTAGAATAAGTTATTATAGGGATTGACAGGGTCCACTATCTGTCAATCAACTTCGTAATTTATTGTATTCTGACCCGACCTAACATCTGGTCAAAGGATGGTCCATCCTAACCCTTTCTTTAGATTTAAGTTATTATAGGGATGAACAAAGCCCAAGAAATGTCAACCAACCTAATTAATTTAATATCTGTTAACAATTAACGTCATGACCCAAAGACGGCTAAGTGTCGTCCAGATGAATGTCTTAAATCACCCACCGAGACACTATTTTCCCACAGCCCCTTCTACGAACCTCCATGTGTCCCCTCAGCTCCCCCGCCCCCTAGTCAAGTAATATATATATGGAGAGCAGAAATTGCAGACGATTCAATTGCTAGTCTTTAGTTCTTAGTTTTAGTTTTAAGAAACTCAACACACACCCTTTCGGCCTTGTATGATTTTTGTAACAAGTTCACAAATAAACTTCTATTTCCTTCTTTATAAAATTCGCCTTTTATTGTTACCTTTTAACTACCTACTATCTTAGTAGGAAGGTAAGCACATAACTGGCGCAGTCACATAACTTATTTTACTTATTACAGTGGCGTACCTAAGGGGGGGGGGTGCGGTCCCCACCGGGCGGCACTTATCTTGGGGCGGCATAGAAGCTATACAGAATTTTAAGATAGAGGGTCGATCTTGATCAAAAAAGGATATATAAAAAGTTTTTAGGTTTAATGAGTTAAGTGATAAGTTAAGAAAAATAATGGTTAATTGAGTGATAAATATTGTGTTATGGATTATGAAATATGAAATTAGTTATTATAATGATAAAGTAATAGGATTTAGGGTTAAAGGAAATTTTTTTAATATATTGAAGTAGCGAGATTGGTTTTTTAAATTTTGATTCGTATAGCAAAATGTAAGAGGTTACAGAGAGTGTTCATGTGTAGGCAAATCATTGAAAGGGTTGTGGTGATGGTAAGTCTCGATTCATTTGAAGTGAGTATCGGTTGATATGCTGTTGTTGTTCATATTGAAATAATTAAACAATTCAAATCATTAATAATCTCATTGTTTGTTTATATTAATAGAGCCAAAAGTTTATTTTTTATCGTAGATTCATTTTGTTAATTGATTCGAGTTGTGTCAAGGTGTTTCATTGTTAAAAGAAAAAGATGGATTGGTAAAGGAGAGAAAATTTTTGAATTTTAAGAAAAAAGAAAATTTGTGATTAAATGTTAAATAATCTAAATGCAAATTGCATAGAAAATTAATTTTTTGTTTAAAAATTTAAATAAAATCAAAATTAAAAAAAAAAAATAAGAAAATTAATTGTCAAAAAAATTGTCAAAATTGTCAAAATTTTTTTAATTTATATTTTGAAAAAAAAATATATACAATTTTTCAAATTATTAAAAAAAAAAAAAAAAATTAATAATAATAAAATAAAAAAAAAATAAATGAAAATTTTTTTATAATTAGTTTGTAAGTGTAAATATTTAACAAAAAACTGTAAACCTTATTGTAAATATAAAAATGTAAATATTTTGTGTATATAATATCCACAAACTAATGTGCTAGTGAATTTGAAGTGATGTGTGGTACTTACCATCCACAAACTAAAGTGCTAGTGAATGTTAAGTGATGTGTCGTAATTACCCGGTTCATCAACAAAAAAAAATTTTTTTGGGTCCTTTCATATCCCCAAATAAATTTTTTTAATCGGGAACAGGGGATGTAATGATATTTTAAAAATATCATTAATTCTTAAAATAAAAGGAAAAAATAAAATTTATTTATTTAAAAATAAATAAATTTTGTGGAAAGGATTAGGATTGCAATACGTTTCCCCTGAAGAGGACTAGTGGTTGGAAAGTCAAAGGGTCAGTCGGGCAGTAGCTAGCGTCCCGAGCAGATGGACTTTATTGGAGGAAAAAGGGACCTCCATTCACCAGTCCACTGATAATCGCTTATATAAGGACCGGCTAAGATTAACAGTTTTCTACATTATTGATTTGAACATATTGTTGCATTGATTCTTTGATTGAATCTTTTGGTGGTGCGATTGTATTCATTAATACTACATTTTTAGCACCATTCCGCCGTCACTTAGATGAGTTCCGGCTACATCGTTAACAAGAAATATTGTTTGCAAGAAGGAATTTTTTATTATTAATTTTTTATTATGTTAATCAAAGAATTAAAAGAAAAATTATTTTTTAATTCACAACAAATATTGATGTCTCTTAAATTTTGATATAACGAATTTTTTTGTTCTATAAATAAATATTAAATAAATTTTTTCCATATATAAAAAAAAAACCTATAAATAAAAGTTTATATTTAAATTTAAAAGTTTTTAAAAGTATATTTAAACATTAAATATAATCAATCTTATAATAAATTTTTAATTCTTAATTTTAAATTTAATTTTTTTCTCTCTTTTTATTTTTTGTCCAGATATCCGGGACAGTTCACGCCAATTCAAAGACCAACCTTTGCCCATTACACATTTGTGACCAAAAACCCTAAATTTTCATAAAATTTCCCCCTGCCAAATTTTTCCAATATACAAAAAAATCATTACAATATTTATTTTTTTTCTTTCTTGAATAATAAATGATTATTATGATTATTAGAGAAAAGCCTTTTGAATGTAATTATTGTAAATAGAAATTTAATCATAAATCATTTTTAGATAGACATTTATTAATTCATACAGGAGAAAAGCCTTTTCAACGTAATTATTGTGAAAAGAAATTTAATCGGAAAACAGATTTAAAAACACAATTATTAATTCATACAGGAGAAAAGCCTTTTGAATGTAATTATTGTAAAAAGAAATTTAATGTGAAATCACATTTAAATAGACATTTATTAATTCATACAGGAGAAAAACCTTTTGAATATAATTATTGTGAAAAGAAATTTAATCAGAAACCCGATTTAAATAGACATTTATTAATTCATACAGGAGAAAAGCCTTTTGAATGTAATTATTGTAAAAAGAAATTTAATCGGAAAACAGATTTAAAAACACATTTATTAATTCATACAGGAGAAAAACCCTATGAATGTAATTATTTTAAAAAGAAATTTAATCAGAAATCAATCTTAGATAAACATTTATTAATTCATACAGGAGAAAAGCATTTTGAATGTAATTATTGTAAAAAGAAATTTAATCTGAAATCAAATTTAAAAGATCATTTATTAATTTATACAGGAGAAAAACCTTTTGAATGTAATTATTGAAAAAAATTTAATTGGAAATCACATTTAAATGGTCATTTATTAATTCATACAGGAGAAAAACCTTTTGAATGTAATTTTTGTAAAAAGAAATTTAATTGGAAATTTTATTTAAATAAACATTTATTAATTCATACAGGAGAAAAACCTTTTGAATGTAATTATTGTAAAAAGAAATTTAATTGGAAATCACTTTTAATAACTCATAAATGAGGAAAATACTTTTGTTTGTAATTATTGTAAAAATAAATTTATTCAAAAATCTTTAAGTATTCATCTATTTATACATACCGTTTAATAATTTATTTAATAAATTTTAACCCATCATTAAATTTAATAATATAATCTCAAAGTATATTCAAATAAAACTTTAAACCTTAAAAATTTATTTACTAAAAAATTAAAAATAAAATAAATAATTAAAAAAAAAATTAAGTTACAGTGATTTATTTATAAATGCACTAAAAACTAGAAAATCATTTTTCTCTTAGCCTCAATAAGTACATATATTCTTTTTCTGGTGGGGTTGTTGTTTAAGCAAGATTGAATCTCCCGCAAATTCGCTATTTTGATATTTTGAAAAATTCTAGTGGCGGAGTAGGCAAACACTAATGGCTAAGAAATTTAAATATGTTTGTACCGTCTAGCGTTTTCTGGGTCTTTTAGTCTTGCTATGGTCACTTCATTTCTTGTGAACACGTGTTCTTCCTATTTGGAGTTTGGTCAGCCGGGAGTAAGGTCATATTGGAAGACCTCTCAAATTCGAACAGAAGCCTTTTTTTTTGGTTTGTAAAAATTCTCCTTTCTTTAATTCTTGCTGCTCAGGTTGTATTGAAAGGAATTTGCATAATTTCTCCTCAATTTATCCCGGAGATGATAGTAATTTTCGTAGGCATTGTTTCATGGTCTGAACGTAGCGTTCCACTTGCCCGTTCGTAGCAGGGTGATAGGGGACGCTCATTTTGTGTTTAATGTCGTTTCGCTTCATAAACGATGCAAATTCTTTACTTGTAAATGCGGTACCATTGTCACTAACGATAGTTAATGGTAAACCAAAACAACAAAATAATTTTCTCAGTACTCGTATAGTTTCATCAGATGATGTGTTTCGAACACAAAATATTTCAGGCCACTTACTATAAGCGTCTATAATTAAAAGAAAATTCTTTCCTTGGAATGGACCAGCAAAGTCTATATGTATACGGTGCCAAGGATGGGATGGTCTTCATCTCCTAGAGAGACACCTGTAGACAGATTATCATAAATCACTTTAAGTTGTGGGTCAAATTGTGTAGCCTTAGCGACTTCTTTCGCTGTGATAGTTAATGTTTCCCATTGTCCTATATGGAATATTTCCGCTTCATCAATCTTATTTTCAGGGAGGATCTCTTCAGATTTCATAGGTAAGCGGGATAAAGCATCAATGTTTAAGCAAGATCAAATCTCCCGCAAATTGAATATTTTGAAATTTTGAAATGTCTAAGGTCAGAGAAGACAAGACGAGTCACGTGACACGGGGTTGAAAAATTTTAATGTTTTTGGGCCGTCTAGTGTTTTCTGGGTCTTTGGATTGTTCTATGGTCGATTCATTCCACGTGGTGAGACTGCCTATTGGTGTTTGGCCCGGAGTAAGGTCATATTGGAAGACCTCTCTAATTCGAACAGAAACCATTTTGGGTTTGTAAAATTCTCCCTTCTTTAATTCTCGCTGCTCAGCTTGTATTGAAATTGATATATTAATTAATTTGTTTAATGTTTAATTAAATCTTATTTTATAATTTGAGTTATTTACATATCTGAGGTCCACTGGAGAAATCTTGTTACCATTGTGCGATCTCGATTTTACTTTATTAGTTGTTGTTTATTAATTTGTTTAGTTTAAATTAAGATTATTTGTTTTATTTGTTTCATCTTAAACTTAGTTGTATACTGTTTTATATCTTTTTATCTTTTTTATACATTAAATCTCATTTATAAATACTCGTATATCAGAAAACGGAATTGAATTTGTTTTATTTATTAATTATTTCTTTATATCTTAAGGGAATTTAGGTGGGTTAAATTAATTGTGGTTTGGAGAGCTTCCAGTGTTTTTATTTCTTATTTTATTTAAATAAGAATTAGAATTATTTAAATAAGAATTAGAAACGTGTCTGCAATCTTCTGATCACCCAGGGACGATTTATGTATTTCTTATAATTTAAGAATTATTTAAGTCTAACTGGTCTGCTTGTAAGTATTACTTGAATTAAAAGGTTTTGCTACTCTTCCTTTTAAAAAATAAGATAGCTGGCGACCTTGACAAACTGTTTTTAAATTAAATATAATATACCCTTGTTAACGCAAAGAAGGGAATTGATTTATGCACTGAAGCATATTTTCAATTGGGATCTTTTTTGCGTTAACAATCAACATTACCGTTATCTTCAGATCTATATTTTATGTCGAAATCGAAGATTTGTAATTGAAGTGCATAATGTAACATTCTCGTTGCGCTCAAAAGTGGCAATTTATTTTTGTTGCCGAAGATGTGTATTAGAGGTTTATGGTCGGTTATCAAAGTAAATCTTCGACCATAAAGATAATTAAAAAATTTAAATATACCCCATTTTATTGCTAGGGCTTCTTTATCGATCATTGCGTAGTTCTGTTCTGCCTTTGACAGTACTCGCGATGCAAATGCAATTGGTAGTTCCTCCTTCTTCATTAATTCATATAGTGGTTGTGCTATTGTAGCCAGGTTTGGCACAAATCTGCCATAGAATGTCACCAGTCTCAAAAATGCTTTTACTCCTTTGACATTTTTAGGACGTGAGGCATTGACTACAGCTTGAATTTTTTCGTCGGTTTTATGTACACCTTTCTCATCAATTTTGTAGCCTAAAAACTTTACGTCCTCACAAAAAAATTTACACTTCTTGTAGTTTAGAATGATTCCATTTTCTTGGCAAATTTGTAAGACTTTTTCCAAATTTTGTAAATGTTCTTGATCGTTCTTTCCCGTAATTATGATATCGTCGTGTACGACACAGCAATTACCATCCTTAAATATGTGGTCGACATATCTTTGCCATTCTGCTGGTGCTGAGCTGACACCATACATCAGCCTTCGGGGTTGAAAAAGACCCCTATGGGTATTTATAGTAAGTAGTTTTGACGTCTCTTCCGTAACCTCGATATGAAGGAAAGCCGTACGTACGTCTATTGTAGAAAATTTCTTTCCACCATTTAGGATAGAAAAAACTTCTTCATATCCTGGGAAGAGATGTTGAGTTACTTTTAAGTTTTTGTTGAGTGTACAACTGTAATCTCCACATAGTCTTATGGATCCGGACGGTTTAACCACAGGCACTACTGGTGTTGCCCACTCTGAAGTTTTAACAGGTAATAGTACTCCTTCTTTTGTAAGAAGATCCAGCTCTTCATCAACTCGAGTACGTAAGGCAAGAGGAATTGTACGAGCTTTCTTGAAAACAGGTTGGGATCCTTCTTTAAGTTTAAGATCACACTTAAAATTTTTATCGAGCCAATTTTATCATCAAATACTTGAGAAAATTTCTCTTTCAACTTCTTTAATTCTTTTCCTACATCTTCTTGAAGCAAATTAATATTACTTATTTGAACTCCGAATTCATTCATCCAATCTCGACAAAAAATCAATGGAAGTTTTTCTTGAACTACTAAAAGATTAAGATGTTTTGTAACATTTCGGTAAGTCACAGGTAATTTTATGACGCCCAACGGTTGCATTTTATTTCCGTCGTATGTTTGTAAAACAATATTTGTATTTGTGATTTTGTATGTACTTGTATTTTTAATTTCAGGAATAATTCTTTGTAATGTATTATAATTAATAATTGAATACCTGCTACCAGTATCTAGCTCTAATTGTATTTTATGTCCCTTTATTTCAGGTGGGTTTTCTTCGCACTTTGTATTAATTTTTTTAATATAATGAAATGGAATTAATTCACTTTCTTCTTCACTCGATGTATTTGATAAATCATTATTGTTATTATGTAAAAGTTTTATTTTATTATCACAGTGGCGTACCTCGGGGGGTGCGGTGGGTGCGGTCCGCACCGGGCGGCACTTATCTTGGGGCGGCATTTTTTATATTTGGTTATAGTTGTAAAAAGCAACTTATTCATTTCATATTTATTTTTTTTCTTTCTTGAATAATAAATGATTATTATGATTATTATAAGTTTACTATTTGATTTATATAAATTACTAGCTACTCCGAGCGCCTTCGGCGCTCTCCACACGCTCCGCCCCCTGTACCCCCCCGAGTGTCCCTATTCTGAGCTATAACTATCTAACTCCTACCCTGTCCCATCTCTCTCACGTTCCTTCCTGCATTGTCCACCCTGTTCACAATTGGTCTTCCAAACGGACGTTTTGCAATCGAACTGCCCACCAATATATTTTTCCTCTCCCATTCTAGACATGTGCCCTGCCGATCCCAGCCTTCCCTATTTTATGACTTATATCTTGAGATGCATAGAGGTCATGCAGTTAGTTCCTTGTTATGCAGTCTCCGCCATTCCCCTCATCTTTCTTTGGCACATAAATGCTGGGAAGAATCCTATTCTCAAATACTCTGAATCTACTCTCATCTCCCACCTCTCATATACCATGCCTCCCACCCATATAATACAATTAATAATTTAATAATTTTGATCCCCTTTGATAATAATTTCCCGATTGCAACCTCGATTTAAATTCTTTGCCAATATTATTCTCTCTGATACTAATTATTTTGTCTTATCAAATTAATTAATTTCAAACCCCATCACTTTTCCTGCCTCGATTAATTTTTTTATGCCTCTTTAAATGTTATTAATTTATTTAAAAAAAAAATAAAGTAAACAAAATAAAAATAAAATATAAAGAAATTAGCATAACACTAAACTACTATAAAAATAATATTAAAAAATATATATTAAAATCTTACGTGAAAATCCAATTATGAGATCAAATTTTCTTAATTAAAATGATTTACTCACATAATCTTAAAAATTAATAGTATTAAATTATAGCCGTAATGTGAATGTTTTCAAAGTTTAAAAGGCCAATAAGATCAATTGAGATATTGTAAATATCAATATATATATATAAACAGATTTTTATCTGCACATTGCTCAGAATTTAAATTTTTTTGCGTATATTCGCGTTTCATGTCCTCTAGAATCCAAAAGTGACTTTAGAATTTTTCATTTCTGTTCTTAGTCTATAAATTTTATTAATATATAATCAACAACCGCAGAAATTAATTTTTAAAAATTTGATATAAACATGTTGTCATTTAGCAGCGCAAATAAAAAAGATGTTTTTAATATTTATATTTTTATTTTTATTTTTCTAATATTTACAATATTTCAATTAATCATATAGTTTTTTATATATGTTTATTTATGCACAAAAAATTAATTGACAATTATTAATTTAATAAAATAAAATTTAATAAAATAAAATAATTTAATAAAATATTAAAATAATAAAAATTAATAAATTTGTAAAAAAAATATATAATACTTAAAGAAAAAAATGTGCCTTTGCGAGTTTCGAACTGAGGGTGCAAAGTCATAAGAAGACGCGCTAGCTCGCTCAGCCAGGAACTTTTTTTTTTTTTTTAAATGTGTGTATATTAGCCAGAAAAATAGATATATATATACAAAAGTTTACAACAGAAACAAAATGTAAATCCCTAAACACATCGGGATTAGATAGTACATAATGTGTAAAACATATTTAACAAAAGTTACATTCATATTTATAACATATTAAAATTTATTAATTATTAACTAATTTTACTTATTCTCAAAAAAAAAAAAAAAATTTTTATTTACATTGTAAGAGATCAATAAAGATAGTTATTTACTAAAAACAGAAAGATACCAAATTAATTTCTGTCATGATACATGGCAGAAATGTGGTATTTTTTTTTAACAATAATATGAGTTTTTACATTTATTTTAGGAAAACTGGCAAAGAACAAAAACCTAAAAATATCATAACTGAGGTAGGGATGAAAGGGACGAGGGATTCACAGGTAAAGGATAGGGGTGAGGTAGGGAAAAATGATAATATTTAAATAATAAGTATAGCTAATTGTTTACAATTTTAGCTTATTTTTAAATTATGAGACCGAGTCAATTTTTTAATTTTCAATTTTCAATCCACCAGTACTTTTTTTTATCGATATTCTCACTCTTATCTCTTTTGGAGATTGACATATTGAAACGCCAGAATCTATACAGGTCTTTGCTATCTAGAAGGGATCATAGGTTATGCTTCTGTCCGTGTTTTTTCTGAATATATGATAAATTATTGGAATATTATTGGTGTCTTGGATGTAGCCGTTTGCATCCAAGTAGGTAAAAGCCTCAGGTGGAATAAAGCCTGTACTTACGGTTCGTCTGAAATACATTTCGTTTGGATATAATGCCCCATATATTAAGCTATTATCACGAATATTAATTATTCTGCTGTAGTAATTGCGAATTAGTTTGATTATAAAAGAGTCTATTCTGTTTAAATTGGAAAGGTTGTATATTATTTCATTTTTGATATATTTTTTGAATTCTGATTCCTCGGACCTATATATGCCCAGACATGCCCTAAGACATCTCCTTTCAAATTTTCTTATTGACTCCATTACTGAGGCCGTTTGGTTGAACCATATGCTACATCCATATGTGATTATAGGTCGAATAAATAAACAGTAACATAGAATTTTTAATTTCGGATCTAGATGAGGTCAGTAGAATAACTTTTTTAATCCCATAAAAGCCGATCTGGCTTTGATTAGTTGATTTTTTACGTGTTTGTCAAAAAGGAGACGTTCGTCTATATAAATACCTAGATACTTGACTAGATTTTTATGAGGAATGCTTTGATCGTCAATTTTGATTTTAAATTTTTTCCAGTTTAATTTAGTATTTCTAGAACATTTAGAAATTTGGGGCCTAAATAAAATAGTTTCGCATTTATTTATATTAATTTTTAATTTCCAGGAATGATAGAAGGAAAAGATTTTATTTACTAAAGATTCCAGATCTTTTTGTAATTTAGTAGAGTTTTTACCAGAAAGATAAACAATCAGGTCATCCGCGAAAGCAATCCCATATTTACCCTTTGCCACGTTTAAGTTATAAGCAGTGAGCATATCGCTAATATATATATTGAATAATACTGGAGAAGTTACGGTTCCTTGCTGAAGGCCATTAGTGACTTGGCATTGGATAGTAGACTCAATGTCTTTGTCACATGTAACAAACGATCTGCCTTCGATCAAATTCCAAATAAGCCTAATGAGGCCTTCATCAAACCCTTTTGTGATCATTTTGAAAATAAGCCCTTCCCGCCAGACTGTGTCGAAAGCTTTTTCAACGTCAATTAAGGAGGCTGCAACTACCTCTCTATTATTTAGTGACCAGAGGATATCAGAAGTGAGTTTAGAAATTGCGTGTATTGTTGAGTGTTTAAAGCGGAAACCAAATTGGGATTCAGGGAGAATGTGAAGTTCTTCGATGGCTGAGACCAGTCTTTTATTTATTATCACCTCAAGAATCTTACCCACATTAGACAATAGGCTGATCGGCCGAAGGTTTGACATAGAAGAAGGGTCTTTACCTTTTTTTTTGAATAGCAATTACATTTGCTTTTTTCCATTTAGATGGAAAGTAATGGTTGTTAATTGCATTGTTAAATATTATTGTGTATAGGTTGATGTATTTCTTTGGCAGGCGCTTCAACGCACAATTAGGTATTTTATCCGGGCCAGTGGGCTTCTTATTATTTAAATGTTTGATAATATCTTTAACTTCTTCGTAGCGAGTCAATAGTGGGTTGACGGACTGGGTAGGGGAAGTTGATTTATTGCTTTGGGAAAAGGTGGTTATTGTTATATTGTTTGAAGCATCTTTTTCTATTTTTTCCTTTAGTTTGTTTACTTTTAATTTAATTATGTTCGAAAGACCAGGTTTTCCCATTTCTTCATTCTGTTTATGAATTAATGAAAAGTGAGAGGCTATTGTGTTGAGTTTGTCGGTGGTATCATAAATTTCTATGCCTCCTGAAGAATTTTTGTTTTGTTCATGCATGTCTAATTTAGCTATTTTTATTAGTTCGGAATTATTTTTGTCTATTATTATTTTGTTTGGTAGAGAGTTTTTTTTGTTATTTCTAAACAATGAGTTTATTTTTGGGAAGGTCTCTAACGAATTATTAAGAGGGATATTTTCTATTTTACCTTTCCAATAATTGTTAACCGAAATTGAGTATTCTTTAGAAATTCTTTGTTTTATTAGGGCTAGAAGCTTTTTCAGTTCATAAAATTCATTGGAATTTGTGTCTAAATTATTCCTGTAGAATTTATTTATTTGAGAAATAAGAAAGCTTTTAGCTTTTGTTAATTTTTTAATTTTGCTGTTTGTGTATTTGTCACAAGAATTTTGAAATTTAATTTGCTTTAACACATGCTTTTCAATAAGGTTTATTGAATTGTCTATTTCCTCATTGTTTAGATTTTTTGATGGTGAAATGTCGAGGGGAGTGTCTTTGTTTAATAAATTTTGAAAGAGATGCCAGTTGGTTTTATTAAAATTGTATTTATTAACAATTGTTTTATTCCAAAAGTTTTCAAGTTTGGAAGTGTCGATTTTTAATAATGTTATTAGGCCAAGGTGATCACTGTCGAATACAATAGTGGGTACCTGGTCTTCGTTTATGGAATTTAGAATTTTAAGACGTGCGTCAAGGAAAATTAAATCTAAATATGAGGAACATCTGGGATATGAAGGAAGATCAGAGAAAGCGAGCTTTATTTTGAATTTGATTTGGTTATTTACAAACCATTTATTTAGAATCTTTCCTCTGAAGTCATTGGTATCATTATTCCATAAGGAATGTTTAGCGTTAAAGTCACCTGCCATATAGAAGTAATTGTTAAAACTAGAAAGGTTTAATGTTTGAAATATTGAATTAATTTCATTGATAAAATTACTATTACTTAAATTAGTGCTATATGCTGAAATTATAAAAAGATTTTCATTAGAGTTTAGCTTAATTTTTATTATAGTGGATTCTAGAGATTTTTTGCCTATTTTAAATTTTGTAATTTCTGTGAAGTTTATGTTTTTTTTAATTAATAAAGCAGTGCCGCCTCCACAAGTGTTACCAGGACGATCAGTTCTTACAATTGAATAGTTGGCAAGGTCAAGATGGTGTTTATCATTGAGTTTGGTTTCGCAAAGAATGAGAATGTCTGGATTGTGACAAGAGATTATTTTAAGTAGATTAGCTTTTTTTTGAAGAGAGATAATAGAGTTCACATTTAGAGAGATGATTTTTATAGTGTGGGAATTTATATTGTGTTTGATTGTGGAAGATTTAATATGTTGGATATGCTATTAATTTGGAAGGTATGGGTTTGGAGGCCATTTAAGATTTTGTTTATATTTAATTCAATTCTTTCCAGCCTAATGGAAAGGGCGTTGTTTTCATCTGGGGTGGAATTAACCTTGTCAGCTATAATGCTGCTGGATTTCTGAATTTTTTTTGGCAGATCGTTAGCCACCCTACTCGCATAGGAAGTGTTAGGATTGACTAGGCCTTTTATTGCAATTAATTTATTTTGGTACTTAGATTTCTGCTCTATTTGCCTTTCGCTGATTTTCTTTACGAGTTCTAATCTCTTGGGGCAACCGTGAAAAGAGGCCGGATGGCCATTTTTCTTACAGTTGACACAATAGATTTCGGATTTCTCTGTTTGCGATTGTAATTTGCATTCACCAGGAGAATGCGCTAGATCGCATTTAACGCATCGGTAATCTAAATTGCAATTACTCGCTGTATGTGAGTATCTTTGGCAGTTGAAGCATTGGATAATCCTGTTTTTTTTTTTAAATGTTCCCACGTTATTTTATGATAACATAATTTTTTAATTGCCTTGATTTCACTTATTTTACACTCGGGGGAGAATTGCACTAATAAATGGGGTAAAATAGTGTTTTTCCTACGGGATTTAGGTGTTGTTAACCTTTGTACTTTGATTAATTTAATATTTTCGATATTTAATAGTTCGTCGCTGACCATTTCCACATCAATGTTTTCATTTAACCCTTTTAGTACTAAGGTTAAGTTTTTTTCGCACTTGGGGGTATAGGTATGAAATTTTATTTTTTGTTCTTTCAAATACGAAATCACTTTTTTATAAGACACTAGGTCTTTAATATATAATGAGGATTTGGAGGGGTTTTTGACAATTAAAAATTCAATTTTTCTTTCTCTAAGTTGCCTTAGGAGGAAGATTGAATTCTCATTATGTATTATGATGGGAGGAGGTTTAGAAGAGTTACCTGTGGGTGGTGTGGTTAGTAACGGGGTTTCATCTTCATTTCTTTTAGGTTCAGCGATCGGTTGAGTCGAGCGTGAAGTTGACTTTGTAGGGCGACTCGGAGTTTCCCTAGACGATTTTTTTGCTGGGGTTGAACTGGGCGAGGCTTTTCTGCTTCTTTTATTAGAAACAATGGTGAAAGCTTCGTCGGAATCCATATCTGTAGCGTTGTCTTCGTTGGTGAGGATATCAAAGGAGTTTGTAGATCCGATGAGGCCGGCTTGGTTGAAAATTGAGGTTTTTTTTTCTGCCTCCAGAATTTCTATTTTTTTTCTAAGTGATTCAATCACTTTGTATAATTCATCTATTTTCTTGGCTGGATCAGGGCTGGCCATTTTCATGTTTTTCCTAACTTTGATATTAGGATGATGAGTAGGATGTCTCTTGTTTTTAGAGATGATTTCTTTTAAAGACTTTTTAGAGATGTCTTTTTAATATTAAAAATCTTTACAGCTCTCTTTTTGTAACTATTTATTTCACTGGATTTGGTGCCATAAATGTTAACAAGAGGCTCTTGGGATGTAAGGGCCGAAGGCTCGGTTGAGGGTGCGTCGCTTGGAGAGATATCCGTGATGAGAGGGAGAGATGTTCACACGACGGAGGCCAAAACTAGACTGTGCTCAGCCAGGAACCACTTTTGTTTGCAAGTCTCCTATAAGGGTATTTATAGAAGTCAAATTATCGCCACCAGCGCCTCTATGAGCTAGTATGGTAACTAAACTATTTTTAATTAATTAGCACTTCCTGGACACACCTTACCAATTAGCGGTTTTCTAAAGGAAGTCTGACATGCCCTGAGACCTACTGAATATACATAAAAATTTTCATAAGAATCGGTCCAGCCGTTTCGGAGGAGTATTCTGTCAAAGTTTTGTGACACGAGAATTTTATATATAAGATGATCAACTATATGATTTCGAATATTATTCCTCGGTGTATATAAATGCATTTTAATTTAATTTTGAATTCTAATTCCAATAACAGTGTAAAGTATCTTTTTAAATTAATCCTTTAAATCTTACAGAAGTTAGTTTACTTATATTTTGTTGTCAAGTAGGCTTATATAGCTGGCGTAATTGTTTTGTTTATTAAAAACATATTATTATTTTTTGTATACATTTAATTCGATTAATAAACTTCGTCAATTATATTTAATTGTATTTATTTAAATACATAACAAAAGTGGCGACGAGGATTTAAAACGTTTTGTGAAGTATAACCGCCAAGTCAAGTCACTTTATTTTTTATGAAAATTTTGTAATTTATTTAAATATTATCTAAGAGCGATTGATTTAAAATTCTATTATTGAATATAACTAAAGATGGCAGAGACACAATCAGCAATATTGCAAGCTCTACAACAGCAAGGTGAGGCGCGCGTTAGCACTTATAATTCAAAATTTATCAATAAGGCACAACCAACAAATGCTCCTAATTCAGTCAGCCATACATTAATGTCACATAGTGTGACTTTCGAAATTTATAACAAAGATGAGGACTTTTCTTTATACAAAGAAAGACTAGAAAATTTTTTCAATTTACGACAACTCACGGCTGATACGGATCAAGTCCGGATTGCTAAGCAACAAATTTTATTAAACTGTATCGGTAGTCAAACTTATAAATTGCTATCATCTCTCTGTGCACCTAAAAAACCTAATGAACTGACGTATAAAGAAAATATTGAACTATTAGAAAAGCAACTGTGTCCAACTATCAATGTTTTCACAGAAAGGCATAAATTTTGAATAAGGATTCAATTAAAGCATGAAACATTATCAGCTTATATAGCTGCATTGAAATTAAGCAGTCAAAAATGTAAATGGGAGTGCAATGGGTGCAGCCAGCAAGTAGACTCAGTGTTCATAGCTCAATTTATTAGAGGTTTAAGTGATGCAAACATAAGAGAGAAAATTTTGTAAATGGAATCAGCTGACACGGCAGATGTAAATAAAGTTTTAGAATATGCATTAAATATTGAGGCAGCAAGAAAGGAGAATGAAGAAGAATATAAGAAAAATAATATTTTTGAGAATTCTAACGTGGTGAAGGATTCTGGTGCTGAGATTAACAAAATAGGCCACACAAAGAAACCTGTTAAAACACAAGAAAAGTCACACATATTTAATAATAAACCACAATATAATAGTAATTTTTCTTATCAAAGTAAAAATAAAACATATATGTACAAAGGCTTATGTCTTTGCTGCGGGAATAATACACATGCTACAGCATCATGTAGATCAAAACATAAGCTTCGATGTTCCAAATGTGACAAACGAGGACATCTTGCTAAGGTTTGCCTCAGCAACACAAATTTTAGCAAACAAAATCTTAGAAAAATCAAAACTATTGAGTATGATATTGAAGACATAGCGTTGAGTGAAGACGAATATTTTATCAATAATATTATTGATACCAATAAAAAAATATTAGTTGATTTGTTTATTAACGACAAATGTCAGCCCTTTGAGCTAGACACTGGTTCTCCAGTATCAATATTATCTGAAAATGATTTAAATAAATTGAATTTTGAAATAATCAAAATACATCCTTGTTATACAAAGTTTAAAGCTTATAATGGCACATCAATTAAACCACTTGGCATAGCTAAAGTAAACGTTTCTTATAAAGGTAAAACAATTCTTGGAGGGTTATACATAGTTGCAGAAAATTTTTCTCCTATTATGGGACGTCAATGGATTAAAAATTTAATTATTTTAAATTTTGATATTATTCAAAATCACAAAATTCATGCTATTCAGCCTGACTTAAATAAAAATATTGATTATATTTTACAAACATACAAATCAGTTTTTGATGAAACTGCTGGAGTCATTCCGAATTTAGAAGTATCACTGCAGCTACGCGAGGAGGCAAGGCCTATTTTCTTGAAACCTCGAACTGTTCCATTTGCGTTGATAACAAAAGTTAATGACGAATTGGATGCCCTTGAAAAACAAGGTATTATTGAGAAAATTGAATATTGTCCATGGGGAACACCTCTGGTAATTGTACCAAAGGCAGATAATAAAGGAGTGAGATTATTTTTTTAAATGCACTAAAAAGGAGAAAATATTGTCCATGGGGAACACCTCTGGTAATTGTACCAAAGGCAGATAATAAAGGAGTGAGATTTTTTTTTAAATGCACTAAAAAGGAGAAAACAATTTCTCCACAGACACACCACTATTTCCTTATAATTAATCATATCTAAAAAATGAAAGCGTGAGCGCCAAACATGGAAGGAAAAACCTAAATTCTACCTTAAATAGACATAGTTATCAAGTATAGTGGAAAAGGAAAAAAAAGCAGAAAGGTTTGTGGATATACAATGAAATTTCTTCGTATTCTTTTCTTTTCACTGCATGTTTGGCGTCCACGCTTTCATTCTTTAGATATGATTAATTATAAGGAAATCGTGGTGTGTGTGGAGAAATTATTTTTTCCTTTTTAGTGCATTTAATTAAAAGCGTGTATTTAAAAAGTTTTTTTTTTATATTTTTTTTATTGTTAAATAAACTACTATAGTTATTGTGGTGTATGTCTTGAATTGTCTTCCATACACGAAAGTCGACAACAATATTTGCACAAGTATCGAAGTCTGGTAAATCATGTTTTGGTTTTCGTCCGACGTCACCACCGCAATAAATTTCAAATGAATAAGCAAAACCAGAAGAAATAACTTGTCACCCCAATTGTATAGTTTTCCTGGGAGATACTACATCAAGTATTTGCATGTTTTTGTTACGCATATTTGCTCATCTACCATGAGCTATTCCTGTAGATGTGTAGATGTATATATTCATGTATACATTAAAAATTCTAAAGTCAATTTTGGATTCTAGAGATCATGATACGCGAAGATATGCAAAAAAAAATTTAAATTCTGAGCAATGTGCAGACAAATAACTTTATATATGAGGAGGTGAGAGTCAGAGTGGACCAACCCACAAAAAATGAAAAATTGTTTTATTTTATTTTTTAATAGAACGAGATGACATCTATTGGCTTAAGAGAGAAAACAATTAATTTTTTTAGTTTTCCGTTAATACTAACCACCAAAAAAAAGTGTTTACAAATTAGTACAAATTTTGTTTAGCATTTTCTCAAAAAAACAGATGGTGGGGTTGGTCCACTCTGGCTCTCAGCTCCTCATATATACTAAAGCTTCTTTTTTTACCGACCGACGATAGTAAGGGAGGTATTGTTTTCACACCAAATTTCACATGTGGAGATTTTTACATATCTCCACGAATCATGCATTTTCTTAACAGAAAAAAGTATTTTTAGCATGATGTCTGTCCGTCCGTCCGTCTGTCCGTCTGTCCGTCCGTCCGTCCGTCCGTCCGTATAGATGTGTACAGCCTGAACGGCTCAACGGATTTTGATGAAATTTGGTATATTTACTTAATGCATCAGTGGGATGAATTGATCAACTTTTGGTGCAAATCCGGAAACCGGAAGTGGTAGTATTAGCGATCGACGATAGGAAGGGAAGGGTTATTTTTACACCAAATTTCACATGAGGGGATTTTTTTACATATCACCACGAATGTATTGGTTTTATCCTCGGGAAAAATCATCTTCATTAGATTTTTCTTAATTTAAAATTATATGACGTCACCCAGCCATTCATGACGTCACAGCCTGGTCTTACATACATATTATAAATAAAATAAAATTAAAAATATTTATGTTCTATCCATATCTGTTTTTTATTACATTAATAGATATATTTAAATTATTTGAAATTGTTTCTGTAGCTGGAAATTAATTTATTTCAAACCGTCGGTCGGTTCGGACCTGGCCACAGGTCAACTTATTTTATCAAAGATCTTAAAAATTTTCTTCAAATATATGCATTAATAAATTTAATAAAATAAAATTTTGATTCAATAATAATAATTAACTAAAAATTTATAATTTCTATTTTTCAACCTTATTATTAATTTTTCCCAAAAATATTTTAATTCCTATCCAATTAGAATAGACTTGTAATGGTATACGAGGTAGGGTCAAAAAGTTCGCGGAATGGTCGCTTATAGTCAAGTATTTCTTAGCTGAAAGGGAAATTTTTGTTTGTGAGGTTGGCATAACTAATAGTGAATGTGCTTTTGAGGTTAGCAGGCAGTTGTAGTTGGTTCCGTGCGTTCGGTGTTTAATATTGTAGATCGTAGTTTCTTTCTTTCGTCGGATTGTGCAATGTCGTCATTAGAGCAGCGTGGCAATATTAAATTCTGTGTGTTGCTGGAGAAATCACCCTCGGAGACTCTTGAGATGCTAAAAAAAGCATACGGAAATTCTGCGATGAAGAAAACAGCAGTTTACGAGTGGCGTAAGCGTTTTCGCGACGGTCGCACAACGATGAAAAATGCTTGAAAATGCGACGGAGCGGATGAAGGAACTTTCAAAAAACGGCTTTCAAGAGTGTTTCCAACAATTATATGAACGGTGGAATAAATGTGTAGATGCAGGAGGAGAGTATTTTTATCTTATTTCTTACTTCGAACGCACTTGGTTAGGTGAACAATATTTGGCTGGCTTTTATGACTCCGAATTCGACATTGGAACATTGGAACATCTACGATGCCACTTTGATGGGTTTGCCTCGAACAAACAATGTATTGGAAAGTTGCAACAATGCTCTTCGTCACGCTTAGGAGGTTATAAAACATCAGTAAGGGGCCTGATTAAGCAAATCCATATTGAGCATAACCTTATCTCTTTGGAAATCTGTCGAGATGTTCGTGGTAAGAAGCCTCGCATGATGAGCTTCTGACCATAATGAAGGCAAACCATGAAAAATGGGAGGCTAAAAAACCAGATGGAACAGATGTGATGACACCAAGCATGTTGTATAACTACCTCATTCAAGTCTCTTCGGCTATTCATTATTAAATAAGTAAAAAAAAATAAGGGAAATTTTTTATTTAGGGATTTATCTTTTAGGGATTTTTGCATTTAGGGATTTTTTTAGGGACTTTTTCTTAGGTATTTTTACATGATTTCTTTCAAAATATCCTGCCACTACGGGCGGACGAAAAGCTTTCAAAATCTTAAAGTTGTTTTTTATAAATAACTCCTTTATTATTAAGTGTTTAGGAAAAAATGAATAGAATGAAACACTTTTAGTAATTCGATTTCCTATAAATATAATACGATAGAATAATTCTCATAAAAATCGGTATTTATTGAGAAAATCAATAAAATGTGCTTTAACACCTCTTTAAATTACCCTTACTTATGGTCCGATCTTGTCAAAAAACAATCCAATCCCCGCCCATCATTCCCAAAAAAAAACCATCTAAATATCAAATTTCAAGACAATATCTCATTTTGTTTAGACGTAATCTCGGTAACGAGCCGGTTCAAAAATTTTTTTGCAGTTTTGGATTCAGAACTGTCTGAAAAGTGGAAATCTCGAAGAATCTCGGAGCAAATATTTTCAAAATTTTCCGATCATCGTAAAGGCTATCCTTATTTCATGAGGAAAGCTAAAATGATTTACTTATAGCTGGAAAAAAATATTTTCTTTCTAAAACTGTGAATACGAGTAAATAAAATACAAAATTAAATTTTTTGCCAGATTTTATAAAATCAGTGTTCCATTTACAAAACTTTTTTAAATATTTAATATAAAAAAAAATCTTAATGAAAATTTGTCTTTGAGAGAGCCCGGTGGGGGGGGGCGCCATAGGAAGTTGGAGCTGCTTGTCAAACCCCCCCCCCCAGGATCAAATCCTGGTTGCACCACTGCAGAATTGGGAGAAAATACTAGTTGGATGGGTATAGGTCAGCATAGGAGCACTTGAAGAAATGATGTTACTGCGACCAAACAATTTCGAAATCCTTAGACCTACAAGGATACATGATACAAGTACATAAGGTATCTCCACGCGCAGCTTTTCCCCCTCTCTCTAGCTCACTGTGACGTCAGGCGGCAGACAGATGGTCGTGCCACTATTGAAATGATAGGAGCGCAACATTTATTTGTTACAATAATAAACATACAATTAGCCTTACTTTCTGTAAATTGTTGAAATGTGAAGTCAAAATGTCGTATTGTGCACAGTTCATGGGTGTAGTAATTTTAGTAAAAAGACATCTGGAATAATATATCATAGATTTCCAAAGGATGAAAGTTTATGTAAATTGTGGATAAATGCCTGTGGCAGGGATGATAAGATTAATGTTAAAAATGGTAAGTGTTTTTTTTTTAAAATAAGTAAAAATTATTATTATAATAATACTAGCTGCTCAGAGCGCCTTCGGCGCTCTTCACACCTAGACGGGGGCTCCGCCCCCTGTACCCCCGAGTGGTACATAGTATTTGGTGGTTGAAAGTAGTAAAAGGTTTTCATCCATTTTGTTTCAATCAGTATATTACATAAAACATTCATTTCTTTTTGTGTTCTTATTTAAAAAATATATTTTAATTTAATCACTATATTAATTATATATATTATTATTGTATATGTTATATCTATCTACCTATGTGGCTCAAAGATACTCGAAAGTTCTTAGCGGCAACAACCACATTTCTCCAAGTGTCCCTATCCTGAGCCCTTGTTCCATCTCTCTTACGTCCCTTCCTACGCGTTTTTTTTTCCAAGCGGACGTTTTCCAATCGGTCTTCCCACCAATATCTTTTTCCTCTCCCATTCTAGCCACGTGCCCTGCCTATCGCAGCTTTTTCCCTTTTATAACCCTAACTATTTCTGAAGATGCAGAGAGGCCATGCAATTTCTTGTTATGTAGTCTCCCCCATACCCGGTGACCTCATCTTTCTTTGTCCAATAAATGCAGGGAAGAATCCTATTCTCAAATACTCTGAATCTACTCTCATCTCCAAGGGTCATAGACCATGCCTGCCACCCATATAATGCAACAGGCAAAATAATCTTTTTATATATTCCCTTTGATAATAATTTTCAAGAGATAAGCCTCTTTATTGCAGATAACAGGCGTTTCCCGATTGCAACCCCGATTTAAATTCTTCTCAAATATTATTATCCTTCGTGTTTACATTCAATTTTTCTACATATTCAAATTCTACATTTTGTATCTTAAGATTTTGTATGTTAATACTCTTCCTCTTTGTTACTAAATATTTTTTCTTATCACTATTAATTTCAAACCTCCATTAAATTATCTGTAATTGCAATTGCCGAATCTCCTATTATATTTAAGTCGTCTGGGTAACCTAATATTTTACAATTGATTTCCGCATCTTATTCTTTCTTTACTACCTTCAAGACAAATTTGAAGATTGAAAATTTGAAAAAGTTTATCCGGATCTATTGAGTCATGCGTATGTTTTACTAAAGTCTACAAATAATTAGTGAATAGAAATATTGAATTCGCGGTTTTTTTCCTAATATCTGTCATAATGAAAATATCTTAATTAATGTTGGTCGATTTGGCCTGAACCCGCAATGATATCTCCTAATATTTCCTCCGCCTATGGTTCTTAAGTATTGTATATGTTATAATAGTGAAATAGAGTATAATATTTCTTGATCATTACATTTTGGTATTTTATTTTCATTGCTAGATTATTATTGAATATTTTTAATTATAATGAAACTTGAGAAAATGCAAAAATAGAGACTTGAGACCAGGGCCGCGGCGTGCACGTGTGCAAGGTGGGCGCTGCCCACGGGCGCCTGGTGTAGGGGGCGCCAAACTGACCATTCTTTTTTATTTTATTTTAAGTGTTTTAAAAATGAATCAATATAATTGTGGACGTGAATCCTACGACACGTTTAAATATATTTTCCAAATTTGTTTGTTTTACTGCGTATCTTTCTAACCTTGCCCGTAACTGTAGCTTCGGGTGAACGAAGCTTCTCTAAGTTAAAAATTATAAAAACGAATTTGCGTTCGACATTGTCGCAGGAGCGCTTAACAGATCTTTCTATGATAGCAATAGAAAATGAAATCATGGATAACTTAGAAATATATGATATTATTAAAGGTTTTGTAGCTTCAAAGGCTCGAAGAATCCGAATAGTATAGTTTTGTGATGGAATTTCATATTGTATTATGTTTTCATTTTTGAATTTTTTTTATGTTTATTGTTCTAGAAATTTAACCTTGTTTCTATTGTTAATGAGTTAATTATTTTGTTATTTCCTATTATTATGTAGATAAATTCCTCTGTATTCATAAACACAGTTTTCAAAATTAAATGTTTTATTTGATTTTATTGTTCTATTGATAGAGGGGGCGCTTTTTAAAAATTTGCACACGGGCGCTTTGCACCCACGTCGCGGCCCTGCTTGAGACAATTTATAAAAATTAACCGTATAAAACTATAGATAAATGACCAATATATACATTCATTAATAGTATTAATTTAAATTAATTGATTTATTTGTTTTTTTATTATTAAGTTCATTTATTAATTTTTTTAGATCATAGTTATTTTCCTTAAAAGAAACTTATCTAATTCTGTGGTGCTAGGGGATTGGAAAATTATTCGTCGCAATATGAAGATTTCGCTTACAGTTTCTGTCATGTCCGACCTCCATCCAACAGTTATTTTCTGTAAAGTTTTTTGCTTCTCTTAATCATGTGATCTATATATTTAATTTTTTTTGATACATTATAATAAAATTTAAACAAATAAAAATCTTTACTTTGTTAATTTATATAAATTTCAATATAAACTGATTGTGAGTGATACGCTTAGCCAATACTCTGAATAATTTGTGTACAAAAATATTGAATGTTCTTAGCGAGATTTGATATAATGTTGTACGATTTGTCCTAAATCTGAATTAGAAGAAAATTATAAATTGCCTCCTCTTCCAGCCCAATTCATTTACCCACCCATGTTGCATATGGCATCTAAATTTCTTAAAACTCCGTTTTTTTAATTTAAAATAGAAGGAGAGAAAGAGTTTTAAATTATATTCGAATAGTCTATATATTCCATATATCAGTATTTTTTTCTGAATTTAATAGCAAGTTGATTTTAAAAATTTTCCATTCTTAATGCATATGATTGATTACATGTGTTAAAATTTAAAAAAATTCAAATATTCTAATTTTTATATTTATATACAATTTAATATTATTTTTTATTAATATCATATCAAAAAAAGAGAATTTATTAAAAATTAAAAATAAAAAAAGAAGCCTATTAATAAAAAATTGAATGGTGATTTAAATATTTTATTAAATTAATTAAAATGAGACCTTTTAGAATAAATTATTTAATTGAAATGATATTTAAATATAAGAATTTAAAAAAATATTATATTCTTTGTTTGGCAATTGTTATTTAATTATGTGCAACATGATTCGACTTGCACAGAGCATCCTTATTTTTTATTAATATCACATAATAAAAATGAATCTTTTAAACATAATAAATAAAAAAGACATTTTAATAAATTTAAAAAATATACCCAATTTAAAAATGTCAAAAATTTAAAACAACTTTATATCATCATATTTTAATTTTTATATAATATATATATATATTTAGTAATTAATAATAGAGTAATTAAATTAAAATAAAAAACAAAGATAATATAATTCAGTCATTTTAATTCAGGTTAAATAATATTTTTTTTTATTATTCAATGATAAAATTTATATATTATTATATATATATTATAGAAAAGAAGAAATATTCAATTAAATAAAAAATAATTTAAGATAAAAATATGATCTAATAAATATTTTAATTAAATTGAGAACTTTTAGAATAAATTATTTAATTGTATTGATATTTGTATATTAGAATTTAAAATAAAAAGTGAAATATTTTTTATAATAATTCTTTGATTGGGAATAGCTAGGATAATTCATTGTTTGAAATGATTCCGCTAGGCCGGCAGTGAGCCGCGAGCTGCTCTTGAATGAACAACACGGAGAATTATATAAACTTTAAAAAATTAATTTCTGCGGTTATTGTTGACATATAAATAAAATTTATAGCCTATGTTACTCTAGGGGTATATAAGAATATTGTGATGTAATTTCAAAGAAATCGGTTCAGCCAATTCTGAGTCTATAAAATAGTAATTTTCCGGACAGACAGACCGACAGACAGACAGACCGACAGACAGACAGACAGACAGACAGACAGACATGAAAAATTCTAAAGTCACTTTTGGATTCTAGAGGTCATGAAACGCGAAGATATGCAAAAATTTTTAAATTCTGAGCAATGTGCAGACAAAAACCTTTTTTTATATATATAGATTTATATTAATATATTTAAAAACAGCGAGAATATGTTCCGAGCATTTTAATGTTGAATGTTATAAACGTGACTTGACAAAAGAAGATTTTACAATTATCATAATAAAATATAAGCGTAATTTGAAACAAGATGCTGCGGAAAAATTACCAAAAAGAAAGAAGGAAATTTGCGGAAAATCTAAATTTAATGTTGAATATATAATAACAAGTAGAATTAATCAAGATATACTAGAAAATTTTTATTCGTACATGCGAGCAATGGGAGGGGCAAGAGGTCATCCATCTGCTATAGATTTTCAACATCGACTAAGATGGTACATATTGGGAAAACATGCTTCAGCTGTATTTGTAAACAGTAAAAATACAGAATTGCTATCTTCATCTGATGAAAACATAATTAAACCGGCTTGTGAATTTTCTGTAACATTAAAATCTAGATCACCATCATTGTCAGAGAGTAGTTTTTCACAAGAGGAAGTAGATGCTAACGCGACTGAAATTTTATTTAATACTATTAATTTTCAAAAAGAAGCAGAAGATTTGCATGACGATCGTATAGCTGTAATACAATCTCCAGAACTTACCCATGAATTAGGGCCAATTTGTGAAACTGAATTAGATAATAATGCACTTATGTACTTAGCTGGATATATCGTTTATCGCTTTAGGTCAAAATATTCATTTCTGGGCAATAATTTAAAAAAATTTGATAAAATAGATGAAACTTTAAACTGGATAACATTTATATCTCAAGTTATCCAAGTGAAAATTTCTGTGCAATTATTAAAGTTGCAGAGGATATGTTTCAAAAGTTTCATGGAAATAATTTCAATAAAAACAATAATATTATAACAGATTTAGCTAATGAAATTCATACTAAAAGTAAGCATATTGAAGATATTTCTATAGAAGTTTTGAAATATTATATAAAGTTATCACTATATACAGTTTCTATAGAATTATCAATGAAAGAATTAATAATTCTAATTATTAATTATCCAATACAAGTTGAAAATTTAGAACTATAAAATAAAAGAAGAAATAAAATTATTATATTTAATATATATAAATAAATAAATTTTTAATTTAAAAAATGGCAGTTTTTTAAATCCGCATTAGCGCCTCTTACGGCTGAAACCAGTACTGAAATAACGTACGTTCAATGGGAATACTTTTGTAAAATTCAGGAAATTTAACTATTCATTTTTTGATTGTAATTCATAATCAAAATTTAAAGCCTTAATATTACTTATTAACTATTATATATTTTATAATTTATAACGGAATTTTGTAAATTAAACCACATATTGATATTTGTTATTGGTTATTGTAAATTTATTCAAAAAATACAATTACAAAATTTATTTTTTTAGATTTTCGGCCAAAAGACATTTTTCGAATTATATTATATTCATTGTTTATTGAAAATGAACGACTTTCTTTCTCTATTTTAACTATTCTTCTATTTCCTCATGGCAAGGTCCGAACCGACCGACGGTTTGAAATAAATTAATTTCCAGCTACAGAAACAATTTCAAATAATTTTAATATATCTATTAATGTACTAAAAAACAGATATGGATATAACGATATAACATAAATATTTTTACTTTTATTTTATTTATAATATATATATATATATATATATGTAAATTTGAAATAGCCGGTAACAGACTGGAAAGTAGCGCCACTTCATGAATGTGAAGAAATATGAAAAGGAGCATCGCGCGAATTGATGAAAACCCGTAAATAGATATTGCATGCGTGTGAAAGACTTGTATATAGATCATTTGTAAATAGAACGAGTTAAGGACATTAAAATTCGATTACCTAATTTTCTAGGAACTCGTTTTTTATTCCGCCGTAAACTCCAAAGACCTTCCAATTTTACAAATCGAATTTTGTCACAGCATACGCAGAAATGGCTGAAACATTCGTAATTCACATAAGAAAAGAAAAATCTACTCATCAGAAACTGGTAAGCTTATTCCAATTTATCGGCTTTTTAAATAGAGAAAAATATATTTTCCCAAAAGAATTAAGGGATGAAAGTTTGCATGAGGAATTAATGAAATTATCTATAGTGAAAGCAGCGAATAAATCTATGACAAAGGAAGGCCAATATAGAAATATTAAAGTTCAATTAAGTAAAGAAATTAGAAATTTATATATAGATGAATATGGAAATTTTATTTTCAAAGGTGTTGTATTGGAGGAGGAGGCAAATGAAAGTGTATATTCTAATAAAATTAAAGATAATGAGTTAGATATACAATATAAAATTCTAAACGATATAGAAAAAAAATTTAATTTGGACATATTCTATGGAAAGTCACAAAATGCAATTGAATGGCTTGAAATTTTTGAAAATGAGTGTAAAAGATTTGACTTAACAGACCCCTGTTTGAAATTACAAGCAGTAAAATATTTTTTAAAAAATTCTGCCAAGGAATGGTATGATTTATCAATAAAAAAAAATATAATAAAATGGGAAGAATGGTCGGAATCATTTATTTTAACTTTTAAAAAAATAGGATGGCCAGAAATAGAATATGCCTATAAACTGGAGTATAAATCGGGTTCATTAGCCGATTTTGCTATAAAGAAAGAAAAGTTGTTATTAGATGTCGACCCAGAAATAACTTTAAAATCAAGGATTAATCTGATAATAATAGGGTTACCGAGAATGATGAAATATAGAATGGATAATATTGAAATAAATAAAACTGAAGAATTAATATGTTTTCTAAGGCAATACGATTCACAGAATATTAATATAAATAATAAAATAATAAAAAAGCCTTGTTTTAAATGTGATAGTTTGGGGAAACCAAATAGATTTCACCCTGTAGATGTTTGTTTTAATAAAAATAAATATGAAAAATTAAATAAAGTTTTAATTAGTGATAATGATGTAGAAAAAAAAAACTAAATAGGCCCCATGATTCAAAACAGTTGATAAAATTAAGAGTAATAATAGATAAAAATAAAATAATTACTGGGATTTATGACTCAGGTTCTAATATATCTATATTGAACGAAAAATTATTAAGTATATTAAAAAAAAATATATTAGATGATAATAAAATTACATTTAAAACTTTAAATGGTTTGAATCATAGTAAGGGGCAAATTAGAGTAAAGTTGAATATAGGAAAAATTGAAAATATCTTGGATTTACATGTCGTAAAGAATGATAAATTATCCTTTGATTTGATTTTAGGCCTAGATGCTATAAAAAAATTTAAATTATGTCTAGATGACAATTTGAACGTTTTTCAAAAAATTAATAAAAAAACAATTCATATTGATAGATATGAGAGAAAAGAGATTTATGATAATAAATTAGAATTTAAAAAAGAAGAAAAAAAATTAAAAAGCGAAGATTTGATTCAAAATGAAATATATATCAATGAATATATAAAATTGGAAGATTATAAAATATTTTTAAATCATTTAAATGAAAAAGAAAAAGAAAGAATAATTACATTGTTAGAAAAGAATAAAGATGTTTTCGCCAAAGACAAATACGACGTGGGTTTAGTTAGGAATGTGGAAGCAAAGATATCATTAAAAGAATATAAATATATATATAAAAAACCGTATAGATGTTCAATTATAGACCAAAAAGAAATTGACACACAAATTGAAGAACTTTTAAAATCAAATATAATTGAAGAATCAACCTCACCTTTTGGTTCACCTGTCACAATGGTATATAAAAAGGAAGATAATAGGAGAACAAGATTATGTATAGATTATCGTGAAATAAACAGGCTTCTTCAGAATGAGAATTACCCCTTTCCGAGAATTGAAGATATAGTCGTTAAAGTGGGAAATTGTACTTGGTTTTCTACATTTGATATAAACTCGGCTTTCTGGTCTATTGCACTAAGAAAGAAAGACAGAGAAAAATCGGCATTTGTGACGCAAAATGGACACTATCAGTGGAAGGTATGTCCTTTTGGTCTCAGGAACAGCTCTGCTATTTTCCAAAGGGCATTAGCAAACATAATAAAAAGAAATAACCTAAATACATTTTGTATAAACTACATAGATGATATCTTGGTTTTCTCAAAATCATGGGACGAGCATATAAAACATATAGAAATATTAATAAATGTAATAAAAAAAGAAGGTTTTAAAATGAAATTGTCGAAATGTAATTTAGCCAAACATTCCATAAAATATTTGGGGCACATAATAGAAAAAAATAAAATAAAGCCATATAAAGACAATTTAATATCTATAAAAAAATTTAGTAAACCTAAAAACAAAAAAAACATTAGACAATTTTTGGGTAAAATTAACTTTTACCATAAATATATAGAAAACTCTGTAAAAATTTTGGAACCTTTGCATAATCTACTTAGGAAAGATGTTAAATTCAATTGGGATGATAGATGCCAAGAATCATTTGAAAGAATAAAAATACTTTTATGCTCGGAACCTATCTTGGCTATATACGACCCTGAAAAAGAAGTTATAATTTATACAGATGCATCTTTAGAGGGTTTGGGTGCTGTTTTGAAACAACCAGATAAAGCTGGAAATTTACACCCAGTTGCCTATTTTTCCAAAAAATTGAATGAAGTTCAAAAAAAGAAAAAGGCAATATATTTGGAATGTTTAGCGATAAAGGAGGCTTTAAAATTTTGGCAATATTGGCTAATTGGAAAGAATTTTACGGTCGTAACTGATCATAAACCCTTAGAAAATCTTAAAGTCAAAGCAAGACCAGATGAGCCTCTTGGGGATCTAATTCTGCAATTATCTCAATACTCATTCAAAATCATATACGCCCCTGGGAAAGACAACTTAGAAGCTGATTCGTTGTCTCGGAACCCAGTACTTGAAAGCTTTGAAAATGAAGACGACATATTAAAAATTGTCAATATGGTATCAGTTGAGGACATTGTTAGTGACCAAACGCTGAATGAAAAAGAAATAAGTGAGTCTAAAAAAATAACAAAAAAGGGAAATATTTATTTCAAAAATCTGAACAAAAGAACACGTATATATGTGTCAAAGTTATTTGGAGTAAATTTAATTAAAAAAATACATGAATATTATGGGCATATCGGTAAACAACAAATAATAAAAAAGTTGATATCTCATTATTATTTTAAAAATATGAATCAGCTGGCAAGTGAATATTGCGATCAGTGTATATTATGCCTAGAAAACAAAACTAGGAGGAAAAGATTAATTGGAGAACTATCACAATTGGGTCCAGCAACAAAACCGTTCCAAATAATGTCCATCGACACAGTAGGTGGCTTTGGAGGTGGTCGATCAAAAAAGAAATTTTTACATTTATTGGTTGATCATTTCAGCAGATACGCGTGGATACTCACTTCAAGCACGCAAACTGCAAAAGATTATATCAAACTAATGAAACCAATAACAGATAAAAATAATATAGAGATTTTACTAACGGATCAGTATAGTGGACTAAATTCTAGTTTGTTTAAGGATTATATTGGAAAAATGAATATAAAATTAATTTTTACAACTGTTGACAACCCTCAATCCAATGGTTTAAATGAGCGTTTGAATCAATCTCTTTCGAACAGAATTAGAATAAAATGGAATGAACATAATTCAAAAAAGCCTTGGCCAAATATAGCAAAGGCATGTGTGAATGAATACAATAGAACTATACACTCGTCCACAGGGTTCGCTCCACAATATTTATTATTAGGAAAAGAAACTTATATTTTACCTGAGGAATTAAGAAAAGAATCAGATTTGAAAGAGGATAGGAAATTGGCAATAAAAAATTCAAGAAATTCATGGGAGAAGAATAGAACTAGAATAAATAAAAATAGAAAAGATCACAAATTTGAAATAGGCGATAAAGTGTTTGTAGATATGGGGAATAAACTTAATAGAAACAAATTGAGTAAAGTAAGAAATGGCCCATATGAAATAATAGAAAAAATTTCAAATTCAGTTTACAAAGTAAACCTACCAAAAAAAGGTAAACAGTATACTCTATTCCATGCAAACAAACTCTTACCTTTTTTTTTTCTCAGTTGAGTAAATAAACTGAGGGAGGGAGATGTAAATTTGAAATAGCCGGTAACAGACTGGAAAGTAGCGCCACTTCATGAATGTGAAGAAATATGAAAAGGAGCATCGCGCGAATTGATGAAAACCCGTAAATAGATATTGCATGCGTGTGAAAGACTTGTATATAGATCATTTGTAAATAGAACGAGTTAAGGACATTAAAATTCGATTACCTAATTTTCTAGGAACTCGTTTTTTATTCCGCCGTAAACTCCAAAGACCTTCCAATTTTACATATATATATGTAAGACCAGGCTGTGACGTCATGAATGGCTGGATGACGTCATATAATTTTAAATTATGAAAAAAACTAATAAAAATGATTTTTCTCGAGAATAAAACCAATACAAAGTGCATGATTCGTGGTGATATGTAAAAAATCTCCTTGTGTGATATTTGGTGCGAAAATAACCCTTCCCTTCCTATCGTCGATCGCTAATACTACCACTTCCGGTTTCCGGGTATGCACCAAAAGTTGATCAATTCATCCCACTGATGCATTAAGTAAATATACCAAATTTCATCAAAATCCGTTGAGCCGTTCAGGCTGTACACATCTATACGGACGGACGGACGGACAGACATGCTAAAAATATTTTTTTCTGTTAAGAAAATGCATGATTCGTGGAGATATGTAAAAATCTCCACATGTGAAATTTGGTGTGAAAACAATACCTCCCTTATTATCGTCGGTCGGTAAAAATCATAGAATATTTGAGTAATTAGATAAAATAAAAAAAAAATATATTTAAATCATTGTTAATTATAAAATAATTTAAAAAATAATTTTGATTATTAAAAATCTAATTATAAATTTCGAAAATAGTTGATAAATAATAATTTTTAATTAAATTAATAGACAGCTGTTAATATATATGTGATGTATATAAAAGTCTATAATTTACTTTCTACCTGATATTGAGTTAGTTATGATATTTATTAGTTTTTAATAATAATAAAGGATTTGTTGATTACCTTTTAGAAACAAAAAATTCCAATTTAATATAATTAAAATAAATAAAAATATTCTCATTGTAAAAATTGTATTAAATATAAGTTATTCGAAAAAGACTTATATATTCTTGTCTTTATAATATTATTAATGTACTATTAGATATTCATGCTAATTGCTAGTATATATAACAATACTACTTATTTTAACAATTTAAGAAAATATCATCGAAGATAATTCTTCAATGGCACAATTAGGAAAAGAAATCGAGGGAAAATATTACTAAAAAATAACATCCTTAACAGATAAAGCTAAACAATGAAAAGGAAATGATAAATAAAATAAAAATAAAAACTATATATCAATTTAATTAATTAATTAAATGCAAGTTTCTTAATAATGTAATGTATATATCAACGAAAAAAACATTATATATAAAATTTAACTTTGGTGTAAAAATAAATACTTATTGAAATCATTTAATACAGAGAATTCAATAAATGCGATATATAGGTATATATATATATATATATATATTGACATATATAATTAAATAATTATAAATTATTTTAATATGATATTAAAATAACTAACAAAATAATAACATAACAAGAAATTTCAAGACCTCTATGTTTAGATTGAACAAAAAATAAAAATTAAATATATACAGAAAACAGAAACAAAATAATGATTTTTGGATAGAAAAATGAAAAATAAAAGATTTTAATTTATATGTTGAAATAATTTCAAAATAGTACATATTACATACATAGAAGAAATTTAAAGACCTCTATGTAGAGATTGAACAAAAAATAAAAATTAAATCCCATTCAAAATATATTAATTTCAAAAAATTATTTTAATATTACTTATTAATAAATTTGGAATAATCTATCATATAAAAAGTAGATAAGAATATTCGTTTATTTTTAGGATTATATCAAAGAGTTGAATAATTAATAACTATCATTATAAAAAATAAAGGATAGTTAAATATTATCATAATATTGATTAGATTTGAATAATTATATCTTTTTTGTATAAAAGAAAAATAGGTAACTCTTGTACAAAAATAAAATTGAATTCAAAAATGTATATTTCCGCTAAGCTCAGGAAAGCTAAAATTAGTAATGATACATTTGAATATTCTAATGAATAATATTACATATATTTAATATATAATTAGTATATTAATATATTAGTATTAGTATTATTTGTCATTTTTATTTAATGTTTTGATTAAATAATTCTAAAAAGGGATAAAAAATAATGCATTTGAATATATATCTATATCCAATAACTAATATCTAACAAGTCTATCTACGAATCACAGAGATATGCAATATTTAATATTTCATTTTGATTCTAAGTATAATTAAGTAATTGCTATCCCAAATTATCATTAAAGGAAGTTTTTTAATACTACTTGATTGAAACAAATTATTAATTCAATCATTTCATTTAATATCTACTGTAACGAAATAATAGATCATAACCAAGAAATCGAATACTTTCACTCTTCACTAATTGATTTTTAATTTTTTTATGCAATTCCTTGTCCGTTGAACTTGATTTATTATAATAATAAGGGAAAAGTTCTACAGCTAATGCTAGACAAGGCACTGTGTTATGATTATCAATTAAGCCATGGATATATTTAACGATATCGAAAGGATCATTAAGATTTTCTAGAAAACTATCAATAATATGAAAAAGAATTGGATGAATCATTTCTGATTGATATTTTTCAAAATAGTCTTCGATTAGTTTCCTACAATTCTGTCCAAATGTATAATCATCTGTATTTAATCGATATATTTTTAAAAGTTCAATATATATACGTTCATGAAAAAAGTTTTGCGGCTCAATATTATCAATCAACATTTTATAAATGTCATCGAAGATATAATCATTTATTGGATATTTCAATTCCAAACTTTTTAAAGATTTTCTTATTAATTCATTTATAAAGTATCTCAATAAAGATCTATATTTGAATTCCTCGCTAACATTATCAAACTCTTTATATTTATTAATATTTTTTTTATGATATTCCATTGATAGTTGAATACAATCATTCACATAAGTAGTAGAATTCGATTGTAAAATAAATTTGATAATCAATGATTGAATTGCTCGGAAATACTTTTCATCTTCGTCAAATTCTAAAAAGTGCGTAATAACATCAAAAATAAATTTGGATTCAAGATTAGAAAAGGTTTTCTCAATTCTAATTAAATTGACAAAATTCTTTTTTATATCAAAAATATTTTCAGATTCAATATCATTATATTCAATATTTAAAGTTGTCCAAAGTTTAAAACAATAATCATTTAAACAACTTTTGGGAAATTTTTGAAAATTTAATAAAATTTTAATATTTTTCGAATCATTTGTATTAATATGCTCAAATATATTATCCAACATTAGAAAATTTTTATCTGATGGTTCATCACAAAATATATTTAATATCATTTCGAATATAATTGCTTTTAAGGATGAATTAGTTTCTTCTTTTAATACTTTGAGCATCATTTCATAAACTTCCGTTTTATTACCAATATAATATAAAATCCGAATGGCATGTTTTTTTAATGAAACACGACTTTTTAAGTATTGGATTATAAATTTTTTGGTATTATATTCAGGTGTATTTAAACAAATACTATACATGGAACCCAATACAAGATTAAGATAATCTTGACGAAAATATTTCTCTAAAAGTGTTAATTCGACAATTGGTTGAACAAGATATAAATTTTTGGCAAATTTCTTTTTCAAAAGGTAGTCTTTACTTTCATCAACATTTGTGAGTTTATCTTCGGTCGGCAAATATGGATGGACTACGTGATTTATTTTTTCCGAAGAGGTTAAAAGACAAATAACAACGATTACTTTTTCTTTTCTATCTGTGTCCATATCAGATTGTAATATTCCATTACATTTATTTAGAAGCTGGTTTGCAATATTTAAAAATCCTAAAGCACGTATCTTTTTAAAAAAGCGTACATAACTAAATACATCTTTTAATATATTGTTTAATACATCATCAAGACATTTGACTAATTTTTCAGGTCTAAATTTTAAATAATGTATAACTAATTGGGGTGTGGTCTTTTTAATTAATTTATAATCATTTAATTGTTCTTGTCTCTCTGGATCCAAATCAGATATGTCCACAGCATTAAGTAAGGATTCGGGTTTATTTTTATTTAAAATTGATTGATACTTATCATTTAGCCATGTATCAGAGATATCCACCTGTTTTTCTGGGTTCTTTTTATTATATTTAGATATATAAGTTATAATTTCCAATACATTATTCTTTTTCTTCCAATGATCAGAATCTAATAGAATAATATCTGGAAGTTTTTGAAGGATCAATTTTATACAGATATAAATTAAATCTGAATTTTTCACTTCATGTTGCCCAAAGGTATAATACCAACCATTTTTTTCAATTCTCTTCATAATATATGTTAATAGATTTTCAATGGATTCTCCCTCTTTATGTAAAAATTCAAGATAACATATTAATAAAAAATGACTTGTGGTATATTGTTTAAATTCGGCTTTTAGATGAAAAATTTCAATAAAATCAAAAAGTTTTAGCCAATGATTTCTATTCAACATTACATAGTGTTCCTTATTTTTGAAACAATCTAGAAAAGCATTTTTAACATCGGGTCGATCGTTACGAAATCGTTCAAATACAAAGTTAATTACATGACTTAATGCAGTCATATCTTTATTTATGAAACAAGTTTCGACCAAATTACTAATTAAATTAATCCGTTCACGATATTCTCTTGTCTTATTGAGTAAATCTTTCAATTGATTAATGGAAGTTTTTGTTGGAAGAAATTTTATCAATTCTGTTTTATTTCTAGTTGTCGTACTTGATTCAGTCATAAAACATTCAAGAGACCTCTCACGTTCTTGGCATGGCATTATACGAAAGATATCAGCATTTAAGGTGTTTTTCATTTCACTTAATTTCTTAGAATATTTAACTTCTACTAATTTTTTTAGAATTTCATAACGCTCACGAAATGGGTGCATATTTAAAATATTTATATAAGTACCATAATAAAATGAAAAATCATCAAAATCATCAGGGCAGAGAGCGATCATCAAATCAAAAATATCACTTTTTGATGATATCTTATACAAATAAGAATAGTCAAAATAAAAAATGTCTAATTTATCAAAAAAGTAATTGAATTTATATTTAGAAATTATGTATTTTATAATTCTGTGGTTTAAATGAATTTTCGGATATAAATTTTGATTTTTTATTATACATTCTAAATAAAAATCTGTATCATTGGATAATAAATATTCAAATAATATTTTATAATTTGTTGAATTGGGGCATTGGAGTTCATAATATAAATTAACAAGACGTGGTGGATTCACTTTTGCTATTTTAATTAGGAGCTTTTCTGGCAAGGGTTTTTTATCCCTAATCACTCGTTCAATAGTCTCGGATGAACAATATGGTAATAAAATTAAAGCTTGATCAAAATTATACTTTTCGTCGATTAAATAAAAAAATTCTTCGACTCTTTTTTTATCTTTTATATGAATAGATAGTTGATGTATAATTTTCATTCTAGTTACAAATGAACATTCAGAAAAAATAAATTTTTGAAAATAATCTGCACAAATAATATCTTTTCGTTCACCTTTAAAAAACCATTGACATTTGAGCCCTTTACTAATTAAACGTTTATTATTACTTTTAAAAATATTAATTAATTCTGAGTAATCTTGATGATAATCAATTAAATAAAATTTAATATACTCATTTAATGGCGTTTCAGGATTACTTTCTAGATATAATAATATTTTTTTTAATTCCTCTTTATTTTTTACAGCACTCTGTAGATAATGATTTAATCTTAGGTACTGATTATCCATTTTATCCTCCTTTAATATTTCTTCAAATATTTTCATTTTGTTCAATCTAAATAATGTACCTATATATTAAAAAGTAAAGAGAATTATTATAAAATTTAAAAGTTGATAAATTAATATAAAAAAGTACTAACCTTTTAGTTAAATATATACAATTTCTTGAAATTGTTATTATAATTATCAAATTTTTGATAAATGAATGGAAGTAGAGATTAAATTACTATTGATAAAGATTGCGCAAAAAAAACTTTCCTATATATCAAAATATAAATTCAAATATATATATATATATATATATAAAGAGAATTATTATAAAATTCAAAAGATAAAATAAAAAGATACAAACCTTAGAGATGTATATAAACAATTTCTTGAAATATACTTTTTTTAATTCTTTTTTTTTTAAAGCCGATACAATTAATTGAAAATAAAGATTAAATTAGAATTGGTTAATATTGCGCAACCTGTTATTATAATTTAATTATATATTAAAACTAAAATTATTTCGTTCTTTTTTTGGGAAAAATATTTTTTCAATTTCTAACATAATTCTAAATTTGATTTTCTGTTCATTATTTATATATTTAAAAAATGGGTTTTTTTATTCTTAATTCAATTAGTCAAGTTAAAGAAAGCGGTAAAATTAAAAAGAAAATAATTATTTAAATTTTATTAGACAAACATTGTATCGGTTTGTACGGAGAAATAATTTACTAAATTTACTAAATTATTAAATATGGATTAAACTAAATTTATAAGTGTAAGCCATTGATTCTCAAACTAATTTCTTTTACCGCTTTTTTTAAAAATAAATTATTTTTAAGCGCCCCCCCCCCCATTTTTTATACACTTCTAAAACTTAAAAACTACAATTTCATTACTCTATTTGATGTAGTTGGTGAGTTCTGGTGTTTAAACTTACATTTTAAACTCGAAATTTTAACCAGTGAGAGCAATTAGAACGCCACTTATATTTATTATTAATAATATATTTTAATCAAATTAAAAGAAACAATATAGATAGGTAAGTAATCAATTTTAGTTTTCAAACTAATCTAATGGGATGGATGAATGAATTTTTTTTTTTGATATCAGGTTCGATTTTACTCAAAAACACTGGTAAGTCGATTTTTTTCCAGATCTTGAAAATAGGCTACATTTTTGTCCTTTTTCTCTGGATGCATTTTATTCAAATGATCTTGAAGTCTTGAAGGCTTCATCGCTTTGTTGGAAAATGTTTTTGAACAAAGAAGGCACAAAGGCAAAGATGGTTTTGTCTAATTATCTTCGAACCCATATTTCATATATTCTGCACCGTATTGCCGTTTCCTCTTTTTAGCTTCCGATATGACTTTTTTCCAGGAATTGTGTTCACAAGCTCAGCGCCACTCCGAACATAACAATAGCAGCGACCTCTTCAAAACTATAAAATCTATTACAAGTGTTTTCCAAGCTAGGTCTTGGTCACTTAATTACAACGGCATAACATCTAGTTCGATTGGAGAGGTCACTGACATGTGGAGAAATTATTGCGAAGATCTCTACCCGGGGGACACAGCTTCCCTCTTCTTTTGAGAGAGAGCCTAGTATTCTCAGATCGAAGGTGGTTAGTGCAATGCACTCTCTGAAAAACTGCAAGTCACCCGGGGAAGATGGAATTCCGGCGGAAATTTTGAAAGGCATGGGAGAGATTGGTGTCCAGAGAATCCATGACATTTGTAAAAGGATATGGGACACTGGTCGTTGGCCTGGACGCGCTCAGTCTTCATCCCACTTCACAAGAAGGGACCTAAAAATATATGCAGCAACTATCGTCTGGTAGCATTGATCTCTCACGCTAGCAAGATAATGCTCAAGATTGTTCATGAGAGACTGAAAAATTATCTCAATTGGCAGATCCCTCCTAATCAAACAGGATTTGTCAAGGGCAAGGGCACTCGCGAGCAAATCTTAAATGTACGTCTCATAATTGAAAAGGCAAGAGAATTCTACATCCCAGTCTATTTATGCTTTGTGGATTATACCAAAGCATTCGACAGTTTACCATGGGCAAAGCTATGGTATATTCTCAGTGAAATGGGCGTACCTTCTAATCTTATTTCTCTAGTGGGTGGTCTCTATGAAGATAGCTGCGGCGTGGTTAGGGTAGACGGTCAACTCTCGGGTCCATTCGCTGTGGGGAAGGGCGTACGTCAGGGGTGCATATTGTCCCCGATTCTTTTTAATATATTCGGTGAGTACGTCATGAGGAAGGTCCTGGAGGATTGGGATGGTGGCATATCGGTGGGGGGCATCAGGATCTCTGACCTGCGATATGCAGACGACACAACGCTCTTGGCAGGCTCGGAAGAAGAAATAGTCCGCCTTCTCTGCAAGCTGGAAAAAACGGGCGGAGAATTTGGGCTTCTCATTAATAAAAGCAAGACCAAGGTGATGATTGTTGACCGTGCCAATAATAACAGTCCGGAGGCCTTATATATCGCAGGATACGAGGTAGTGGATCGCTTCATCTATCTAGGGTCCATGATCACTAATGGGGGTGGCTGTGATGGTGAGGTGATTCGCCGGATCCAGATGGGAAGGTCAGCGATGGTAAGGCTGAAAAGAATATGGCAATCCAGCAACCTGACCACGAACACAAAAAAATTAATTGTCACCACTCTGGTTTTTCCCATCATGCTCTACGCATCCGAGACCTGGACCCTGAAGTAGAACATCCGCAAAAAAATCGATGCATTCGAGCTGTGGTGTTGGAGAAGGATGCTGCGTATTCCGTGGACGGCGCACTGGACAAACATCTCCGTACTTAAGGAAGTCCGTGCGGGAGAGCGCCTCTCCAGTGTAGTGCTGGGGCGGGTGATCAGCTACTTTGGCCACCTCACCCGTTCAGACTCCAGCATCGAGAGAATAGTGATTCAGGGGAGAGTTGAAGGCTCGAGGAGACGTGGCCGATCACCAGCCAGATGGACGGATCAAGTTCGGGATGGCTTGGGCACCACCCTTCAGTCGGCTGCAGCGAGCGCTCGTCATCGTTCTAGATGGCGAACCCTGACTCGCAGAGTACGGGCCGTTGGAGCCTGGAGTTATTAGGGCCACGACACTTCCGCTAGGAAGTTATAGACAACGAAGAGAAGAGATGACTTTTTTCAAAAATAAACTTAAATAATTGTTTAAAGATAGCGCGCGAAACCAGTAATGAAAATATAAGAAAAATTACGAGCTTTTATCTAGGATTTAAATACAGCAAGCATCATTAGGAACACAGGCCATATGATAGGAATAAGACAAACACACACAAACTTGTTAATAAATATATATTGTAAAAAAAAAACTATTTTATTTTAATAAAAAAAAAACGAAGGGAAAAATAAAAAACAAATTTGTAACCCACGTCAACGCCTCCCATCTAGGTATCAAACGCCCACTTTGAGAAACACTGGTGTAAGCTAATTTTGTTTTATTTAAATAGTCAGTTTACTTCATAAATTATAATATTATGAATTATTTTTTATATGCGCATATATTTAGAATTTAATTTTATATGAAAAAACTCATTTTAAGTGTCATATTTTTTTTAGAAATTAATCATTTTTTATTAATTTAAAAGTCTAATTAAATTAATTTTTATCCCAATTAACTAATCAATGTCTTTTTGTTTTGTTGCAAATTTTATCATAACATAATTTTTTATATTTCGTTTGTTATATAAAATAAATTTACCGAATAATATATTCATCAATGACACCAATCGAAATAAATTGATTTCTTGACTAATTTATATTTTTCACTTAACACTATTTAACTTATGAATTTATATTATTTATTATTTGATAAATATAAATATAAATTTTATTTAACACTTAACACTAATAAAATTAAAAAATTTATTATAAATTGTTTGATAAATAATTTAAATTACATTGTAACAAATCAAATAACAAAGTTAAATTATTTAATATTTGATAAATAAATACAAATTTCACAGCAATATAGAAATTCACAATAAGCACTATTAAATCAAATATATTCACGTACTCCTCTCAGTATATCTTTTATAGTTTTTCACATGTTTAAAAATTGCATAAAACTGCTATATATATAGAATTTCAGCTTGGTTGAATCGCTAAAAGTACCGGAATTAATTTTTTAGCACGTTGACTAACAATCACGCGCCAGCATGTGACCAGATGCCCTCAACAAAGAGCCAAACTCGCGCTGGGGTTTAATAAATACTATTTATTAATTTTAATTTATAATTTCATTTAAATATAATATATATGTGTTAATTTATCCAATCGGAATTTGCATGATAGCCGACCGGAGACATCCCACATTTTTTTCATTTATAAATTTACCCAAATGTTCGTAATTCAGTTGTTTGATAAACTTAGATGATTAAAAATGCGTTGGATTAATTATTCTTAGTTAATCAATGATTTATGGATTTCTTGTGATCTTTTTAAATAGTATCTTTTTGGAAATAGAAATGATTATTTATTTATAAATTTCCTTCTCACTAAGAACAATTCGTATGTGTTTCTCTCGTTTCAAATATTGGCATTGAAAATTTTTAATCCATACATATAAAATATTAACAAGAACATTATTCGTTTATTTTATTTATGTAAATTACATAAAAGTAGGTGAAGTTTTCTGTTAATTTAAATTATTTATTTGGATATTGGAAAAAAGCATATTTGATTTCTGTAATGCTAATTTTATATCTCAATAAATAATTTTTAAATTCCCAATATTCATACAAAAAAAATTTAAAAATGCCTCTCTCGCCGGTCGGTAAAAACGCTCCCACATGTCCAACCAGTCTGCCATCCTTGCCATCACTTGCCATCACTAAGGGTGAGAAAAAAATAGAATTGAGTGATCCCCTCTGATACGGATGCTCTGTGCATAAGAGTGATACTGGGTCGTACTGGGTTGTCTGTGACGTCTGTGATCAGGATATTTAACTATTCATTTTTTTTATTGTAATTCATAATCAAAATTTAAAGACTTAATATTACTTATTAACTATTATATATTTTATAACTGATAATACTTTAATCAATTAAAAATGGATCTTTATTCAGAAGACAGAAAATATCCAATATATATAGGTAAGTTTTATTTCTATGCTTATCATCTAGTCTAAAGTATTGATAATTGTCATTAAAATTATTTTTATTAATATTATTTGAATTATTAAATATTTAAATTTGTAAAAATATAATAATTTAAAATAATGAAAACAAATCTTTTTTTAGGTCCTCTATATTCTTGTGTATATTGTCATAATAATTTCATTAGTGAGGAATTCTTATCTAAACATCTAAAAAAGTGTTTTAATACAAATATATCTTCAATTTTAAAAAATGATGTAAAACTCAAAAAGGAAACAGAAAATATTTTAGACGAAAACTATGAAGAAGAAACTAATTTACACCATACAGAAGACATTTCAATTCATACAGGAGAAAAACCTTTTGAATGTAATTATTGTAATAAAAAATTTATTCAGAAATCTCATTTAAAGGATCATTTAATAATTCATACAGGAAAAAAGCCTTTTGAATGTAATTATTGTAAAAAGAAATTTATTCAGAAATCTCGTTTAAAGGATCATTTAATAATTCATACAGCTGAAAAGCCTTTTGATTGTAATTATTGTAAAAAGAAATTTAATCTAAAATCTCATTTAAATGTTCATTTATTAATTCATACAGGAGAAAAGCCTTTTGAATGTAATTATTGTAAAAAGAAATTTAATCAGATCTCTCATTTAGATAGACATTTATTAATTCATACAGGAAAAAAGCCTTATGACTGTAATTATTGTGAAAAGAAATTTAATCAGAAATCTAATTTAGATAGACATTTATTAATTCATGCAGGTGAAAAGACTTTTGAATGTGATTATTGTAAAAAGAAATTTATTCAGAAATCTTATTTAAATAAACATTTATTAATTCATATAGGAGAAAAGCTTTTTGATTGTAATTATTGTAAAAAGAAATTTATACAAAAATCAACTTTAAATAATCATTTATTAATTCATACAGGAGAAAAACATTTTGAATGTAATTATTGTAATAAGAAATTTATTCAGAAATCTCATTTAAAGCATCATTTAATAATTCATACAGGAAAAAAGCCTTTTGAATGTAATTATTGTAAAAAGAAATTTAATCGGAAATCAATTTTAGATAATCATTTATTAATTCATACAGGTGAGAAGCCTTTTGAATGTAATTATTGTAAAAAGAAATTTAATCACAAATCCATTTTAGATAGACATTTATTAATACATACAGGTGAAATGCCTTATGAATGTAATTATTGTGAAAAGAAATTTAATCAGAAATCAAATTTAGATAGACATTTATTAATTCATGAAGGTGAAAAGACTTTTGAATGTGATTATTGTAAAAAGAAATTTAATCAGAAATCTCATTTAAATAAACATTTATTAATTCATATATGAGAAAAACTTTTGATTGTAATTATTGTAAAAAGAAATTTATTCAAAAAACAACTTTAAATAATTATTTATTAATTCATACTGAAGAAAAACATTTTGAATGTAATTATTGTAATAAGAAATTTATTCAGAAACCTCATTTAAAGGATCATTTAATAATTCATACAGGAAAAATGCCTTTTGAATGTAATTATTGTAAAAAGAAATTTAATCACAAATCCATTTTAGATAGGCATTTATTAATTTGTAATATATTAGGAATATATATCGCTGTTCACCCATTAAGGGCCCCTAGAGAATGTATTTTTTTCACAAGCTGGCAATTCTCATAATAGAAATAATAGAAATAATAGAAATAAGTTAAGGAAAAATGCATGTAAGTGGAAGCGAGATAGGTGATAAGAGATGGAGGAGGAGGTGGGGAGCCCGACGGAGTGGATAGCGGAAGGTGATGTGAACGAAGGCCGAGAGGAGAGGGGAGACACAGTTGCGCTGGCGAGCTGAGATAGTACATCAGAGGCGAAGTGAATGAATTATCGATAATTATAAAATGTTTGTGTTAATATTGATCTGTTTAGTGAATATGTGTTCCTGGCCAGGAGAGTGTGAGTAAAGCAAATTTAATTACATCAAATGCATTTGAATAAATTCGTATGAAATTGAATAAATAAAGTAAATAATATGAATTATAATTAAATGAATTAATATAAAATTAATTAAATAAACAAGTTGAATTAAATAAGTTATAATCGAAAGAATTAATGTAAAATTGATTGAATAAATAAATTAAATAATATAAATTATGATTAAATGAATTAATGTAAAATTAATTAAATAAACAAGTTGAATTAAATAAGTTATAATTAAAAGAATTAATGTAAAATTGATTGAATAATTAAATTAAATAATATAAATTATAATTAACTGGATTAATATAAAATTAATAATTGTAACTAAATTAAATAAATTATATTTGAATTAAATTAAATGATGTTTTTAATAAACAATTGACACATTCGTCGTATATAGGTGGCATGAGCTCGTTCCTTCTTTCTAGCATTGGTGCAAGTAAGTACGCGGCACGTTACAACTGGTGTCAGGTGTGGGGTTGAGGGTTTAGGGGTAGAGAGTAAAATAATTAAGCAAAATTTTGAGGATTGCATCGATAAAATTTAATTAAAATGGGAATATTTTGTTAATAGTTTAATTCCTTTCAAACCAAAGATAAAGTAAAATTCTGAGAGCAGAGATACGGAAATTTGGGAGTATTTAAGTGAGGGAGAGTACGATAAAATTAAACCCTAGACCTGGTGTTTGCTCAACATCGAAGTTGAAAGCACCCCCACGAAACATGGAGGAACAGATCCATAATTTGGAACAACAATTAGGACAATTGCAGGCCCAGTTATCAAATCTGACTGGGGCGGCTGGTCCCGTGGAGGTACGCGTCAATCGAGACCCTAATTGGGGAATAGTGGAGGGGATGTCGCCCTGGACGGGGACAGGACAGATTGACCTATTCCTCAATAAATTTGAGCAATTGGCCAAAATGGGTAACATACCCGAGGACCAGAGGAGGGAGGTCTTGGAATGGAAGCTGGAGGGAACGGCGTTGAGAGTCGTCAGAAATTTACCAGGAGATATCACTTGGGAAGGGGTGAAGGAACAGCTGAGAGCGAGATTCAAGCCGGAAGACACGGCCACCCAAAGGATGAGAATGGTCCTGACTATGGGTCAAACTCCGCAAGAGAGTGCAGCGGATTATCTAGATCGATTACGAGATGCAATGGCCGGGATAGATTGGGCGGGTACAGGAATTACCCTATTGGCTCGGTTTCTAGAAGGGCTCAGAGGCGAACCGGGTAGACAAGCCCGAGTAGCAGCCCCCACGACCGAGGAAGGAGCCTTACAAATTGCACAACGGTGGGAAAAAGAGGGAAGGAATGTCCCGGAAACCCGCTTTACCTACCCATGGAGACGTAGAGACAACACACGGTTCACGAGTAACCCTGCGATTAGGGGCAGGTGTTACAATTGTAATCGGGAGGGACACATGGCTCGGATGTGCCCCATAAAGAGGGAACCGAATAGTACCATTGGGGGTACAGAGAAAAGAGGGAACATCAAACCTCGTGAAGGATGCTATAGGTGCGGGAGTAGGGAGCACTTTATAAGGCAGTGCCCCCGACCTCCCCAGGTAAAGTGTGTGGCCGAAGAAAACATCCATACGCAAGTGGCCCCAAAAGAGTTCGGACTCCCTCCGCCCCAAGAGTGAGTCCGAAGAGATTCGGATCTCTCCTGGTAACCGCAATCAACACCAATGCGGATAAGGCTACTAGAGTGAGACTGAGTATAGGGGGACGGGAATTGGAGATGCTAGTGGACACGGGGTCGGAAGTGTCGATCTTAAAAGCTCCTATTCCAGATATCCCTGTAATGGGATATCCGCGAAATGCGTGTGGAGTTACGGGAGATCTGTTGCCCATTAGTGGTCAACAAACGCTTCCGATACTGGTGACGAAGAGAAGAATCATGCATCCATTCATTATTTGCGATGTACGAATAGCGGGAGATGGGCTCCTGGGAATGGATGTGTTGACCGCTTTGGGAGCGGTGATTGATGTGCAGAAAAGGGAGTGCCGTTGGAACGGCACAGCACGAGGTAACGGGAAGGGGAAAAGGGGTGTTGGGGATGGGAGTAATTTGGAGATTATTCCCCTGGAACGACCTAGAGGAGTAGTTAGCACTGAAACTGATGACACGGAATTTGGAGCCATTAGTGGCATTCCGCCTGTCACCGGGATAGAAGAAGTGCAAGAGGAGGTCGTGAGAGCAAGGGTAATTAGCACTGGGAAAGAGGACACGGAATTTGAAGCCATTAGTGGCATTCCGCCTGTCACCAGGATAGAAGGATTGCCAGAGGAGGTCGTGAGAGCAAAACAGAGGGAAGTAATTCCGGCGTGGTCCGAGGTAGTGGTCTGGGCTGAGGTAGATAATGCACAAGATGGCTCAGAAATGGTAGTGGAACCGGTTATATTGGCGCAACCAGTGTTACGGGTAGGGCGGACTTGTGTGAGAGTCGAGAAAGGAAGTGTACCGGTCAGAGTAATAAACTTATCTAGTAGGGAGGCAGTGATAGATCGTCGCCAACAACTTGCCAAAGCCAGCACGATACCAATATTAGACCAAAGTTGTATTTGCCGAGTGCAGGTGGTTGAACAAGAGACCAAACATCAATGGGTATCTAAGTTCAAGGAAAAGTTGACCCACCTGCCTAAAAATCACCAACATCAGATGTTCGAGCTATTGAACGAATATGCTTCATTGATGTATGAAGAGGGAACAACGGGATTGGGTTGTGCACTAGGTGTGAAGCATAAAATTGTCACTGAAGGATCAGCTCCCATCTTTAAACGACCCTATAGAGTGCCGCATGCGATGAGACCCGAAGTAGAAAAACAGATCGGGAAGATGCTAGAAGAAGGAGTGATTGTAGAATCAGATTCGCCATGGTCAGCACCCGTAGTACTAGTACCCAAAAAGAGTACAGACGGGAGGGTTAAATATCGATTTTGTACTGACTACCGAGCTCTGAACAGTGTAACGAAGATTCCGGTGTATCCGATACCTAATATCACGGAGACGCTAGAATCCTTAGGAAATGCACAATATTTCACTACCCTAGACCTGGCAAGTGGGTACCACCAAATTCAGGTAGCTCCAGAAGATAGAGAGAAAACCGCATTCACTACTTTTATGGGGCATTTTGAGTACGCAAGAATGCCGTTCGGTTTAGCCGGGGCTCCAGCTACTTTCCAACGCTTGATGGATCGGGTGTTGGCTGGAATTAAAGGAAGCGAATGTTTCGTATATCTAGATGATGTGGTAGTATTTGGTACAACATTTTCAGAACATCAAAGAAGGTTGCGAAACGTATTCGAATGCCTCCGACAGGCAAGACTGCAAATACAACTAGAGAAATGTCATTTCGCGGTGGGAGAAGTTGGGTACCTGGGGCATCGGGTGGGGAAAGATGGAGTCCGACCCGATCCAAAAACAGTGGAAGCGATTAATAACTACCCACAACCGAAAAACGTAAAAGAGATACAACAGTTTCTGGGACTCTCAGGGTGGTACAGGAGGTTTATCCCTGAGTATGCTAATATTGCGAAGCCATTGACGGTCCTCACGAAGAAAGACCAGAAGTTCCAATGGGGGAAGGACCAGGAACAAGCGTTTCTTTCTCTCACAAAATTCCTGTGTAGTGACACCGTACTCGTTTATCCAGATTTCACACTGCCGTTTATCTTGGCCACAGACGCCTCGAACGAGGCTTTAGGCGCAGTGTTATCACAGCGTCGAGACGGATATGAAAGGCCGATTGCTTACGCTAGTCGAACGTTGAACAAGGCCGAAAGTAACTACACAGTAACGGAGAAAGAACTACTTGCTGTAGTGTGGGCGACGCAACAATTTCGGTGTTACCTATATGGGAGGAAATTCCAACTGATAACTGACCACGCGGCCTTGAAATGGATGTTAAGTCTGCATGATCCGTCACAGCGGTTGACACGATGGGCGCTACGACTGGCGGAATATGACTATACAGTAGAACATCGACCGGGGAAGTTACATCGGAATGCGGATGCTCTCAGTAGGGTGAAAGTTAGTGAGGAAGGCCCTGAGTCGAAGGTGCATACGATTCGAACTTTATTGAGAACCACAGCGACCGAAAAAGAATGGCGCGAATCACAAGATCAAGATGAGGACTGTCAGCGGTGGGCACGGAGCGGCAAAGCCCAAGCAAGATCCGATGGGTGTTTGTACGTAGTAGATGATCACCAAACCCTTCTAATGGTACCCCGAGAAAAGGTGCCCATGATATTGGAAGACAATCATGATAGACCCACGGCGGGGCATAGAGGGGTACAGGGAACCTTATCACGAATCCAGCGACAATATTTTTGGGAGGGAATGGAACGGGACGTAGAGTCCTGGGTGAAACAGTGTAGTATATGTACCCAGATGAAGTCGCCAACTGGACTTCGAGCTCCCGTTCAACCACATGAGATCCCCAGAAGGCCCTTCCAAATGATAGCACTAGATGTCGTGGAATTCCCGAAGTCCACCCGAGGTAATAGATACCTTTTGACGGTACTAGATCACTACTCCCGGTACTTGGAAGCGATACCCATGCCGAACCAAACAGCGGCCAGAGTGATCCGTGCGCTCACGGAAGAAGTAATAAGCCGGCATGGGATCCCAGAAATCATCTTAACCGATCAAGGAAGAAATTTCACCTCTAAACTATTCCTGGGACTATGTCAACGTTTAGGAATAAAAAAGGTACAAACAACAGCCTATCATCCAGAATCGAATGGACGAGTGGAAAGGGTACACAAAACAATAAATGAGATGCTTCGACCGTGGGTGAGAACAGACGGTAAAGACTGGGATGTTTGGTTGCCATACGCGTTAATGGCTTATCGGAGCGGACCCCATTCCAGCACTGGGTTTTCGCCGAATGTGCTAGCATTCGGCCGGGAAACAGACATTAATATCACCGTAAAAAATCAACATCATCAAGAAGAGCCAGATAGATGGGCATATCTAAACGACTTGTGTGACCGGATAGAACATCTACAACAACGGTCGATAAATCAGTCGGAAGCCAGGTTACAGGCGAGCAGGAAACAGGCTAATAAACATCGAAAATTCCGAAGGTTCGAGGTAGGGGATGAAGTATATGTATACAACCCCGTCCTGAAAGAGTCAGAAGCTCGGAAATTTTATAAGCCTTGGAAGGGCCCCTACACAATAGCGACAAAAAATTCCGAAGTGGTATATGGAGTGTGGTGGAGCCCCACTAAGATTGTCAACATACATGTGAATCGTTTGAAACCAGCCAATATAGAACGCCGCGGAGTGAACCGTGTATATGAACACACGGGAGATATGTTGATGGCACCCAAAAATTACGCCCTAGCTCATTGCGTATCGGCCGACTTACGCATGTCCCAAGGTGTTGCAAAAACTATACGAGACACCTATCCGAGGCACCCTTGCGAAAAGATCCCAGAACCAACCATCGGAGAGATCCTAGTGCAATACCACCCAGATAGAGTAATACTTCACTGTGTCACGAAAACAAAAGCGAGTGACAAGCCGCGCCCTGAAAACGTGAAAATGACAATCAAGAACCTTCTACTGAAAGCGACCGAGGTAGGAATCCCAGCATTGGCGGTTCCGCGCTTAGGATGCGGAATGGACGGCCTCAAATGGGTACAAGTCAAGAAGTGGATAAAAGAGCTAACCCCCGACTACCCGGTGAGAGTACACGTATACACACCAGCGGCCATTGGAACCCCAACGCTAACTGATGATGAAGAGGAGAAAAACCGGATTTGGGAGAGCGATTCGGATGACGATGTGTGGTCAGGGGAAGAGGACATTTCATTGAGTCCGTGGCGAGAACAGAATGACTCCCAGCCCAATTGGAATGGAGTAGGACAACTAGATTATTCCGCAAGACCCAGCGAGATAGAGGAGATCGAGCCAGAAGGGGAGAAGGAAACACCCCCTGTAATAAATTTAGACAGCCAAGATGAAATAGACATCGCAGAAGCACTAAGGGAAGAGGAATCCCTCAGGATTGACAGAAGAGATCCAGAGTCTGGGCGACAGGAGACAGAGACCGGTGAGCACGTTACTCAAGGGGAAACAGTACAAGCTTCGCAGGATGAAGAAAGTCAAAGGGAAGAGGGGTGGGAGGATATAGATTCCCCGGCTAGCCCGGAGAAATCACCCAACACTCGGGACCAGAATGCACACCCTCCTCACACACCACCCAATAGAGATGTCCCGGTTAGGGGTAGCGTGGAGGCCCAACCCAGTACCAGTAGCCCGGGGACAAGCCCTCCCACAACAGCCGGGGCGACAAAGAACCCTAATACGAGTAAACCACCCGTTGGAGTCCCACCAAAAAAGAGAGGGGTAGGGCGTCCTAAAAAGAGAACCATTTGGAATTTCCATAAAAAAAAGGAGTAATGTTTCTTTGTTTCTTCTCTCACAGGCCAAACTAACGATGCGATGGGGAAGCAGGCGAGGGAGAGGGAGGAGATAATGCCACTGGGAGTCTATTTTGAACCAGTCGACGATGTGATAATTACGGGAGATGAGTGGCGGATTGTAACGGAAGTCGACGTGAAAGAGATTCAAGGGAAGGTATCGGTCATCAGGGATTCTCTGGAGAAATTACAGGATGACCGATACGCTCTCTTGGAAGGAGAACCTTTGAAGACAATAGATTTTAAGGAGGATATGTCCTATATTAAGACCAGTTTCGAGATGACGGAGGGGATTATTTCACATTTGAGTGAAATGCTACCCCCGGCGCGAAGTCGACGTGGTCTGGTGGACGCGGGGGGGCACGTTTTAAAATTCATTTTCGGAACTTTAGATAATGAAGATCTGGTGGAATTGAATACCAGATTACAAAATTTAAATGAAGTTAATGAACAAATGAGTCATTACTTCGATGATCAAATTACAGCATTAGACCAACTCGACCATAAAACTAATCAAAATTTCGACTTGATTAAACAACATGCTAGAACATTATTGGAATTAGCCACTTTGATAGACCAAAATTTTAATTCGACACTTGGACGGCAAAACGCAGCCGAAAAATTTTTTCAAGAAGCGTTAGAATTAATGACTAAGACACGACGCCTGGGGCAAGCAGTGACGTCAGTTCGAAACTGGTTAGAGGATATCCTCGGGATTGTTCAATCGGCGGCAGCGGGACGCCTCGATGCGCGATTGATCAACCCAAAAATGTTATTAGAATTAATGATAGATATAAATAAGAAACTCCCCGAAGGACAAGAATGGCTGACCCCGCTAGAATTACGATTTATTTATAAGTACTATGACACCTCATTAGTGAAAGTGTATAGTGTCAGGGACGCTATCCGTTTCGTGATCTCCCTTCCGTTGAAGACAGTATCCCAGTCAGGAACAATATATTTCGTTCATGTGGTGCCTACAGCTCGGGGGGGAGTGAGGACCAAGTTAGTGAAAATTTCCCCGTGGATCCTAGTAACGCATGACCACCAAAAATATACCACGCTAGAACATAGATATGTGGACAACTGCCGAGGACGGGAGCCTATGGTGTGTCAACAGCCTATTCCACTCGTAGCCCAATCCCAACTCAGTTGTGTCAGCGCCCTCTTCTTCAAACAGGCGGAGCATCTAGACAGTTACTGCTCATGGGAAGTGTTATTAGGGGCGGTTACTGATTTTTGGGAACCATCATATTCTGGTTCCCATTGGTATTATAGTATATCACGACCTCAAGTGGCCCGACAAAGTTGCCGTACCGGTAGCGAACCTAGGTTCGATGATATTCAACTACATCGACAAGGCATCGTTACCATTCCGGAGGGATGTCAGCTACATACAAATCAACATCTGTTGATGTCTAGGAGCGCGGGTCAATCGAGAATCATGATAACAACTCCAGCGATATTTACCGGCCAGAAAGAAGAACCCCTAATAACAGAGACATCGTGTAAGGAGAACACGATACTGGCGGAGGGACTGAAAAGTTTGGAGTCGATAAGAGCGGAGTTGGGAAGGACCTCGATGAGTGTTCCATTATCCAGGTTGCGAGAGGAGGCGAGGTTGATACAGAGCAAAAGGAAACAACATCTTATCGCTGGCGGAACCGGTGGTGGAACAGTTTTAGTGAGTCTATGTGGACTAGTGGGGTATCTTTGGTGGAAGAAGTGCGCACGCAGAAAGAAGGAGGCCGAGGAGCTGCAAAATCAACTGGGAAGTGATGTGGACATAGACAAAACAGAGGAGGGGTCGAACTGTTGAAAAGGATTGTTTCGGTAAGAATCTTTACCGAAACAATCTTTTTTAAAGGGTAGGGGAGTGTAATATATTAGGAATATATATCGCTGTTCACCCATTAAGGGCCCCTAGAGAATGTATTTTTTTCACAAGCTGGCAATTCTCATAATAGAAATAATAGAAATAATAGAAATAAGTTAAGGAAAAATGCATGTAAGTGGAAGCGAGATAGGTGATAAGAGATGGAGGAGGAGGTGGGGAGCCCGACGGAGTGGATAGCGGAAGGTGATGTGAACGAAGGCCGAGAGGAGAGGGGAGACACAGTTGCGCTGGCGAGCTGAGATAGTACATCAGAGGCGAAGTGAATGAATTATCGATAATTATAAAATGTTTGTGTTAATATTGATCTGTTTAGTGAATATGTGTTCCTGGCCAGGAGAGTGTGAGTAAAGCAAATTTAATTACATCAAATGCATTTGAATAAATTCGTATGAAATTGAATAAATAAAGTAAATAATATGAATTATAATTAAATGAATTAATATAAAATTAATTAAATAAACAAGTTGAATTAAATAAGTTATAATCGAAAGAATTAATGTAAAATTGATTGAATAAATAAATTAAATAATATAAATTATGATTAAATGAATTAATGTAAAATTAATTAAATAAACAAGTTGAATTAAATAAGTTATAATTAAAAGAATTAATGTAAAATTGATTGAATAATTAAATTAAATAATATAAATTATAATTAACTGGATTAATATAAAATTAATAATTGTAACTAAATTAAATAAATTATATTTGAATTAAATTAAATGATGTTTTTAATAAACAATTGACACATTCGTCGTATATAGGTGGCATGAGCTCGTTCCTTCTTTCTAGCATTGGTGCAAGTAAGTACGCGGCACGTTACAAATTCATACAGGAGAAAAGCCTTTTGAATGTAATTATTGTGAAAGTAAATTTAATCTGAAATCATCTTTAAAAACACATTGATTAATTCATACAGGAGAAAAGCCTTTTGAATGTAATTATTTTAAAAAGAAATTTAATGTGAAATCAAAATTAAAAGATCATTTATTAATTCATACAGGTGAAAAACCTTTTGAATGTAATTATTGTAAAAAGAAATTTAATCGGAAATCTACTTTAAATGATCATTTATTAATTTATACAGGTGAAAAACCTTTTGAATGTAATTATTGTAAAAAGAAATATAATTGGAAGTCAAATTTAGACAGACATTTAATAACTCATACATGAGAAATATCTTTGTAATTATTGTAAAAATAAATTTATTCAAAAATCTTTAAGTATACATTTATTAATACATACCTTTTGATAATTACTGTTAATAATTAACACTAAAGATCCATAAAAAACTTTATTTTAAATATATAAATGTATATTATATTTAGATATTGGCTAGGATGATTGACCATTGATTCGAACTTCTTTAGGTATTTTAACTAATACTTTGCACAGTTTTCAGATTTGGATGAAAAACATGAATCTGAAATAAAGATTTCATTTTCTTAATTAATAATTTAATTAATAAATTTTAACCCATCATTAAATATCATTTATAATCTCAAAGTATATTCAAATAAAACTTAAAACCTTAAAACATTTTTTACTAAAAAATTAAAAATAAAATAAATAAATAAAAAAAAATTAAGTTACAGTGTTTTATTTATAAATGCACTTATAACTTGAAAATAATTTTTAATTTTATCACCATTTTTAATTTAAATGCAAGCGTTTTATTTGAAAGATGCCTAGAAAATTAATTAACTAATTCATTTTAATTATGCTCTTTATTCAAAGTATCTTGTCCAGCTATACTCAAAGTGTGTTCCGCGGAACCCTAGGGTTCCGCGATACCTCTGTAGGGGAGTATATATTATAAATTAAATAATTTCAATATTTTAAAATAGAATAAAATAAATAGGTTAAAGGGAGATATTATAAATAAAAAAAGAATTTGTTTTGTAAATATTGTTAACTTTGTTAAAATTGTGAGCGTGCAGTTCCTTTGAAAAAGCCGCCACTGAATTAGACGCTATAGTTATCAACAAGCGACTTTCGACTCTAACTTCAAAAAATAAAGTCGAAATTACAACGCAATTTTTATATTTCTCTTTTTATTTTTGCATCAGTTGACGATTAGCGTTCGGAGCGATAAGTTCCTATCTACCTACTTACAAGCTCGCTAGCGAGAAACTAGTGTTCATTGTTCTACTGTCTGCTGTATTCTGTTTCAGTTTTATACATTTCTTCATTGTTACTAAATTTATACGCAGAAACGATTGTGCATTATTTAGACCCCATCATCCTGATGTGTAACATTTTAAATAAAGAAGAATGAAACGTTGGCTTAAAGGTGTTAAACAGTAGCGCAACCAGGGGGGGGGGGGGTTTGGGGTTAAAACCCCCCCAGGAGAGATAAAAATATACATTGCTGTATATTATGTACTATATTACAAATAGAAAAGAAAAAATATAATCCTTCTTTTTATTTGAAAAAAAATATAATTCTTAAACTATAACTTAGTGTATAATAAGTAAGTTTAATTTATTTTAAAAAAATTTTAACAAAAATAAAAATTGCTTATTTTTTCGTACAGAATTAAATATAAGAAATAAAAAATTATTTTATTATTTCTCCTAAATCATAAAAAACAACAGACTTAATATAAGATTACTAGATGATTGTGAAATTTTCCAATTTGACTATTATTTAAATATATAATAAATAAAAATATTACTCAAATTCTAAATATTTCATAAAAATTATGAAGCGAAGACTAATTTTTTCAAAATGGAAAAGGGTAAAAATCCCTAAAGGAAAAAATACATAAAAGTCAAAAATCTCTCTCTCTCCCTAAAACCGAATTCGACATTGGAACATTGGAACATCTACGATGCCACTTTGATGGGTTTGCCTCGAACAAACAATGTATTGGAAAGTTGCAACAATGCTCTTCGTTCACGCTTAGGAGGTTATAAGACATCAGTAAGGGGCCTGATTAAGCAAATCCATATTGAGCATAACCTTATCTCTTTGGAAATCTGTCGTGATGTTCGTGGTAAGAAGCCTGATCCACCAGGGAAACGATTCCGCGATTCGCAAGATGAACTTCTGACCATAATGAAGGCAAACCATGAAAAATGGGACGCTAAAAAACCAGATGGAACAGATGTGATGACACCAAGCATGATGACTCCCTCATTCAAGTCTCTTCGGCTATTCATTATTAAATAAGTAAAAAAACATTAGGGAAATTTTTTATTTAGGGATATTTGCATTTAGGGATTTTTTCTTAGGGATTTTTACATGCTTTCTTTCAAAATATCCTGCCACTACGGGCGGACGAAAAGCTTTCGAAATCTTAAAGTATTTGGTGTGTCCCATAAGTTTCTTCGCTTTTTTGATGCGAAATGAATACACGATATTTGTTGTTTAAGGTTGATTTATTATGTTATGAATGAACCATTCTGAACTATAACCTTCTTCCATCTCCCAGGAAGCCTCATTATGCCCTGTTTCCAAAATAGTTGAGGCTTACTTTCAAAATATTCATTTAGGTGCGTTTTTATTTCGATTATGGATTTGAAAGATTTACCACGGAGAGAGTTTTTTAAGGAGAGGAACAAGTAATAATCGGATGGAGGAAGGTATGGGGAGTATGGAGGATGAGGTAGAACGTCCCAATCAAACTGTAATAATTTTTGCCTTACGATCAACGCATTAAGCGGCCTTGCGTTGCCGTGATGGAATACTACACCTCGTCAGTTCGCCAATTCTTGCCGTTTTTCTGCTATGGCGGTTTTTAGTTAATTCAGTTGATTACAATATTTGTCAGCATTGATCATATCACCTTCAGGAAGGAGCTCGTAGTACAGTACACCCTTCCAGTCCCATCAAATGCACAAAAGAACCTTCTTCGGATGAAGCCCAGACTTCGCAACAGTTGAAGGTCTATTTTCTTTAGACCAAATCCGTTTTCGATCCACATTTTGATACAAAATCCAAGTCTCCTCTCCAGTGACAAGACTCTTTAAGAAATGATTTCTTTTGTGTCGCTGTAGAAGCAAATCGCACGTAGGGACGCGCTTTATAAGACCGGTCTCCGTCAACTTGTGTGGAACCCAAGCTTCATATCGATTCGCATATCCCACTTTGATTAAATGCTTATGTGCCGTTGTTTTGGGAATGTTAGTTTCACCCGCTATCTCGCGCACACTGTATCGTGGATTTTCTGCATGCACAGTCTTGATAATATCCGTCGTTGCTGGGCGGCCAGCTCTAAATTTCTTAAACCGATTGCGGACGGTCCTAATAGTCGAAGCACCACTCCCGTAAACGGTGCAAATCTCTTCTGCCGCAAATGCTTCTTTTGGCTCACCATAGTAGAAAAATTTTTAAAGAGACTTTGTCACCAACGAAACGTACTCTGAAAAAGCTATGGGATGATTAAATAAGATGCCATAAACGGCTAAGAGATAAGCCTGCATGTTTATATATATAAACATAGGCAGTTAGATTCAACTTCAAATTCATTCATTCACTCCTTAAGTTTATTAAGTTTATTTTTTCCTTATTAAGTTTAGGTAAAAATGAATATAATGGAACTTTTAGTAAATTCGATTCCCTATAAATTTAATACGATAGTATGATAATTCTCATAAAAATCGGTATTTATTGAGAAAATCATTAAAATATGCTTTGACTCCTCTTTAAACTACCCTTACTTATGGTCCGATCTTGTCCAACAACAATCCAATCCCCGCCCATCATTCCCAAAAAAAACCATCTAAATATCAATTTTCAAGACAATATCTCATTTTGTTTAGACGTAATCTCGGTAACGAGCCGGTTCAAAATTTTTTTTTGCAGTTTTGGATTCAGAACCGTCTGAAAAGTGAAAATCTCGAAGAATCTCGGAGCAAAAATTTTCAAAATTTTCCGATCATCGTATAAGCTATCCTTATTTCATGAGGAAAGCTAAAATAATTTACTTATAGCTGGAAAAAAATATTTTCTTTCTAAAACTGTGAATACGAGTAAATAAAATACAAAATTAAATTTTTTAGCCAGATTTTGTAAAATCAGTGTTTCATTTACAAAACTTTTTTAAATATTTAATATAAAAAAAAAATCTTAATGAAAATTTGTCTTTGAGAGAGTCCGGGGGGGCGCGCAATAGGAAGGTGGAGCGGCTAGTCAAAACCCCCGCCAGGATCAAATCCTGGTTGCGCCACTGTGTTAAACGTGATGCAACATCTTCTAATGACGCTGAATGTTCAAAAGCAGTAGGCGCGGAGAATATAGCAATCACCGATCCAGACGATGATGCCACGACGTCAAGCTCGACGGTTTCAAAGACGAAAAAAAGGAAGTATGATGATTCATATATCAGTTTCGGATTTGTTGATTCCAACAGCTCACCTCTCTGTATGCTATGTAGTAAATTGCTTCCTAATAGTTCCATGGCACCTGCCAAATTGCGCCGACATTTAGAAACTGTACACCCCGAGTCTAAAAACAAGAATAAAGAATTTTTTGTTCGTAAAAAAGATCAGTTATTAAAAAGTCAAAAAAATATGATGCATGTAACACAAACTATTAACAAAAAGGTCACGGAGGCATCATATTTAGTTAGCTATCGCATTGCACAAGCAGGTGAAGCGCACACTATCGCTGAGAATTTAATAAAGCCTGTGTATTAGACATAACAAAATGTATGCTCGATGAAAAATCTGCAAAGCATCTTTCTACTGTGCCGCTATCAAACGATACTGTTTCACGGCGAATCCATGATCTGGCAAGCTATGTCAAAGATAAAGCGCCTAATTGTAGTTCCAGCCATTGTATTCTGCATAGACAAGCACTTGCGATGAAGCAAATGCCGTCAAATCTAAAATTAGTTATGGATGAAGCGGTAAAAATAATTAATTTTATCAAATCACGACCACTACAATCCCGATTGTTCTCATTATTGTGTGAAGATTATGGCAGCAAACATAAAACACTGCTGCTCCATACAGAAGTGCGATGGCTGTCTCGGGGTAAAACTTTAACAAGGCTATTTGAACTTAGAGCCGAGTTACAAATGTTTCTTTCAGCAGATAATAATAATAATAATAGCCTTTATTAGTTCTTACATGTACATAATCATATTAAATAGTAATATAAATACAATAATAATATTTACAAATTTATATACATTTTTTTTTTTTTTTTTTTTTTTTTTTTATTTTTGTATGGAACTAGGCCCTTTTAGGGCATAGGCCTCTCCCAGTCTTTTCCATTTTGACCTATCTCTTGCAGTCTTCATCCAGTCTATTCCGACTTCTCTAATGAACTCTCTAGACCATCTATTTGGCGGTCTTCCTCGATTTCTGGTTTTATCCAATGGACACCATTCTGTAGTGATTTTTGTCCACCTATCGTTGTTCATCCTCGCCACATGTCCTGCCCATCTCCATTTCAACTTCCTTACAGCTATGTTGATATTTTCCACCTTTGTTTTCTTGTAAATATCGGTTATTCGTTGCTTATCCATCCTTCTCACACCAAGTATACTTCTTATCATACTTCTCTGAGTGGTTTCTAATTTTGTCGATATTTTTTCTATCATCGTCCATGTTTGTGAGCCATAAGTAAGTGTTGGTAAGATACACTTTTTAAAAACTTTTATTCTAGACGATATATCTAGTTCTTTGTTTTTTAAGATAAATTTCAAGCCCCAAAACTTACCCCAAGATATTCCTATTCTTCTTGTTAATTCTTCATATGTTCTTGATTTGTTAAAATTTAGTTTTTGACCCAGGTAAATTATTTCTTTTTTACATATGATGGGCGGTTCATTTTTTCCATAAGAAATATCTCTTTCGTCGCAATTTGTAATTATCACTGTTTTTTTGTTGTTGATTTTGAGGCCTATTTTTTTGCTTTCTTGATTTAGTTCTCTAATCATACTTTTTATTTCCTTTTTTGAGGTCCCTATAACGACCACATCGTCAGCGAATCTTAGATTACTTAAATATCGTCCGTTCACTCTTAGGCCCCTCTTTTCCCATTTTAGTTGACGGAACACTTCTTCTAGAGCACAGTTGAATAACAATGGCGACAATGGATCCCCTTGTCTAACGCCTCTCTCTACAGTAAAGAAAGGTCCAGGATCATCAATAATAACTCTTGCCTTCGAATCCTCGTATATTTTTTTGATTAGGTTGGTATATCCAGTGTCCACACCTTGAGATATCATAGCGTGAAAGACACTCTCTTGATAAACCGAGTCGAAGGCTTTCTCGTAGTCTATGAACGCTAGGTAAATTTCTATTTTATATTCAATTGATTTTTCAATTATTTGATTTAATGTGTGCAGATGGTCGCATGTTGAATAGTTTTTCCTGAATCCGGCTTGTTCTACTGACTGCGAATTTGTAAGGATATTTTCCAATCGATTATTAATTAGTTTCATAAATATTTTTCCGATATTCGAAGTAATTGTTATCGGTCTGTAATTTTTAATATTCTTTGGATCACCTTTTTTAAATAAGATCATTATATTGGAAGTTTTCCATTGTTTTGGTATAATTTGACTTTTAATTATATTATTAAAAATAGATGTAAGTGGCTTTTTAATTAGTTTGATTGAGAGTCTCAATATTTCATTTTTTACACCGTCTATTCCTGGGGTTTTTCCTGATTTTAAATTTTTAATAGCGAATTCAATTTCACTTTCAATAAATAGAGGTATATTTATATTTTCATTTGGATGGATTAAGTTGTTGTTATGTTCCCTTAATATATTAGGATTACTGTATAGTTTTTTATAAAATTTGGTTGCTATAATTTTTATTTGGGTTCTATTAAATTTTTGATTTTTATTTTCATCATTGAGACTTGGAATTAATGTAATTCCCGTGGATAATTCTTTTTTTATTTTTTTAATAGAATTATATGGTTCTATATAATTTTTTATTATGTTATCATTATAATCTTTTAAATCTTTTTTTATGTGATATTTAACCAATTTACAAAGAATATTATGTTCGATTTTACCATCTATTGTGTTTCTTTTTATTCTTAATTCATTTCTTTGTTTTATTAGTTTTTTTGTATTTTCAGATAACTTGTGATTTTTTTGATATAATTCTTCGGATTTATCTTGCAACATTTTTATATTTTTTTCAAAAATATCGTATTGATCCTGTGTTTGTTGAATATTGGAGAAATTGATATTTTTAAGTTCATTTTCTACTTTTAAAATAATTTCTGTTGTTACATTTTGAATATTTATTAATTTCATGATTTGTTTATTGCATTTTGGATTTGGTCTTCCTAAAATTACACTCGAAGATAATTCTACCTTTATTAAACGATGGTCGGTGAAAAATGCAAATTTGTTATCAATTTCAAATTTACGTATCAAATTCATATGAGGAGATAGAATGTAGTCAATTTCGTTTTTATAAATTCCATTTGGAGCCATCCAAGTCCACTTTCTACCTGCTCTCTTCTTATAAAATGTATTTACAATTTTTAAATTGTTTGTTTGACAGAAGTGTACCAATCTAACTCCATTTCCATTTCTTTTTCCATAGCCATAAGGTCCGATGATCATCTTTTCTTCTTCTATTCTCTTTCCTACTTGGCTGTTGAAGTCTCCAATTAGAATTAATTTATTTTTAATATTATTACGGTATTCGTCTACAACATTGGCAAGCAAAATATAGAAGTCCTCGGTTGTTTGTTCATCAGCCTCCGCTGTTGGTGCATATACTTGTACGATTGTTATAGTACAATTGTTTTTATAGGCAAGTTTCAAAAGTGCTATTCTATCCGAAAAACCCCTAAACTCTACAATATATTTTTTCATGCTATTTTTTACCATGAAACCCACTCCCCGTCTTCCTCTCATCTGACCAATGTAATAAAAAATATAGCCAGATTTTCTTTGTAATATTTTTTCACCTATTCTCTTTACTTCTGACAGCCCCAAAATATCAATTTGAACACCCTCAAGAGCATTTTCAAGTTCGATTAATTTGTCCTCGTCTTTCAGGCTACGAACGTTTAATGTTGCTAGTATTATTTTTTCATATTTATTTTTATTATTTTTTTCCTTTGAATTATTTTTATTTAAGTTTCTATTTATATCTTTCTTTTTAAATGAAATCTTTTGTTTTAATTTATTATTTTCAGTATTATCATTAATTCTATTAAGGTTAGTATGGTCGAAAATATTATGAATTGGGAGGTTTTGGTCGGTTATGCCCGAGTTGACCAGACTTACTGGGCAGGAGTCGAGATTTTGAGTATTTTTTTCTTTCAGATGTTCTAAAGACCTAGCTCCTATGATCATTTCCTATTCATCGTCATCACTCTCGTCAGGCTTTGTGGACCCATCACATTTTTCTATTTTATTATAAAATGATGTTATTTTGCCTTCATTTCGTCTAATTCTTTTTTCTTTATTCTCAATCTTATCATTCAATTTATCATAAGTAGAACTATTTTTAGAATTTTCAGGAGAATTTCTTAATGCTCTTTTTTTAATATTTCTATTTTTATTCGTTTCATTATCAAATTTTTCTATAATAAGTTGATCGTATTTTAATATGGCAAATTTGCCTTCCTTCCTTGCCTTTATTAATTTAGGAATTAATTCTTTCCTTCTAGCCAATACATCTTTGGGAAAATCATCAGTAATGTAATACTTCGAATTTTTAAATTTTTTATTATTTCTGAGGATAGTTTTTTTATTTCTCAAAGACAGCATGCATATTAGAACTGGTCTTGTTTTATTTTCTGAGGGGCATCCTATGCGCTTTATAATATTAATATGTTCAATATTAATCTCATTATTGGTTTTTTCTTTAACGATTGATATCACCTTATCCTCCAGTTCGCCAGGATGTTCCTCGTCTTCATCCAGCCCATGTAATATAATGTTTTTTGATTTATTTTCATGTTCCATTTTCCTCATTCTTTGTTCAAGTTCGACTAATCTTTTTTCAAACGTTTCGAATTTTTGTTCTACCAAAGAGAATAACTTAGTTTCAAGATGTTCGTTATTCTTTTTTATTATATTTTTAATATCATCCTTCCACTCTCTTAAGAAATTCAATAATTCGGTTTTTTCCATTATTTCCTCAAAATATTATATAAATGAGTCTCCTACCTGACAAAGTGAGAAAAGATAAGCAGATGTCCCCACTATAAGTTTCGGCAGCTCTCTCGAAATGCGTCCGTTCAGCTTGGACTCTCGCACTCGACTCCTCTTTCAGCAGATACTTCTTTTAATTTGAAGGACCGTTTGTATGATAAAACTTGGTTGTTCCGATTGTCTTTTATGGCGGATATCTTTCAAAAACTGAACGAATTGAATTTATCATTGCAAGGTAAACAGACAACAGTGTTTCAGGCCTATAACAAAATAACTGCCTTCAAAAGAAAATTAGATTTTTGGAATATTTGCGTTGGTAAGAAAGAAATAGAAAGCTTTACGTCACTCAGTGAGTTTGTTAGCGATAACGACTCAGAAATGTTTCAAGATGATGTGGTTGAAGAATTGGTCCAATAACACAGTTCGATGCGCGCATCTTTTGAAAAGTATTTTCCCGAAGAACAGAATACAAAAATTAAAGTGAATTCATGGATTCATAATCCTTTTTTACCCAACTTGCAAAAGCCCGAAAGTATGTCAAACGAGGTATATGAATCTCTTTTAGAAATGTCATCAGATACAAGTATGGAGTCACTGTTCAAAACGATGCCTCTCAACGATTTTTGGTGCAGAATCCGTGATGAATATCCAATGCTTGGCAAAATGGCTCTGAATATTCTTCTTCCTTTCCCAACAACATATTTGTGCGAAACAGGATTCTCAACCTATGCAGCCACGAAAACAAAATATAGCAATAGACTGGACGCCGAACCTGATATGAGACTTCTACTGTCTTCTATAAAACATGATATCAACCAATTGATGAAAAATAAAAAACAGTTTCATATCTCCCATTAGTTAAGATTTTTTTCTTTTTTAATATTTTCTATTATTGTACTTGTCATGTGGTAAAGTAAGTAGTAATTGTTACATTGTACTTTTGTTATGCTTATAAATAAATAATACACTTTAGAAAACTATTGTTTTATTGTAAGGTTTCATCAAGTATTTTGCTTCCCAAAAGGGTTCCGTCAACAAAAAAGTTTGAGAACCACTGATCTAGACCATTGTTGTTGAAGTGCTAAGTAGGCGGACCATTGTACAACCCCATCCTGAAAAAGAATATACTTATTGAGGCTAAGAGAAAAATAATTTTCTAGTTTTTAGTGCATTTATAAATAAATCACTGTAACTTAATTTTTTTTTAATTATTTATTTTATTACACGCTTTTATTTAGCTTACACCCGTTTCCGTCTTGCAACGTTAATTTGAATGAGCTGAAATTTCGCATACATATGTAACCAGGGACGTGCCTGGATATATGGCCGCCCTTCAAGATAACATCAAAGAAAAAAATCAAAATTTAACTTTTAATATTTGTTTTATTATTTATTATTACACTTATATATGTACAGTTCTAAGAATGAGATATTACTATCAAAAATTAACTCTACGCGATTTTTTGGAAGCAGTCTTCAATTCCTTCTTGAATACTCAAATTAACAGCAATTTCATTTTCAATCGCAATAATTGATAAATTACTGATACGTTCTTGAGCCATTGAAGTTCTCAAGTAATTTTTAATTATTTTTAATTTTGAAAAACTTCTCTCTCCAGATAAAATAGATACTGTCAGTAAAACTTATAAACTTGTGGCGACATTTGGGAAAGAAGTCTCCAAGTTGTATTTATATAAAAATTTAATTAGTTCTTCAGGCTGCTTTTTGTCTTTTATGATGATTTTCAAAGAAATTAATTCATCAAATAATTCTACGCCACTGATATCACAGGATTCACCATCTTTAAATTTATTATTAAGATTAAAACAACTTCGTTTTATTTGTTTTAATCAGATTTTTATTGATTTACACATAGAAGTATTAAAGTATATAAGCTTTAATCAAAGAAAGAATCAAACAAAATATTTAGTCTTCATTATTAGGCATAATTTTCATACAGTATATATTAATGAATGTATACTTAAAGAAGATTTTTGCATAAATTTCTTGGATTGTTTAAAATATGTATATTGTCAAGAATGGTATATAATAATAATAATATTGACGTTATAAATGTAATAAAAATTCATTTAGATATTAAAAATCTTTAATCTTCATTATTAAGCATAACTTTCAAACAGTATGTATTAATAAATGTATAATTAAAGAATAAATTGAATAAATTTATTTTTACAATAATTACATTCAAAAGATTTTTCTCATTTATGAGTTATTAAATGTCTATCTAAACTTGATTTCCGATTAAATTTCTTTTTACAATAATTACATTCAAAAGGTTTTTCTCCTGTATGAATTAATAAATGTTTATTTAAATAAGATTTCTGATTAAATTTCTTTTTACAATAATCACATTCAAAAGTCTTTTCACCTGCATGAATTAAAAAATGACCATTTAAATGAGATTTCTGATTAAATTTCTTTTTACAATAATTACATTCAAAAGGCTTCTCACCTGTATGAATTAATAAATGATTATTTAAAATTGATTTACGATTAAATTTCTTTTTACAATAATCACATTCAAAAGGTTTTTCTCCTATATGAATTAAAAAATGTTTATTTAAATCAGATTTCTGATTAAATTTCTTTTTACAATAATCACATTCAAAAGGTTTTTCTCCTATATGAATTAATAAATGTTTATTTAAATAAGATTTCTGATTAAATTTCTTTTTACAAAAATCACATTCAAAAGTCTTTTCACTTGCATGAATTAATAAATGACCATTTAAATGAGATTTCTGTTTAAATTTCTTTTTACAATAATTACATTCAAAAGGCTTCTCACCTGTATGAATTAATAAATGATTATTTAAAATTGATTTACGATTAAATTTCTTTTTACAATAATTACATTCAAAAGACTTTTCTCCTGTATGAATTAATAAATGTGATTTTAAATGTGATTTCCGTTTAAATTTCTTTTTACAATAATTACATTCAAAAGGTTTTTCATCTGTATTCGTTAATAAATTCGGAATTAAATTATCCATATGATTAACCTTAATTTTAAAATTATTACATTGTAAATGGCCGTCTTCACTATGGTTTGAATTCATATCTTCTCCATATTTTTCGTTTAAATATTTCTCTGTATCATTTTTGAGTTTTACATCATTTTTTAAAATTGAAAATATAGTTTTATGAAAACATTTTTTTAGATGTTTAGATAAAAATTCCTCACTAATGAAATTTGTGTGACAATATAAACAAGAATATAGAGGACCTAAAAAAAGAATTGTTTTCATTATTTTAAATGTTTATATTTTTACATATTTAAATATTTAATAATTCAATTTTATTAATAATATCATTACAAATAATATTAAAAAAAAATAATTTTATTGACAATTTTCATTACTTTAGATTTAGATGATAAAGCATAGAGATAAAACTTACCTATATATATTGGATATTTTCTGTCAGGTGAATAAAGATCCATTTTTTTAATTGATTCAAGTATTATCAATTATAAAATATAGAATAGTTAATAAGTAATCTTAAAATTTTGATTATAAATTAGAATTAAAAAAACAAGCAATGTTATCTTTTGAAACTGCGTTCTGTGCTATCTGACAGGTGACAAGCAAATACTGTTAAAAAATGGGGTGGGGGCTTGTGGTTCGTTTTTTAAATTTATTTTTATTTAGAAGGAATATTGAGAAATTAATAATTGTAGAATTTTCAGTTAACTGAAAAATAATTTATTTGCAGATAAAACTGACATTTCAGCAATAATTATGCTTATCTCAGATTATTGCCAAAATGTTGGTTTTATATCCAAATAAATGATTTTTCACTTAACTGAAAATTCTACATACTTTTATCTAATTTACATATCTACAAGAAACGAATAATATTTTATGTAATATACAAAGGGACATTTTTCGATAAGACTAGGCTAGACATAACCACTGTAAGCCGGCTTGTGGCATTTTTTTTGCTCATGGACCATCCGCGCCAAGAATTCACAAAAATCGAATTAAATTTATCAAGTAAAACCGTTGTCGATTGGTTTAGTTTTTACCTGAGGTAAGCAGTTTTTACCATATAAAAATATTAAAAAATATAGTATAATATAAATTAAAAAAAAAAATTTTAATAATATATTAATAATTCACAGGTCTGCATTTTCTGGGCCGAAAAAAACAGCCAAAAACTTGGTGGTCCAGGAAAAATCGTCGAAATTGACGAGGCCAAGATCGGCAAACGGAAATATAACCGTTGCCGGAAAATAAAAGGACAATGGGTTTTCGGTGGTTTTGAACGGGGGTCAAAAAAGATCTTCCTATTTCCCGTGGCGGACCGCACCCAGGACACTCTCCTGGAATGTATAAAAAAATTTATTCTTCCCGGGACGACAATTATGTCTGATTGCTGGAGGTCTTACGATTGCTTAAGGCATGAAGGCTTCTAGCATCTGACTGTTAACCATACGTACAATTTTGTCGACCCAGAAATATTTTTAATGTTAAAAAATTATAATAAAAAAATGCCAAGAATTTTTTAAAAAGCCATTTATTAATTTCAGGAGCACATACACAAAAGATTGAGCGGACATGGAGGGATGTCCGTTCAAGAATCCCAAAATATGGCAGAAAAAGTGACCATTATTTGGGATATTTATGTACGTTCCATTTCAAACGGAATTATCCTCGGGAGTAACTAGTAGAACAATTTTTCTCCCTTATAGGGGAAATGTACCCTCCGAGGTCTGGTGGTGGTGGTCCATCGGGTGGTCCAAGCACCAGCTCATAAAGGTATAAATTAAAATGGTAAAAATTATTTAATACATCTTTTAGTATAGATTCATTAAAATTACTGACGAATTTTTATTTATTAATCAGGTCCCTAACCAAGAAACATCGGAGAGGTCATATGGATTTCATCTCTTTATTATTTTTTATTAATACTTTTTTGTTTTATAATATTAGATATATATAAATAAATATCAACCAAGAACAACTGTGCACTATATGTAACATGCAAGAAAGAGAGATTCTAGATCACTTGCTGTTACGATGTCCAATATATGAGAACCTTAGGGAATTACCTGGTGAGATCCAACCGAGAGACTGTTATGAGGGCAGATAGCGAGGACAAAATAAATGGTCTATTCTATTACTTAAATGGAATGTTAAGAATGAAATCATTTATGCTGAATGAATGATTTGATTTGAATATTCTAATATTATTTTTTTTTGAAGTGAAACTTCTTTAGCGGCGTCCTGACATTTGGTTGAGAATGGAGAGTGAATTGAAAAATTGAGATTTCGTAACGCAAGCGAGAAAAAAGATATAGGTATAACGAGTGAGAATGAGAAAGAGCTATAAAGTCCATGACGCGCATGCGCGCGAGTACGTTGACGCGCATGCGCGCGAGTACGTTGAGGCCACTTTAAATTAGGCATCAACAAGAAAGGCCGCATAAGCTGATTGACCTAAGAAAGTGACTTTTGTGAAATTATTGATAATATCCTTGATCCGTTAATATGTAAGTATATTCAAATTTAAAATATTATCAAAAATAATATTTCTCAGCCTCTACTGGGTCAATGAATTAAAAATCGTGATTCATCACAGATAACTATAACGCATTTTACGCATCAGTACGTAAGAGAGGCATATTACTTCTGAGCAATCGATAAATATTTCTACCTATCGCTGCTATACATGTAAGTCATATATAAAAATTGATATTTATATATATATATATATATCGTGAAATAATTAAAATTCTCAAGTCAAATATACAGCGTGCACGCATACCGACGCATGTAATTGTGTGTGTGAACATGGTCGGCGATTCACACGCCAACACATACAGTTATGTGCGTCGATGACCATTCACGTTATTTATCCGAATCTCAACATTACTTTAACACTACTAAATCAATTTAAAATTATTATTGCATTTAAAACTGCTTTTCTCTACTCCACAGATTTCACTATGCCGAAAAAAAATAACGACCAAAATTTAGACGATATTATTTATTTCATACACCGTTCACTACTGGTTTATAGCCACACAGGTGCTAATGCACTTGAACGAGGCGAAGATAAAATCCCTCTAATTCTCGGGGGAGATTTTAATGTAAATTTTGGATCTGATGATTCGTTGCCGTTGATCAACTTTCTTCGAGAAACATTTGGTCTGCTTATAAATAACGATCCCAAGGAATCAACAACAAAATCTGGAACTACAATAGATGCTGTTTTTACACGTTATATAGAAAATATCGAATCACGAACATATATATCTTATTTTAGTTATCACAAGCCATTAATATCAGTATTACCAATTGAAGCACCAACCGACATTAGTACAGGCAATGTAGATATGATGATAGAGTAGATAATAATAATAATAAAGCGAATATTTGTTACGAAAATTTTATACTGTTATATGTCTTTAGAAATGATCCCTTTCTTTTTCTCTATTTCTCTCTCACTCACACTCTCAACTAAAATTTCTCTTATTCTCTAGATTCTAAGAAGTTTCACTTCCGCCACCTGTACGATGCTGCACATTTTGCTTTTTTTATTTTTTGTTTCTGTTGTAATTTATTTATTTTTTTTCTTTTGTAAATCCTCTAGCCCAAATAAGGGGAGGATAGAGATATACCTGGATCTGTATATGATCTCTTAAATGGACAATTGGATAAATAAAATACTCCAGCTGAGATCTTACATATTTAAATAAATGGAAATTTGTTTTTGTTTTTTTTGTAATCTTTCTGTTTCTATTTTTAGATACATGGATTTTTTAAAATAATTTAATTTCTGTTATGTTAAATTTTTCTTTGTTTTTGTTTTTTTTTATTTTTTTGTAAATCCTCTACCCCAAATAGGGAGAGGATAGAGATATACAGGGTTGTATATAATCTCTTTAATTAATTAAATAAATAAATAATAAATAATAAATATCGTTGAAATATATTAATTTATTTTAATTTAATTGCTATTTTTTTTAATTTCCTCATTTAATTATACAATACAGGACCCATTAATGCGAAAATAATTAAATTTAATGTTAATTATTTATAAAGAAACACCAAAAGAGAATGCTGAATGTTAATTACAATTTTTTTTTTTTTTCATTTCTTCTCTCAACTCGGACATCGTTATATAATTGGAGGAGATTGGAACGCAAAACACTCATATTGGGGTTCCAGGCTAGTAACAACCAGAGGCAGACAACTCTACCAAGCTGTTAAAGATCTTAACCTTGAATGCGTATCCACAAGTAAACCCACCTATTGGCCTACTGATCCACGAAAAACTCCTGATCTACTGGATTTTTTCATTACAAAAAATATTATAATCAATAACACTAGTGTGGAATCTGACTTAGACCTTATATCAGACCATTCGGCTGTAATTCTTAATCTCAACGATAAAATAATGTTGAATAAAGCACCACCCAGATTGTACGATAAAAAAACGAACTGGGAAGAATACAGAGATATTATTATAGAAAAAACACACCTCACGATTTCACTAAAAACGGTCGAAGAAGTGGAACATGCAATTGAAGATCTAAACAAATTGATTCACAATGCGGCCAACAAATCCACGCCCCAAGGTAAAGCTGGTAAAGCTAAAGAGCATATATACCCTGCGTTCATTAGGGACTGTGTAACTGAAAGACGCCGACTTCGCAGAGTATGGCAAAATAACCACTATGCACGTGATAAAACTGCTTTCAATAAAGCATCGCAGCAACTTAAAGCGCTAACTAAAAAATGGAAAAATGAGGTCCTGCAAGATCACCTCGCAAAACTGACACCTACTAGCGACACCAACTACTCTCTGTACAAAGCTACAAAATACTTGAAGCGTCCTAAACAACAGGCTACACCAATAAAAACTCAAATGGGAACCTGGGCTCGCTCTGACGGTGAGAAAGCTACCACTTTCGCGGATCATTTACAAAAAGTTTTTGAACCACCTCCTAGCAAAGACCTTGGCCTAGATAAAGAAATAGACGAATACTTAAGTTCTCCGAATCAGTTGTGCCTACCGTTAAAACATGTCACTCTCAATGAACTAAGACGGGAAATCCGAAAACTTAAAGAAGGTAAATGCCCCGGTTATGATCTCGTAGACGCTACTCTTCTGAAAAACCTGCCAAAAAAAGGACTACTGCTCATTCTTGCTATCTTTAATGCATGTTTAAGATTATCCTACTACCCAAGCCAGTGGAAAATAGCCCAAGTCGTTATGAAACAGAAACCAGGTAAACCAGCTTATAATGTTACATCATACAGACCAATAAGTCTTCTTCTGATAGCTGGAAAATTACTCGAAAAGTTTGTATTAAACAGAGTGCGAGAACATCTGACAGAAATAATACCAACTTTCCAGTTCGGTTTTAGAGAGGGTCACGGTACTATGGAACAAGTGCACCGATTGGTTGACGTGATCGGCGGAGCACTGGAAAACAAACAATACTGTTGCGCTGCCTTCCTAGACATATCCCAGGCATTTGATAAAGTCTGGTACATTGGACTGCTATACAAAATTAAAAAAATGCTGCCTCATTCATTCTTCCCACTCTTAAAATCATATCTTGAAAATAGATGTTATGAAGTGAAGATAAATTCCGACACATCTGACATGCACGGAATTAGGTCTGGAGTACCCCAGGGTAGTATACTGGGACCGGTTCTTTATTTGATATACACAGCCGATTTACCCGCTCACGCCTCCACCACCATGGCGACATATGCGGATGACACCGCGATTATTACAACTCATAAAAATCAAGACTCAGCATCCGATATCCTCCAACAACACCTGAACCTTATTGAAAAATGGCTTGGACAGTGGAGAATCAAGGCCAACACTGATAAATCAGTTCAAGTAACCTTCACTCTCAGAAGAAAAACATGTCCACCCTTAAAACTTTGTAATGCAGAAATCCCGCAAGCAGATGACGTTAAATACCTGGTTATGCACCTCGACCGACGGCTCACATGGCGCAAACATATATGGACAAAAAGAAAACAACTAGACTGCAAACTTAGAAGCATGTATTGGCTTATTGGACGCAAGACTCAGCTTACCGACTCCAGTAAAATGACATTATACAAAACTATACTAAAGCCTGTATGGACATACGGCATCCAGCTATGGGGCACTGCCAGTCAGAGTAACATAGTAGAGTAACATTTTTATTAAAATGTATTTATTAGGGCTAAAATGTTCAGGAAAATTTTTTTTCCAAATTATAATTACTGAGAAATTAAGTGATATCATTTGAGATCACTGGGACAATATGATTTAAAAATCTTTCTTATTCTCCATCTACTAGTGTGATGGATGGACTTGACAAATTTTGTGCGATTTCTTTTATGTTTGGCAGAAAATTACTAAGTTTTATTCTTAAATCTCCCCTTTCAATTTATTTTTTACATGGACCCCTTTGAGAATAGCTGCTCTATCTCATCTCCCCATTATATTTCTAAAAATCCTTTAGGATATTATTATTAGTATAAGGTTATATAATTTAGAGATACAGTACAAAGGTTTTTTATTTAATTAATATTTATTTTAATTTTAAAAAATTCAAAAAAACTTAGCTATAATATTTGACATATGATAGGGTTAATTACAATTTTTTAAAAGACATCCTTAATAAATAGAAAAATAATAATTTTTATATAATATAAATAATATTTAATTATAATCTAATCAAAGAAAATAAAAGTTTGAATCTATTTGATAGTTGATTTTTGCGCTATCTACTAGAGCAAAGCAAACACAATGGTGAAGGCCCCGCCATCTCTTGACCTGTCTTGACCTAAAGCCAAGCGTGGTTGTTGGTTACGCCCTCTTAGGGACAATCATTTCTATCTCGGAACCACGGATGTAAATAATTACCAATAATACTTTATATAAAAAAAAAACTTTTTTAAAAAACCACGTTTTTAACGCACTAAAAAGAAGAAAATAATTTTTCTGAAACCCCATAGGTACTGACATTACAAACAAGAGATATGATTTGAAGAAAATTTTCTATAACGTAAAACGTGGGGCGCAACTATGGCTAAAATATTCTGTATCGTATAAAAATTTATAAATAAATGTTATTAGGTACAAATTAATAGGATAAATGAATTCATATTTTAATTAGCTTCAAAAAGTAAAGCTTATAACTTATCGAAATTTTTAAAAGAGGTAAATTTAATTTATGAAAAGATTACCTTTAGATTACTAATAATATTCACTTTTAAAAAATTCTGATAAAAAATGACATCCTAACAATATTCTGGTAAATAATATAAGAAATTTAACTTGAAGAAATCTAAAACTAAATTTTGCTACTGCAAAACTTCTAGCAAATATTTAATATTTATGTTAATAAAATTTCTAAAGTGTAAATTGAAGATGTTTATTTAATATTAAGGAATTAATTTTCCAAAAAAAATTTACATTAATAAAAGTATTCTGTTGGATTACTAATAATATTCCCTTTTACAAAAAGTCTGGTAAAAAATATAAAACTTAAAATATAAATCCATGGATATTGAAATAAATTAATCAAAGAAATTATATTGCATTTAAAAAATTTATTATTATTTGCGCCCCACGTTTTACGTTATAGAAAATTTTCTTCAAATCATATCTCTTGTTTGTAATGTCAGTACCTATGGGGTTTCAGAAAAATTATTTTCTTCTTTTTAGTGCGTTAAAAACGTGGTTTTTTAAAAAAGTTTTTTTTTTATATAAAGTATTATTTTCTACTTTTTAGTCTTCATATATTGCAATCGATTTCACTTGACCTATACTACTTTTAAGTTTTTTGATTGACTTTAATAGTCATGAAATACTATTATCCTGAAAGTAATAAATTTAAATTGAATTATAAAGAGAAATTTTTAAATTTGTCATATTTTAATTCTTTATTGCCTAAAACTCATCATAAATTTAAATTTTGTTTTCTAAATTACAGTACAAAACATTAATATACCTTCTTTCAAATTTATTTACATTTTAAATATTATACATATTATATTATTCTTTTAACGGGTTTTTAACGGTTTTTTTCAAATTTAAATATTTACACTTTTTGTTTTGATTTTCCCATACAAAATTATATTCATTAATTATGCTCTAATTAAACACTTGCAAGCTACGAATTATTATTGTATTATTGTATTGTCATCCAGAATACATTACTCTGAAAAGTTTCAGAGCGATTGGATGACTGGAAGTGGTCGAAATTTCGATTGCAAGATTTGACCCGAACAGATAAATAAACAAACAAACAAACAAGAAAGCAAGCTAAGAAAAACGTGGTAAAATACACTCAGTTAGCAAGAGTGCTAATGATGACTTGGTGAGATGCAGAGAGCAAATGATAGCTGAAGGAAATTGAGGGTGGCGTTTAAGTCGAAAAAAGGTGTGTCGAAACAGGCAACCAATCAGAAGACCCGTTAAGTAAAAATAAGAAGAGGGGAGTTTGAACCTTTTTTCTACCTCCCTATTATATTTTTTCAATATTTTGATTTTATTAATTTTTTATCTCTCTTTGTAAAGACGAAATTATAACTTTAAAATGATTTTAAATGTAATCAATCAAAAGTCAGAAATTATAATTTAAAAAAATCAAAATTCTTCATAAAAAAAAAATGGCTTTTTATTTTTTCTAATACATTTACCGTGTATATAATATATAGAGATTCTTTATTTCATTAGATTGAATATTATTTATTAGTAATTCATTTAATAAATATCTAATCGTTATTTGAAATTTATTTAATTATTATTTTAGAATTTATGATGCTTAATCCAAATTTAATTCGCAGCATGGAACATACGATCAGGACTGTCATTTAGTTGGAGGGGAGCGACCTGAACATTTTTTCAAACTTCTTATTTAAACGGATTTTAATATTTTGATTATTATTATTAATTAATGTATTATATTTGCATCCCGTCTCGTTTTTGTATTAGATATTGTATCAATATTTTTTATATTTAAAATATTTTAAAATTTTTTAATTAATTTCGAAAGAAAATTAAAAATATATTTATACAATTTTTGCTAGTATAATAAAATAAGATCTAATGAAATATATTTATTTTTATCGTCAATTCACAATGTGTCATTTATTATATTATTAATTTGTGAAATGATTACAAATTTTATGTAAAATCCATTCTCTATTCGTTTAGATCAAAAATAATATATTTAATATTTAATATATTGAATATATTTAATACATACTAGAATCAACTCTTGAATATTTTTTTAAACAAGCGGACTATGGACATCTGTATTATTTATTTTTAATGTTTTGACAAAGTCCCTTTTGTTGTTTTCTTCTTTTGTATTATGTATTGAGAAAGGTAAGTTTTGGAAAGGGCCTTTTGTTGTATTATTATTGTTTCTCCTTTTTAAGTTAACAAAATACAAATATTCATTAATTATGCTCTAATTAAACACTTGCAAGCTACGAATGTGTTATTTTATTGTATTGTCATCCAGAATACATAACTCTGAAAAGTTTCAGAGCGATTGGATGACTGGAAGTGGTCGAAATTTCGATTGCAAGATTTGACGCGAACAGATAAACAAGAAAGCAAGCTAAGAAAAACGTGGTAAAAAATATAAAGTTGTTCAGAATCATTCAAGGAACACCTCAAAGTAAGTTTCAACGTTTCAACCACCTACCTTCTTTAGCCCGTCTCCTGTATAATTACCAAAAATATAAATATTTAAAATAATGAAAACAATTCTTTTTTTAGGTCCTCTATATTCTTGTTTATATTGTCACACTAATTTCATTAGTGAGGAATTTTTATCTAAACATCTAAATAAATGTATTCATAAACTATATTTTCAATTCTAAAAAATGATGTAAAACTCAAAAATGATACAGAGAAATATTTAAACGAAAAATATGGAGAAAATATGAATTCAAAACATAGAGAAGACGGGGATTTTCAATGTAATAATTTTAAAATTAAGGTTAATCATATATATAATTTAATTCCGAATTTATTAACGAATACAGATGAAAAACCTTTTGAATGTGATTATTGTAAAAATAAATTTAAACAGAAATCTCATTTAAATGGTCATTTATTAATTCATGCAGGTGAAAAGACTTTTGAATGTGATTTTTGTAAAAAGAAATTTAATCTGAAATCGTATTTAAAAACACATTTATTAATTCATACAGGTGAAAAACCTTTTGAATGTAATTATTGTAAAAAGAAATTTAATCGTAAATCAATTTTAAATAAACATTTATTAATTCATATAGGAGAAAAACCTTTTGAATGTGATTATTGTAAAAAGAAATTTAATCAGAAATCTAATTTAAATAAACATTTATTAATTCATATAGGAGAAAAATCTTTTGAATGTAATTATTGTAAAAAGAAATTTAATCAGAAATCTCATTTAAATGATCATTTATTAATTCATACAGGTGAAAAGCCTTTTGAATGTAATTATTGTAAAAAGAAATTTAATCTGAAATCTTATTTAAATTCACATTTATTAATTCATACGGGTGAAAAACCTTTTGAATGTGATTATTGTAAAAAGAAATTTAATCGTAAATCAATTTTAAATAATCATTTATTAATTCATACAGGTGAGAAGCCTTTTGAATGTAATTATTGTAAAAAGAAATTTAATCAGAAATCTCATTTAAATGGTCATTTATTAATTCATAGAGGTGAAAAACCTTTTGAATGTTATTATTGTAAAAAAAAATTTAGTCGGAAATCAATTTTAAATGTTCATTTATTAATTCATACAGAAGAAAAGCTTTTTGATTGCAATTATTGTAAAAAGAAATTTATTCAAAAATCAACTTTAAATAATCATTTATTAATTCATACAGGAGAAAAAGCTTTTGAATGCAATTATTGTAAAAAGAAATTTAATCGGAAATCTCATTTAAATTCACATTTATTAATTCATACAGGAGAAAAGCCTTTTGAATGTGATTATTGTAAAAAGAAATTTAATCAGAAATCTTATTTAAATAAACATTTATTAATTCATACAGAAGACAAACATTTTGAATGTAATTATTGTAAAAAGAAATTTAATCAGAAATCTCATTTAAATGGTCATTTAATAACTCATACATGAGAGAAATCTTTTGAATGTAAATATTGTAAAAATAAATTTATTCAAAAATCTTCTTTAAGTATACATTTATTAATACATACTGTTTAAAATTATGCTTAATAATGAAGATTAAAGATTTTTAATATCCAACTGAATTTTTATTACATTTAAAACGTCAAAATTAATATTATTATATACAGGGATGGGCGTTAATCAGTTACATGTATTTGAAATACAAAATACCAATTACAATTGTAATTAAAATATGAACACACACTGACGCCATGCCATTTTGAGATCGAATGTGATATGGTTACCACGTCAGATCCTTTCAGTACAGCCATTCTGATCCTAACACGAACGCGTTTGACCATTTCACAATTAAACTGGACGCCCAGATTATTTCTTATTGTATTAATATCTTTTTATTATTAAATTCATATTCTGTATAATAGTATAATAATTTTTCTCTTTATAATTCCATTTATCGTATCTCGTTTATATTTAATTCCGTGTATTGCTCTTTGTATAATTATTAATATTACATCTAATTTGATTTTTTCTTTATATATTTATTTTGTTCAAGGTAAGAACCATTTTATAATATCAATTCATTTATTTATTTAATCATCTTTTTATATATAACTGAATATAAATATTTCGTAATTACTTCTTTGTTAGTTAAATTGTTCAATTTCACAATGGAATTAGAAGATTCACAAATTAATAAAAAATATGATGGTCAACTTTTACCACCAATTTTGGATGGAAAATATTTTGAAGTGTATGATTGTACTAATGAAATTATAAAAGCGACATGTATTCTTTGCAACAAAGTATTGTCTGGATCATTAAAATCAACTTCAAATTTTAGAACTCATTTTAAGGTAAATTATAATGTTTAATATTTTATTTTAAAAATAACAATACATTGAAAAAAATGTTTTAATATTAAAAATTGCTTTTATGTTAAAGCGTGTTCACATCAATTTGTTGGATGAATTCGATAAATACATAAAAAATAAAATAACTACTAAAAGAAAGTGTCCTCGAAATGAAAGAGTGGCATCTACCTCAAAACATATTAAGCAAACAAAGATTTTTGATTTAAACTATAAACAAAAACAAAAAAGTTCGATGAAAACATTATTAAATACATAATTAATGGCATGAAACCATTAAACACTGTCGACGATCCACATTTCGTAGATATGATTCATGGTTAGTAGTAACTATAATAAAGTATATATTTTATAAATAGATATAATTACATTTAAAATTTATATATTTTTCAACAAAGATTTAGATATGCAAGTTAAAGTAATGTCAAGGCGTTCATTGGCCAAAAACATAAATGCAGAACGTATAAAAATTAACGAAATTTTAAAGAATATATTTAAATCAGAAATTTTAATATGTACTACTGCTGATGTTTGGTCAACTAAACATCGAAGTTTTTTGGGCATGACAGCCCACTGGGTTGGTATAAAATTATAATTTAATAAAATATATTTAATACATATTATTTCCCTTGAGACTTACTAAATAAGATATTGTTCTTGACTTTCAGATAGACAGAAATACTCTTGTTCGAAGTGGATGTGTTCTGGCTTGTCGTCGTTTTAATGGTCAACATACTTTTGAAAAAATTGCCGAATTGATTACAGACATATTTAATGAATTTAATTTAAAAAATAAAAATATTCTTTCATGTGTAACCGACAATGGATCGAATTTTGTAAAGGCTTTCAAAGAATTTGGTTGTAATATAGATATACATCTATTTTATCCTGAACTTGATTCAGATGAAACAGATGGTAAACAATCATTAGTTATTATATTAATTAAATTACCTTATTTTAACTTTATATTTTAATTTCTAGAAGTTGAACCTTATGACGAAGAAGACGAGTTGATTTCCGAATTTTTGAATTTAGATAATACTACTATTGAGAAAGATTTTGAATTACCCAAGCACCTTCGATGCGCTTGTCATACTTTGAATCTATTAGCCACAACAGATTTTAAAAATATTTTAAATGGAACTTCATCTTCTAAATTTCATTATCCTGTTATGGCCAAATGTACAGCTATATGGAATTTATCTAGAAGACCGAAGTCTTCAGAAATAATTTCAGATATTTTACAATGCTCTTTAAGTTACCCAGTACCCACCCGGTGGAACTCATTGTACGATTCATTGATTCAATTATTAAAATATAAAGATAAACTTAATATTGTTTGCAAACAACTAGAATTAAAGTCCTTCAAAGATAGTGATTTGGATTATTTATCCGAATTAATAATTTTAATGAAACCTATTGCAATGGCATTAGATCATTTGCAAGTTGAAAATAATTCATACTATGGTCATTTGATTCCAACACTTTTTTCGCTAAAGATTAAACTTGAATCTTTGAAATCAGAGAGATTACGCTATGTTGGTAATTTAATTTCACCTTTATTAGAAGCTCTTGAAAGAAGATTTAAATTATTTTTTCAATTATCTCCTGAAGTAAACGAAGCCATTTTGGCTACATGTTTACATCCAACTTTTAAATTAAGATGGTTAACAAATACACCTGAAAGTGAAAAAAAAAGAATTTATAATTTATGTATAAATACCTCAAAACAATTTAAAGAATGCATGAATAATAATTACAACTCTTCATCTAATAGTGATGAGGAAGACAACTTTCTTGTTTTATTGAGCTCACCAGAAGATAAAATGGACTCAAAGATGGACTTAGAAATTGTATCCTATTTTAATGATAAGAGCAAACATTTTACTTCTTTGAACAATTATCCTTTAATAAAAGAATTATTTATAAGATTTAATACACATATTTGTTCTTCTTCCCCGGTTGAAAGATTGTTTTCATTTGCGGGGTTCATTCATTCTCCATCAAGGTCCAGATTATCCGACAAAAATTTTGAAAACTTGGTTTTTTTGAAAGGTAATCATAATTACAAAGTAAATAATACTTAATATGTTTATATGTCAAATTTTCTTTGTTTACAATAAAATATTATTATGTGGTATTATCGTATTATTTACAAAATTCCCTCATGAATAACCTTTTCACATTTTTATAAATAAATGTTTTTTAATATCATGATTAGTTTTATTGTTTTCGATTCTCCAAAGGTATCCAATATAAGTTTAGTTGCCACTTTCCTAACTAAATTTATTTAGAGTTCCAGAATTACCCTCCCCCCCCACAAAAAAAGAATTAAAATCAAGGGAAAATTTGAATGTAATTGGTATTTTCAATGTATTTCAAATACGTAATTGGTATCTTGTATTTCGTTACACAAATCTAAAGTAATTGGTATTTGGTATCTGATTACTCAAAATCGAGTAACTTGCCCATCCCTGATTATATACCATTCTCGATAATATACATATTTTAAACTATCCTGCTATATTTTTGTAAATCTTCGCGTTTTTTGATATCTAGAATCCTAAAGTGACTTTAGAATTTTTCAAGTCTGTCTGTCTATCCGGAAATTGTCAAAACGGCGTTAACACTGAGATTAAGTTACACAAGGGATTGTTGTTTTTGTTGGGGGTCACCAGTTTGGTTTTATTGCTTGTTATTAAATCCAACGACTCCTTAATACCTATCAACAAAGGTTATTTTTTAATAACACGCATTAATATTTTTTATAATATTTTACTTATTAATAGATTAGAATATCTGAAGAGATACAGGTTCAATAATTAATAAATATAACTTTGCACTCTTAAAGCACAACTTGCTTTTCTGGCTACTTGATCAATAATATATTAATATTCTTTATTTATCTAACTATATATATATAAAAAAGTTTTTCTGAACATTGCTCAGATTTTAAAATTTTTTGCATATCTTCGCGATCCATTATCTCTAGAATTCAGAAGTGACTTTAGAATTTTTCATGTCTGCCTGTCATGAAATTTTCACGGTATAGATTCAAAATTGGCTGAACCGATTTCAATGAAATTACATCAAAATATTCTTGCATATCTCTATTTTTTCTTAGGCATTTCATCATGTTTCGGCCCTTCCATCCTGTGAGATCCGTCGGGCGCATGTACCGTCAACTATCGTGTTGTAAAAAACTTTGTTACAGCAAAGACGAACGACCAAACACATATACACAAAACACTACAAGCCCGATATTTTTTTTCAATTATCGACTGCCTGCGCCTGCAGGTGGAGCAAAAAATTTTGTTTCACCGAGAACAATAGAGTTTAGGGGGGCTGATCCAGATCCCGGACATTGAGACAAGGCTCTTGAAAGACACTTTTGTAAAAAGCACCCCAGATGGCGCTGTAGATGCCCAACATTTTGAGTGTTTCTTGTAAATTGCAATAAAACAACGATGGATTATTCGATTGACATGAATTTTATTTATACGAAAGATAATCTTGTGGCATTACAGTTTATATATGATTTCTGGCATTGGTCCTCCACGGTTGGCTCGGATGTAGTCCAATCTTTACGTCCAATTTTCGATAACTATTTCAAAAAAATTATAACACGGCGAAACCAAACTGAGAATAAATCACTTACCAGCCTTTAAATCGGTTGTCAACTTGAACTGTAATGCCAACTTAAAGTTATATATCTCGAAAAAAAAACACCCTTTATTATTTAAAATAGCTGTTTTGTTTCCATTGATAAATTCTAAAGTTGATGGTTTGGTATTGCTACCCATTCCTTTCCTTTTGTTTTTTCCCTGTTTCCACTAAACCTCACATGAGTCATCGTTTGTTTTCATATTTAAATATTTATTTATTCCCATCTCATCAATAATGAGTGTAAAATTTAAAAAGCATAGTAAGAAATTAATACAATGTGTAACAAACATATATGTGAAAAAGATGTCATTACTAGTGTTTACTCATAACAATTTGTAATTATAATTTATTTTTAAATAAATATTATATATTACATAAAATATTCGTTTCTTGTAGATATGTAAATTAGATAAAAGTATGTAGAATTTTCAGTTAAGTGAAAAATCATTTATTTGGATATAAAACCAACATTTTGGCAATAATCTGAGATAAGCATAATTATTGCTGAAATGTAAGTTTTATCTGCGGTAATTGTTGAATTTAACCCCGTGAGGTAAGGGAGGTTAATTACTTTACCAAACTTGTTTCATTAAATAGTCATAATCATCCTTTCTTAGAAATTTGCATGGGCATCTTATATTTTTCTATATATTTTTAGATAAAAAAGATTGAAATTTTAACATGTATCCCATTTAACCTTTTTTGACAGCTATATTGCGATTATAGGTGCTGCCCTCTAGAGGCCAAATGGTTGAACCAATCTATAATGGCAAGATGGCAGTCACGGGGTTAAATTCAACAATTACCAAAAATAAATTTAAAAAACGTGCCACAAGCCCCACCCCCTTTTTTAACAGCATTTGCTTGTCACCCGTCAGATAGCACAAAACGCAGTTTCAAAAGATAACATTGCTTGTTTTTTTAATTCTAATTTATAATCAAAATTTTAAGATTACTTATTAACTATTCTATATTTTATAATTGATAATACTTGAATCAATTAAAAAAATGGATCTTTATTCACCTGACAGAAAATATCCAATATATATAGGTAAGTTTTATCTCTATGCTTTATCATCTAAATCTAAAGTAATGAAAATTGTCAATAAAATTATTTTTTTTTAATATTATTTGTAATGATATTATTAATAAAATTGAATTATTAAATATTTAAATATGTAAAAATATAAACATTTAAAATAATGAAAACAATTCTTTTTTTAGGTCCTCTATATTCTTGTTTATATTGTCACACAAATTTCATTAGTGAGGAATTTTTATCTAAACATCTAAAAAAATGTTTTCATAAAACTATATTTTCAATTTTAAAAAATGATGTAAAACTCAAAAATGATACAGAGAAATATTTAAACGAAAAATATGGAGAAAATATGAATTCAAAACATAGAGAAGACGGGGATTTTCAATGTAATAATTTTAAAATTAAGGTTAATCATATGGTTAATTTAATTCCGAATTTATTAACGAATACAGATGAAAAACCTTTTGAATGTAATTATTGTGAAATGAAATTTAAACAGAAATCTTATTTAAAAACACATTTATTAATTCATACAGGTGAAAAACCTTATGATTGTAATTATTGTAAAAAGAAATTTAATCGTAAATCAATTTTAAATAATCATTTATTAATTCATACAGGCGAGAAGGCTTTTGAATGTAATTATTGTAAAAAGAAGTTTACTCACAAATCTCATTTAACTAAACATTTATTAATTCATACAGGAGAAAAGCCTTTTGAATGTAACTATTGTGAAAAGAAATTTAATAACAAATCAAATTTAAATGTTCATTTATTAATTCACACAGGAGAAAAACCTTTTGAATGTAATTATTGTAATAAGCAATTTAATCAGAAACACGCTTTAAATAGACATCTATTAATTCATACAGGAGAAAAGCATTTTGAATGTAATTATTGTAAAAAGAAATTTATTCAGAAATCAAATTTTAATAAACATTTATTAATTCATATAGTAAAAAACCCTTTTGAATGTAATTATTGCAAAAAGAAATTTAACTGGAAATCAACTTTAAAAAGACATTTATTAATTCATGGAGGTGAAAAGCCTTTTGAATGTGACTATTGTAAAAAGAAATTTAATGTGAAATCCCATTTAAAAAATCATTTATTGATTCATACAGGTGAAAAGCCTTTTGAATGTAATTATTGTAAAAAGAAATTTAATGTGAAATCCAATTTAAAAGATCATTTACTGATTCATACAGGTGAAAAGCCTTTTGAATGTAATTATTGTAAAAAGAAATTTAATCGGAAATCAAGTTTATATAGACATTTAATAACTCATACATGAGAAAAATCTTTTTAATGTAAATATTGTAAAAATAAATTTATTCAAAAATATTTTTTAAGTATACATTTTTTAATACATACTGTTTGAAAATTATGTTTAATAATGAAGATTAGATATTTTTTATATCCAAATGAATTTTTATTACATTTATAACGTCAATATTAATATTCTTATATACCATTCTTGACAATATACATATTTTAAACTATCCTGTTATATTTTTGCATATCTTCATCCAATCAATCCAAAAGTGAATAAAATTTTTCATGTCTCTCTGTCTATCCGGAAATTCTCAAAACGGCGTCAACACTGATATTAAGTTACACAAGGGATTGTTGTTCTTGTTCGGTGTCACCAGTTTAGTTTTATTGCTTGTTATTAAATCCAACGTCTCCTTAATACATATAAACAGAGGTTATTTTTTAATAACACGCATTAATATTTTTTATAATATTTTACTTATTAATAGATTAGAATATCTGAATAGATACAGGTTGAACAATTAATAAATATAACTTTGCACTCTTAAAGCACAACTTGCTTTTCTGGCTACTTGATCAATAATATATTAATATTCTTTATCTATCTATCTATATATATTTAAAAATCGTTTTGTCTGCACATTGCTCAGATTTTAAAATTTTTTGCATTTCTTCGCGATTCATGATCTCTGAATGAATTATTATTCCGGTACAGAGCTACACCACTCGCTAATGGAAAAACACCAGCGGAACTCTTACTAGGCAAAAATTTAAGAACAAAATTAGACTTAATTAGACCAAAAGCTATAAACCCTGAAACGCCACAACCAAAATTCGATAAATATTATAAAGAAGGGGACAGAGTGCAATCAAGAAATTATTTAAATTCAGAGAAATGGAAATTCGGTACGGTATGTAATCGCTTGGGACGTCTACACTACATAATAGAATTAGATAACGGCTACTTAATAAAAAGACATTATAATCAATTAAGGAAGTGCCAGGTAGCAAAGCCATTGATTCTACCCACACCACCTTTAACTCAAGTAAGGTATCCTGCCACTGAAAACAAACAAAACTACAACGCCTCAAAAACAACCACCACAAACATTCCTGAAACAGAAGTACAGCAACCAGTTAACAGTACTAATAATCAACCGGATAGTAATCAACTCAGAAGGTCTACAAGAGTAAGAAGACCACCAAATCGTTTAAATCTCTAATTAGGAAAGGAGAATTATTATGTATTAATTAATTAATTAGTAATATTATCAAATATTATTGTTATGAACAGACTATTGTTACAATGTTTATATTAATATTATTATGTAAAAAAATAAATAAACAATAAACATCGTTTTGTTTCCCATTGAATTGCAATTGATTTCTTTACTTATAATTAAAATACACTAAAAAGATTAGATATTTTTTTATATCCAAATGAATTTTTATTACATTTATAACGTCAATATTAATATTCTTATATACCATTCTTGACAATATACATATTTTAAACTATCCTGTTATATTTTTGCATATCTTCATCCAATCAATCCAAAAGTGACTAAAATTTTTCATGTCTCTCTGTCTATCCGGAAATTCTCAAAACGGCGTCAACACTGATATTAAGTTACACAAGGGATTGTTGTTCTTGTTCGGTGTCACCAGTTTAGTTTTATTGCTTGTTATTAAATCCAACGTCTCCCCTTAATACATATAAACAGAGGTTATTTTTTAATAACACGCATTAATATTTTTTATAATATTTTACTTATTAATAGATTAGAATATCTGAATAGATACAGGTTGAACAATTAATAAATATAACTTTGCACTCTTAAAGCACAACTTGCTTTTCTGGCTACTTGATCAATAATATATTAATATTCTTTATCTATCTATCTATATATATAAAAAAACGTTTTGTCTGCACATTGCTCAGATTTTAAAATTTTTTGCATTTCTTCGCGATTCATGATCTCTAGAATCCAGAAGTGACTTTAGAATTTTTCATATCTGCCTTTCAGGAAATTCTCACGGTTTGGCTGAACCGATTTCGATGAAATTACATCACAATATTCTTGCATATCTCTATTTCGTCATAGACTATAAATTTTATTAATATCCACACAAGTCAATAACCGTAGAAATTAAATTTTAAAATATGTAATGTACACGTTATTTGTATTGTATTGTATTGTATTGATGAAAATATGCATATATAATCTTAAAAATTAAAAGAAATGTTGTCACAATGTGAATGTTTTCTGTGGGTTAAATAAGTTAAAAATGCCAATATGATTAACTGAAATATTGTAAATATTAGAAAAAAATAAATTCAAATATAAATATTATAAACATTCATTTTCGCCTGCAACACCATCTATCGAGTGCAGGCTTTCGAGGATCATAACAACGCATTTAGTTGAACGACCATTGCAACACATTTGTAAAATTCAGGAAATTTAGCTATTCATTTTTTTGATTGTAATTCATAATCAAAATTTAAAGCCTTAATATTACTTATTAACAATTATATATTTTATAATAGATAATACTTAAATCAATTAAAAATGGATCTTTATTCAGAAGACAGAAAATATCCAATATATATAGGTAAGTTTTATTTCAATGGTTATCATCTAAAAGACTAAAGTTATGATATTAAATATGTAATAATAATTTAAAATAATGAAAACAATTTTTTTTTAGGGCCTCTATATTCTTGTGGATATTGTCATAATAATTTCATTAGTGAGGAATTCTTATCTAAACATCTAAAAAAGTGTTTTAATAAAAATATATTTTCAATTTTAAAAAATGATGTAAAACTCAAAAAGGAAACAGAAAATATTTTAGAAGAAAACTATGGAGAAATTACTAATTCAAACCATACAGAAGACAGGCATTATCAAAATAATAATTTTAAAGTTAAGGTTAAACATATATCTCGTTTAATTCCGAATTTATTAACGAATACAGCTGAAAAGCCTTTTGAATGTAATCATTGTAAAAAGAAATTTAATCAGAAATCATTTTTAGATAGACATTTATTAATTCAAACGGGAGAAAAGCCTTTTGAATGTAATTATTGTGAAAAGAAATTTAATCGGAAATCATATTTAACTAAACATTTAGTAATTCACACAGGAGAAAAGCCTTTTGAATGTAATTATTGTAAAAAGAAATTTAATCGGAAAACAGATTTAAAAACACATTTATTAATTCATACAGGAGAAAAGCCTTTTGAATGTAATTATTGTAAAAAGAAATTTAATCTGAAAAAAAATTTAAATTATCATTTATTAATTCATACAGGAGAAAAGCCTTTTGAATGTAATTATTGTAAAAAGAAATTTAATACGAAATATTATTTAAATAAACATGTATTAATACATACAGGCGAAAAACATTTTGAATGTAATTATTGTAAAAAGAAATTTAATCTGAAATCAACTTTAAATACACATTTAAGAATTCATACAGGAGAAAGGCCTTTTGAATGTAATTATTGTAATAAGAAATTTAGTCTGAAATCCATTTTAAATCAACATTTATTAATTCATACAGGAGAAAAGCCTTTTGAATGTAATTATTGTAATAAGAAATTTAGTCTGAAATCCATTTTAAATCAACATTTATTAATTCATACAGGAGAAAAGCCTTTTGAATGTAATTATTGTGAAAAGAAATTTAATCATAAATCAACATTAAATAGACATTTATTAATTCATACAGGAGAAAAGCCTTTTGAATGTAATTATTGTAAATTTAAATTTAATGACAAATCAAATTTAAATTTTCATTTATTAATTCATACAGGAGAAAAACATTTTGAATGTAATTATTGTAAAAAGAAATTTAATCTGAAATCATCTTTAATTAAACATATAAGAATTCATACAGGAGAAAGGCCTTTTGAATGTAATTATTGTAAAAAGAAATTTAAAACGAAATCAACTTTAAATAAACATTTAAGAATTCATACATGAGAATAACCTTTTGAATGTAATTATTTTAAAAATAAATTTATTCAAAAATCATCTTTAAGTAAACATTTATTAATAAATACTGTATGTAAATTATCTTAATAATGAAGATTAAAGATTTTTAATATCTATTTGAATTTTTATTACATTTAAAACGTCAATATATATATATATATTATACCATTCTCGACAATATACATATTTTAAACATTCCTGCTATATTTTTGCATATCTTCGCGTTTTTTGATCCCTAGAATCCAAAAGTGACTTTAGAATTTTTCACGTCTGTCTTTCTATCCGGAAATTGTGAAAACGGCGTTAACACTGAGATTAAGTTAGACAAGGGATTGTTGTTCTTGTTCGGGGTCACCAGTTTGGTTTTATTTATTTATTTATTTATTAAGCCGTAATTGGTTTATTTACAATTTTACAATATATTACATTATATTTTCTTTTAAATCAGGCCCCTTAGGGCAAAGGCCTCTTCCAGCAGAATCCATGCTCTTCTTTGTCTTGCAACCCTGCTCCAATCTCTTCCCGCCACCTTGGAGATGTCGTCCGTCCATCTTTTTATTTGTCTTCCCCTTCTTCTTCTCTGTTCCATTGGGCACCATTCCGTTATAATTTTTGTCCACCTTTCGTCCTTTCTTCTAATTAAGTGTTCAGCCCATTTCCACTTTAGTTTATTAATGGTTGCGTTTATGTTTGTGGATTTTGTTCTTTTGTATAAATCCTTAATTTTAATTTTTTAATTAGATCTTTGGTTTTATTGCTTCTTATTAAATCCAATGACTCCTTAATACATATAAACAGAGGTTATTTTTAATAAAACGCATTAATATTTTTTATAATATTTTACTTATTAATAGATTAGAATATCTGAATAGATACAGGTTGAACAATTAATAAATATAACTTTGCACTCTTAAAGCACAACTTGCTTTTCTGGCTACTTGATCAATAATATATTAATATTCTTTATTTATCTAACTAAATATATAAAAAAGTTTTTTCTGCACATTGCTCAGATTTTAAAAATTTTTGCATCGAGAACAATAGAGTTTAGGGGGACTGATCCAGGCAAAATATAAATATATGTATAAATATATGTATATAAATTTAAAAATTAGAATATTTGAATTTGTTTAAATTTTAACACATGTAATCAATCATATGCATAAAGAATAGAAAATTTTGAAAATCAACTTGGTATTAAGTTCAGAAAAAAAATACTGATATATAGAATCTATAGAATATTCGAATATTATTTAAACTCTTTCTCTCCCTCTATTTTAAATTTTAAAAAACGGAGCGTTAAGAAATTAAGTTGCCTTATGCAACATGGATAGTTAAATGAATTGGGCTCCCTACCTCCCTGAGAAATTCCCACTAAAAATGTTTATAATATTTTATTTCAGTTTATTAAATCAAACTATTATTTTTTATTTCAATATTTTTAATGTTAATACAATAATTTTTATTTTATAATCTTTAAAATAATTTAATTATTTTAAAAAATGGCGGTCTTCAATTACAATTTTTACCGACCGACGATAGTAAGGGAGGTATTGTTTTACTCTCTACCACAGACTATCTGTTCATTTCACACTGACTGTTCATTTCATAACTGAAAATAGTGTCGAATAGAAATAGACGATATTTTTTTGCAAAAAGCATCCCAGACGGCGCTGCAGATGCCAAACATTTTGGAGTAAAGGGTGTTTATTAATTCATACAAGAGAAAATTCTTTTGAATGTAATTATTGCAAAAAGAAATTTAATCTCAAATCAACTTTAAAAACACACTTATTAATTCATACAGGAGTAAAGCCTTTTGAATGTGATTATTGTAAAAAGAAATTTAATCAGAAATCTCATTTAAATGATCATTTATTAATTCATACAGGCAGTGGCGCAACCAGGAATTAATATCCTGGGGGGGGGGGGGTTGACTAGCCACTCCACCTTCCTATGCCCCCCCCCCCCCCGGGCTCTCTCAAATACAAATTTTCATTAAGATTTTTTTTTTATATTAAATATTTAAAAGTTTTGTAAATGAAACACTGATATTACAAAATCTGGCTAAAAAATTTAATTTTGTATTTTATTTACTAGTATTCACAGTTTTAGAAAGAAAATATTTTTTTCCAGCTATAAGTAAATTATTTTAGCTTTCCTCATGAAATAAGGATAGCTTATACGATGATCGGAAAATTTTGAAAATTTTTGCTCCGAGATTCTTCTTATGTCATCGATATATAAATTAATAATAAATAATATTAATAAATATTAAATTTAATAAAAGAACAATGAATAAATAAATATAAAATAGTAATTTATTAAAAAATAATAGATTAAAAAAAAAAAAAAATTATTGTAAAAAAATAAATAAACAATAAACATCGTTTTGTTTCCCATTGAATTGCAATTGATTTCTTTACTTATAATTAAAATACACTACAAATTGGCGACGAGGCAAAAGATAATAAAGAAAAATGAGTGAAATTAACGAATTAATAAAGACATTTAATGAATTTCTACAAAAATTGGAAATGAGCCAAACAAGACATGAAGAGGTAAGCAAACCTAAAATTATTAAAGATATTTTACAAAATCAATCTATTACTTATGAGATGTTTGATGAGAATGTTGAAAATTTTGAGAGCTATTCCCAAAGATTAGAAAATTTCTTCAAGATTAAAGGATTAATTGGAGAAGATAAGGATATACAGGAAGCAAAAGGCTTGCTATTAATAAATTGTTTAGGACCTTCACATTATCAACTTCTTTCAAGTCTCACAGCCCCGGATCTTCCCTCCACAAAAACGTATAAGGAGTTAATGGAGTTATTACAATTTCATTTAAATCCGGACTGGACAACATAAATTTCTTTCGAGAACACAACAGGTAGGAGAAACAATTTCAGTTTATGTGGCTTCTCTAAAAAAATTGTCAAAAACCGCCCAATTTAAATCTAATTGTGAAAATAATGATTGTACAAAATCAGTCATAAATTTAATGTTGCGAGCACAATTTATTCGAGGGCTCCTTGATTCCGAGATACGGGAGAAAATTTTGCAACAGGGAGATTTAACTTTTGATAAAACCTTAGACATTGCATTATCCATCGAAGCCTCAAAAATTGAAAATAAAGAAATATATAAAAACACAACTAACGCTAACACAGTAAATAAAATTTCTTCAAACACACGATTAAAATCTAAGTCTAGAATGAATTTTGGATCTAATAATAAATATCAAAATCGTAGAATAGATCCTAAACAAAATAAAAATAGGAATTCTCTAAATCTAGAAGAATTAGGGTTAAAAGGTTTATGTCTACATTGCGCTAAAAATAATCATAATTCTAATGAATGCCGAATAGTAAAGAAATTAAAATGTAATTTTTGCAACTGATGGGGACATATAGAAAAGGTTTGCATTACGCGAATTAAAAATCAAAAGAATCAAAATATACATTTCTTATGCGATGATAGTAACAGTGATAACGAATTTAATATAAATTGAATATTAGATGTGTTTACTAATTATACGAAAAAAGACGAAAGAATTTACGTAAATATCCAAATAAACGGAAACGATTATAAATTTGAATGCGATACAGGAAGCCGAGTTAGTATAATAAATATCGACGAATTGAAAAATCTTAAAATAAATGTTCCAATACGTAAAACCGAAATAATTTTTCGTACATACACGGGAGAAATTTTTAAACCCATAGGAGTAGTTACCTTAAAAGTAAAATATAAAGGTATCTCAGGAGAAGAAGACTTATATATTGTTAAACATGCAAAAGGTGCTATATTAGGCAGAGATTGGATACGAAATCTGAAAATATATCTTAATCAAATTAATCAAATTAAAACATCTTCCGACAATGGAGTAAAAATGGAAATGTCTCAAATCCTTAATAAATATTCTGATGTTTTTCAGCAAAAAGTTGGAAAGATTCCTAATTTTATATGTTCACTCAAACTACGTGATGACGCTAAGCCAGTATTCTTAAAAGCACGTCCTGTTCCATATGCGCTAAAGGAAAAAGTGGAAAAAGAATTAACCAGTTTAGAAAACGAAGGTATTATCGAAAAAACGGATTACTCTGAATGGGGTTCACCAATAGTAGTGATTCCGAAGTCTAATGGAACTGTACGAGTTTGTGCTGACTACAAAGTAACAGTAAATAAGCAATTACACGACTCACGATATCCAATACCACGAATTGAAGATATTTTTAACAAGATGCGAGAAGGTAAATATTTTTGTACATTAGATATTTGTAAGGCTTACCTTCATTTGCCAGTTGATGAAGAAAGCGCTAAAATGCAATCTATATCAACTCATAAGGGTACGTACTTAGTCAAAAGATTATTTTTTGGAATTAAAACAGCTCCAAACGAATTCCACAAATTGATTGATCAATTAGTACAGGATTTAGATGGAACTACAGCTTATTTTGATGATATTTTGATTCAAGGGCGTACAATTGATGAATGTCAACGTCGTTTAATTAGAGTTCTTGAAAAACTTAGAGAAAATGATCTTCACGTTAATATAGACAAATGTAAATTTTTCGAGGAAAAGATTAAATATTTAGGGCATGTAATTAGCTCACAGGGATTACAAAAATCTCAGGATAAAATTAAGGCAGTGTTAAATGCACCACGACCAAGTAATCAAGATGGAGTTCGCCAATTCCTGGGAATAGTTAACTATTATTCAAAATTTATAAATAATTCATCAAAATTATTACATCCTCTTAATAATTTACTACGAAAGGATGTACCATTCAAATGGACTAAAGAATGTGAAAAAGCTTTTAATCAAGCAAAATTAGAAATATCTAGTGATAAAATTTTAATGCCATTCAATCCTGACCTTCCAGTTACACTAGCTACAGATGCAAGCCCACATGGTCTCTCAGGAATCTTATCACATCAATTACCGAATGGGAATGAAAGACCCATCGCATTTATTTCTAGATCCTTAACCAGTGCAGAAAAGAATTATAGTCAGTTAGACAAGGAAGCAACAGCCGTATTTTGGGCCTGTAAAAAATTATTTCAATATTTATATGGAAGGAAATTTACTCTAATTGTGGATAACAAACCAATGATGACAATCCTACATCCTGACAAAAAATTACCTCTTTTAACAGCCTCACGTATGTTAAGATATGCTAATTTTCTTTCAGGTTTTGATTATCAAATAATATATCGCAAATCTAAAGATCATGTCAACGTAGACTATTTATCGAGAAATCCAATACCCTTAAATACGTACCAAACTAAGATGATTGATGATGAATATCTTCTACACCAGAACATTTTAAACTTTATTTCAAGTGAAACTATTACATATCAACATATAAGAAAGGAAACTGATAATGACAAAGAATTAAGCAACTTAAAAGAAAATATACTTAAAGGAAAAATATATGATCAAGAAATCTCGATTCATGACGGAATACTTTTTAGGGGACAGCGTGTTATAATTCCCAACACACTACAACATAAAATCTTAAAAGAACTACATGTATCACACCCAGAGATAGTTAAAATGAAAGCACTCGCGAGAAATTATTGTTATTGGAAGAAGATGGATGCAGATATAGAAAATATAGTTAAGAGCTGCGAACAATGCTGTTATGTCAAAAAGAATCCACAAAAAGCACCCTTACACTTGTGGGAAATTCCAAGAAATAATTGGCAACGAATACATATGGATTATGCAGGAAAATTCATGAATAATTATTTCTTTATTGTCATCGACGCAAAGTCCAAATGGCCAGAAGTATTTGCTTCTACCAAAGCACCGACAACACCAGGCACAATAAATTATTTAAGAGAAATATTCAGCCGACACGGATTTCCAGAAATGTTAGTAAGCGACAATGCCACCATATTCAAATCTGTTGAATTTCGTAACTTTTGCGAAAGAAACGGAATCCAACAAGGATGGATAGCACCGGGACACCCCACTACCAACGGTCAAGCCGAAAGATATTGTCACACAATTAAAACTAAATTAAAATGTATAAAATACCAATCTGGGACCATTAATGAAAAACTCTGCGAATTATTATTCCGGTAAAGAGCTACACCACTCGCTAATGGAAAAACACCAGCGGAACTCTTACTAGGCAAAAATTTAAGAACAAAATTAGACTTAATTAGACCAAAAGCTATAAACCCTGAAACGCCACAACCAAAATTCGATAAATATTATAAAGAAGGGGACAGAGTGCAATCAAGAAATTATTTAAATTCAGAGAAATGGAAATTCGGGACGGTATGTAAACGCTTGGGACGTCTACACTACATAATAGAATTAGATAACGGCTACTTAATAAAAAGACATTATAATCAATTAAGGAAGTGCCAGGTAGCAAAGCCATTGATTCTACCCACACCACCTTTAACTCAAGTAAGGTATCCTGCCACTGAAAACAAACAAAACTCCAATGCCTCAAAAACAACCACCACAAACATTCCTGAAACATAAGTACAACAACCAGTTAACAGTACTAATAATCAACCGGATAGTAATCAACTCAGAAGGTCTACAAGAGTAAGAAGACCACCAAATCGTTTAAATCTCTAATTAGGAAAGGAGAATTATTATGTATTAATTAATTAATTAGTAATATTATCAAATATTATTGTTATGAACAGACTATTGTTACAATGTTTATATTAATATTATTATGTAAAAAAATAAATAAACAATAAACATCGTTTTGTTTCCCATTGAATTGCAATTGATTTCTTTACTTATAATTAAAATACACTAAAAAGATTAGATATTTTTTTATATCCAAATGAATTTTTATTACATTTATAACGTCAATATTAATATTCTTATATACCATTCTTGACAATATACATATTTTAAACTATCCTGTTATATTTTTGCATATCTTCATCCAATCAATCCAAAAGTGACTAAAATTTTTCATGTCTCTCTGTCTATCCGGAAATTCTCAAAACGGCGTCAACACTGATATTAAGTTACACAAGGGATTGTTGTTCTTGTTCGGTGTCACCAGTTTAGTTTTATTGCTTGTTATTAAATCCAACGTCTCCCCTTAATACATATAAACAGAGGTTATTTTTTAATAACACGCATTAATATTTTTTATAATATTTTACTTATTAATAGATTAGAATATCTGAATAGATACAGGTTGAACAATTAATAAATATAACTTTGCACTCTTAAAGCACAACTTGCTTTTCTGGCTACTTGATCAATAATATATTAATATTCTTTATCTATCTATCTATATATATAAAAAAACGTTTTGTCTGCACATTGCTCAGATTTTAAAATTTTTTGCATTTCTTCGCGATTCATGATCTCTAGAATCCAGAAGTGACTTTAGAATTTTTCATATCTGCCTTTCAGGAAATTCTCACGGTTTGGCTGAACCGATTTCGATGAAATTACATCACAATATTCTTGCATATCTCTATTTCGTCATAGACTATAAATTTTATTAATATCCACACAAGTCAATAACCGTAGAAATTAAATTTTAAAATATGTAATGTACACGTTATTTGTATTGTATTGTATTGTATTGATGAAAATATGCATATATAATCTTAAAAATTAAAAGAAATGTTGTCACAATGTGAATGTTTTCTGTGGGTTAAATAAGTTAAAAATGCCAATATGATTAACTGAAATATTGTAAATATTAGAAAAAAATAAATTCAAATATAAATATTATAAACATTCATTTTCGCCTGCAACACCATCTATCGAGTGCAGGCTTTCGAGGATCATAACAACGCATTTAGTTGAACGACCATTGCAACACATTTGTAAAATTCAGGAAATTTAGCTATTCATTTTTTTGATTGTAATTCATAATCAAAATTTAAAGCCTTAATATTACTTATTAACAATTATATATTTTATAATAGATAATACTTAAATCAATTAAAAATGGATCTTTATTCAGAAGACAGAAAATATCCAATATATATAGGTAAGTTTTATTTCAATGGTTATCATCTAAAAGACTAAAGTTATGATATTAAATATGTAATAATAATTTAAAATAATGAAAACAATTTTTTTTTAGGGCCTCTATATTCTTGTGGATATTGTCATAATAATTTCATTAGTGAGGAATTCTTATCTAAACATCTAAAAAAGTGTTTTAATAAAAATATATTTTCAATTTTAAAAAATGATGTAAAACTCAAAAAGGAAACAGAAAATATTTTAGAAGAAAACTATGGAGAAATTACTAATTCAAACCATACAGAAGACAGGCATTATCAAAATAATAATTTTAAAGTTAAGGTTAAACATATATCTCGTTTAATTCCGAATTTATTAACGAATACAGCTGAAAAGCCTTTTGAATGTAATCATTGTAAAAAGAAATTTAATCAGAAATCATTTTTAGATAGACATTTATTAATTCAAACGGGAGAAAAGCCTTTTGAATGTAATTATTGTGAAAAGAAATTTAATCGGAAATCATATTTAACTAAACATTTAGTAATTCACACAGGAGAAAAGCCTTTTGAATGTAATTATTGTAAAAAGAAATTTAATCGGAAAACAGATTTAAAAACACATTTATTAATTCATACAGGAGAAAAGCCTTTTGAATGTAATTATTGTAAAAAGAAATTTAATCTGAAAAAAAATTTAAATTATCATTTATTAATTCATACAGGAGAAAAGCCTTTTGAATGTAATTATTGTAAAAAGAAATTTAATACGAAATATTATTTAAATAAACATGTATTAATACATACAGGCGAAAAACATTTTGAATGTAATTATTGTAAAAAGAAATTTAATCTGAAATCAACTTTAAATACACATTTAAGAATTCATACAGGAGAAAGGCCTTTTGAATGTAATTATTGTAATAAGAAATTTAGTCTGAAATCCATTTTAAATCAACATTTATTAATTCATACAGGAGAAAAGCCTTTTGAATGTAATTATTGTAATAAGAAATTTAGTCTGAAATCCATTTTAAATCAACATTTATTAATTCATACAGGAGAAAAGCCTTTTGAATGTAATTATTGTGAAAAGAAATTTAATCATAAATCAACATTAAATAGACATTTATTAATTCATACAGGAGAAAAGCCTTTTGAATGTAATTATTGTAAATTTAAATTTAATGACAAATCAAATTTAAATTTTCATTTATTAATTCATACAGGAGAAAAACATTTTGAATGTAATTATTGTAAAAAGAAATTTAATCTGAAATCATCTTTAATTAAACATATAAGAATTCATACAGGAGAAAGGCCTTTTGAATGTAATTATTGTAAAAAGAAATTTAAAACGAAATCAACTTTAAATAAACATTTAAGAATTCATACATGAGAATAACCTTTTGAATGTAATTATTTTAAAAATAAATTTATTCAAAAATCATCTTTAAGTAAACATTTATTAATAAATACTGTATGTAAATTATCTTAATAATGAAGATTAAAGATTTTTAATATCTATTTGAATTTTTATTACATTTAAAACGTCAATATATATATATATATTATACCATTCTCGACAATATACATATTTTAAACATTCCTGCTATATTTTTGCATATCTTCGCGTTTTTTGATCCCTAGAATCCAAAAGTGACTTTAGAATTTTTCACGTCTGTCTTTCTATCCGGAAATTGTGAAAACGGCGTTAACACTGAGATTAAGTTAGACAAGGGATTGTTGTTCTTGTTCGGGATCACCAGTTTGGTTTTATTTATTTATTTATTTATTAAGCCGTAATTGGTTTATTTACAATTATTACAATATATTACATTATATTTTCTTTTAAATCAGGCCCCTTAGGGCAAAGGCCTCTTCCAGCAGAATCCATGCTCTTCTTTGTCTTGCTACCCTGCTCCAATCTCTTCCCGCCACCTTGGAGATGTCGTCCGTCCATCTTTTTATTTGTCTTCCCCTTCTTCTTCTCTGTTCCATTGGGCACCATTCCGTTATAATTTTTGTCCACCTTTCGTCCTTTCTTCTAATTAAGTGTCCAGCCCATTTCCACTTTAGTTTATTAATGGTTGCGTTTATGTTTGTGGATTTTGTTCTTTTGTATAAATCCTTAATTTTAATTTTTTAATTAGATCTTTGGTTTTATTGCTTCTTATTAAATCCAATGACTCCTTAATACATATAAACAGAGGTTATTTTTAATAAAACGCATTAATATTTTTTATAATATTTTACTTATTAATAGATTAGAATATCTGAATAGATACAGGTTGAACAATTAATAAATATAACTTTGCACTCTTAAAGCACAACTTGCTTTTCTGGCTACTTGATCAATAATATATTAATATTCTTTATTTATCTAACTAAATATATAAAAAAGTTTTTTCTGCACATTGCTCAGATTTTAAAAATTTTTGCATCGAGAACAATAGAGTTTAGGGGGACTGATCCAGGCAAAATATAAATATATGTATAAATATATGTATATAAATTTAAAAATTAGAATATTTGAATTTGTTTAAATTTTAACACATGTAATCAATCATATGCATAAAGAATAGAAAATTTTGAAAATCAACTTGGTATTAAGTTCAGAAAAAAAATACTGATATATAGAATCTATAGAATATTCGAATATTATTTAAACTCTTTCTCTCCCTCTATTTTAAATTTTAAAAAACGGAGCGTTAAGAAATTAAGTTGCCTTATGCAACATGGATAGTTAAATGAATTGGGCTCCCTACCTCCCTGAGAAATTCCCACTAAAAATGTTTATAATATTTTATTTCAGTTTATTAAATCAAACTATTATTTTTTATTTCAATATTTTTAATGTTAATACAATAATTTTTATTTTATAATCTTTAAAATAATTTAATTATTTTAAAAAATGGCGGTCTTCAATTACAATTTTTACCGACCGACGATAGTAAGGGAGGTATTGTTTTACTCTCTACCACAGACTATCTGTTCATTTCACACTGACTGTTCATTTCATAACTGAAAATAGTGTCGAATAGAAATAGACGATATTTTTTTGCAAAAAGCATCCCAGACGGCGCTGCAGATGCCAAACATTTTGGAGTAAAGGGTGTTTATTAATTCATACAAGAGAAAATTCTTTTGAATGTAATTATTGCAAAAAGAAATTTAATCTCAAATCAACTTTAAAAACACACTTATTAATTCATACAGGAGTAAAGCCTTTTGAATGTGATTATTGTAAAAAGAAATTTAATCAGAAATCTCATTTAAATGATCATTTATTAATTCATACAGGCAGTGGCGCAACCAGGAATTAATATCCTGGGGGGGGGGGGTTGACTAGCCACTCCACCTTCCTATGCCCCCCCCCCCCCCCCGGGCTCTCTCAAATACAAATTTTCATTAAGATTTTTTTTTTATATTAAATATTTAAAAGTTTTGTAAATGAAACACTGATATTACAAAATCTGGCTAAAAAATTTAATTTTGTATTTTATTTACTAGTATTCACAGTTTTAGAAAGAAAATATTTTTTTCCAGCTATAAGTAAATTATTTTAGCTTTCCTCATGAAATAAGGATAGTTTATACGATGATCGGAAAATTTTGAAAATTTTTGCTCCGAGATTCTTCTTATGTCATCGATATATAAATTAATAATAAATAATATTAATAAATATTAAATTTAATAAAAGAACAATGAATAAATAAATATAAAATAGTAATTTATTAAAAAATAATAGATTAAAAAAAAAAAAAAATTATTGTAAAAAAATAAATAAACAATAAACATCGTTTTGTTTCCCATTGAATTGCAATTGATTTCTTTACTTATAATTAAAATACACTACAAATTGGCGACGAGGCAAAAGATAATAAAGAAAAATGAGTGAAATTAACGAATTAATAAAGACATTTAATGAATTTCTACAAAAATTGGAAATGAGCCAAACAAGACATGAAGAGGTAAGCAAACCTAAAATTATTAAAGATATTTTACAAAATCAATCTATTACTTATGAGATGTTTGATGAGAATGTTGAAAATTTTGAGAGCTATTCCCAAAGATTAGAAAATTTCTTCAAGATTAAAGGATTAATTGGAGAAGATAAGGATATACAGGAAGCAAAAGGCTTGCTATTAATAAATTGTTTAGGACCTTCACATTATCAACTTCTTTCAAGTCTCACAGCCCCGGATCTTCCCTCCACAAAAACGTATAAGGAGTTAATGGAGTTATTACAATTTCATTTAAATCCGGACTGGACAACATAAATTTCTTTCGAGAACACAACAGGTAGGAGAAACAATTTCAGTTTATGTGGCTTCTCTAAAAAAATTGTCAAAAACCGCCCAATTTAAATCTAATTGTGAAAATAATGATTGTACAAAATCAGTCATAAATTTAATGTTGCGAGCACAATTTATTCGAGGGCTCCTTGATTCCGAGATACGGGAGAAAATTTTGCAACAGGGAGATTTAACTTTTGATAAAACCTTAGACATTGCATTATCCATCGAAGCCTCAAAAATTGAAAATAAAGAAATATATAAAAACACAACTAACGCTAACACAGTAAATAAAATTTCTTCAAACACACGATTAAAATCTAAGTCTAGAATGAATTTTGGATCTAATAATAAATATCAAAATCGTAGAATAGATCCTAAACAAAATAAAAATAGGAATTCTCTAAATCTAGAAGAATTAGGGTTAAAAGGTTTATGTCTACATTGCGCTAAAAATAATCATAATTCTAATGAATGCCGAATAGTAAAGAAATTAAAATGTAATTTTTGCAACTGATGGGGACATATAGAAAAGGTTTGCATTACGCGAATTAAAAATCAAAAGAATCAAAATATACATTTCTTATGCGATGATAGTAACAGTGATAACGAATTTAATATAAATTGAATATTAGATGTGTTTACTAATTATACGAAAAAAGACGAAAGAATTTACGTAAATATCCAAATAAACGGAAACGATTATAAATTTGAATGCGATACAGGAAGCCGAGTTAGTATAATAAATATCGACGAATTGAAAAATCTTAAAATAAATGTTCCAATACGTAAAACCGAAATAATTTTTCGTACATACACGGGAGAAATTTTTAAACCCATAGGAGTAGTTACCTTAAAAGTAAAATATAAAGGTATCTCAGGAGAAGAAGACTTATATATTGTTAAACATGCAAAAGGTGCTATATTAGGCAGAGATTGGATACGAAATCTGAAAATATATCTTAATCAAATTAATCAAATTAAAACATCTTCCGACAATGGAGTAAAAATGGAAATGTCTCAAATCCTTAATAAATATTCTGATGTTTTTCAGCAAAAAGTTGGAAAGATTCCTAATTTTATATGTTCACTCAAACTACGTGATGACGCTAAGCCAGTATTCTTAAAAGCACGTCCTGTTCCATATGCGCTAAAGGAAAAAGTGGAAAAAGAATTAACCAGTTTAGAAAACGAAGGTATTATCGAAAAAACGGATTACTCTGAATGGGGTTCACCAATAGTAGTGATTCCGAAGTCTAATGGAACTGTACGAGTTTGTGCTGACTACAAAGTAACAGTAAATAAGCAATTACACGACTCACGATATCCAATACCACGAATTGAAGATATTTTTAACAAGATGCGAGAAGGTAAATATTTTTGTACATTAGATATTTGTAAGGCTTACCTTCATTTGCCAGTTGATGAAGAAAGCGCTAAAATGCAATCTATATCAACTCATAAGGGTACGTACTTAGTCAAAAGATTATTTTTTGGAATTAAAACAGCTCCAAACGAATTCCACAAATTGATTGATCAATTAGTACAGGATTTAGATGGAACTACAGCTTATTTTGATGATATTTTGATTCAAGGGCGTACAATTGATGAATGTCAACGTCGTTTAATTAGAGTTCTTGAAAAACTTAGAGAAAATGATCTTCACGTTAATATAGACAAATGTAAATTTTTCGAGGAAAAGATTAAATATTTAGGGCATGTAATTAGCTCACAGGGATTACAAAAATCTCAGGATAAAATTAAGGCAGTGTTAAATGCACCACGACCAAGTAATCAAGATGGAGTTCGCCAATTCCTGGGAATAGTTAACTATTATTCAAAATTTATAAATAATTCATCAAAATTATTACATCCTCTTAATAATTTACTACGAAAGGATGTACCATTCAAATGGACTAAAGAATGTGAAAAAGCTTTTAATCAAGCAAAATTAGAAATATCTAGTGATAAAATTTTAATGCCATTCAATCCTGACCTTCCAGTTACACTAGCTACAGATGCAAGCCCACATGGTCTCTCAGGAATCTTATCACATCAATTACCGAATGGGAATGAAAGACCCATCGCATTTATTTCTAGATCCTTAACCAGTGCAGAAAAGAATTATAGTCAGTTAGACAAGGAAGCAACAGCCGTATTTTGGGCCTGTAAAAAATTATTTCAATATATATATGGAAGGAAATTTACTCTAATTGTGGATAACAAACCAATGATGACAATCCTACATCCTGACAAAAAATTACCTCTTTTAACAGCCCCACGTATGTTAAGATATGCTAATTTTCTTTCAGGTTTTGATTATCAAATAATATATCGCAAATCTAAAGATCATGTCAACGTAGACTATTTATCGAGAAATCCAATACCCTTAAATACGTACCAAACTAAGATGATTGATGATGAATATCTTCAACACCAGAACATTATAAACTTTATTTCAAGTGAAACTATTACATATCAACATATTAGAAAGGAAACTGATAGCCGACACGGATTTCCAGAAATGTTAGTAAGCGACAATGCCACCATATTCAAATCTGTTGAATTTCGTAACTTTTGCGAAAGAAACGGAATCCAACAGAGATGGATAGCACCGGGACACCCCGCTACCAACGGTCAAGCCGAAAGATATTGTCACACAATTAAAACTAAATTAAAATGTATGAAATACCAATCTGGGACCATTAATGAAAAACTCTGCGAATTATTATTCCGGTAAAGAGCTACACCACTCGCTAATGGAAAAACACCAGCGGAACTCTTACTAGGCAAAAATTTAAGAACAAAATTAGACTTAATTAGACCAAAAGCTATAAACCCTGAAACGCCACAACCAAAATTCGATAAATATTATAAAGAAGGGGACAGAGTGCAATCAAGAAATTATTTAAATTCAGAGAAATGGAAATTCGGGACGGTATGTAAACGCTTGGGACGTCTACACTACATAATAGAATTAGATAACGGCTACTTAATAAAAAGACATTATAATCAATTAAGGAAGTGCCAGGTAGCAAAGCCATTGATTCTACCCACACCACCTTTAACTCAAGTAAGGTATCCTGCCACTGAAAACAAACAAAACTCCAATGCCTCAAAAACAACCACCACAAACATTCCTGAAACAGAAGTACAGCAACCAGTTAACAGTACTAATAATCAACCGGATAGTAATCAACTCAGAAGGTCTACAAGAGTAAGAAGACCACCAAATCGTTTAAATCTCTAATTAGGAAGGGAGAATTATTATGTACTAGCTGCTCAGAGCTCCTTCGTCGCTCTTCACATCTAGACGGGGGCTCCGCCTCCTGTACCCCCGAGTGGTACATCGTATTTGGTTGAAAGTAGTAAAAGTTTTTCATCCATTTTGTTTCAATCAATGTATAACATAAAACATTCATTTCTTATTGTGTGTCTTATTATTTAAAATATATTTTAATTTATTTAGTAAATTAATTATATATATAATTATTGAATATGTTATATCTATCTACTCGAAAGTTCTTGGCAGCTACAACCACATTTCTCCAAGTGTCCTTATCCTGAGCCTCTGTTCCATCTCCCTGTTGTACTCATCTTTCTTTGGCCCATAAATGCTGGGGAGAATCCTATTCTCAAATACTCTGAATCCACTCTCATCTCCTAAGATCATAGACCATGTCTCACACTCATATAATACAACAGACAAAATAATTGTTTTATATATTTTAATTTTCATTCCCTTTTATAATAATTTTGATGAGATAAGCCTCTTTACTGCATGATTGCAACTTAGATTTAAATTCTTCTCAAATATTATTATCCTTCGTGATTACATTCAATTTTTCTACATATTCAAATTCTACATTTTGTATGTTAATACTGTTTCTGTTTGTTTCTAAATATATTTATTTATCATTATTCATTTCAAACCTCATCTCTTTTCCTACCTCGATTAATTTTTCCTCGCTATCTGTAATTGCAATTGCCGAATCTCCTATTATATTTAAGTCGTCTGGGTCACCTAATATTTTACAATTGATTTCCACATCTTACTCTTTCTTTACTACCTTCAAGATAAATTTGAAGATCAAAATTTGAAAAAGTTTATCCGGATCTATTGAGTCATGCGTAGGTTTTACTAAAGTCTACAAATAATTAGTGAACAGAGATATTGAATTCGCGGTTTTTCTAATATCTGTCATAATGAAAATATCTTAATTAATGTTGGTCGATTTGGCATGAACCCGCAATGATATCGTCTAATATTTCCTCCGCCTATAGTTTATAAGTATTGTATATGTTATAATAGAGTATAATATTTCTTGATCATTTCATTTCGATATTTTAATTTCATTGCTTGATTTTTATTGAATATTTTTAATTATAATAAAATTTGAGAAAATGCAAAGTTAGAGACTTGAGACAATTTATAAAAATTAATTTATAAAAATTTATGGTATAAAAGTATTGATAAAACTAAAGATAAATTAACAATATATACATTCATTAATAGTATTAATTTAAATTAATGGATTTATTTGATTTTTTATTATTAAGTTCATTTATTAATTTTTTTAGATCATAGTTAATTCCCTCCCTTAAAATAAAAGAAGTACCTATTCAAATATGGAAAGAATAAATACAAAATAATTTAAGTTAAATATGATTTAAATATTTTATTATATTAATTAAAATGAGAACTTTTAGAATAAATTATTTAATTGAAATGATATTTGAATATTAGAATTTAAAATAAAAAGTTAAATATTATAATAATTCTTTGATTGGGAATCCCTAGAGTTATATACATTGTGTAAAATAAGTCCGCCAGTCAGTGGGCCACGCCTGGCTCTTGAATGAACAACACGGAGAACTATATATAAACTTTAAAAAATTAAATTCTGCGGTTATTGATTAGATATTAATAAAATCTATAGCCTATGTTACCATAGAGGTATATAAGAATATTGTGATATAATTTCATAGAAATCGTTTCTTATTTTTTGATGTTTATAATTCTAAATTACCGGTCAAGTGTCGGTTAAGTAGGAAATTTCTTTTTTGTTTGTTTCTATGACAGCAAAAAAGTAAACAAATTACATGCATACATACATACATACATACATACATACATACAAACACTCTCCTTTATATATATAGATTAATTAATTAATTAGTAATATTATCAAATATTATTGTTATGAACAGACTATTGTTACAATGTTTATATTAATATTATTATGTAAAAAAATAAATAAACAATAAACATCGTTTTGTTTCCCATTGAATTGCAATTGATTTCTTTACTTATAATTAAAATACACTAAAAAGATTAGATATTTTTTTATATCCAAATGAATTTTTATTACATTTATAACGTCAATATTAATATTCTTATATACCATTCTTGACAATATACATATTTTAAACTATCCTGTTATATTTTTGCATATCTTCATCCAATCAATCCAAAAGTGACTAAAATTTTTCATGTCTCTCTGTCTATCCGGAAATTCTCAAAACGGCGTCAACACTGATATTAAGTTACACAAGGGATTGTTGTTCATGTTCGGTGTCACCAGTTTAGTTTTATTGCTTGTTATTAAATCCAACGTCTCCCCTTAATACATATAAACAGAGGTTATTTTTTAATAACACGCATTAATATTTTTTATAATATTTTACTTATTAATAGATTAGAATATCTGAATAGATACAGGTTGAACAATTAATAAATATAACTTTGCACTCTTAAAGCACAACTTGCTTTTCTGGCTACTTGATCAATAATATATTAATATTCTTTATCTATCTATCTATATATATAAAAAAACGTTTTGTCTGCACATTGCTCAGATTTTAAAATTTTTTGCATTTCTTCGCGATTCATGATCTCTAGAATCCAGAAGTGACTTTAGAATTTTTCATATCTGCCTTTCAGGAAATTCTCACGGTTTGGCTGAACCGATTTCGATGAAATTACATCACAATATTCTTGCATATCTCTATTTCGTCATAGACTATAAATTTTATTAATATCCACACAAGTCAATAACCGTAGAAATTAAATTTTAAAATATGTAATGTACACGTTATTTGTATTGTATTGTATTGTATTGATGAAAATATGCATATATAATCTTAAAAATTAAAAGAAATGTTGTCACAATGTGAATGTTTTCTGTGGGTTAAATAAGTTAAAAATGCCAATATGATTAACTGAAATATTGTAAATATTAGAAAAAAATAAATTCAAATATAAATATTATAAACATTCATTTTCGCCTGCAACACCATCTATCGAGTGCAGGCTTTCGAGGATCATAACAACGCATTTAGTTGAACGACCATTGCAACACATTTGTAAAATTCAGGAAATTTAACTATTTATTTTTTTGATTGTAATTCATAATCAAAATTTAAAGCCTTAATGGCCTTAATATTACTTATTAACAATTATATATTTTATAATAGATAATACTTAAATCAATTAAAAATGGATCTTTATTCAGAAGACAGAAAATATCCAATATATATAGGTAAGTTTTATTTCAATGGTTATCATCTAAAAGACTAAAGTTATGATATTAAATATGTAATAATAATTTAAAATAATGAAAACAAATTTTTTTTAGGGCCTCTATATTCTTGTGGATATTGTCATAATAATTTCATTAGTGAGGAATTCTTATCTAAACATCTAAAAAAGTGTTTTAATAAAAATATATTTTCAATTTTAAAAAATGATGTAAAACTCAAAAAGGAAACAGAAAATATTTTAGAAGAAAACTATGGAGAAATTACTAATTCAAACCATACAGAAGACAGGCATTATCAAAATAATAATTTTAAAGTTAAGGTTAAACATATATCTCGTTTAATTCCGAATTTATTAACGAATACAGCTGAAAAGCCTTTTGAATGTAATCATTGTAAAAAGAAATTTAATCAGAAATCATTTTTAGATAGACATTTATTAATTCATACGGGAGAAAAGCCTTTTGAATGTAATTACTGTGAAAAGAAATTTAATCGGAAATCATATTTAACTAGACATTTAGTAATTCACACAGGAGAAATGCCTTTTGAATGTAATTATTGTAAAAAGAAATTTAATCGGAAAACAGATTTAAAAACACATTTATTAATTCATACAGGTGAAAAACCTTTTGAATGTAATTATTGTCAAAAGAAATTTAATCAGAAATCTTATTTAAATGATCATTTATTAATTCATACAGGTGAAAAGCCTTTTGAATGTAACTATTGTGAAAAGAAATTTAATCAGAAATCACATTTAAATAGACATTTATTAAATCATACAGGTGAAAAGCCTTTTGAATGTGATTTTTGTAAAAAGAAATTTAATGGTAAATCAATTTTAAATAATCATTTATTAATTCATACAGGAGAAAGGCCTTTTGAATGTAATTATTGTGAAAAGAAATTTAATCAGAAATCAACATTAAATAGACATATAAGAATTCATACAGGAGAAAAGCCTTTTGAATGTAATTATTGTAAATTTAAATTTAATGACAAATCAAATTTAAATTTTCATTTATTAATTCATACAGGAGAAAAACATTTTGAATGTAATTATTGTAAAAAGAAATTTAATCTGAAATCATCTTTAAATAATCATATAAGAATTCATACAGGAGAAAGGCCTTTTGAATGTAATTATTGTAAAAAGAAATTTAATACGAAATCTTATTTAAATAAACATGTATTAATACATACAGACGAAAAACATTTTGAATGTAATTATTGTAAAAAGAAATTTAATCTGAAATCAACTTTAAATACACATTTAAGAATTCATACAGGAGAAAGGCCTTTTGAATGTAATTATTGTAATAAGAAATTTAGTCTGAAATCCATTTTAAATCAACATTTATTAATTCATACAGGAGAAAAGCCTTTTGAATGTAATTATTGTAATAAGAAATTTAATCATAAATCAACATTAAATAGACATTTATTAATTCATACAGGAGAAAAGCCTTTTGAATGTAATTATTGTGAAAAGAAATTTAATCATAAATCAACATTAAATAGACATTTATTAATTCATACAGGAGAAAAGCCTTTTGAATGTAATTATTGTAAATTTAAATTTAATGACAAATCAAATTTAAATTTTCATTTATTAATTCATACAGGAGAAAAACATTTTGAATGTAATTATTGTAAAAAGAAATTTAATCTGAAATCATCTTTAATTAAACATATAAGAATTCATACAGGAGAAAGGCCTTTTGAATGTAATTATTGTAAAAAGAAATTTAAAAGGAAATCAACTTTAAATAAACATTTAAGAATTCATACATGAGAATAACCTTTTGAATGTAATTATTTTAAAAATAAATTTATTCAAAAATCATCTTTAAGTAAACATTTATTAATAAATACTGTATGTAAATTATCTTAATAATGAAGATTAAAGATTTTTAATATCTATTTGAATTTTTATTACATTTAAAACGTCAATATTAATATATATATATATATATATATATATATATATATTATACCATTCTCGACAATATACATATTTTAAACATTCCTGCTATATTTTTGCATATCTTCGCGTTTTTTGATCTCTAGAATCCAAAAGTGACTTTAGAATTTTTCACGTCTGTCTTTCTATCCGGAAATTGTCAAAACGGCGTTAACACTGAGATTAAGTTAGACAAGGGATTGTTGTTCTTGTTCGGGATCACCAGTTTGGTTTTATTTATTTATTTATTTATTAAGCCGTAATTGGTTTATTTACAATTATTACAATATATTACATTATATTTTCTTTTAAATCAGGCCCCTTAGGGCAAAGGCCTCTTACAGCAGAATCCATGCTCTTCTTTGTCTTGCTACCCTGCTCCAATCTCTTCCCGCCACCTTGGAGATGTCGTCCGTCCATCTTTTTATTTGTCTTCCCCTTCTTCTCTGTTCCATTGGGCACCATTCCGTTTTAATTTTTGTCCACCTTTCGTCCTTTCTTCTAATTAAGTGTCCAGCCCATTTCCACTTTAGTTTATTAATGGTTGCGTTTATGTTTGTGGATTTTGTTCTTTTGTATAAATCCTTAATTTTAAATTTTTAATTAGATCTTTGGTTTTATTGCTTCTTATTGTAAAAAGAAATTTAATCAGAAATCTCATTTAAATGATCATTTATTAATTCATACAGGTGAAAAGCCTTTTGAATGTAATTATTGTGAAAAGAAATTTAATCTGAAATCTTATTTAAATTCACATTTATTAATTCATACAGGCAGTGGCGCAACCAGGAAATAATATCCTGGGGGGGGGGGGGGTTGACTAGCCACTCCACCTTCCTATGCCCCCCCCCCCCCCGGGCTCTCTCAAAGACAAATTTTCATTAAGATTTTTTTTTATATTAAATATTTAAAAGTTTTGTAAATGAAACACTGATATTACAAAATCTGGCTAAAAAATTTAATTTTGTATTTTATTTACTCGTATTCACAGTTTTAGAAAGAAAATATTTTTTTCCAGCTACAGTAAAAGTCCATTAGTCCGGCATCCAACAGTCCGGAATGCCCGATAGTCCGGCATCGCTCCGGAAAATTGTAAAAATTTTGGTTTTCTCCAAAAGTGTGTCTTTAAAGCAAATAAAAACGCTCGAGAGCTATTCCCCTTTTGTGATAGGTAAATTTTCAAAACCCAGGGCTTTTAAGAATGCACATTTGCCTGTCCAATACGATGCTCAATCAAATGCGTGGGTGACTGCGTCCTCTTTAAAGACTGTGTTTTTCACCACTTTGTGCCTGAGGTCAAGGAATCCTTCAAAAGCCTTGGTCTACCAGAAGAAACAAAAGCCATCCTTTTGGACAATTGCAAAGCCCACCTGCCAGTAGATGAGTTAGTTTCTGGGAATATTGTTGCTACTCTGCTCCCACTTAACATAAAATCTTGGATTCAACCCATGGACCAAGGGGTTATTCAAAATTTTAAATGCTTTTCTAGAAGGTCTTTTATTCAAGGCCTGTTAAATGCCGACTGTGACTAGCTACAGTGCTTCAGAAATTATTGATTACCATATCATTAGAAATAAATTTTATACTAAACGCCAAAAGTCAAGAAAACAAAAAGACATTCGTGACTTTTATAAATCAAAGTGTAATATTTTTTACAGTACGTGTACATACATTATATGAAATGTAAAATAAACTTTGTGGTATGTATTTGCATACTATATTTTTAGTATAATTATTAATCTAATTGTTCTTATAATTACCGCCCGATAATCCGGAATTTCCGGTAGTCCGGCACCGAGCAGGTCCCGAACGTGCCGGATTATAGGACTTTTACTGTATAAGTAAATCATTTTAGCTTTCCTCATGGAATGATAGCTTATACGATGATCGGAAAATTTTGAAAATTTTTGCTCCGAGATTCTTCGATATTTCCACTTTTCAGACGGTTCTGAATCCAAAACTGCAAAAAAATTTTTTGATCCGGCTCCTTACCGTGATTATGTCTAAACAAAATGAGATATTGTCTTGAAATTTGATATTTAGATGTTTTTTTTGGGAATGATGGGCCATAAGTAAGGGTAATTTAAAGAGGTGTTTTATTGATTTTCTCAATATATACCGACTTTCCAATACATTGTTTGTTCGAGACAAACCCATCAAAGTGGCATCGTAGATGTTCCAATGTTCCAATGTCGAATTCGGAGTCATAAAAGCCAGTCAAATATTGTTCACCTAGCCAAGTGCGCTCGAAGTAAGAAATAAGATAACGAAGTTTTGCCCTGTTGGTCGTCCAGCTAATGCTTGGTAGGCTACAATGACTTTTGATGGCGGTACCAAAACCAAAGCTGCAAGAGTTCGTAAATGAGTGGAGTTGTCAGGATTATCAATATCATTATAGAGCTTCAAAACTTCTGGCATTGATTTGATGTTCTATAAATGCATTGAGCAAAATGAAAAAGACAACCTCTGATGATAGTAAATTTCACAAATTGCGTTATATATTCCCTGGTGAAATATACGGTGCAAATGGTGTATTTTGTATTTGGAATCATTAAGCTATTAAAACGTATGCTAATAAACGGAATTTGAGGAAATTCTCTTTATTTTACATACGAATTTGACACCCCTATGTTTTTGGAAAAATCACGTGTGTGGGCCCTATGTATGTATTTTTAGACCTATTTTTTCCTACTTTCGGTCCAGGCTCGATTACCTCCTTGGGAGGTCGTGTCTCAGGCAATTGGGTGTCATGCTTACCTTGTGATATAAGTTTCTTAATCACAATTAAAATTAATACAAAAATGAAAAAATTTGTTTTTAGTGATTTTTTCTTTTAGGGATTTTTTCAGTCAGGGATATTTTTATTTAGGGTTTTTCGCTTTTAGGGATTTTTGGTTTTAGGGGTTTTTCTTTTTAGGGATATTTGGTTTTAGGGATTTTTGACTTTTATGGATTTTTTCCTTTAGGGATTTTTACCCGTTTCCATTTTGAAAAAATTAGTCTTCGCTTCATAATTTTTAAGAAATTAGCAATTAAGGTTTTAACCCTTTGCACTCGTATGTCCCCGTATGGGGACACCAGTCGTTTTGCCGTTGAGCTCGTTTGTCCCCGTACAGGGGACATTGAATCTCTTTTGTATTTTGAGATTTGAACCATCAAACCTTAAAGTTGAAAAGTAATATGTTCTCACAAAAATAATTTTATCCTAATCGATTATGAAAAAAAATTCCGAGTTGGTAGGTACTCTTCTCAGAAAAAAATACGAGTGCAAAGGCTTAATAATAAAAAAAAATATTTAGAATTTGAGTAATATTTTGATTTATTTTATATTTATATAATAGTCAAATGGAAAATTTCACAATCATCTAGTAATCTTATATTAAGTCTTTTATGATCTAGGAGAAATAATAAAAAATTTTTTTTATTTCTTATATTAAATTCTGTACGAAAAAATAAGCAATTTTTACCGACCGACGATAGTAAGGGAGGTATTGTTTTCACACCAAATTTCACATGTGGAGATTTTTACAGATCTCCACGAATCATGCATTTTCTTAACAGAAAAAAGTATTTTTAGCATGATGTCTGTCTGTCCGTCCGTGCGTCCGTATAGATGTGTACAGCTTGAACGGCTAAACAAATTTTTATGAAATTTGGTATATATACTTAATGCATCAGTAGGATGAATTGATTAACTTTTGCTGCAAATCCGGAAGCTGGAAGTGATAGTATTAGCGATCGACGATATTTTATATACGTTATTTTCACACCAAATTTCACATGAAGAGATTTTTTACATATCACCACGAATCATGAACTTTGTATTGGTTTTATCCTCGAGTAAAAGCATCTTTATTAGTTTTATCTTAATTTAAAATTATATGACGTCATAGCCTGGTCTTACACATATATATTATAAATAAAATAAAATTAAACATCTGGGAATACGCAAGCTTGCATTGCCAAAACGAACTTAAGTTTGGACGCCATTCTGACTATGTTCCTGAAGTGATATCAAAAAATAAAAAACAATTTACATTAATACTTTTCGATACACTATTCGAATCTGAAATCAGAATTTAAAATTTCGCATTTTTAAATATTAAAAATTTCAACTTTGGACGCCATTTTGACCATGTTCCCAAGGGGGTATCAAAAAATGAAAGGCACTTTACACTACTACTTTTCGATGCTCTTTCCGAATCTGAAGTCAGAATTTCAAAATTTTGAGTTTGATGTCGGACAGAACGACAGACTGAACGATTTTATAAACTCACTTAAGTTCGTTGAAAATATTTATGTTCTATCCATATCTGTTTTTTATTACATTAATAGATATATTAAAATTATTTGAAATTGTTTCTGTAGCTGGAAATTCATTTACTTCAAACCGTCGGTCGGTTCGGACCTGGCCACAGGTCAACGTATTTTAATATAAAATAAACTTATATATTATACATTAAGTTATACTTTAAGATTTTTTTTTCCAAATAAAAAGAATTTATTATATTTTTTCTTTTCTATTTGAAATATAGTACATAATATACAGCAATTTTAATTTTTTTACTCTCCTGGGGGGGGGGGTTAACCCCCAAACCCCCTTCCTGGTTGCGGCACTGCATACAGGTGAAAAACCTTTTGAATGTGATTATTGTAAAAAGAAATTTAATCGTAAATCAATTTTGAATAATCATTTATTAATTCATACAGTTGAGAAGCCTTTTGAATGTAATTATTGTAAAAAGAAATTTAATCAGAAATCTCATTTAAATGGTCATTTATTAATTCATAGAGGTGAAAAACCTTTTGAATGTTATTATTGTAAAAAGAAATTTAGTCGGAAATCAATTTTAAATGTTCATTTATTAATTCATACATGAGAAAAGCTTTTTGATTGTAATTATTGTAAAAAGAAATTTAATCGGAAATCAAGTTTAGATAGACATTTAATAACTCATACATGAGAAAAATCTTTTGAATGTAAATATTGTAAAAATAAATTTATTCAATTTATTCTTTAAGTATACATTTATTAATACATACTGTTTGAAAATTATGTTTAATAATGAAGATTAAAGATTTTTAATATCCAAATGAATTTTTATTACATTTATAATGTCAATATTAATATTATTATATACCATTCTTGACAATATACATATTTTAAACATTCCTGTTATATTTTGCATATCTTCGCGTTTTTTGATCTCTAGAATCCAAAAGTGACTTTAGAATTTTTCATGTCTTCTGTCTATCCCGAAAGTCTCAAAACGGCGTCAACACTGATATTAAGTTACACAAGGGATTGTTGTTCTTGTTCAGTGTCACCAGTTTAGTTTCATTGCTTGTTATTAAATCCAACGACTCCTTAATACACAGGAGAAAAGCCTTTTGAATGTGATTATTGTAAAAAGAAATTTATTCAGAAATCAAATTTTAATAAACATTTATTAATTCATATAGGAGAAAACCCTTTTGAATGTAACTATTGCAAAAAGAAATTTAATCTCAGATCAACTTTAAAAAGACATTTATTAATTCATAGAGGTGAAAAGCCTTTTGAATGTAATTATTGTAAAAAGCAATTTAATGTGAAATCTCATTTAAATGGTCATTTATTAATTCATACAGGAGAAAAACCTTTTGAATGTGATTTTTGTAAAAAAAAATTTAATCAGAAATCTTATTTAAATAAACATTTATTAATTCATACAGGAGAAAAACCTTTTGAATGTAATTATTGTAAACAGAAATTTACTCGGAAACCAAGTTTAGATAGACATTTAATAACTCATACATGAGAAATATCTTTTAATTGTAAATTTTGTAAAAATAAATTTATTCAAAAATCTTCATTAAGGATACATTTATTAATACATACTGTTTAAAATTATGCTTAATAATGAAGATTAAAGATTTTTAATATCCAAATGAATTTTTATTACATTTAAAACGTCAAAATTAATATTATTATATACCAGAGGTGGGGAACCTTTTTACCATTAGAGGCCACATTTAAATTAGGTAGCAATAAGAGAGACCGCATAAGCTAATTGACCTAAGAAAGTGACTTTTGTATAGTTTTTCTATAGATTTAACAATTTATTGCATTTTATATATAGAAAAAATAAAATATAATACTACAAAATTTTAAATATAATATACATATAAAATAATATAAAAATATTATAAAATAATACAATAAAAAATATTTTTTTATTCACTAAGTTAGTGGCACAGACTAGTGGCTTTGTTTTTGTTTGACAGTAATTGTATATTTGGATCAAGCTTCGTAACACACAGCTTTAATTGATCTTCTAAATGTGTATCTGTAATTTGATTTTTTTGAAATTCACACCAGAGATAGTATTTATAAAGAAAAATTGAGTTTTATTTATCACATCTCACGAAAACTACATCTTTATTAGTTTTTTTAATTTAAATGTATATATGTGACGTCACAGCCACCGCCTGAAAGATATATACATATCTATTCTTAAAATAAAATTAAAAATATTTATATTATATTCATATATTTGATTTTTTTTATTTCATTAATAGATATACATTTAAATTATTTGAAATTGTTTCACACAACGTTTAAAAGAAGATTTATCTTTATATTCGATTCGATATATAGTAGGAGAATTAAATGACATCTTCAATTTATTATACTATATTTATTTATTATACTATAAAAAATATTTTATATTATACTGTACTAATAAGCTGTTCAGTATATTAGATAAAACATTTATTTGTTTTTGTGTTCTTACTTTTAATACATTTTAATTTAATCAGTAAATTAATTATATATATTATTATTGAATTATATAATATCTTATATACTTACTTGAAAATAATTTAAAAAGTTTTAAAAGTTTTTTTTTAATATTTTATGAATACAAAAATATTTTCAAAACGTCAATTGAAAATGAAAATCCAATTATGAGATCAATTATTCATATAATTTTAAATTTTTTCGTGTTTTATAAATAAAATATTAAAAAAATAAAATTATAAACCTAACATAAACAAAAATACATATTCTATGAATGAAAATAAAAATAGATATTTATATAAATGAAATAAAATTATTTAATTTACTGAATGAAAATGTCTATAATAATATCTAAACATTTTTTCTATATAATTTTACATTATAATAATACTAATTACAGTAGTTATAATATATGGGGAATTTTCAACTTGGACCGCCGTTCCCAAACGAATTTTAAAAAATCAAGACCACTTTACATTTACACAATTTTTAAGCTCTAATCGAAACCAAAATCAAAATTTAAAAAATCGAAAAACAGACACACAGATATATAGATTTTATAAAGGAACATTTATACAATTTATTTTAATTATTTTGAAACATTTTAGGAAACAAATTTTTAATGGGTCATTTTTAGAAATCCCATTTAACAATTATAATAAATAATTAAAAAATTGTAAAATTTTTAAAGTATGTAAAAATAAATTGTATAATTTGGTTAAAGGGCCGAGTGATAGTTCGGTGTCACAGGTATATATTTTATATCAACACGCCTAGTTTTCTGTTTGTATGTTATTATTTGAATGGCGATTCGGTGAATGGTTAATGGTTAATTAACGATCCATATAACATCATCGACTGGGCCGCTACCATAAGGAGTGAAAATAGTGTCGAATAGAAATAGACGATATTACTTGGATTAATCTTATTATACTAGCTAAAATTGTTTGTTTTATAACCACTTGGGGCGCTAAACAGTTTTTCAAAAAAACACTAGAGAAAAAAAAATATATGTATTTATTATATATTTATGTATTATTGAGGAGTACAGGTTCATTCATTTTAATCAGATTGATGCAAATGTGTAACATTTAATAATTGTAATAAATAATTAAAGAATTGTATATCAATATTTTTCAAAGGGTATGATTTGACCATGTTCCAAGCTCAGGGCCAGACACTCAAGTGCTGCGGAATTCATTTGCAATCCCCGTTTTTCCCACGGCCAATTATATGTTGCATGTTGTGAGTATGTGATTACACAAATTGGGAAAAAATCACTCGAAATGCAATTAAACAAAAAAATTGAAAAGTTAGGCTAAGAAGACGTCTTAAATATTATAAGAGATTCGGCAATTGCAATTAAAGATAGCGAGGAAAAATTAATGGAGGTTTGAAATTAATAGTGATAAGAAAAAATATTTAGTGACTAAGAGGAACAATATTAACATACAAAATCTTAATATACAAAAGGTAAAATTTGAATATGTAGAAAAAGTGAATGTAATCACGAAGGATAATAATATTTGAGAAGAATTTAAATCGAGGTATCAATCGGGAAACGCCTGTTATCATGCAGTAAAGAGGATTATTTCATCAAAATTATTATCAAAGGGAATCAAGACCATGGACGCATAGGAAGGGACGTAAGAGAGATGGGACAAGGGCTCAGGATAGGGACATTTGGAGAAATGTGGCCCAGAACTTTCTTTGAGCCATATAAATAGATAGATATAACATATACAATAATAATATATATATATATATAATTAATTTACTGATTAAATTAAAATATATTTTAAATAAGAACACAAAAAGAAATGAATGTTTTATGTAATATACTGATTGAAAAAAAATTTTACTACTTTTAACCAAATACTATGTACCACTCGGGGGTACAGGGGGCGGAGCACCCGTCCAGGTGTGAAGAGCGCCGAAGGCGCTCTGACCAGCTGGTTCTTTATTTATCTAACTACTAGCTGCTCAGAACTCCTTCGTCGCTCTTCGCATCTAGACGGGGGCTCCGCCCCCTGTACCCCCACCCCCCCGAGCGTCCCTATTCTGAGCTATAACCATCTAACTCCTAACCTGTCCCATCTCTCTCACGTTCCTTCCTAGATTGTCCACCCTGTTCACAATTGGTCTTCCACACAGACGTTTTCCAATCGAACTCCCCACCAATATATTTTTCCTCTCCCATTCTAGCCATGTGCCCTGCCGATCCCAGCCTTCTCTATTTTATGACCTATATCTAGAGATGCATAGAGGTCATGCAATTCCTTGTTATGCAGTCTCCGCCATTCCCCGGTGTCCTCATCTTTCTTTGGCCCATAAATGCTGGGAAGAATCCTATTCTCAAATACTCTGAATCTATTCTCATCTCCCAGGGTTATAGACCATGCCTCCCACCCATATAATACAATTAATAATTTAATAATTTTGATCCCCTTTGATAATAATTTCCAGATTGTAACCTCGATTTAAATTCTTTGCAAATATTATTCTCTCTGATACTAATTATTTTGTCTTATCACTATTAATTTCAAACCCCATCAATTTTCCTGCCTCGATTAATTTTTTTATGCTACTTTAAATGTTATTAATTTATTTAAAAAAAATCAAAGTAAACAAAATAAAAATAAAATATAAAATTAGCATAACACTAAACTACTATAAAAATAATATTAAAAAATATATTATATATTAAAATCTTACGTGAAAATCCAATTATGAGATCAAATTTTCTTAATTAAAATAATTTACTCACATAATCTTAAAAATTAATAGTATTAAATTATAGCCGTAATGTGAATGTGAATTTTAAAAATATCATTAATTCTTAAAATTAAAAGAAAAAATTAAATTTATTTATTTAAAAATAAATTTCTTTGTGGAAAGGATTAGGATTGTAATACGTTTGCCCTGAAGAGACGAAGTGTTGAAAAGTCAAATAGTCAGTCGTGGAGGAGCAATCGTCCCGTCCGGATGGACTGGATGAGAAGCAGTCGGGCAGTAGCTAGTGTCCCGACCGGAGGAACTTGATTGGAGGAAAAAGGGACCACGATTCACCAGTCCACTGATAATCGCTTATATAAGGACTGGCTACAAGATTAACCGTTTTCTCCATTATTGATTTGAACATATTGTTGCATTAATTCTTTGATTTCATCTTTTGGTGGTGTTAGTGTATTCATTAATTCTGCTTTTGGAACACCAGTTAGCCGTCCACGGATCCTCGCTTATATGAGCTCTGGCAACATCATTAACAAGAAATATTGTTTGCAAGAATACACCTGTTCGAGTTGCGGGGTCTTCTTGGATTTATCTAACCTCCTCAATATATAAAGAACTTCAGCCTGAAGCTGGATTCCCTATTCCAAAAGTGCTACCATTTACACCCTTGTTGCGACCATTTTTACACCCTTCTTTAATCCTCAAACCTTTTTTTTTATATATCATTACACACACACTTAAATTTAAATAAAATGTTCAAAATTTTGATTTTATAAAAAATTTTCTTATTTACTATTTTACCTTACTGCCCCAAAATATCACTTCAATATAAAAAGATTTTTATCTGCACATTGCTCAGAATTTAAATTACCGCCAAATTATCGCCACCAGCGCCTCTATTGACTTATTTTTGTTCTAGATAATTTCCACTACCCGCCTATAATATATTCTTTATAATTTTTTTAAAATTTTTCTAATTCAAAAATCGAAAATCAGGCTTCGAAGTCTGGTGGCCAGCCCCTTTGTGCTTACGTGTAAAAAATTCCAGGTCCCTGCGTGCGATAGTTTTTGCTGGAGAGCTCGGTCAAACAAACACACAGACAGACAAACAGACACATTACACTTGCTTTTATTATTATAGATATATATAAAAAAAAGTTTTTTCTGAACATTGCTCAGATTTTAAAATTTTTTGCATATCTTCACGATCCATGATCTCTAGAATCGAGAAGTGACTTTAGAATTTTTCATGTCTGCCTGTCATGAAATTTTCACGGTATGGATTTAAAATTGGCTGAACCGATTTCGATGAAATTACATCACAATATTTTTGCATATCTCTATTTGGGTAAAGGTTTACATCCGGGGCTCCGAGATAGAAATGATTGTCCCTAAGAGGGCGCAACCAACAACCACGCTTGGCTTTAGGTCAAGACAGACCAAGAGATGGCGGGGCCTTCACCATTGTGTTTGCTTTAACCCTATCATATGTCAAATATTATAGCTAAGTTTTTTTGAATTTTTTATAATTAAAATAAATATTAATTAAATAAAAAACCTTTGTACTGTATCTCTAAATTATATAACCTTATATTATATTATATTTCTAATTATTATAATTATATTTCTAAAAATCCTTTAGGATATTATTATTAGTATATATAAGGTTAAATAATTTAGAGTTATACAGTACAAAGGTTTTTTATTTAATTAATATTTATTTTAATTTTAAAAAATTCAAAAAAACTTAGCTATAATATTTGACATATGATAGGGTTAATTACAATTTTTTAAAAGACATCCTTAATAAATAGAAAAATAATAATTTTTAAATAATATAAATAATATTTAATTATAATCTAATCAAAGAAAATAAAAGTTTGAATCTATTTGATAGTTGATCTTTTTATAAATAATTAATCTCAAATTAAATATTTTTTAATATTAAAAAATAACAAATTTCATATGTATATTTATTTATTTTTAATATTAAACGTATTTCATATCTATATTTATTTTTATAAATGTTTAGGCAAATGTTGAAATTAATATATATTTAAATTTAAATTGTATTTAATAGCGCTATCTACTGGACAAGGTGAAGATCTCGCCCTCTTTTGATCATAAGTCATACTATAACTACCAAAACATGGCCCCCCCACCCCCAATTTATATGCAAATTATATTAATTTTTCTCCAGTAAACACGAAGTGAGCACCAATTATTTCTTATCAAAAATCAATCAGGGTAATCTAAGGTACGCACTGGTATTTTTTTTTTTCCGATCCGTTGAGGGATTAGGTAGGGTGGTCCTTTACCCTCTATTTGTTCTTAGGCATTTCATCATGTTTCGGCCCTTCCATCCTGTGAGATCCGTCGATGCGTCGGGCGCATGTAGCGCAATGTAGCGTCAACTGGCGTCAACTATCGTGTTGCAAAAAACTTTGTTACAGCAAAGACCAAACACATACACACAACACACTACAAGCCCGATTTTTTTTTTCAATTATCCACAGCCTGCGCCTGCAGGTGGCGCAAAAAATTTTGTTTCACCGAGAACAATAGAGTTTAGGGGGGCTGATCCAGGCTCTGGACACGGAGATGAAGGCTCTTGAAAGACACTTTTGCAAAAAGCACCACAGACGGCGCTGCAAATGCCCAACATTTTAGGTGTTTCTTTTAAATTGCAATAAAAGAACGATGGATTATTCGATTGAAATGAATTTTATTTATACGAAATATAATCTTGTGGCATTACAGTTTATATATGATTTCTGGCATTGGTCCGCCACGGTTGGCTCGGATGTAGTCCAATCTTTACGTCCAATTTTCGATAACTTTTTCCAAAATTTATAACACGGCGAAACCAAACTGAGAATAAATCACTTACCAGCTGGTAAATCGGTTGATAACTTGAACTGTAATGGCAACTTAAAGTTATTTTATTTATTTAGATATAAAACCAACATTTTGGCAATAATCTGAGATAAGCATAATTATTGCTGAAATGTCAGTTTTATCTGCAAATAAATGATTTTTCACTTAACTGAAAATTCTACAATTATTAATTCCCAATATTCCTTCTAAATAAAAATAAATTTAAAAAACGTGCCACAAGCCCCCACCCTCTTTTTTAACAGTATTTGCTTGTCACCCGTCAGATAGCGCAAAACGCAGTTTCAAAAAATAACATTGCTTGTTTTTTTAATTCTAATTCATAATTAAAATTTAAAGATTACTTATTAACTATTCTATATTTTATAATTGATAATACTTTAATGAATTAAAAAAATGGATCTTTATTCAGAAGACAGAAAATATCCAATATATATAGGTAAGTTTTATTTCTATGCTTTATCATCTAAATCTAAAGTAATGAAAATTGTCAATAAAATTATTTTTTTTTAATATTATTTGTAATGATATTATTTCTTAAATTGAATTATTATATATTTAAATATGTAAAAATATAATAATTTAAAATAATGAAAACAATTATTTTTTTTAGGTCCTCTATATTCTTGTTTATATTGTCACACTAATTTCGTTAGTGAGGAATTTTTATCTAAACATCTAAAAAAATGTTTTCATAAAACTATATTTTCAATTTTAAAAAATGATGTAAAACTCAAAAATGATACAGAGAAATATTTAAACGAAAAATATGGAGAAGATATGAATTCAAACCATAGTGAAGACGGCCATTTACAATGTAATAATTTTAAAATTAAGGTTAATCATATATATAATTTAATTCCGAATTTATTAACGAATACAGATGAAAAACCTTTTGAATGTAATTATTGTGAAATGAAATTTAAACAGAAATCTCATTTAATTGATCATTTATTAATTCATACAGGTGAAAAACCTTATGAATGTAATTATTGTAAAAAGAAATTTACTCACAAATCTCATTTAAATGATCATTTATTAATTCATACGGGTGAAAAGCATTTTCAATGTAATTATTGTAATAAGCAATTTAATCAGAAACACGCTTTAAATAGACATTTATTAATTCATACAGGCGAGAAGGCTTTTGAATGTAATTACTGTAAAAATAAATTTACTCACAAATCTCATTTAAATGATCATTTATTAATTCATACAGGTGAAAAGCATTTTGAATGTAATTATTGTGAAAAGAAATTTAATCGTAAATCAATTTTAAATTATCATTTATCAATTCATACAGGTGAGAAGCCTTTTGAATGTAATTATTGTAAAAAGAAATTTAATCGGAAATCTCTTTTAATAGAGCATTTATTAATTCATGCTGATGAAAAGACTTTTAAATGTGATTATTGTAAAAAGAAATTTAATCACAAATCTTATTTAAATAAACATTTATTAATTCATACAAGAGAAAAACCTTTTGAATGTGATTATTGTAAAAAGAAATTTAATCAGAAATCTGATTTAAAAAGACATTTATTAATTCATACAGGAGAAAAGCATTTTGAATGTAATTATTGTAAAAAGAAATTTATTCAGAAATCAAATTTAAATAAACATTTATTAATTCATCCAGGAGAAAACCCTTTTGAATGTAACTATTGTAAAAAGAAATTTAATGACAAATCATCTTTAAATAAACATTTATTAATTCATACAGGTGAAAAGCCTTTTGAATGTAATTATTGTAAAAAGAAATATAATTGGAAATCAAATTTACACAGACATTTAAGAACTCATACATGAGAAACATCTTTGTAATTATTGTAAAAATAAATTCATTCAAAAATCTTTAAGTATACATTTATTAATACTTACCGTATTATAATTAATGTTAATAATAAAGACTAAAGATCCATAAAAGTCCATAAATGCATTAAAAAGGAGAAAATAATTTCTCCACCCACACCACGATTTCCGTATAATTAACCAAATCTAAAAAATGAAAGCGTGGGCTCCAAACATGCAAGGAAAAACCTAAATTCTATTTCAAATAGACATAGTTATCAAGTATAGTGGAAAAGGAAAAAAAAACAAAGGTTTGTGGATATACAATGTAATGCCCTTCGTATTTTTTTCCTTTCACTCCATGTTTGGCGTCCACGCTTTCATTCTTTAGATATGATTAATTATTATTATTATTTATTTTTTTTTTCTATTTATTGTGGTGTGTAAATTATCTTGAATTGTCTTCCATACACGAAAGTCGACAACAATATCTGCACAAGTACACAAGTCTCGTAAATCATGTTTTGGTTTTTACTGCTCGCCTGCACCGCAATAATTTTCAAATGAATACGTTCTTTGATTAATTTTATATAATTTATAATTTTAGGATCAATTCAAATAAAATCTCATTAATTTAAATTATTATTATTAATAATTATTCTATTTCGGCCATTAATAAAAACATTATTAGTAATTTTGAATAATACCCGTGTGCCATATTTCATAAATTCTAGCTGAATCCATTTTTGCAATTTTTTGAAATTTTTTTGTTTATTAAATCATATTTTTTATTCATAATATTCCTTCTAAATAAAAATAAATTTAAAAAACGTGCTACAAGCTCCCACCCTTTTTTTAACATTATTTGCTTGTCACCCGTCAGATAGCGCAAAACGCAGTTTCAAAAAATAACATTGCTTGTTTTTTTAATTCTAATTCATAATTAAAATTTAAAGATTACTTATTAACTATTCTATATTTTATAATTGATAATACTTTAATGAATTAAAAAAATGGATCTTTATTCAGAAGACAGACAATATCCAATATATATAGGTAAGTTTTATTTCTATGCTTTATCATCTAAATCTAAAGTAATGAAAATTGTCAATAAAATTATTTTTTTTAATATTATTTGTAATGATATTATTCATAAAATTGAATTATTAAATATATAAAAATATAAACATTTAAAATAATGAAAACAATTCTTTTTTAGGTCCTCTATATTCTTGTTTATATTGTCACACTAATTTCGTTAGTGAGGAATTTTTATCTAAACATCTAAAAAAATGTTTTCATAAAACTATATTTTCAATTTTAAAAAATGATGTAAAACTCAAAAATGATACAGAGAAATATTTAAACGAAAAATATGGAGAAGATATGAATTCAAACCATAGTGAAGACGGCCATTTACAATGTAATAATTTTAAAATTAAGGTTAATCATATGGATAATTTAATTCCGAATTTATTAACGAATACAGATGAAAAACCTTTTGAATGTAATTATTGTAAAAAGAAATTTAAACGGAAATCACATTTAAAATCACATTTATTAATTCATACAGGAGAAAAGTCTTTTGAATGTAATTATTGTAAAAAGAAATTTAATCGTAAATCAATTTTAAATAATCATTTATTAATTCATACAGGTGAGAAGCCTTTTGAATGTAATTATTGTAAAAAGAAATTTAAACAGAAATCTCATTTAAATGGTCATTTATTAATTCATATAGGAGAAAAACCTTTTGAATGTGATTATTGTAAAAAGAAATTTAATCGTAAATCAATTTTAAATAATCATTTATTAATTCATACAGGTGAGAAGCCTTTTGAATGTAATTATTGTAAAAAGAAATTTAATCAGAAATCTCATTTAAATGGTCATTTATTAATTCATGCAGGTGAAAAGACTTTTGAATGTGATTATTGTATAAAGAAATTTAATCAGAAATCTACTTTAAATAATCATTTATTAATTCATACAGGTGAGAAGCCTTTTGAATGTAATTATTGTAAAAAGAAATTTAATCAGAAATCTCATTTAAATGGACATTTATTAATTCATGCAGGTGAAAAGACTTTTGAATGTGATTATTGTAAAAAGAAATTTAATCAGAAATCTTATTTAAATAAACATTTATTAATTCATAAAGGAGAAAAGCCATTTGAATGTAACTATTGTAAAAAGAAATTTAATCGGAAATCTACTTTAAATAATCATTTATTAATTCATACAGGAGAAAAGCCTTTTGAATGTAATTTTTGTAAAAAGAAATTTAATCAGAATTCATCTTTAAATAAACATTTATTAATTCATACAGGTGAAAAACCTTTTGAATGTGATTATTGTAAAAAGAAATTTAATCGGAAACCAAGTTTAGATAGTCATTTAATAACTCATACATGAGAAAAATCTTTTGAATGTAAATATTGTAAAAATAAATTTATTCAATTTATTCTTTAAGTATACATTTATTAATACATACTGTTTGAAAATTATGTTTAATAATGAAGATTAAAGATTTTTAATATCTAAATGAATTTTTATTACATTTATAACGTCAATATTATTATTATTATTTACCATTCTTGGCAATATACATATTTTAAACAATCCTGTTATATTTTTGCATATCTTCGCGTTTTTTGATCTCTAGAATCCAAAAGTGACTTTAGAATTTTTCATGTCTTCTGTCTATCCGGAAATTCTCTAAACGCCTTTTGAATGTAATTATTGTGAAAAGAAATTTAATCTGAAATCTTTTTAAATTCACATTTATTAATTCATACAGGTGAAAAGCCTTTTGAATGTAATTATTGTGAAAATAAATTTAATAAAAAATCTAATTTAAATAAACCATATAAAAGTTTATTTTAAATATATAAATGTAAATTTTATTTAGATATTGGAGAGTAGGATTGACTTGATTCTAACTTCTTTAGGTGGTGCGTTAAGAATTCTTAGTTTTCGATTAATACCCAACGAGAACATTCCTCTTTTTGTTAAATAAACTAGTATGGTTGTTGATGTGGAAAAATTATCGAATTATTTCTTGAACTGTCTTCGATACACGAAAGTTAACAACAATATTTGCCCAAGTACCCAGTCTGGTTAATCATGTTTTGGTTTTTGTTCGACGCCTGCTCCTCAATACTTTTCATAAGAATAAACAAAACCCAAACAAATAACTAGTCAACCCAATTGTGTAGTTTTCCTGGGAGATGATGTATCTCAAGTATTTGCGTATTTTTGTTGCGCATATTTGCTCATCTACTATGAGATATTCCTGTAGAGATATATATTGAAACTTCAAGATCATTGACCAAAGTTGGTAAAGTCAATTAAGCTGAGGAGTGTTATTTACAGACTATTATTTCAATGTTTATATTTATACATATTAGAATAATCAAAAACATCATTTTACTTCCTCTTGAATCTCAATTGATTTCTATACTTATAATTTTTATACTATATGGATGATCTCTGTGCAACATTTTTTCATTTTCATAAAAAAAAAATAATTAAAGAATTGTTTGCCTTGCATTTTACACACATAGGACTGTAATGAATTTATATATATAAAAGAATAGTGAAAAATCAATATATTATCTAATATATATAAAATTCACGTGTCACAAAACTTTGAAATGATACTCCGAAACGGTTGGATCGATTCTTATGAAATTTTTTATGCATATTCAGTAGGTCTCAGGGCATGTCAGACTTCTTTTATTAAACCGCTAATTGCTAAGGTGTGTCCAGGGGGTGGTATTTAAATAAAAATAGTTTAGTTGCAATGCTAGATCATAGAGGCACTGCTGGCGATAATTTGACATCTATATATATCGTAATAGGAGACTTGCAAAGTGGTTCGTGGGTGAACGGTCTAAGGCAGGGGTGCTCAAACGGTCGATCGCGAGTGCTTTTTGAGTAGATCTCGAGAAGAAAAAACATTTTAATAAGTAGGTAGGTAACTAAACTACAAAAATGTATTACGTAATAAAATAACACTGCTTGCGGCAAAAGGTGGCTTTATCAAAGGAACGCGCGGCACTTTCAGTTGCAGTTGGAAGATAGGGAGTCAGCTGAACACACTGATTTAGTTCTTCACACGGACGTCAGGTGGTTGAGTCGCGGAAAATTCCTAGAAAGGTTTCAAGGATTATTGCCCGAAATAACACCTTTTCTAGACGAAAGAGGTGATGACACTCAGATTTTGAAAAACGAAAAATGGCTAAATGATTTGGCATTTTTGACTGACATCACAATGCACTTAAACACCGTTAACTTGGAGCTTCAAGGTAAAGGAAAAACTATTATTGAGATGATTAGCGCAGTAAACGCATTCAAAAGTAAATTGCAACTTATGATATATCAACCGAAAAGAAAGGATCTGAAACATTTTCCGTCTTTGAAAGCAAGGATTCCTCAGTTGAATTATGATACGTATGAGGCTGAATTATCAAATATTTTGGGACAATGCGTTTTTATGATTGCAGTAAATTGGAAAATATAGCATCATTTATGAGTTATCCTTTTTCATGTAAAAACATTGAGGAATTAGCTACTGAAATAGCCAGTCAGTTTAATATGAACTCATGTTCTGTTGAAAATGAGTTGGTGCAGATTATATCAGATATACATCTCAAAGCTACAGCATCTGATACAAATTTCTGGTGTTTTATATCTGAAGATAAATATCCGAATGTAAGGCAAATCGCCCTTCAACTGACGGCATTTTTTGGGTCAAATTACTTGTGCGAGTCTGCATTTTCTGAAATGAAGATAATTAAGTCAAAAAATATCGCAATCGACTAACTGACGATCATATGTCATCATGCTTGCGATTAGCACTCAGTGGTTACATACCATCCTATGAAAAGTATGCTGAGGACATGCAGTGCCACGCTTCAACATCCAAAGCCACTCCTTAGTTAAGTTTAACACCATATGTAACTCTTTTGTTTTGTAACAACCAATAAACTCGCAATTTTGAATAACTATGAGTTTTTTCATTGATATTGTAGAGAAGAACCTAACTAAACCTAACCCAAACCTTGACTAAAATAATGTACCTATACTGCGCAAAAAAAGCTAATATCTATATATGCTAGGTAGGTAGGGTGTATCGTGTATGTACGACAACCCTGCATCACACACACTTGCAGTCTCTCAGAGTCGTTCGTAAGTAGTCTAAAAATATTGAGGTAGATCGCCAGCAGTTCAAGTTTGAGCACCCCTGGTCTAAGGCGTCCAATTAATATCAGGTATGGTGACACGCAATTAATTATAAATTTGCTAACCAAAGAAAATATTAAGGAATTTACAATAAAAAAAAATAGCTAAGGATAAACTAATTCTAAAAACTAATAACTTATTAAATTATAATAAAATAGTGGAAATCCTGAGGAAGAGCGGTGTGAATTTTTTCACATACACTCCAAAGGGAGAAAGAAATCACGCCTTTCTTCTGAAGGGTTTATACAAATCCCCTAATTTGGATGAAATTAGATAAGAATTAAAACATTTAAGCGGCCAAAAGATATTAAAAGTAGAGCAATTTAAAACAAAGGTCTCTGAAAGAAAAAAATATATAATCCCCCATTTATTTGTCCAAATTTCAGCGGATTCTAATCCAGCTGAAATTACTAAAATTAAATTTCTAAACTATCAAGCAGTCCGTTGGGAAAGAATTATTAAAAATGACTTACTGATATGCAAAAATTGCCAAACATTGGAACATTTAGCCATAAATTGCAACCTCCCCTACAAATGCTGCAAGTGTAATAAACCTCATGGTCCGGGCGAATGTGATATTCCAAAAAATAGCCAGATAGATAAAAAAGATCTCTATTGTGTGAGATGTAATGATAAAGGTCATCCCGCAAACTTTGAGGGTTGCCCGAAAATTATTTCATACAAGGAGAGCAAAGATAAAATAAAGGAATCTAACAAAATATTAAGAGAGAAAAAATTAGAAAATATAAATCATTATATTAAATCTGATATTAGTTTCTCACAATTATTTAAAAAAAATGAACCATCAAACAATAACATTCCAAGTAACAATGATGCTAATTCCAATAATAATCAAAATAATGATTTACTAAACCTCATTATCAACATGCAATCTTGCATAATGAAAATGAGTGATAGTATTGAAAAAAACTCATTAGCCATTGCGAAATTATTTGAAAAAATATCACATTCGCCTTAAACATGAACAAAGTCCTAACAAATGATTTAAATGATATTTAAAAGTAATCACAATTAATGTTAACTCTATCATATCGAATCAAAGACGTTATAATCTGTTGAATCTTTTAAAAAAATTCGATCCAGACATTGTGTTAATAAATGAAACAAAATTAAATTCCAAGCATTTTATCTCATTTGAAAATTACGATATTATTAGAACTGACAGACCCAATTCGAGGCAAGGAGAAGGAACTGCAATTATAATAAATAAAACAATCAAACACAATATAATAAGTGAAAATCAAAATAAAAAAATCTTAGAAACAACCATAATTAAACTTAGCCTAAAAAACGGTAATAATCTATTTATCATCGCAGCGCATGCACCTGAAGGTAATGCTAATTCATTTATCACAGAATTGAAAGAATTATTTCATAATCTAAATCTAGAAAACAACTCAAATTATTATATTTTAGGTGGTGATTTAAATGCAAAAAATTCTAATTGGTTGAACAAAAAAAACAATACTTGAGGGAATCAATTGAATAAATGGATCTTAGACAATGAAATAAAGTATAAAATAAAAATTTACACTTCGAAAAAAGCTTCATTCCCCAGGGCGAATTCTCACTTAGATCTATTCATAATTGACGCTAGACTTCTATTAACAAATGAAATAGGTAATAAACTGCTCCCCTCTATAACTTATGACAGCGACCATAATGCAATTCTAGCTATGATAGGAAATAACTCTTATCAAAATTTAGAAATTGAATCGTCCAAAATAAAAAATAAATATAATTTCAAAAATGCAAACTGGAACAATTTTAAAACAATACTAGGTAAAGATCCCTTAAAAATTCCCCCCGACAAAAACTTACATTCAAGTGAAATTGATAGTTATATAACCAATTTAGAAGAAAAAATTTGCAAAGCTATTGAGAAAACAATTCCAAAATTTAAACAAAAAAACTCAGTTGAACGTTATATAAATTCTAAAAAAATTTTCGTGATCGCAATACTATCTCTTACGAGATAGTAATTAAGACCCTACAAAAACACAAAAACTTTCTCTTAAAAGAAATAGACAGGTACAATGATCTAGGGCTTGACAAAAGAAAAACTGACTATAAGGTACTCAAAGCGTTACTTTCGGAAACAAAAAATCAATTAAAGAATGAATTTGAATCTTCTATAAATTCTCATTGGAAAAACAAAATTGAAAATATTCTTGTAAACGATTCTCTAATTATGTTCCCTCAATTAAATAAAATTTTTAGAAGAAAAGAAAACCTTTCCCCTTCCTTATTAGAAATACCTTTAGAAAAAGAAAATATACTAAAAAAGCAGGTATAGACCAAAACACAATTGAAAAAAATAACAATAACTTTATTATAAGAAATGAAAAGGACATATTAAATTCATTGGGTTCACACTTCTCTCAAGTCCATTCGCAAAACAATAGCATGGGTAAAAAGGGTCACATCAATATAATTCATCAATACACTGATAAAATGAAGTGGGAAATGGAAAAAGAGTCAGGATCATTTACAATTGAATTCTCAAAAGATAAAATTAGCTTTTTAACAAATAAAAAAATACATTTAGATCACTTAACAATAAAATTTCGACAGGTTTTGACAACATTCCAAATCTAGTATTAAAAAAACTCCCAACTAAATTCATAGAATCATACACCATAATTTTTAATAATTGTTTAAATAATAAATATTTTCCATCAGCATGGAAAAAAGCCAAGGTGATACCATTACCAAAGAAAAACAATAACACTAAATCTTTATTAAGGCCAATAAGTCTTCTTCCAAACATAGGCAAAGTGTTTGAAAGGGTAATAAATCAAAGGCTAGTTGCATTTTTTGAGGATAAGGAGATTATACCTGAAGCGCAATTCGGATTTCGCAGAAAACATTCGACAATACATGCAATAACAAAATTAACTTCGGATAAATATTGGGCGTTAAATAAGAAAGAAAGTGTTGGGGCTTGCTTAATAGATGTTGAAAAAGCCTTTGACACTGTTTGGAGAGAAGGTTTGATTTTTCAAATGATTAAAAAAGGATTCATTAGAGACATGATAAAAATGGTATGGAATATAATAGAGAATAGGACCTTTAGAGTTTCAAACAAATCAGTAAATTCATCTAGACAATTTGAAATACCAAACGGACTTCAGCAAGGGACCGTCACCTCGCCTATATTATTCAATATTTTCATAAGTGACATTTTAAAATGCTTTAATTTAAACGAATCGCCACAAAGAAAAGCGTTAGCCTTCGCGGACGATTTGATAGTGTATGTCACGGGTAAATATCCTTTAGAAATTCAGAAGGAACTTCAATCACTTTTCGAAAAAATCCACTCATTTTATGATACTTGGAAATTAAAAATTAATACAAATAAATGCGAAACCATATTATTTAGATCAACACTCGACAAAGGAAACAGAAGTCTCAAAAAAAACTGGAAAAAATTCCAAATAAATTTTAATAATGTTGCCATCCCAAATAAATCTCAGGTAAAATACCTAGGATTGTATTTGGACAATTATTTATATTTTAATAACCACATACACAACCAATTATCGAAAGCAAAGGCTTCGTTTATAAAAGATAAAAATCGCTATTTTACAATAAATTTCTTAACCCAAAAATAAAAATTATCTGTTATCAGCTACTCATCCGCCCAATCATTACATATGGATGTAACATTTTCTTTAATATAAATGCTTCATTAATGGAGTCAATTAGGATATTTGAAAGGAAGTGCATCAGATCATGTCTGGGGAAATACCGCTCAAGCAAATCTGATTATCTCCATTATATTAGTAATAGAGAAATATACGAGGAAGCCAATATTAATCGAAAAGATAACTTTATTATTGGACTAATTAGGAATCACTACCTCCAAATACCTAATTCAGTCAACAATAGTCTGATATATAGTTCAGTATTTCAAAATAATAAATATTTTGAAAAATCATTAATAACGGAATTCATACCCCCAGAAGCATTTATATACCTAGATGGAAAAGGTTACATTCAGAACAAAAATGCTGTTCCCTTAATTTACCATATCAACAGGAGAAAAAACGACAAATCAATAATTTATGAACCTTATTTAAATGAAAGTGTCAATTATGAAACGTTGAAGTATAGCATATCAGTACCAAATAGAGATAAAAAATACTTTATATAAAAAAAAAACTTTTTTAAAAAACCACGTTTTTAACGCACTAAAAAGAAGAAAATAATTTTTCTGAAACCCCATAGGTACTGACATTACAAACAAGAGATATGATTTGAAGAAAATTTTCTATAACGTAAAACGTGGGGCGCAACTATGGCTAAAATATTCTGTATCGTATAAAAATTTATAAATAAATGTTATTAGGTACAAATTAATAGGATAAATGAATTCATATTTTAATTAGCTTCAAAAAGTAAAGCTTATAACTTATCGAAATTTTTAAAAGAAAAGAATATGAAAAGATTACCTTTAGATTACTAATAATATTCACTTTTAAAAAATTCTGATAAAAAATGACATCCTAACAATATTCTGGTAAATAATATAAGAAATTTAACTTGAAGAATTCTAAAACTAAATTTTGCTACTGCAAAACTTCTAGCAAATATTTAATATTTATGTTAATAAAATTTCTAAAGTGTAAATTGAAGATGTGTTAAAGCCTGAACGACTTTAACGAGATGAAGGGTATTCTATTGAGTACCCAACTGACTTCATACGGAGCCGATGAAATCGCTTGCGTATGAAGGATCCTGAAGTTGCAGATTTGTTCCTTAATCCCTTCACTTGTGCAAAACCACGGGAACTGTTAGGGTCCTTGTATTGAAAAAGAGATGGGCACTTTTTAGAATAAAGTAAAGAAAATGGTTTCATAAAACGTTATAATTGGGTTAGCTCTTTAAAATAAATAATAGATTACAATAATTAACAAATAGAAATTATATATTAAGACAATATGAAAATATTAAATCTTAAATTTGAAGATTTTAAATTTTTTATGGTTTAATAAATCTTTTATAACAAAATAAAATTGATGCAAAGAGCAAGAGATATAATTAAGCAATTAATAGCTTAAATTTTATAAATGTAATTAATTTTACTTAAAAAGAATAATTATCAATAATATAATATATTGATACAACGAAATAATCTTTTAATTTGATTATACGTTAAATATACAGTTAAATAATTTTATAGTTAAATATAAAGAAAAGGTAGAATTAATCGAAAGGACAAAGTCCTTAATTCTATTTTTTCCTTAAGAGATTAAATTGCACGATTGGAATTGTTATATGAAAGAAATTAATAAAATATTTCTACAGAAATAGATTATCTTACTCGAGTTAACAAAATATTATATTGGCTTAAACCAAATATAAACAAAATTAAACTCGAAAATCAGCTGTTTCATAAACTGATAATTCGATGACTTCTATCAATATAATAAATGTTAATAGAAGAGAAAAATTCTCGAGTACAATGTAATATATTAATTGAACTGAATAACCTTAAAATAGATTATTTTTTAAACAAAACTCAATCGTAAAATTTTATATTTATAAAACAAAATTGATAATGTAACAAAATTATCAATATTGTTTTTCCACAAGAACTAAATAATATAATTAGATTTATTCTATATTAAATTAACTAATAAAAAGTGTTCTCACCGAACGAGTATATATATTAAGATATAACAAAATATATAAGTATAATTCGATAATTTTATATCGATAATTATAAAGTTTTAGATTTAACTAAAGAGATACGATTAAATGTTGGTTCGCAGACTCAACATTTAAATTACAATAAAATAATTTGAATAAAATATTCTATTTAAAGGGAATTTGAAAAGATGTCCGTTTTTAGAATATTTTATAATAAATAATAATTAACTTTAAGACAAATAATTTGAGAAAAGATCTCGTTTGAGAAATGTAATCAATATAATATTGATAGAGATATATGATTAAATTAATATTTAATTTTTTTTTAATTTAAATATATGAAAAAGGAAAAAAGAGAAAATGGTGTTATACCTTAATAATGCAAGGTGAGAGAAAGGTTAAGTTTTGGATTTTCCTTTTTACATAAATTAATTACAATACAGGGATTTATCAAAAGAAATCCAATACTTTTTGCTCTTTCGGTCCGACCCGCCAAGACAGATAACGAAAAGAGAAATTATGTTTAATATATTTAAGAGAAATGCTTTAAATAAAGCGAGATTACGAAGATATGGAGCGATTCAAGAAACACGTCTGTGCTTGACGGAGTCGTGGCGAGAGAGAAGGAAGTAGGAGGTTTGCCGCTTGAACAGGCCATTCTAAGAGGAGAAAAAGAGAGAGAGAATTCTATTCGCATACATGTGTTATAGCGAATGGAGCGCTTTTGACAAAAAATGAAACCCTTATAGGAAATCTTTTCCACTTGAACTCTTTAAAAAATAAAAAATACAAAGGTCTGAAAACAGGCCTTAACAAGATGTTTATTTAATATTAAGGAATTAATTTTCCAAAAAAAATTTACATTAATAAAAGTATTCTGTTGGATTACTAATAATATTCCCTTTTACAAAAAGTCTGGTAAAAAATATAAAACTTAAAATATAAATCCATGGATATTGAAATAAATTAATCAAAGAAATTATATTGCATTTAAAAAATTTATTATTATTTGCGCCCCACGTTTTACGTTATAGAAAATTTTCTTCAAATCATATCTCTTGTTTGTAATGTCAGTACCTATGGGGTTTCAGAAAAATTATTTTCTTCTTTTTAGTGCGTTAAAAACGTGGTTTTTTAAAAAAGTTTTTTTTTATATAAAGTATTATTTTCTACTTTTTAGTCTTCATATATTGCAATCGATTTCACTTGACCTATACTACTTTTAAGTTTTTTGATTGACTTTAATAGTCATGAAATACTATTATCCTGAAAGTAATAAATTTAAATTGAATTATAAAGAGAAATTTTTAAATTTGTCATATTTTATTCTTCGTTTAATTAATCTTTCTTCCTTACCTTTTTCACTTTCCTGTTCACGCTTCTGTTTATATTTCATTCTTGCTTTTTCCAGGCGTCGTTTCTTTTGTGTCGTTGTTAATCCCATCTTTTATTTTATTATTTTATTTCAACTTCACTTTTTTCAAATTTTTAATATGTGTAAATTATAATTTTTATTCTTCACTTATCCAAAGTTAACTTTTCAAACACTATATTTCATAAATTTAAACTTAAACTTAAAGGTAACCCTCGTATAACTAAAAAACACTCATCAAGAAATGTTTAATTTATTTTCTGTTAAGAAGGAGTGTTTATCTATCTATCTATCTATATATATAAAAGGCAATGTCTGTCTGTCTGTCTGTCTGTCTGTCTGTCTGTCTGTCTGTCTGTCTGTCTGTCTGTCTGTTATAGACTCAAAAACTACCCGTCCGATTACGGTGAAACTTTCAGGGATTGTTGTGGGCATCCCAGGGAAGGTTTTAGTGTAGTTAAATCGAAAATTAATTTATCCAAAATTAATTTAATTAGTAATATTTTGGTAAAAGTCTGTAGTGTCACAAAACTATCGACAGATGGCGCTACATATAATCTTCCAAATTCAAATATTTTTAATTTTTTTTAAACTGTCAAAAATAACATACCCATAATAATAGTTGTAATAAAAATAGAAATATAAATCACAATGTAAGTAAAATATTGAATCGTTTTATTTATATTGTTTCAATTATTGTTTGAATATATATTAAATTTATATATAGATTTATTAAGTATAATAATTCCATTTACTTCAAATTTTTTTAATTTTTTATTTAAAAGTATATTCAGCATTGAAATTGCCATTAAATATGCAGGTAATTGGAACTCCAACATGTAATATTAGCAAATATTCTGGGATGGGAAAAATACTAAGATCATGTCATGTCCTATTAAATATTTTGAATTTTATTTTGAATCATACAATGGTAATGAAATATTGTAGGTAGACTTTTGAGACAAACAATAAAAATCTCTATAAAATAAGAGAATATACTTATTCCGAAAACTGTTAATTAAAATGTAATAACTATTAACAATTAATAAAGTAGAAATAATTTTCGAACAAATAAAAATGTAATAATTATTAACAAAAAAAATAAAAAAATAAAAATAAATTATTAACAAAATAAGTTGACCTGTGGCCAGGTCCGAACCGACCGACGGTTTGAAGTAAATTAATTTCCAGCTACAGAAACAATTTCAAATAATTTTAATATATCTATTAATGTAATAAAAAAACAGATATGGACATAACATAAATATTTTTAATTTTATTTTATTTGTAATATATATGTAAGACCAGGCTGTGACGTCATGAATGGCTGGGTGACTTCATATAATTTTAAATTAAGAAATATTCGTGGAGATATGTAAAAATCTCCACATGTGAAATTTGGTGTGAAAACAATACCTCCCTTACTATCGTCGGTCGGTAAAAAATAAAAATAAAAATGTAATAATATAAAAAATAAAATTTCAATTATATTAATTTAATAAATTATTATTATTATTATTTTCACGTATTAAACGGTATATTATTATTATTATTATTATTATTTGTAATAATTCCAATAAAAATAAATAAAAATAAAAACCAAAAAAAAAAGTGCAATTAAAACTAAAATTTCAATTATATTCATTTAATACATTATTATTATTATTATTATTCAGTTATCATATACGTAGATATGTATGCAGACACACATGCAAATATTGGGAAACATCCGGTGGAAGACCAAAGATCAAGGTGGGTGGACAATGAAGGAAGGGAAATGGGAGAGATGGGACAGGGTAGGATTTGGTTGTAGCTCAGGATAGGGACTCTTAGAGAAAAGTGGATGCTGCGGCTAAGAACTTTCGAAAACTGTATAGACACAGAGTTAGATAAATATAACATATACAATAATAATATATAATTAATTTACTGATTAAATTAAAATATATATTTTCTAAGAAAACAAATATATGTCTTATCTACTTATACTGATTGAAACAAAATGGATGAAAACCTTTTACATACAGACTTTCAACCAAATACTATGTATCACTCGGGGGTACAGGGGGCGGAGCCCCCGTCTAGGTGTGAAGAGCGCCTGGAAGGCGCTCTGATCAGCTAGTATTATATATTTGGAAAAAATCAACTAAGTAGTTTTATTTAAAAAAAAAAAAATGATTTCTTATTAAAATAGAAACAATAATAATATGTATAATATTTAAAATGTAAATAAATTTGACTATTAAGCCAAATATTTTTTCACACAAACAAATTAAGTAGTTAAATATTAACTTGTATAATTAACAATAATATTTTTGTTAAATATATTCTAATAAAATTTAAAATAGATATAATTTAGGAACAAGTTGTTGATATTAATAGGGTTAAGGGTATGAATTGATATAAAAATTAAGAAGAATTATTTTAATCATGGCAGTACAAAGATTAATAATTAAGAAGAATTATTCTTTTAACGGGTTTTTAACGGTTTTTTTCAAATTTAAATATTTACACTTTTTGTTTTGATTTTCCCATACAAAATTATATTCATTAATTATGCTCTAATTAAACACTTGCAAGCTACGAATGTGTTATTTTATTGTATTGAAATCCAGAATACATAACTCTGAAAAGTTTCAGAGCGATTGGATGACTGGAAGTGGTCGAAATTTCGATTGCAAGATTTGACCCGAACAGATAAATAAACAAACAAACAAACAAGAAAGCAAGCTAAGAAAAACGTGGTAATAGATAGAAACAAAATGTACAGCAAATGCTGGTGGTTGGCGGGTTAGCAAATTTCGTGTCACCTTACTGAAACAATGCATTTATTATAAAATAAATTAAATTAAAAAAAAAAATTTATTATAATAAGATAAATAAATTTGTATGGATAATTTTCCACTCCATCCCACGTCCCTCCTGATTGTAAATATATCCCTCATCCAAACCCCCACCTCTCTATATAGTCTAGGTTTTTATTTTATATAGCATTTTCCTAGAAAAAGAAAAAAAAATAATTAATTTACACTTTTAAATTGTAATATTAAATATAGTTATTAGCGTAATATTAAAAAAGAAACATTGAATAGATAATTACGACCTTGGAGTCACCAATTAGCTGTATGAAAAAGTCATGTAATCCCTTTTATATGTTATGGGAAAAAAACATATATTTGTATATTTTTGGATAATAAACATACTTTTTAAACTAAACTAAACGGTCTAAGGCGTTATCTTATGACTTTGCACTCTGAGTTCGAAACTCGCAAAGGCACTTTTTTTTAAGTATTATATATTTTTTTACAAATTTATTAATTTTTATTATTTTAATATTTTATTAAATAATTTTATTTTATTAAATTAAATTTTATTATTAATTTTATTTTATTATAAATTAATAATTATGTCAATTAATTTTTTCTGCATAAATAAACATATATAAAAAACTATATATAAAATTTGAATATTTTTTTGATTTGTTCCTTTAAAATATAATACATAATTAAATTAATCCCTACTAGGGGCTCGGAGGGGAGGCCATGTAGGGGAATCCGCTTTCTCTTATTGGGAAAACCCAAATTGCCACCCCCAGCGTCCACTATCTTCTATAATAATAAAAGCAAGTGTAATGTGTCTGTCCATTTGTCTGACCGAGCTCTCCAGCCAAATCTATCGCACGCAGGGACCTGGAATTTTTTACACGGAAGCACAAAGGGGCTGGCCACCAGACCTCGAAGCCCGATTTTCGATTTTTGAATTAGAAAAAATTTAAAAAAATTATAAAGAATAATTAATTAAAAATAGTTTAGTTACCATACTAGATCATAGAGGCGCTGGTGGCGATAATTTGGCGGTAATTTAAATTCTGAGCAATGTGCAGTTAAAAATCTTTTTATATATCTATTGATATTTACAATATCTCAATTGATCTTATTGGCCTTTTAAACTTTGAAAACATTCACATTACGGCTATAAAATTTAATACTATTAATTTTTAAGATTATGTGAGTAAATTATTTTAATTAAGAAAATTTGATCTCATAATTGGATTTTCACGTAAGATTTTAATATATAATATATTTTTTAATATTATTTTTATAGTAGTTTAGTGTTATGCTAATTTTATATTTTATTTTTTAATTAGTATCAGAGAGAATAATATTTGCAAAGAATTTAAATCGAGGTTGCAATCTGGAAATTATTATCAAAGGGGATCAAAATTATTAAATTATTAATTGTATTATATGGGTGGGAGGCATGGTCTATAACCCTGGGAGATGAGAGTAGATTCAGAGTATTTGAGAATAGGATTCTTCCCAGCATTTATGGGCCAAAGAAAGATGAGGACACCGGGGAATGGCGGAGACTGCATAACAAGGAATTGCATGACCTCTATGCATCTCTAGATATAGTTAGGGTTATAAAAGCGAGAAGGCTGGGATCGGCAGGGCACATGCCTAGAATGGGAGAGGATAAATATATTGGTGGGGAGTTCGATTGGAAAACGTCCGTTTGTGAACAGGGTGGACAATGTAGGAAGGAACGTGAGAGAGATGGGACAGGGTAGGAGTTAGATGGTTATAGCTCAGAATAGGGACACTCGGGGGGGTACAGGGGGCGGAGCCCCCGTTTAGGTTTGGAGAGCGCCGAAGGCGCTCGGAGCAGCTAGTATTCATATAAAATAATATAATATAATGTTTATTGATTGTTTAATGAAGAAAAAGTGATTGTTGTGAAAAGTTGTTTGCTGTTATATTATGTTATAGGAAAAAAAATAAATTTGTTCTACATAAATATGTATATATATATATATATATATATAGTGTGTGTTTGGATTTTACCTCCTAGTACTGACAATGTCACATCAAAAAAATTAAATTAAATTAAATTAAATATCGTTTCTTTATTTCCCCGTAATAATGTAATGTGTTTTTGAAATTACTTATTTATAATCATCAACACGTACTTTGTTATTGCATTAACTAAGGCCTGTCTAGACGTGCAGCAGCAACGCTACAACTTATACAGTGAAAAGATTAAATTCAGAATCTTCGTGATTTTATTTAAAATATTGTTTACTTAAAATTACTAAATGAGTCATAGGTTTCCGCCATCTATAGTATTTCCAGTATTGAGTGAATATTAAAACAACAATAATAATTAATTTATTAAAGCTTTTGTGGTTATTTTGATAATTATTAAGAGAATTTTTATTAAAAGACCACATTATTTGTATAAAATTATTTATTAAATTAAAATAATTGTACAACGTTTCAACTGCTTATTCTGCAGTCGTTTTCAAGTAACCGTACGCTTGCTCCGATTCAAGACTTGTACAATTATTTTAATTTAATAAATAATTTTATACAAATAATGTGGTCTTTTAATAAAAATAATAATTAAATAAAAATACATTCACAGATTCACATAAAAATATAATACTCAAATAAATTTCTAATCGTCTGACTAAAAGATTGGTAAGTAATTAAAAAATAAAAATATAATATATACAAATTTTAAATAGGTATTTATTATTTTTCATGTTTTATTATTAAAATTAACAAAATAAAAGCATAAGAAATATTTATATTAATAATGGGAAAAAAGAAATAATTTCATGACAATGAAAAAAAACCCAGTTGTTTTTTCTACTACATATTATTGTGATGTAACATTATATTTCTTTAACTTAACTTACTTAATATTAGATACTACTTAGTATTTATATAAGTAATTAACACACATATGAAGGTAATGGAGATTTAATGGAGACAAATGTAAAAAAAAATTTGTTATTAATTAAAAAAATTAAATAATATTTTAAATAAATAAATATAAATTAATGTATATTGTCGAGAATGGTATATAATATTAATTTTGACGTTTTAAATGTAATAAAAATTAATTTTGTTTTTAATAATAGAAAAAATAAAAAAATTAAATTAATATTATTTTATTTTATTATTTAAACTAAAAATATATACAAAAGAAAATCTACAATAATTAGATTTTTTCTGTTTTTTTTTTTATTCTTTTTTTTTTGTTTACAATAAAAAAATATTATATATAAATATATAATAATCCATAAAAGATAGAATATGACCCAGGCTTTTATTTCTACACATATATAAGTATATATATTCCTCATTTGTTTATTTGTATTTACATTTCGATTAAGATTCAATTTTGTATAAAATTAAAATCATTAAATTTTAATTTCAGTGGAATTTTTAATATATTTATTTATATTTTATATATAAACATAAATAAAATAATTTTAATAACCCGGCAATATACATTTATAATTATTTTTTATTTTATATTATTATTTATAAATTAAATAAAAAAAATTCCTTATAACAAATACCTTCAGCAAAAAAATAAATATTCTTACCTTCATAATATGGTAGTTAAAGAAGAATATGTTTATATTTATATATAAATTTATATTTGGTATTTTATATATTTTATAAATATTTTAAATATACATATAAATATAAATGTAAAATGACTTAAAAAAAAACTTATCACAAAACATTTATTATATGATGTAAACATAATAACATTAATAATTATTCAAAATATTATTATTATTTTTATCAAGGGGAAAATTGATCCGTTTTTTTTTCTTTCAATTTTGTTTATTTTGAAAATATAGATTTTGATTTTTAAGTTTAGATTTTAGTTGTAGTCATTAATAATTTGATTTAAAATTCGATTGTTTTCCTTTAGTTGGGTGCAATCAAGGATCTTTTTGAAAAAGCTACTGCAGCACAAAACTTGAACTCACCATTTTAACCACATGAATTATTTTTTTGTCCCATAAACTCTTGTAAATATCCAAAAGATTGAGTGTCTATGGGAAGGCGTAAATTGGCGAAACTAAAAACTTTAAAGAACATTGCTGTAACATTTGTAAATTGATTGCTGAATTTATGTTGAGATGATTAATAATGATGCATTTTGAATAATTCTCTATGATATAAAACGTGTTTTTTTTAAATTATTTTACAAAATGTATTGATTTATGTGTTTATTTTGTTGATTAAATGAAAAATATTTAGAGATTTTTTGATTGCAACCAAATCTCGGAAAAATACATCAAATTCTTAATTTTTATTGAGGGAAAAAACTAACAATGAAATAAAATTATATGATTGAAAAAGGTTAAGAAACAAATTAAATTAAATTTATTATGCTCTATCAAATTTAAACTAATTGAAATACCATACATATATTTATATATATTGTATATCATTTTTTATTTATGATCAAATTTATTATCAAATATCTAAAAAGAAATAAGAAAAATTATTTTATTAATTTTTTTATCAAATAACTATTATTTATTTATTATAAAATATTTTTATAACATTATATATATTTTCCAGACTGAAAGTTTTTCAATTTCATTCATTCAGTCTCTTTCTTATAAATTAAATTTATTAAAACTTAATCAAAATACACAGTTATAAAAAGATTATAAAATTTAATACTCAATTTATAATTATTGGAGAAAGAAAGAGAATGAAGTAGATTGAATTCTAATAAGAAAAATATATAATCTTAAGATAATATTTTTTTTAAAATAAAATAATTTTTAAAATAAACAAAAAACCAACCTAGTTGTAATTATATTGAATGATTCTTCATATAATAATGAAAACGTTCTATTGTTTGAAAAAATAATTTAAAATATATTTTTTTAAATTATTTAAAAATAAAAATATCTTCAATTATTGCTATAAAAAATATAATAAAATAAAAACGGAACAAAATTATTTCCCTTAAAAATTATATTAAAATATAGTTTGAATAATTTTAAAAACAAAAAAAAAAGTTTTTCTTATAGATTTTTTTTCAATTTTAGATATATATAATAGATATATTGAAAAATAATTCTTTAGAAGTTATTACGACTTTATATTGAAATTTATTAACATATAATATCAGTGCTGTAGCTTATAAGGAAGCAAAATATAATGTAGCTTTTCTTGTTGACATTTGTTTTATTTTGTTGCTTTATATTTATATATATAGCTATTTACTGTTAGCACTAAGATTAACTATATATATATATATAAATTTGTACTATACATATACATATACATTTTTTTTAATATTTATACATTCACACACATATACGTATATGTTATATATATAACATATAAATATTAATTATTATTAATAATAATACATATACAAATATAAAATATAATTTGATTTTATGTTTTGTATTATTTATTCATTTATTTATTATTATACATATACTTTAAAATATATCTATTTCTCTACATATATATATATTTTATATGAAAAATAATAAATAATTGAATAAATAAATTCATTTAAATATAATAAATTAAATAATTAACAATAAAAAAATTAATATTTTCTATATATTATTAGTTTCTTAAAAAAAAGATTAAATATAAAAATATTAAAAATAATGAAATAAAAAATATATTGTAAATATAATTATAATAATAATATTAATTATAATTTTAAAAATAATAAATTTCACTATATATTTTTTTAAATAGGGTCTCTTTTACTTAAATCTTTAAAATAAATTTTTTTTTTTTATCATTCAGTTGTAGATTCATTCATCATTCACTTTTCGTACAAAATTCAACACGATTTGTTTAAATTTGAATAATTTTCAGTATAGGTATTAATTAATATTTTAAGTATCATCATCTGCTTTTACACCTTTCTCTTAAAAAGCTACATCACTGATTCTTTTAATATTTATGGTTAATGTTATTTGTTGTTTTTCTTTTAAAGTTTAACACAAACATGGCGATCTTCTTGTTGTTCTGACTGTTGTAGTTCTTCTTGTTGAAGTTGGTGGTGATTCAGTGTTGGTAATTTTAATTCCTCTGTAGGACTTAGGATTGGTGATGATGTTGAATCTAAACTGGTGGATGTCACTGAACTATTTGACCGTTCAACTGCCCATGAATTATGCCCACCGAGACCACCACTCCCACCCCCACTTCCATCAGTATCTTCAGAGCCAAGTGAGATATCAGCAATGATACCACTTTCTTTAAAAAAAAAAAAGATAAAATCAAATGACAATTAGATAAAAGTTAGAAAAATAAAATAATTATTTCTTAGATAAATGAGATGTATAGTGATGGAAAAAAGTAAACGCCAGGGGGGGGGGCGCTGTCGAAGAACAATCAATCGGTTGACAATAGCACCAACCTGTCCTTTACTTTTTTCCGTCACTATACCTATAAAATTAATTCATTTTTATTTTAATTTTCAACAATTTTATTAAATTAATTTTTTATATAAATATATATATATATATCGTGTATATTCACCCATTGAGCATTGACTATGTAATGTCGTTGAACGATGATGCAATCGAGGACTATCAGCAGGATCATAACCAAGATTAATTAATGGGCCTTGGTGTCCATTGTTATTGCTACTACTAGTACTACTACCAGCTGATGAGCTTGTATTTGTGCTACAAGCTCCGCTTGTTGCACTTCCAATATTACTTGTACCACCATAAGCAGAGGCGCTACTCCCGCCAGAGGAGGAGGACGAACTCACAGAAATGATGGAATGTGGACGTTTATTTGTACGTAAAAGTTCAGTTGGCGACACGTTAATTGAATTACGGAATCGTGGAGCTGCTTTAATCAGAAATAAAACAAAATAATTTTAATAATTTTCAAAATATTTAATAATTTGTCTATAAATTTCTTTAAATTAATATAATATTTGAAATATATATCAATTCATCTTTTTTATATGAAAAAAAAATATTTTTACTTACTTTTACTAAGTTGTGCTATACTAATTGATCGATCGCTGATTTGATCAGCGCTTGGTCGAATATCGAGACATGGTTTATTACCAATGCCCATTGAAGACATTTCAGCAAGGCGCATTTCTAAATTAAAATAGTTAACAAATATTAAGGAAAATGACAATATACAAATCAATTGAATTAATCGAATCAAATAATTTAAAAAGTTTTTATTTTTTTAATCATAATTTGTAGTGTTTTTTAGAAATTTTTTTTAAATGATCAATATTTAATGAAAGAATATCTGTCAGGAGTTTTAATAAAGGTTAAAAACCAAATCCAGATTTCATTTTTGATATTTATTTTATTTATAAACTAGCTGCTCCGAGCGCCTTCGGCGCTCTTCACACCTAGACGGAGGCTCCGCCCCTGTTCCCCCCGAGTGATCCATTGTATTTGGTTGAAAGTGTGTATGTAAAAGGTTTTCATCCATTTTGTTTCAATCAGTATAACTAGATAAGCCATTTATTTGTTTTCTTGTAAAATATATTTTAATTTAATCAGTAAATTAATTATATATTATTATTGTATATGTTATATTTATCTAACTCTATTTCTACAGTTTTCGAAAGTTCTTAGCCGCAGCATCCACATTTCTCTAAGCGTCCATATCCTGAGCTACAATCAAATCCTACCCTGTCCCATCTCTTCCATGTCCCGCCTTCATTGTCCACCCACCGGATGTTTCCCAATCGGTTTCTCCCAATTTCTAGCTTCTCCCATTCCAGTCACATCCCCTTCCCATCTCAGCTTTCTCGATTTTATAATCTTAACTATATCTGAAGATCATGCAATTCCTCGCCATCCCCCTGTGACCTCATCTTCCTTTGGCCTATAAATGCCGCGAACAATTCTAATCTCACAAATACTCTAAATCTACTCTCGTCTCCCAGGGTCATCGATAGGGTGACCAAACGTCCCGTTTTTCCGGGATTGTCGCGTTTTTAGGAGCTCTGTCCCGGCGTCCCCAAAATTTCTTTGGGATAAGCCCCTTTACTGCATAATAATTATCAGGTATTATTTTTATCAATTAGTAATTACATATTACATAATATTGAAAAATTAGTAATTATGTACATATTGCATAATATTGAAAAATATGTATGGGAAAAAAGGGCTGTTTTTAGAGTATTCCAGGCAATTATTCGATTTTTTCTCGCCGTAAAAACCATCCTTGGACTTCAACGAACATTTTAAAAAAGAATTGTCAAAATTGGTCCAGGCGTTATTGAATGATGCGGTTACCAACACATTTTGCGATTCATTTTTATTTATAAGATTTCATTTTAAAATTTTGTAGTTATTTCATTTATAATATTTTAGAAATATTAGTGCAGTACATTTATTCAGATTTATTAATTTTTTTTCAATTTTTCTGACCACCTCATATTAAGACTCTTGAATGAAGATAAAATTTCTGAATTTTGAAATTAGGTAGGCCAAACTATTATATTATATTATATTATATAAGTAAATTTAATAATTATGTATAATATAAACTTACCTCTATTTTTTAACGCCTGTTTCCATAATAATTTCGATATTTCTTCAGTCCATGCATGTTTAATCTCTTCTGATACACTTTGTAATGTAAATGTATCATTTGGTTTTCTTTTACGAAACCAAATTTCAAATTTTGTTGGACTATCACCAATTTTCGCTGTCAATCCAATGTCGGTCATTTTAATACTATTTTTATAAATATATAAATCAAGATTCTGAAAATAAAATTAAAATATATAATTAAATTATATTAATTTGTTTTTTTTTTATTTGTTGTAGAAATATAAAAGTGAAATATATTGAACCTTTCTATCAGGGAATCTTCTTGCTTTACTAAATAAAATCAATTCTTCAAATAAAAACACTTGACGTAGACATTTCTTGGCTTTTCCTTTCCCTTGTGAGACTAGAAATTCATTTTGTCGTAAAAGACGACCCTGTTCTTTAACATTTACCTGCAAAAGAAATAAATATATTTTTTAATACCTAAATAAATATACATATTATGCAATTTTCAATTTTTAAATTGTTTTCATTGGAAGATTTAATATTATCTAAAGATAAAGACCTCATCCTCGTCCACCTTATTTCACTATTCATGTTCATTTCAATTTTAATATAATTTGATTATTTTTAAATTCGATTCAATCAATCAAATGGAATATAAAAAATAAAATGAAAATCTTACATCGCAATCCCTGAGGGAGTCCATGGCAAGTAAATCATTACCATGCCTCAATTGGAAGCGCACCATTTTTTCAGCTGCAACAATTTCAGCGACATCCGCCTCTTTATCAGGCGCCGCCTTCATTAATTGTTGCAAAAGAAGGGCATATTTACCCATTCGTTGTACCGGCTTTAATAAATAGCTTGCTAAATCCATTTTATCTTCCAATTCAAGTTGTTTAGCCTAAAAAAAAAAAAATAGAATTCACATTCATGGATTATACATTTCATAAAATAAAACAAATAAATAATCAACTCAATCTAAATTTATACTTTGAAAAAATTAGTTCCATATTCTGACATTAAAGAATCAGACTTTGGTTTATTTTTATTATATAAAGCGTAGAGATAAAATTTCTTTTCCTGAAAAAAAAAAAAAAATTAAAATTTAAATTGAAATCAATAAAAATGATTATAATTTTATTTATTAAATTAGTTTAATTTAATTACTTACATGTCGTAAAAAGCATTGTCCAACTAGTAATGGAGAATTTTCACAACGTTCTAATTCTTGTAAAAAATATTGGCTATGAAATTCGTAAATTTTCTCAACGTTTCCAAAAATGACGTTTCGTTGACCCCGTAACGCTTGGGGAATATCTTCGCGTAATAATTCCGGAATGTAATTCTATATAAATACAACAAAAAATTTATATAAACAATTATTTTGTTAAATAAAATTCAAAAAAAAAAAAAACAAAAAAAAAAACTTACCTCAATAATATATTCAAGCGATTTAACGTAATCTCTTTCCGTTTGAATCATTTCTCGCATTATTAATAATAATGTTCTAAAAAAGTATAGAATAAATAAATTACAATTAAATCTATAAGCATTTTATTATATATATTATTAATAATTAAATATTAAGTTTTGAATTTATCGAAATAACATCAGACTAACTTTGAATATTTATCTTATACATTTATTAATTTTTTTATTTAAATATGATAGGTAGATGTTAGCTTTTTAAAAAATTGTTTATAATTTCATAAAAATAAGAAAGACTATAGTAGAAAGATTCAAACATTTATCTCTTCAGAGAACAAAGTAAACTAAAAATATTCAAAATCTTTATATTGTACATATACCTATATAATACATTTATTCTCATATTATATAAGTATATTGATAAAATTTCCTTCTAATATCTTTATAATTAATTAATTATAAGATTGGAGTGACTTACTTATGTGATTTTTGTGTTCCGGCCAAATCGAGACTGGACGGATGGCAATGGAGATGACTATTGACAGGTACAGGGGGGACGGGTTTCGAGCTTGTCATTTGACTATCAGTATCTTCAAGATCATCACTATAATAACACCAAGTCAATAATTATCAAACAATTCTTATTTATATTTATTATTAAATTCTTATTAAATTGGTTATGAAGTTATCGATCAATATAATCACGTTAGAACCGTATTAGCGAAATATTAAATAATTGTGAAAGTATTTATCTATCTCTGTGATTCGAAAGTTCTTGGTAATAACAACCACATTTTTTCTAGTGTCCCTATCCTGAGCCACAACCATTCAACTCCTATTTTCTCCCATCTCTCTTAGGTCTCTTCTTACATTGTCGATTCCCAATCAGTCTCTCAACCCATATATTTTGGGCCATTCTTTAGTTTCTAGACACGTGCTCTGCCCATCGCAGTCTTCTCGATTTTATAACCCTAACGATGGCTGGAGATGTTAGTGGTTATGCAATTCCTTGTTATGCAGTCTCCGCCATTCCTCGGTGACCTCATCTTTCTTTGACCCATACTATAAATGCTACGAAGAATCCTATTCTCAAAATACTCTAAATCTACTCTCGTCTCCTAAGGTCATAGACCATGCCTCAAACCCTTATAATACAACCGTCAAAATAATTGTTTTATATATTTTAATTTTGATTCCCTTGGATAATACCATTGACGAGATAAGCCCATTTACTGTATGATAACAGTCATTACCCATTGCAACCTCGCAACTCTGCAGACAAAAATCTTTTTTTATACAGTAGAACCTCGATAACTCAAACCTAGGTAACTTAAAAACCTCTATAACTTCAAAAAACAATATGTTCCCTTCCCATCAGAGCCCAAAACCTCAATAGCTTAAAATACGCAACCTCGATAACTTAAATAAGTAATCTCTATATTTTCCCTCAGAAATTGAAATCTTGAAGAAACAAGAATCAGGAGAAAGTCTTCAATGTAAAAAACGAAAAATTGCCGAATTCCCTAATTTAGAACAATGTTTGTTTACGTGGTTCAAACAGTGTCGAAACAAAAACATCAGTGTTAGTGGTCCAATAACTATTATAAACTATAATAAACTATTTTCTTTTATTATTAAAAACGACATGATTTAGTCTTTAAAAAAATGTTATTAACCTATCCCTAACATAGACCCTTGATAAATTAAAACCTCTATAATTTAAAATATTTTTTGTTTCCCTTGGACTTTAACTTATCGAGGTTCTACTGTATATATAGATAAGCAATCTATAATCTAAAAGGTTTTTGTCTGACAATGTTCAGAATTTAAATTTTTTTGCATAACTTCCCTTTTCATGACCTCTAGAATCCAAAAGTGACTTTAGAATTTTTCATGTCTGTCTGTCCGGAAAATAATGATGTTATAGACTCAAAATTGGCTGAACCGATTTCTATGAAATAACATCACAGTATTCTTATATACCTCTATTAGGCTATAAATTGTATTAATATCTATTCTATAACCTCAGAAAATAATTTTTTAAAATTTATTTAATGCTCCGTGTTGTTCATTCAAGAGCTTCTCGTGGCTCACTGAACAAGTCGATTCACTTTACACATTGAATATAAATTTTTTCTTTTGAGTGTCTAGAACAATTTTATTCAGTAATGGACCACGTGGCCAAATACTGAGATAAACATGGCTAATCACTAAATCTTTACAACTTAAATTATATTTTCATCAGATTCCTTTAGATAACTAAATTTTATGCTGATAATAAATTGTGTAAATAGATTAATTCCAAGTTTACAAACATTATCAAATTTATAATTTTATTTTATGAAATCAACAATTTAGTTTAAATGGATAAGAATTGTAAATATATAGAAACAAACTGATAAAGAATAGTTAAAATAAATTATAAAATAAATTATAAAAAATAATAAGAAATTATAAAAAATATTAATAAAACCAATCCTTAGTGCATTTTATTCCATTTATTTATTTTAAACCCATTACTGGATCAAAAAGTGGCCCACTACTAGAACAAAAATACGCTTTGAAAAAAATTTAAAAAAAAATATTGATAACCGAATGTTTGTTTTGTAGTGATAATTAAAAATAGTTGTACAATGTGTTATCACTTGTTTTGTTGTTATTCTCACTTTTATTACAGAATGATAGTGTTTTTGAATGAAAATTTATCTTAACATGGTCCACCACTGGTACATTTACCTTAATACTTTTCATATCTATTTTATATTTATATGTAATATTGAATGTCAAAAGAAAGTAAGTAGAAATTACTTTTTGGGTGTTCCTTCGCTGCCTTCGGTGGTGTTATCAGCAGATGTATCGGTGCTGCTGGTTGTCTCATCGAGAGGCTCACTCTGATATTGCCAGGTGGATGATCTTCGCAAATGCCTTTTTCGAAGACACGACTGTTTCTTACCACATCGTGCACACGGTCCATGGATATTTGTAGGATCGTTTGTTTGTTGTTGCGATTGTTGTTGTTGCTCAAGAAGATCTTCAGCCGATTCCCGTACCTCCTGAATATCGCCCAATCGACAATGACATTCGTCGGCGTCCCAACAGGCACAGGTGCTATCCCCAGCGGCATGATGCGAACATTTATAAATGTAAGGAAGGGCGGCAAGGGATCGTCTTCTACCCACAGCTTCCAATCCTGGCGTGCTACAAGCCTGTATACCAGCAGCCCATTCCCCTCCACCAGTTGATTGAATAAATCGTGTTTGTTGCGCTGCAATCGACTCAATTGTCTCTTGGCAACGATTTTGTGCAATTTTCGATTGATCAATCAATTTAGGATTATTTAATTTAGCAGCCAATTGACTCATTTCATTAAAATGTTCATTGGAAGGGGGCGGATGCGCCATTAAATGTTGTTGAAGGTGTTTTAGTAATTGTAGTTGTTGTTCAGGACTGTGGGTCTCATCCGCCTTCATTCGAGACATATATTTTCCAGTCTCCAACGACCATTCATATGCCTATCATTAATTAAAAATAAAAAATTATTAATATACTTATTATTTAATATTATAGTAATAATTAAATGGAGATCTTTACATACACACATAACACTACTCAAATTAATATTCAATAGTCTAAATTGTTTAGATGCAAGATAAATTTATTAAAAAATTAAATTACAACAATTGTATCAAATTAAAATTTTTCAATCTTATTAATACATGAAAAAAAAAACTTTTTAATTAATTACATATCACATAACATTTAGTTTTAATATTCTAAAGTAAAGAAATAATCGAATTAATGAAGTTATATGTTTTATAATTTGACATCAGATCAGGATGACAAAAAACTTTCAAAGAATTATTTAAATTTTCAAAATCTTTTTAACAATCGTCTTCAATAAAATAATACAAAAATCGTAATAATCAATGAAAATATTTTAAAAAAATATATTTTAATAGATTCTTTTATATCTTAATTGAAATTTTACTAAATAACCCGTGAATTGTTAAAATAATCCAGATTATTATTAATTCAGTATCGTTGAAGAAAATCTACAACTTAAAAAATTGATTTTAGTTTTTAATTTTATTGTTAATATTGTTAATTTATGATTGCTAATAATACATTAAAATAATAATAAAAAACAATCTGGAATGTCTCCACTCGATTATCTCGCAAATTTGAATTGGATGAATTAAAATTTAAATTAATTTTAATTAATATTTAAATTAAATTTAATTAATTAAATTATAAATCAAAATTAATAAATAATATTTATTAAACCACGAAGTGTTTGGCTCTTTGTTGATGACATCACATCACTTGCTGGCGCGTGATTGGCAGTCAACTTGTTAAAAAATTTTAAAAAATAGTTCTGGTATTTTCAGCGATTCAATCAAGCTGAAATTCTATATTTAGCAGTTTTATTCAATTTTTAATTATGTGGAAAAACTATCAAACATATATCTTTATTTTTACGATCAGTTTAGAGAAAAAAAATGAAAACGTAATAGGTAATGACCCACTTCCGGATGAGCTACATTTCTCAAAAGTTGATAGAAAACTACGAATTTTGAATAATGCCCGTGTACCAAATTTCATTATTCTAGCTCAAACCATTTTTGCGTAATCTTGTCTACACCCACTCATACATACACCCATATTTTTCTCAACCTTAGTGAAAATGATCTAGGGACCTTCAAAATGTATAAAAACATCAAAATCTCGACATCGAAAATTTTCGTGATCGCAAAACTATCTCTGGCGAAAATTAATACTTAAATAAAACATTTTCTAGTTTTTATTAAAAATTTCAAGAACAAGAAAATTATATTTTTATATTAAAATAGTATTAATTAGTGTTAATTAATAATTTTTTATTATTAATTAATTCATTTACCTTATCTAAGAGGTAAAAACATCGTGAAGTATCTTCAAGTCTTTCTCGGGTGTCCTCAAGACGTTCACTAAATCCACGTAAATGATGTTTAAGGGTTCGTGCAAGTTCACGTAAACCTCCAGGACGTCCTGGTGTGATTGTAGTTGTTGCGGTTGCTGTTGTCGTGGTGGACATGGTATTTGAATCGACAACCCCAGCCGCAGCCTCCACCAGGTCACTGCCCTTGTCCAGGTGTCGCTAAAACAAATTAACAAAAAAAAAAAAATTAAAAATATAATTTAAAGATCTGGGCTAATAATAGTAGATAACGAAAAATTAAATCAATAAGCTTCTCTTCTCTTTCTCAAGTTTTTTTCTTGTCTCTTCATCTCTCTTTTAATTGAGACTTTCCTCTTTCCTGCTCAATCTTTGATAGACACACATGAAATGGAAACACTTAATTGAGAGCAAACACCATTTCAAGATTAAGTTTTTTTCACTAATCCAAACCGATAAGTAGTTTAAATATTATTACTATTATTATTAATCTATTAACTCAAATATAAATATATATTTATTTACTATTAATAATTGATTAAAAAAGCATGAATTGAACCATGACAAAAGATTCGTTGTTAATTTTGTGAAATAATAATAGAGAATTAAAATCTTTAAAAATAAATATTTTAGGCTAGAATGTTGAAATTTACTCGTGAAAATTATTATTAAAAGGGAATAAAAATAAATAAAAAAATTATTTTATTATTATTTATAGGATTATATGGGTGTGAGGCGTGGTCTATGACCTTGGGAGACGAGAGTCGATTTAGAGTTTTTGGTGGGGCTTGAAATTAATAGTGATCAAATATTTAGTAACAAAGAGGACCAGTATAACACACAAAGTCTTAACATACAAAATGTAGAATTTCAAGATGTAGAAAAATTTAATGTAATCACGAACGATAATAATATTCGAGAAGAATTTAAATCGAGGTTGCAATCGGATAAGGTCTGTTATTTTGCAGTAAGGGGCATATCTCATCAAAACTACTATCAAAGGGGATCAAAATTAAAATATATATAAAAAATTATTTTGCCGGTTGGATTATATGAGAGTGAGGCGTGGTCTATGACCTTAGGAGAGGAGAGTTTTTGGAAATAGGATTTTTCGCAGCATTTATGGGTCAAAGCAAGATAAGTTCACCGGGGCATAACGAAGAATTGCATGACCTCTATGCATCTTCAGACATAGTTAAAGTAATAAAATCAAGAAGGTTGCGATGGGCAGGACCCTTGGTAAGAACGGGAGATGAAAAACTGGCGAAAAATATTTGTGGTGAGACTGATTGGGAATCGACCGATTGGAAGAGCAAGGACGTATTGGGTAGACAATGTAGGAAGAGACGTAAGAGAGATGGGTTGCTGTTGCCAAGAGCTTTCGAGTTCCGTAGAGCCACTGAGATAGATAGATGTTGAAATTTATCTTAATAGATAGAATCTTCAAGTATAGACATTTTAGAATTGCAATACAAGGAACTGAAATTACTTTAAGTACAATCTTAAGTCATTTAAATTCATAGTCACAATCACTACCCTACTTAAGATGATCTTTAATATAAAATTCGACTATGAATGATATAATAATTTTTTAAAAATAATAATAAATAACACAAAGTATATTTAAAAAAAAAATAATCAATGACTATAAAGAAATATTCATGAATTAACCGTTAAAGGTTATAGAGGTATTTTCCCTTTAAAATAAAAATATGACTAATTTACATAACAAATTGCATTTTTTTCAATTTAAATATGTTTATTGATTTTAGTCTTTAGTATATAGACATAATAATGAATAAGACAGAGTCTTGAATTATTATAATTAATTAATATTATTATATTTATTATTGCCTAAGAATAATTAATTAACTTTTTAATGATTTATGAATGTGATTAAAGATCAATATATATTTATTTTATTATATATTAGAGATTAGCTTTTTTAGAAAATATAGAATTGAATATTAGAAAGAAAGAGTATGCTTTAAAATAAATAAATAAATAAAAAATAAATTTAATAAGATAGAATATATTATTATATAATAATTTTAAATATTAAATGTTAAAATTTAACCTATATAATAATATTATGACAAATATATATATATATATTATAATAATTTCAGATGGAATAAAAAAAATTATAAAAAAAGTTATTCTATTGCGTTATTTGGTCGTTTGGTTGGTTGGTTGGTATTTTCGATTGAATGGTAAAAGGTCATGTCTATCAGCTTCTCCCTCTCTCCCTCTTTTTTTCTCTCTCTCTCTCTATTTGTCTGTCAGTCTGCCTATCAGTTGATTTTTTTTTTAAAGATTTAAGTATACATCTCTTGGGTTTTTTTATTTGTATTACATTCTTTTTAAAATGTGTAAGACTAAATTATAATTATGTAATTCACATTTTTTCTTCTGTCGATAACTACATAATTTAAATATGTCTAGACCTATTCTTATGATTATTATTTTTTTTAAATCACTTCATTATATGTTGAAAATTCAATATAATTTATATTCATTTAAAAAATAATTAAGAGAAAAATAATAATTTCTCCTAATATGTTATTTTGTTGTCAAAAGAAGTGTAGCAAATTATCGAGAAAAAAATCTGGAGTGTCTCCACTTGATTATCTCGCAAATTTGAATTGAATAATCAGACTTTTTTTCTATATTTGAAAATTAATTAAAATTTTATTCTATCCGATCATAGGATTTAAGGTTTTTAACATAATTTTCTATAACATTTTATTGAAATAAGAAGACTTTTTGGTTTATATTTCTATATATACCTATATTTTTGTGAGTTGCGCAAATTTATGAAATAACATTTGATTTCAACTGCTTTTAGCTGCATTTCACTTTTATCATAGTTTTTGATAAAAATTAAATACACTGCCAGGGCCCAACGGGGACGTAGCAATTGAGCCAGCTGCTGGCGCGTGATTGGAAGTCAACGTGTTCAAAAATGTAAAAAAATTAATTCCGGTACTTTCAGTGATTCAATCAAGCTGAAATTCTATATATATATCAGTTTTATACAATTTTTAATCATGTGAAAAACTATCAAACATATGTCTTTATTTTTACATCACTTTAGAGAAAAAAAATGAAAACATGGTAGGTAATGGTCCCCTTCCGAATGAGCTACATTTCTTAAAAGTTGATAGAAAACTATGAATTTTGAATAATGCCGGTCTACCAAATTTCATTAATCCTATTAATTAATTAATTAATCGAAAAATTTAAATTTACAGTATAGTATTGTTATTAAATTAAATTAATTAATTAACATATATCAAATTTATAAATTTAAAACCTTTACCTTCATTTTTAAGTCAAAATTTAAAAATTTAAAAAATTCGCATGTTTGGCTCTTTGTTGATGACACCACGTCACTTGCTGACGCGTGATTGGCAGTCAACGTGTTAAAAAATGTAAAAAATGAATTCCGGTACTTTCAGCAATTCAATCAAGCTGAAATTCCATATATACCATTTTTTACAATTTTTAATCATGTGAAAAATTATCAAACATATATCTATATTTTTACGGTCAGTTTAGAGGAAAAAAAATCAAAATGTGGTAGGTAATGACCCTCTTCCGGTTGAGCTACATTACTCCAAATTTGATAGAAAACTACGAATTTTGAATAATGCCCGGGTACCAAATTTCAATTATTCTAGTTCAAACCGTTTTTGCGTAATCTTGCACACATACACACACACACACACACATTTTCTTAACCTTAGTGACAATGATTTAGGAACCTTCAAAACGTATAAAAACATCAAAATCTCGACATCGAAATTTTTCGTAATCGCAATACTATCTCTGGCGAGATCGTAAAAATACAACAAGATTGGTATAACAAACTACATTTTTAGTTATCTATCTAATTAGTCAGTTAACTAATTTAACAAAATCCATTCAAAAACAATCAAATAATAATTATAAAAAAAATTATGGAATTAAATCTTAAATAAAGAGTCTCACTCATATTGATCAATAGCATCACAATATTCCCATAAAGACATTAAAATTTTTTTAAAACAATAGATTCTCATGATACATTAAGATATGTAAAATTTTTTAAATTTTAAAGTACAAACAAAAAACATTTGATTTATATATAATTGTATATATATATTTAAAGTACCCAGCAGTAAAATACGTGAACAAGTTATTCTAAATTTAAAATTTCTCACATAAGAGAATAACAATTTCTAAGATTAAAAGAAAAATTTATATTCATATACATACATCCCATGAAATATCATCTTACAAAAGTAATTTAAAATTTACAAGGGTTGAATTTATATACATATATATTGATGATAATATCACAAAGGGAGAACAATATTTATTCTTCAATTTTTTTTATTTATATTTCCTACCGGAAACATTCAAGATTGAATCCCTGATTGAATTATAAAAACTCGCCCCTTCCTTATTTGATTTATTCATAAATACAAAAAAAATTAAATTAAAAAATTTATATATATATATATATATATATATATATATATATATATATAAATAAGTACATATGCCCTAAAATTCCAACATAATATTATGCCTTTTACTTTTTTTTTTAATTTTGTTAAATTTTAGTACTACATTAAATTTAAATACAATTTTCAAATATGTAGATTTACTATTTTCTTACTCTATTTACAATATAATTTTTTAAATACTAATTTTTACTATCTCGTAAGAGATAGTATTGCGATCACGAAAATTTTCGATGTTGAGATTTTGCTGTTTTTATACGTTTTGAAGGTTCCTGAATCATTTTCACTAAGGTTGAGAAAAATGTCTGTGTGTGTGTATGTATGGGACCAAGATTATGCAAAAACGGTTTGAGCTAGAATGATGAAATTTGGTACATGGGCATTATTCAAAATTCATAGTATTTTATCAACTTTTGAGAAATATAGCTCAACCGGAAGAGGGTCATTACCTACAACGTTTTGATTTTTTTTCCTCTAAAGTGACCTTAAAAAAAAAGATATATGTTTGATAATTTTTCACATGATTAATAATTGTATAAAACTGCTATATCTAGAATTTCAGCTTGATTTATTTGCTGAAAGTACTAGAATTAATTTTTTAACACTGCAAATCTCACGCTTCATTACGTTACGTGGTGCCATCAACAAAGAGCCAAACATGCGCTGGTTTAATAAATATGATTTATTAATTTTAATTTATAATTTAATTAATTAAATTTATTTTTTAAATATAATATATGTTATTTAATCCAATTCAAATTTGCGAGATAGTCGAGTGGAGACACTTCAGCTAATTTTAATGATAATTAAAATTATTAAATAATTTCAATTAATTTGAATGCTTCTTTCTAGTTAACAATGTAATTTTAAAAAAATATTTATTAAATTATTCTATTTTTTAATTATTAGATGGCATTTGTACCAAAAAATTATTTATTTTTTATAAAAATCAATTGACTATATAATTCATCCAACTTTATATTGTCTGACCTCCGCGTCCTTGGCCTATCAACCGGTCCCTCCCAATTAGTCACCCATTCTAGCCACATGTCCCGCCCAACTTAACATCCTCGATTTTATGTCCCTGTGTTTGGAGAGGCATAATGGTCATGGTTTATTCCTCGTTATGCGGTTTCTGCGAGGCTCAAACTAATTTCACTCTTTTTGAATCCATATGCTATGAAAAATCTAATTTTAAAATACCCTGAATCTATTCTCGTTCCACAAAGTCATGGACCTCGTCACTTACCCAGAAAATACCTACAATCGACAACGTAATGGTTTTATAGATTTTAATTTTGATGACGTTCGAATGCAACCTTAAATTACTCTGTTAGATAATTATCCTAAAAAATTATAGAACCGAAGTATTGTAACTTATTTTATATTTTCAACTTCTATGTTTTGTACTTTAAGATTTTATGTATTTTATTATTTTTACTATCTCGCGCCAGAGATAGTATTGCGATCACGAAAATTTTCGATGTTGAGATTTTGATGTTTTTATACGTTTTGAAGGTTCCTGAATCATTTTCACTAAGGTTGAGAAAAATGTCTGTCTGTGTGTGTGTGTGTGTGTGTGTGTGTGTGTGTGTGTGTGTGTGTGTGTGTGTGTGTGTGTATGTATGTATGTAGGCAAGATTACGCAAAAACGGTTTGAGCTAGAATGATGAAATTTGGTACATGGACATTATTCAAAATTCATAGTTTTCTATCAACTTTTGAGAAATGTAGCTCAACCGGAAGAGGGTCATTACCTACAACGTTTTGATTTTTTTTCCTCTAAAGTGACCGTAAAAATAAAGATATATGTTTGATAATTTTTCACATGATTAATAATTGTATAAAACTGCTATATATAGAATTTCAGCTTGATTGATTCGCTGAAATTACCAGAATTAATTTTTTACCACTGCAAATCTCACGCGACAACACGTGACGTGGTGCCATCAACAAAAAGCCAAACATGCGCTGGTTTAATATTTATTATTTATTATTTATAATTTATAATTAATTAAATTTAATTTAAATATAATATATTATGTTATTTAATCCAATTCAAATTGCGAGATAGTCGAGTGGAGACACTCCAGCTAATTTAATTTTCTTATTCTAAGGGTACTTGTTCGAGAGCCACATTCCTCATTTAATTTTTAAGAATAAATTTTTAAAACAAGTTTTTTTTTTGTTAAACATTTATTTACTTTATATAATTAAATATGATGAGATTAAATAGAATATACACCAAAATGTTAAGAATAAAATAGTCAAATGTTTAAAATAAATTAAATTAATATAAAGTAAAACTAATTAATTAAATTTTGTATCTTGATTCTATTCCTTTTACTCATAATATATATTTCATTTTCTCATTATTAATTTCGAGTCCAACCTCTATTAATGTCTCTATTATGTATCTAGTTTTTCTATGTTATCTATATATTATAAATTAATTTTCATAATCCCCTATACATTTCGTTTCAATCGTCCACGTTACCTAATACTTGATTTTTTTTTTTTTGTATTTTTTGTTTAATTGAATTTCGTTCTATTTCTCTCCAATTTATTTAATCACGTATTCCAAAACTAGAATAAATTAAATTTATGATTTGTTTTCTTAATCAATTTCGAATTACAAATATTTCTGATTCTTGATTCCTATAATATCCTGGAAACATATTTTATCTACATTTTTTGGAATCTCCATTAAAATTTGTTATTAAAATTTGCAAAATTATTCTCAATTTATCATATTAACGCAAATGTTTTAAAAATTGTTTATGTATAACAAATAAATATTGTATTCGCGTTTTTTCATAATATTTGAAATAATTTTGATTAATTTTATCTTAATTCGCATTAATACTCTCCTAATATTGTCTTTACATATGGTGATAATATTAATAAGGGAAAAAAATTATAAAAGAGAGGTTGAGAGAAGGAAAGAAGCCCGTGGGAAAGGAGAACATCTGACACTGGAGGGTTGGCCTCTCAAATCCCATGAGGGAGAGGGATCGGAAACAACCCTCCTTACTTCCTTATCCTTATTTAATTTTAATTTTTATTTAAAAAATCCTTTCAAATTAAGTTCAACTATTCTATTTTCTATTAAATATTTATACAATTTTTTTTTTTATTTATTTTTTTTTTAAATTAAATTTATTTAAAATTATATTAATTTTATCACACCTATTTTACTTTCATTAATTTATTTTCAAATAAAATATCTAGAAAATGTAATAAGGATTGCCTAAATTAAATGTGAAAAAAGCATAGCCTAAAATATATCTTAATACAATTCATTCGTTACAAATGAAAGTTAATTTTTTGTTTTTTTTTTAAATTTGTTAATCCGTTAATCCATTATTTATAATGTTAGTTAGTATTTCTTTATTTAAATTGTATACATGATGACTATGTATTATAAAAAGAAAATCCTTTCCCTTTTTATTTATTATATAAATACTAAATCATTGTTTAATATTTTGATGAATTATTTAAGATATAATAATATTTATGTAAATATTTTCAAAATAAAATAGAAAAAAAAAATGAAGATGCTCTTTATGATGTGATTAGTAGCTACTACCTGATTTCTCTTAACCTGAATTGTGAATAATTTATTTAATTTCTCCTTCCACTATCATTATAATTTATTTATTTAAAATTACTTCGTTATTTTTTTATACTATTATCCTTCACTTAAATAAAATAAAAACAGTCTTTAATATTCATGATTTCAAATATTAATTTAAGCAAATTATTTTAAAATTATTTCTCAAATGAAAAAAAAAATTGTAAATTATTTAGAAGGTAGAGTAACTAAAAACATTGTCATTCCCAATAGATAGGGTAACCATATCCAACCTGGGACAAACGGTTTACCTTTTTTTTTTTTTTTAGAACCAAATTGAAATAAGCGGGAGTGTCCTCCCCTAGACTTTCCCGCATATAAATAGGTATAAAGAGTTGTGAATGAATATTTAGAAATTGTAAACTTGGTATTGATAAAGAGCCAGTTCGTGTTAGTTTATTGGTGTCAAATTTGATATTTGGTAACATTTATATATATATATATATATATAAAATAAAGTGCTACTTCCGGTTAACTGATATTTTAAATGTAAAAAAAACAGATATGGATATAATATAAATATTTTTAATTTTATTTTATTTATAATATATAAGGGCTGGCTGTGACGTCATGAAGTGCTGGGTGACGTCATATAATTTTAAATTAAGAAAAAACTAATGAAGATGATTTTTCTTGAGGATAAAACCAATACAAAGTGCATAACACGTGGAGATATGTCCTCACGTTAAATTTGATATGAAAATAACCCTTCACTTCCTCTCTTCGATCGGCAATACTAGCACTTCCGGTTTCTGGATTTGCACCAAAAGTTGATCAATTCATCCTACTGATGTATTAAGTAAATATACCAAATTTCATCAAAATCTGTTGAGCCGTTCAGGCTGTACACATTTATACGGACGGACGGACAGACATCATGCTAAAAATACTTTTTTCTGTTAAGAAAATGCATGATTCGTGGAGATATGTACCTAAAAATATCCATAGGTGAAATTTGGTGTGAAAACAATACCTCCCTTACTATCCTCGGTCGGTAAAAAAGAAACGCTACTTGTATAGGTAAAATGTCACTTCCGGTAGTCAGATCATGATGAAATTTGGTATCTCAATTTTTTTCATATTTGTAAATCTATATACAAAATATGAAGCAAATATCTCGAAGCAAACTGGTACTTTACTTGAAAGGTAAACGCAACCAGTGTAGGTAAAGTACCACTTCCGGTTAACCGATTTTGACGAAATTTTGATAGAAATCTACAAACTGTGAATAATATCGGTGTACCAAATTTCGAAGTCCTAGCTTGATTAGTTTTTGCGTAAATTTGCTTACAGACATTACATACATACATACATACATACATACACACACACAGACATAATTCGAAAAATGGTATTTTCCAACTCAGGGAGGTCTAAAACGTCAAGATCTATCGAAATCTCGAAGTCGAAATTTTTGACGATTCCAATACTTCCCTTATACGAAGTATGCGGGAAAGTAAAAAAGTAAGAAATGTTCAAAAGCTTAGTCCAGAAGACGTTTCACCTTTTTTTTTATTTTTATAGAAGCGAATTGAAAAAATTTTGAAAATAAGTACGAAATGTCCTAAATATTTAAAAAAAAAAACGGGACAAAAGGCTGTCCCGAAGACTTTTTTCGGGACGCCGGGACAGAGCACCTAAAAACGGGACGTTTGTTCACCGTACCAATAGATATTCTTAAAATTTCTATTATAATTATTAATAATTTAACGCTTATGTATTCTTTTTTATTGAAGATATTAATATATAAAATAAATAAATTTATAAATAAATGAATTTAAAAAAATAATCAATGACTATTCAATAATATAAACTATGTCATTAAATTATTTTTAAATTTTTAAAATTTCACCCTATTATTATAGTCTTTCATATATTTCTACAATATTTGTTTTCATAACTAAAGATAGACTTATATTAAAATCAAATATTGTAATTTTTATTATAATTAAATTAAAAAAGTTTTGCAAAAATAGACTTTGAAAATGAAATTCTTGCCCTCAAAAATAGAATATAATAATAATAATAATATTTATGGTTAAAACTAATATATTGCACTGCTTTTATTTGAATTTATTGAAAGTTGATGATATAATATGTAATATTATTATAAATTTTGGGAAATTCCAGTATTTTAGTTAATCAAAGTGTCATCAATGCGAAAATTACTATTTGTTTCTAATTATTTTTCATAATAAGATTTTTACATATCTCCACGAATCATGCATTTTGTTAACAGAAAAAAGTATTTTTAGCATGACGTCTGTCCATCTGTCCCTTTGTCCATTGTGTGTGTATAGACGTTTACAGCTCGAATGGCTCAACGGATTTTGATAAAATTTGGTATATTTACTTAATTCATCAGAATTCATCAACTTTTGGTGTATTTCCGGAAACCCGAAGTGGTATTTTTCAAAGTATTAATTTTATATTCATTGTCGGAAAATATTTCACTTATCATATAGTAGTAATTAATAATTGAGTAATTAAACTAAAAAAATAAAAACCAAGATAATATAATTTAGTCATTTTAATTAAAGTTATGAAAATATTTTTTATATTTTTTATATATATAATATTGTTTCAAATAGTCAATCGGTTCTGTGCCTGGCCATAGCTCTTTTTACCGACCGACGATAGTAAGGGAGGTATTGTTTTCACACCAAATTTCACATGTGGAGATTTTTACATATCTCCACGAATCATGCATTTTCTAAACAGAAAAAAGTATTTTTAGCATGATGTCCGTCCGTCTGTCCGTCCGTATAGATGTGTACAGCCTGAACGGCTCAACCGATTTTGATGAAATTTGGTATATTTACTTAATGCATCAGTGGGATGAATTGATCAACTTTTGGTGCAAATCCGGAAACCGGAAGTGGTAGTATTAGCGATCGACGATAGGAAGGAAAGGGTTATTTTCACACCAAAGGAGATTTTTTTATATATCACCACGAATCATGCACTTTGTATTGGTTTTATCCTCGAGAAAAATCATATTTATTAGTTTTTTCTTGATTTAAAATTATATGACGTCATCCAGCCATTCATGACGTCACAGCCTGGTCTTGCATATATATTATAAATAAAATAAAAAAAATGTTTATATTTATTATTTATGTATCCATATCTGTTTTTTATTACATTAATAGATATATGAAAATTTTTTGAAATTGTTTCTGTAGCTGGAAATTAATTTATTTCAAACCGTCGGTCGGTTCGGACCTGGCCACAGGTCAACTTATTTACTATCTCGTAAGAGATAGTATTGCGATCACGAAAATTTTCGATGTTGAGATTTTGATGTTTTTATACGTTTTGAAGGTTCCTCAATCATTTTCACTAAGGTTGAGAAAAATGTCTGTGTGTGTGTGTGTGTGTATGTATGTAGACAAGATTACGCAAAAACGGTTTGAGCTAGAATGATGAAATTTGGTACATGGACATTATTCAAAATTCATAGTTTTCTATCAACTTTTGAGAAATGTAGCTCAACCGGAAGAGCGTCATTACCTACAACGTTTTGATTTTTTTTACTCTAAAGTGACCGTAAAAATAAAAGTATATGTTTGATAATTTTTCACATGATTAATAATTGTATAAAACTGCTATATATAGAATTTCAGCTTGATTGAATTGCTGAAAGTACCAGAATTAATTTTTTAATACTGCAAATCTCACGCGCCAACACGTGCCATGGTGCCATCAATAAAAAGCCAAACATGCGCTGGTTTAATATTTATTATTTATAATTTATAATTAATTAAATTTAATTTAAATATAATATATTATGTTATTTAATCCAATTCAAATTGCGAGATAGTCGAGTGGAGACACTCCAGCTTATTTTATTTAAATTTTCATTACTTGAATAAAAATTTTAAAAATTACGAGATTTAATTGAAAATTTATATTTCTTTTCAAAAATAACATTCTAATATATATTATTAATCTATATTAACCAAAAAATAATTTCTCTAAATTTCTATTGATTAATTTATAATATAAAAAAATGTTATTTTTTTTATTATTGTAATATATATTCAAATATGCATATAATGAACATTTATAAGATAACTTTGTTTTGTTTTGTCTACCCACTGAATAAAAGAAAAAAATAAGTGAGAGTTGATGCACAACAACTGGAATTGATTTTCTCAATTAGCTTCGGGTCTAACTTTAAATAGACATTCTTTGTTTTGTCATGGAGAGATAAGAGAGTAGGGGAGTGAAACAACATGAATGGAAGAGAGATGATGATGTTTTCGAGAGGGTGGCTTCGAGGTTGTTGTGGTCTCGGAGGATATTAGAGCCAGAGGGGGGGGAGAGAAGAGTGTAAGGCAGCCAGCTGTGCTTCATACAAATTCTGATGGTTATATGAAATTGGGTAACTAACACAGAGAGAGTGATGGGGGGGATAGAGAGTGAGAAAGAGAGAGAAAGGGAACTACTGCCATCATAATAATATCCTGTGGGATAACATACTACCACCACCTGTTGGAAACGGCCCAGGCCAGGATAAGTCAATTTAAAAAACATTGAAAAGAAAAATATTATATTTCAAAATTTTCTCCATATTTGAATAAATTTGTAGAAAAGTTAAATCTTTATTTATTTCACTATCAATAAGAAAGACTTTCTGAGTAATTTTATTGAATGGTCATCCAGTCATGGATTTGGATAAAACTTTAAGAAGTGGGCTCCTTTTTCAATTCCAAATAAACTTTTCTTATGCAACTTTTGCGGGTCGTTTCTAGTTTATGAGATAAAAAGGATTAAAGTTTGCCAGATTATCTTATTATGAACTTAGAAATACGATGGCATTAAGTAATGTTTTATTTAATTAATTAATTTTTTAATTTTTCAATATCTAATCCGACTTGAAAAAAAACACAAAAAATTAGTGGAGACCTCTGATGGTCAAATTAATAAAACATGGTAGCTAAATAGAATATCAATGGATTTATATGCTAACTTTAATCCCTTTTATCTCATAAACTAGAAACGACCCTCAAAAGTTGCATAAAAAAAGTTTATTTGGAATTGAAAAAGGAACCCACTTCTTAAAGTTTTATCCAAATCCATGACTGGATGACCATTCAATATAATTACCCCTTTCTGTTACAATAAAAAAGCAGAATATATACCTTTTTTGGATTACAAATTTAATCATATTTGCAACTCCTAAATACTAATTTAGAAATGGTTTTAATAATAAAAAAAAGATGTATTAAAATACTAAATAATTCTTCTTTAAGTAAATTCTTAAAATTATTAGAAATATATAAAATTAAATACAATAAATTTTTTTTATTAATATCAATTATAATAAGAGTTCTATAGTTAAGTTATAAAAGTATGATAATATAGCCTCTTTAGCTCAGTGGCAGAGCACTGGTCTTGTAAACCAGGGGTCGTGAGTTCAAACCTCACAGGAGGCAATCATTTTAATATCAATTCTACCAGGTAAAAGCAATTTTGCAGGTATTTATTTCACTCAAAGCCACACATGTATTATAAGTTGAAATTTAAAAATCCACAACTACATGAGTTTTTTTTTATTTTAAATTAAGAATTTGTGTGTGTGTATATCATTTTTACATTTTTAAAATTCTATACTAATATTATACAATATAGATTTATTATTAGATAGATTCAAAGAATATAGTAATTTTCTTTTAAATCACAATCAGATTTAAAAAAACTTTGAATGATTTTAATGCTCTTTGTGATATTAATTGCATTAATTGGTTTAATTAATAGAATAAAATTAGTTTGCTTAAAGATAATAGAAATTTGGAAAAAAAAATTGATTTGCTCTCTGTTCGGTTGTAAAAATGTGTATATATTTTAATCATGAACTCGAAAATTGTACTAAATAAAAAAATAAATAAATGGCTAGTTTTTCAAATAAAAGAAAAAATAGTCATGAATATATATAAATTATTTATAAATCATGATAAAAAAATATTCAAGAGCTGTTCTTAAGCTTTTCATATTCAAAACAAAACAAAAGCTAAAGAAAAGTACGAATCAATACTATTTTGCATAATTTTATTTTTAGATTTTTTTTTTTTTTTTTTTTTTTTGTAATTCTTTATCCAATTCATTTAAATTTCAAGGATATCAAAATAGAAAGGAGAAAAGTTATTTATTTATTTATTAACTAAGACATTGACAAAATCATAAATTCAATTCAAAATCTATTTTTTGCATGTTCAATCAGACAAATGCATTTCAAGTCTTTATCCAATCACCCTCTCTCTCATCTAGCAATATAATCTTTGAAGCCATTTTCATTTGATAATTTATTCATTTATAGATGGGGATGAAGTTTATTAGAAGAAGGGTGTGGCACTAAATTCTAATCCCTAATTGAGATATATCTAAAGTCAATTTCGTATCACACACACACACACACACAAAAACACCCCTTGACATCAATTATTTTTATTAACCCATCCTACCACTTAATTGAATAAACATATGATACACTAATTCAATAATATTTTATCAATATATATAAATTCCTATGTATGTATATATGTATGAAATGTATGTAACATTATGAAGTTAGCTACAAATTTAGAATTTTACAATTTACAATTTTTTTATTGAATTTAAAATAAAAAAAAATTGAAATACAAGTTGAAATATTCTAATTTTATTATTATTTTGTTTATCATAAGAGAGAATTTATTAAACATAATTAACAAAAACAAACCTATCAAAATTATTAATTTGTTACTAACTTCATTTTTTTAAAAAATTGTAAAAATTGTTTTATTATTATTAAATATTGAAAAGAATAAAATAAAATATCACGACGATTTGAATAAAGTTATTAATTTTATAAGGTTAAACATTTTGTTGTTTTATTAATAGTTGAAACAAAATTTCCTATAAGTTATTATTATTAATATACAATCTCGTGCAGCTAGAAGCCGCTTGCCCCTCTAAGAACAGTTTTATGCCACTGGCAGCATATGATGTCGGGAACGGCTAGTATTTAAATAAAATCCGAAAATATATTGATTCAAAGTTATATTTCTAAATTAATTTAAAACAAAAAAGAAAACACTTTTTTATTCAATGTTTTTTTTATTTTATTTTTTTGTTTCGTTTTATGTCTGTTCAATGGTTTCTTTCAATTTCATTTTAATTAAAAATGGCTTCTAGAATAAACAACATATTCTTTTTCTTTTTCTCTCTAAATAAAATGATTGTGAATATAAAATATTATTATAAAATATATTTATAAAATCATTGTAGTATGTAGCAGTGATATATTGGTAAAATAAAAAGTAAGGGAACGCATAGTGGGAGCACAAAAAAGTCATATTTTCAGCAAACTATTTTTTTATATATAAGTTTTTATTTATTTTTTTATTCTTACTATACAAAATATTTACGAACACAAAAAAAGAAATTCTAACAGTAGATTTAAGTGGGAATTGTCGGGACATGAGAGAGTACTGGAACGCGTTCCGGTTCTGAAAAGAGTTAAGGGAACGTCGTTCCGCCGCGTTCCCCTCCCAATACACCACTGGTATGTAGTATGTAGTATAGTATATATGTACAAAAATATAAATTATAAATTAAATTTTTTAATTTAGTAATATTGTATTTAATTAATTTATAGGAATAATAGAAACTTTCTTGCTCTAAAAATGTTAATTTTGTTTATTTTTCATAATTTATATAATTAGATATTTACAAATACTATCTCTATTCCCTTTAATAAAAAGACAACTATCTTATCAAAGAATATTTTGCAATATCCTCAATATTAAAAAGACAAATATAAATCACATATATATTATATATATATAGAATGTTGATTTAATAATGAATTAAAGTCTTATTTGTTCTTGTATTACAATATTTCTTATAAGAAATAAAACAAATTTGTTTTTAAGTTAGTTATTTACACAGCCATAACACAGACTTACAATAAATTTCTTAATATCCTAGCCTATTTATAATTAATACAATAATAAAGTTAAGATATACTAATATATATATATATATATATATATATAAATAATTTGTGTGAAACCCTTACATACAATTTTCCCAAAAATCTATTTTAAGATTTATTATATAATTAAATTTTTTAGGTTATTTTAGTAGAGAATAGATAGTATATTAATTAATTACATTTCTGATTATATATACGAGGTCTGTTCAAAAGAAAAGGTGAATTTTGAATTTTCGCGGGCTGTGTAAATTTGATTATCGAATTTTTTTTTGTTATGTTGGTACAAATATGTTTCTCATATGTTGATATTATCAATCATTTTGGATTAGTAATGTGTTTTTGACAACTAAAAAGTTAGTCACGTTTTTGTGTGTTCTTCGATTTTTTACTTTAAAAAAATAAGGAATACTACAAGGAAGTTATACAACGTTTGTGGTAAGCACTATGGCTCAAACGATCGGAATTGTGGAAAAACAAATCACGGATTTTGCATCACGATAATGTACCAGCTCACACATCATTTCTTGTTCGTAATTATCCCAAATCCAGGTAGGATTAAAATATAAACCTCGGGATGCCCAAAAAACTAAAATAAATGTTGGTATAAAATAGAATCTTCCCCTCCAGCCGGATCAAAAAGCGATGTGTTATCGTTTCGATCCGTTAATATCATAGTGATTGCCTCAGCCAGGATAGGCATAGACAACAACAACAACATCAACAACAGAGCAGTAATTGCAACAGAACAAACAAACAATGGTATTCGGTTTTGGCCAAAAACAACATCATAAACATGCCTCAACCACCATATTCACCAGATTTTTTCCTATTCCCAAAACTGAAGAGACCAATGAAAGGAAAGCGTTTTGCCACAATTGATGAGATAAAGTTGGAATCGAAGAACGAGCTGATCGTCATACCGAAAAGCGCATTTCAGAAGTGCTTCGACGATTGGAAGAAGCGCTGGCATAAGTGCATTATATCTGAGGGGAATTACTTTGAATGGGACAAAATGTCTAAAATGTGAATAAATAAATACTTTTCTAAATAATTAAAAAATCACCTTTACTTTTGTACAAACCTCGTATACCGTAATATTCGTCCTCGTTCAAAGATAAAAAAAAAACTTTAGTTATAATTGATCAATTTATTAATTTTTATAGTATTTTTCTAAATGGTAATACATAATATAATTTTGTTTTATTTTTCTTTATATTAAGTATTATTTTTCAGTCACTCTTACTTTGATTAAGTATATACGTTATATACGTTAACATTCGTTGTGTTGAGATAAAGAAGTGGAAAAAAGGTATTTTGTGATTTTTCTTTTTATCCACCGATTTGATTGTTTCATTGTGAGGGACTTAAATGCGACAGATGTGTAACCGTCTATTGGTCTATGCGCCACGTGCCATCCGCAACATACAATGCCAACCACCTCCCCCTTATCACCAACCCTCCTAGTATCTTCTCTGTCTCCCTCTCTCTCTCTCTCTTTAAGATTCAACAGCTGTTCATAAATGTAATCCAATTGTGAATTGAAAATTAACAAATCAAATAGGAAATTTAATACTCATTTAGTTTAATTTTAGTTAGATAATATAGAATTTTCTAAAAATGATTAAATTTCATGAAAAATGAGGAGTACACTACTACGTTTCTTAAAATTTATTTATGTATCAATCTGGCGCTACTAAAATTTATAGCCGCAACAACGACATTTTTTTCAACATTACTGAACCACCTCCATCCAATTCCCATCCTCTCCCAATTCCCTTACATGTTTCTATTTTTATATTGCCTACCCATCACAACCTTTTCGATTTTACGATTCTAACTTTAATGCATAAAAGTCATGCAACGATTCTTTTTATATAATCTACGTCATTTCCCTATGTTTTACTGATCCATAAACAAAATTTTTTTTTTCAAATCCACCGAGAATTCTATTCTTATCCCTTAAAATCATTTACTATTGATATTTAAAGAATTTCTTAATTGAGAGTAGACATCTAATCATTAAACTTATACTCAAATCGTTTAGAATGGATTTTAAGAAATTTATTATTTAAAATTTATTTGAGAAAATTGAATAATATACCCTCTTTTTTTTAAATCAATAATTTAATAATTTACACTGGCGTTTACAATATGTATTATTTTTACTATTTATTAATATAATCATATAACCTCGATTATAAGCGGTAACTATCCTTATTCTTTTTTTTTGATCTTCATCCTTTATATAAATTTTAAATTTTGTCCCTTTAATAAATAATTTAAATTAAAAAACTAAAATTTTAAATTTATTAATAGATAATATTATTATCTCTTCATTTAATAGTGCTAAATAAGTATAAATAAATATATATATATATATATATATATATCGTATTTATGTAATGATACACGCAATATAGTATAATAAAGGTCAAGGTGTGCACCCACGGGAAATAGGGGGTAGTATAACGGAAAAGAGGGGAGAGAAATATAAAAAAAGAAGGAAATGATTTTTTTTTTTTGCACAATTGAAAAATAAATTATACTAATTAATAAAAATAAAATGTGATTTAAACTATTTAATTAAGAAATCATATTCCTAATCATTAATAAATATTTAGATTATTTAAGTATTGGATAGGAAGGGAAAGTATTGTTCTCATACCAAATGTTATATGTGGAGATTTTTACATATCTTCACGAATCAATTTTGTTAACAGGAAAAAGTATTTTTAGCATGTTTGTCCGTCTGTCCATTGTGTGTCCGTATAGACGCGTATAGCTTGAAAGGCTCAACGGATTTTGATAAAATTTGGTATTATTTACTTAATCCATCAGCACCATGAATTCATCAATTTTTTGTGTATATCCGGACCCAGAAGTGATAGTTTACAAAGTATTAATTTTATATTCACTGTCGGAAATTTTTTACTTAAAATATAGTAGTAATTAATAATTGAGTAATTAAATTATAAATAAAAACCAAGATAATATAATTTAGTCATTTTAATTGAAGTTTTAAAATTTTTTTTTCTATTTTATATATATATATATATATATAATGTTGTTTGAAAATTAATTTAGTTAAAATCGTCGGTCTGTTCTGTGCCTGGCCACTTCTCATTTTTTTTTTCTCTATAGTATTATTTAAGTTTACTCTTTCTATCTTCCATCTCAGACAATTTCTTCTCTATATTGTTTGATATAATATAAATAAAATTAATTAATTTTTGAAAATCGGTTTAAATATGGAATGGAATGTAAGAAGGTTGTTGGTTGATGGAGAGGTCAGTGAAGGTGTTGCCCCTACCCCACCCTCAGGGGTGGGTGTTGGCTTGGTTTGGATCGATCCAGCAGCAACTCTTGCGCTATTCCCGTGCGTCACTAGGCTGGAGGTCTCTCTCTCTCTTTCTAGAGAGCCCCCCTACCTTAGGAAAACATTTTAACCAACGGGACATGCACACTTAAAATATATTGTCTCTTATTAAGAATATGTAGATCTCTGATTATTTTTTAACTACGAAATGTGCTTGGTAGTCGATTGTCACTTACTGCAATCGAACAAAAATTGATGATATCAGAGACATCAAACTACTTTCATTTACAATAAAACCCACATTAAGAAAAATAACCAAATTATATATATATATATATATTAAAATCATATAAAAATTAATTATTTATAATATATATATATATACCAGCTGGTCCGAGCGCCTTCGGCGCTCTTCACAGCTGGACGGGGGCTCCGCCCCCTGTACCCCCGAGTGGTACAATTTATTTTTATATACTTTAAAAATTTTACAATTTTTTAATTATTTATTATAATTGTTAAATGGAATTTCTAAAAATGACCCATTAAAAATTTGTTTCCTAAAATGTTTCAAAATAATTCAAAGAATATTTTGTTTATAAGTTTATTTTTTTAATATTTTATTTATAAAACACGAAAACATTTAAAATTATATGAATAATTGATCTCATAATTGGATTTTTCATTTTCAATTGACGATTTGAATTCATAAAATATTAAAAAAAAACTTTTAAAACTTTTTAAATTATATTCAAGTAAGTTTATAAGAATATAAGATATATTATGGGTGAATTCAAAATGTATGAAGGGACACATAGATAGATATAACATTTACAATAATAATATATATAATTAATTTACTGATTAAATTAAAATGTATTTTAAATAAGAACACAAAAACAAATAAATGTTTTATCTAATTGAATATTTGATATTGTTTGAATATTTAGTAAATAATATTTTATAATATTTACCGGAGTATAATAAATTGATAACGTCATTTAATTCTCCTACTATATATCGAATCGAATATAAAGATAAATCTTCTTTTAAACGTTGTGTGAAACAATTTCAAATAATTTAAATGTAAAACTATTAATGAAATTAATTCGGCGCTCTTCACAGCTGGACGGGTGCTCCGCCCCCTGTACCCCCGAGTGGTACATCGTATTTGGTTAAAAGTACTGGTACTTAAGTTAAAAAAATGATTCATTATTATTGGATTTGGCTGGTAATATTAATACCTGTGACACCGAACTATCACTCGACCCTTTAACCAATTTATACAATTTATTTTTATATACTTTAAAAATTTTACAATTTTTTAATTTAATCAGTAAATTAATTATATATTATTATTATTATTTGTGTCCCTTCATACAAAATGTAAATTCTCTTTTTTGATATGTTTTCCTAACATAAACAAATATTTTATAATATTTACCGGAGTATAATAAATTGATAACGTCATTTAATTCTCCTAGTATATATCGAATCGAATATAAAGATAAATCTTCAAAACGTTGTGTGAAACAATTTCAAATAATTTAAATGTAAAACTATTAATGAAATAAAAAAAAAATCAAATATATGAATATAATATAAATATTTTTAATTTTATTTTAAGAATAGATATATATATCTCACAGGCGGTGGTTGTGACGTCATCAATATATTATAAATTTAAATTAAGAAGAACTAATAAAGTTTCGTGAGATGTGATCAATAAAACTCAATTTTTCTTTATAAATACTATCTCTGTTGTGAATTTCAAAAAAATCGTTAGAGCGGTTTTTGAGAACAATGAAACAGAGAAACAGAGAAACAATTTTTACTCGTATAAGAAGATAAGATATATATATTTATAAATGGAATTAAAAATATAAAATATTAAAAATCTCATATCTATAATATAACCTTTATAATCAAACCATATTTAATATAATTTAAGGTGAATTATTTTTTAAAAAAAAATCAATAGATAAAAATTAGTTTAAGTTTTTAAAATAGTAAAATGTAGGTTTTTGAGAAAATATGAAAGCTGTTTTTGTTTTGTTTTTCTGTTGTTCTTAGTTATCTATTTTATTTAAAATTTAAATTTAAAAACATTTTTATTATTTGAATGTGATAATAAAATTTTTAATTTAGTTAAAAATAAAGGGAGTTGTTGTGAAGTTGTTTCTTAAAAAACAATCGACACCAAAGCTCTCTTAAATTGATTTTAATTTAGATAAAATTTTGAGAGATAATCAAAATCATTAAAGTGGTTGGTAAGAAAATTTTCAACAAATACACTAAATCCAGAAGAATTAATCCATTAGTTCAAATAAGTCAATTTTAATAAAAAAATTGTTGGATTCCAATCAGATTATTATTGAGAATATATATCTTATCTTATTATACTAGCAAAAATTGTCTATATATATATATTTGTATTTTTGAAATATAAAACCACTCTATAAGGATTTTTTTGAAATTCACACCATATATAATTTTTTATAAAAATCGATCTGTATTGGTTTCAGCCTCGAGAAAAATCATCTTTTCCTTAATTTAAAATAGGAAATTTAGATGACATGGAAGTTGAGTTATGTTTATATCATTTTAGGAAATAAATTTTTGATGTGTTATTATTAGAAAAATCATTTAATAATTGTGATAAATAATTAAAAAAATTATAATTTTCAAAATTTAAAAATTGTATCAATTTTTTTGGGCGATAGCTCGGTGTTGCAGGTACTATATATATATAAGATGTTGGAATTTCTGTTGAATATATATATCATTATATATATATATATATATTTATAAGGTTAATATAAGATATATATATATATATACATATCTATGAGTGACTGAAAGTAATAATAGATTCTTTTCTAAAGAATCTTTGTTATTCATAATAAATGGAGTTAATATTAAAGATACATAGATTTGATGATAATAATCTCCAAACTGGATTCCATTTCCATTTGTATATCTCATTCATTCAAAATACTTTTCTATTATCTCACCCTCTTCTTTATCCATTTCCTTGTTCACTCCGATGATGAAGAACTAACTAACTTGTCATCATCATCGTTTTCATCATTTTAAACCTATTCAAAAGAAAAAAAGGAACTTGACTCCAAAAACAAATTAAAAATAAATGTAAATAAATAATATTGAATGTAAAGAAGATATTCATATGCTTTATTATATTACCTATGTTTTTACCGACCGACGATAGTAAGGGAGGTATTGTTTTCACACCAAATTTCACATGTGGAGATTTTTACATATCTCCACGAATCATGCATTTTCTAAACAGAAAAAAGTATTTTTAGCATGATGTCTGTCCGTCCGTCTGTCCGTCCGTATAGATGTGTACAGCCTGAACGGCTCAACCGATTTTGATGAAATTTGGTATATTTACTTAATGCATCAGTGGGATGAATTGATCAACTTTTGGTGCAATTCCGGAAACCGGAAGTGGTAGTATTAGCGATCGACGATAGGAAAGAAAGGGTTATTTTCACACCAAAGGAGATTTTTTTATATATCACCACGAATCATGCACTTTGTATTGGTTTTATCCTCGAGAAAAATCATATTTATTAGTTTTTTCTTGATTTAAAATTATATGACGTCATCCAGCCATTCATGACGTCACAGCCTGGTCTTGCATATATATTATAAATAAAATAAAATTAAAAATGTTTATATTTATTATTTATGTATCCATATCTGTTTTTTATTACATTAATAGATATATGAAAATTATTTGAAATTGTTTCTGTAGCTGGAAATTAATTTATTTCAAACCGTCGGTCGGTTCGGACCTGGCCACAGGTCAACTTATTTATGTTATGCTATTACTCCCTATACTACTTTTTGACTTCGAATCAAAATTAATTAAATTTTAATTTTATGAGAATATTTTGGATAAAATAATTGATAATTTTAAATGTTAAATTGATTTAATTTTTTACACACCGACGATAGGAAAAGAAGGTATTGTTTTCACACCAAATTTTACATGTTGATATTTTTACATATCTACACGAATCATGCATTTTGTTAACAGAAAAAAAGTATTTCCAGCATGATGTTTGTCCGTCTGTCCGTCCGTCCGACCGTCTGTCCTTTGTGTGTCCGTATAGACGTGTAGAGTTTGAACGGCACAACGTATTTAGATAAATTTTGGTATATTTACTTAATGCATTAGTACCACGAATTCATCAACTTTTGGTATATATCCGGAAGCCGGAAGTAGTAGTTTACAAAGTATTAATTTTATATTCATTGTCGGAAATTTTCACTTCAAATAATTTAAAAAGAAAATTAATTTTAATATTATTTTATATTATTTTTTCTAAAAAGATGGTTTGTAGATTTGTAAATATAAATTACAAACTAATACATAAATCATTTTTATAGATTTAGAAAATAGAATAGTTGTATATGTACCAATAAATTGGTATTATATATAAGTAATATTTATTATTTGAGTTTAATTATATAAGAAAAGAATAACAATATACTAAATTAATTAAAAACATGAAATATATAGAAAGAATTATATATTTATAGGTGTATATAATAAAATAATAATCATAAAAAAAGGTAATAATAAATTCATTATTTATTTATTTTTTATTTCAGACACTTTTATAATAAATCTGTGAAAAAAATAAAAATCAATTTATAAATTTTACAATTGTATTTACTGTTAATTTTGATATTAAAATAAATAAATAAAAATATATTTATTAAAGATAAGTAATAACTGTTAATTATATTCAACATTTTGTTATAATATTCTCTTTTGAAAAAAAAAAATTAGATAAGATTAAGATATAAACTTTAAATATTATAAAACTATTTATTTTTATGTATTTAAATATTAATTATTAATAAAATTAAAGGATAAGTATAAAATTAATTAAAATAAAGTCTTACTTAAAAAAATATTTTCAAATTTTATATAATAATCAATTTGCTAACATTAATTACTTCCTGATACTTCAGAATTTAAAAAGAAAAAAAATAATATAAATAAATATAATATAAAATTGATTTTTATATACTTTTTTTTCTATATTATTTATAGTATGAATAGTTTTACTATTGGTTTTTCTAAGCTAGATATTAATAATTAATTAAATAGTTAATTGATTATTCAACAAGTTTAACAAAAAATAATCTCATCAAATATCAAATTATTTTCATAATAAAAATAATAATAATAATAATTAAAAATTCTAGAAAAGTAAACTTTGCTCTATATAATAGTTTCACTGTTTGTGCGACGTGACCTCAATTGAGGTCGTGGGACCTTCAGTATGGGTAGTCAAAAATTTGTCCAATTTTGATAACTTGTTGAGGATATTCACAAAAGGCGTTAAAATTTTAAATATTGCTTTTTCTTAAAAAAAAAATAATAAATTCTGTAAAAACCAAAAAAAAAAAAAAATGATAAGCGATTCTTAACCTGTGGGGCACGCATATCCAAGGGAATTACCGACTTTTTTCAATATAGTTCTAAAAAAAAGAAAAAAAAAGGTCAGATGATTTTGCGATGCTCTGAAACATTTCCGATGGGATGTCGCGATGAAAATTATGATTGAAAATTGAGTCGTGAATACTAAAAGGTTGAGAAACACTGCTCTAGATCAAATATTTTCAAACGCAATTAAAAATAAAATTATTTATTACAAAGTCCAATTACTTAGTGACCAGTAATAAATGTTGGTTTAATTCTGAATATTAATTTTAAATTTCATTTAATTGTTATTTTATTAATATTTTTAAAATTGACATATGTCTATTAGAATTCGATAACCTCAAAATAAGAGATTTTGACGTAATCAATGATGTAATTAGTATACTAGTATATATATAAATATTTAATATATTATGTTAATATACATATTTTATTAATTATCAATAAAATTTGAGAAAATAAAATTTAAAAATTTGTTGTTCAACCTCCATTCTTCAAATTACATAAATAATTTTCTTTACTTTAAAATGAATGCTACAAATTATATATATATATATATTCTATATTTCGTTATAATCCTTTTCTATATATGGCATATACAAGGGCAATATCTGCGAGACAGCTTTCTAAATTCTTCACGGATCATGATAAGTTTTACATATAAAAAATAATAAAAATAATCGAACGTTATCTTTATAGAAATTTGGATTTATATCAATTTTTTCACATATTTAAAATTTAAAATTATTATCAATCTAGCACGGATATTTTTATCGGATAGCATCTAACTGAAATGGCATTTTACAGTTAAATTTAAAAAAAAAGAAAAAAAAAAAATTTTTCTTAAAATAAAACCTAAAATATATTATATAAAGAATTGATTTTCAAGCGAAAAGTTAAATAAATAGAATAATATACATTAAATATATGAATTATTATACAACAGCGAAAATTAAAAAAAAAAATAATTATGATAAATCAATTATTTATTATGATTATAAATAAATAAAATAGTTTTATTATTACATAATAATTATATTTTCTAAATTGGAAATTAATTAAAATATTAAAAAGCAGAAGAAAATATATAATAATAATAATAATAAATAATCTAACTTGAATTTTTGAAAAGTAGAATGAATTCATTATTCCGTAAATGAAAATTGATTTTTCATTAATATTTAGAAAGTTTATTTTTTCTCTAACAAGTATGAATTCTTTCTCTTGCAAGTGATCAATATTAACAACAGCAGCATAGACCTATACTGCTACCCTATCTCTTTTGATTTCATAATCATTCGATTTCATAAGAATTTTTTTCCTAAAAGAGCAAATGTATTGAAAAAGTTTTCTTTTTATAGATCAATTGAGATATAGATATATACAATAGATCAATGGATAAGCCATAAGTTCTAATGGTATTAATTAGTTTTCTATTTCTATTTAAGGTTAGTTTGTACTTTTTTTTATCATTTACATTTTATATTATCCAATTTGATTGCGAGATTTATAGTATAAATTAATGTTTAATTTCATAAGATATATATTTCCTATATCAATATATCCTATATATTATATAAATATATAACTCCATTAATAAATAATTGATTAATGACTTAAGATCATTATTTAATTATTCATTTGGCACAATTTTATCTTGTTATAACTCGAAGTATAGGCAACCAAAATAACAATAATCAAATAATTTATTAAAAAATGAGCTCTGGTCAGGCACAGAAACCGACTTTAGAATAAATTAATTTCCAAACAACATTATATATATAAAAGTATATAAAGTACAAAAAAAAATATTTAAAAAAATGGAATGATAAAATTATATTATCTTGGATTTGAAATTATATTTGAAATGAAAAATTTCCGACAATGAATATAAAATTAATTAATTACTTTGGAAACTATCATTTTCCGGATATACAACAAAAGTTGTTGAATTCATGCTACTGATGCTTTAAGTAAATATACAAAATTTTATCAAAATCCGTTAATCTGTTGAAACTGTACACCTCTATACGGACACACAACTGACAGACGGACGGAGGACAGACAGACGGAGGACAGACAGACGGACAGACATCAAACTAAAAATATTTTTTTCTGTTAACAAATTGCATGATTCGTGGAGATAAGTAAAAATTTTCAATTGTGAAATTTGGTGTGAAAACAATACCTTCCCTTCCTATCGTAGGTCGGTAAAAAATAGTTTTATAATTATAGAAATATGTAAATAATTTATGAGTAAAACCAATAAGAAATTTAAAAATATATTATCAATTAAATTTATGATACATATTTTTATTTAAAAAAAAAAAAATTCTTAACGTTTAAGACTGTTTAACTAGTTGATTTATGTACTCAATATTGAATATGTAATTTTAAACTTCACATTTTTATTCAAATTTGAATATACATTTGTGTTAATTTAGATTGTGACAATGCGGGAAAATATCAATATCTTTTCATCAATATCCAAATATTTTGATTATTTATCACTGAAACGTAGATTTTATTAATAAAAAACAAAAAAAATTATTGAAAAAGATTTTGTTATGAAATAGGAATATTGTAAACATTTGTTGAGTAATTACTTTTCAATATGATCCTATGTTCATATATGAATGTTTATTATTTATTACTTTAATGAAGGAATTACCAAAGTTTTTAATACTTTAATCCTTTTTAGATACCAATTTAAGCTGAAACCCCTCGCCATAATATGTAATAATTTTTACATACATTTTTCTATCTAAAGTTACATTAATTCATTTTGAATAACAAAAACTACACAACAGGTTAATTACTTTTTGATTTTCCATATCAAATTCGTTTATCTATAATTTATTTTTGTTTATTTTTTTTTTTTTAATATTTTTCAATTTTTAAAGATGTTTTAAAGACTTTCACCTCGCAAAAGTATCTTTGAAATCACAGTTTTGTTAAGTTTAATCTATTTTTTTTTAATATATTTTACTTTTGCAATGTTTGAAAATTTCAAAATTTAGATAGATATTTGTCCAAGGAAGTGAAAGAAATTTAATTAAAAATAACGATTGGATTATCCATGTTTTTGGATTATCTATATATTTATTCTTTCCCCAATATTCGAGGATATACCTAAAAATGTGATTGTTTAATGGATTCAGAGCGCCATCTGGTTGGTGACTTTGGTCTTATATTAATGATCATTAGTCACTTGTCACTGGACACTCGAACAGTCCAGTGGCTTGATAACGATTGTAGAAGTAGCAATCGAAACGTTGTGTATATGTTTGTATTTTTTGAATAAATTTACAATAACAAATATCAATATTTGGTTTAATTTACAAAATTCCATTATATATATTATCATTTATTATTTTATGTTAATAATCTCTCTATTTTTTATGTTTCCAAATTTGAAATGGAATGCATAACAGAATCCAAACAAAATTATAGATTGGAATGATTGCCAATTTGGCAGATATAAATTGAAACCGCATAAAAGTCATAATGGTGATATACTTTCCAAAAACAGCATTGTGACATTATTATTAACTATATACATAATCTCGATTTGGAATGTGAGTTTAAATTAAAAATAATTTTAGAATATTAATAATTCTACCAATTCTTATTGTATTACACACACACACACACATACGATACATAATATTGAAAATAAGCAAGGGATATTTTAATTGCCTATCTCTTATAAATATTATATAGCAATTGAGCATTAAATTAAAAATAAAAAAAAAATAAAAAATAATTTTTATAATTGAATTTTTGAATATTTCAAATGTGGTAATTAATTAGTTTTAAGATTCCAAGGGAATTTCTTTTAAATTTTAAGGTTATATAAAGACTTTAGTAACAAGTAACTACACCATAAATTTTGATTAAGAAAATTTTTTTATACATTCCAAACCATGAACATAACAATTAAATATAATCCTAGAAAATCCAACATCAAACTAACCTAAACATTCATAGAAGAATAAAATAATTCAACATGTTTCGATCACCTTGAAAATTCAACGAATCATTTTATATTCATAAAAGGAATCATATCCTCTATTTTCTCGTTATGTTTTTAATTTCAATGACTAACACTTATCCTGTGTATGTCGTATATATGTAAAGAGCATATTAAGGATATAACTAAAAAATATTTAAAAATATATTAAATGATGCAACGGAAATTCCATATTTAGATTAAATAACATCTACACAGATATAAATGAAAATGTAGACTTGTGGTGATTTCAGATGGCATAGATTTGCCAATTTTTATACCAATTATCTATAGATGTAGTTTATAAAGAACAGGTTATGTTACAGCAGCTTCTGAACTAATTATACAAATATATATATATATATATATATATTTGCAAAGATTATTTAAAAACTTTCACCTAAATTGGAGTTTAATTTTATAATTATTTAATTGAATTATTTTGATCACTAATATATATATTATATCTATATATAGATATACAGATATATAAATATAAGAGGTCTATTCAAAAGAAAGGGTGAATTTTGTGATGTCTACATTCGATAATTGAATATTTTTTTTGTTATGTTGGTACACAAATGTTTCTCATATGTTAACATTATCAGCCATTTTGGGTTAGTAATCTGTTTGACAACTGAAAAAGTTAGTCTCGTTTTTGTGTGTTCTTCGATTTTTTATAGTATCTGTATTAAATTTTGCTTTAAAAATAAAATAAAGTGCTCCAACGCACTTAAAATGTTGACTGTGGCATTCGGTGAGCCTACATTGTCTTAAAAAAATGTTTATAAGTGGTATCAAATGTGAAGGTTTTGCTCACTTTTTTCTTCGATTACATTGGCGTGGTGCATCATGAGTTCTAACCAACAGGGCGTACTGTTAATAAGGAATACTACAAGGAAGTTATGCAACGTTTGTTGCAACGTCAAACGATCGGAATTGTGGGAAAACAAATCATGGATAATGCATCTCACACATCTTTGCTTGTTCGTGATTATTTGGCCAAAAACACTGTAATCATGCCTCAACCACCGTATTCACCAGATTTGACTCCCTGCGACTTTTTCCTATTTCTACAACTGAAGAGGCCAATGAAAGGAAAAAGTTTTGCCACAATTGATGAGATAAAGTTGGAATCGAAGAACGAGCTGATGGTCATACCGAAAAGCGCATTTCAGTGGTGCTTCGATGATTGGAAGAAGCGCTGGCATAAGTGTATTATATCTGAGTGGAATTACTTTGAAGGGAACAAAATGGATATTGATAAATAAATAAATAATTTTCCAAATAATAATAAAATAATAAATGACTATTTGCAATGTAAATATTTATTTCTGACAATTGACATTAATTTAATTTAATAAATAATTTTATACAAATAATGTGGTCTTTTAATAAAAATTCTCTTAATAATGACATTAATTCATTTGCAGAGATATGATCGAATTTACTATTCAAAGTTTTTAATATATACTTATATAGATAAAAAAAAGTTCATTTTAACCCAAATTGTTTTTCTTAATTTAACTTTACGGTGCTTTCGGAGTTGCTTGTAATGTAATGTTAATAGATAAGATGTAGAGTGTAGAACGATGTATTATAATCAATAGTACCCACATATATTCATCCTACCATACACGTGCCTAAATGTAAATAGTAGAAGCAAGATAAATGCAAAACCGTTCGCACACTCCTAAACTATAAAAAAATAACAGTCTAGGAGGTCAATGCTGTCGTTGTCTATCCGATCGGAATTAGAATAACACGTGAGGAGCCGAACCGGAAGTGGATCTTTTCTCCAGGTCCGTTGTGGCTCTCTCTCTCTCTCTTTCTTTCGATGGTGGTCGTTGGCATCCAACGAACGTTGTTTCGTTGCCAAAAATATAAAATGTAAGATAGGCAAGTAAAAAACAAAAAAAAAAAATAGAAAATAACTTGACGCCTTTAGCTATTTTTATTACACCAAAAAAGAAATAAAAGGGTGTATAAAGAAAAAAACGGGAGGGCAGATAGAAATTTAATCACAAATATGAATTTAAAAAAACATTATTATTATCATAAATGATTAATACCAGGTTCACCGAGTCATTAAAAAAAATTATTCCTTATTATCGGGTTGGGCTGTTAATATTTATACCTGGATCACCGAGCCACCGCTCAGTACTTTAAAAAAATTATTCCCAAATAAATTTAAAAAAGTCAAAACATACAGCCCTTAAAACTTACGTTTAAATACGTATTAATGCACTGAAAGACAGAAAAGTATGGCCTGTGGATATAACATAAATATTTAATTATAAAATATTATTAAAATTTATTATTAAAATTTTTAATTTTATTTTATTTATGATATTTTGTATTTATTTTGTCTGACGTAGTTGCTGACGTCATTTAAATTTACTATTTTAAATTAAGAAAAAACTAACAAAGCTGATTTTCTCGAGGCTGAAATCAATACAGATCGATTTTTCCATATAAAAATTATCTATGGTGTGAATTTCAAAAAAATCTTTCGAGCGGTTTAATATTTCAAAAATATAAATATATATATAATTTTTGCTAGTATAATAAGATAAGATATAGATAAAAAAAATATTTCAAATTTTTTATTAATAATTTGATTAAAACAATTAAAAAAAAATATTTAAACAATTTTGATAATTTTTTTTTCTTATTAGAAAAATTTTAATTATGCAAACATAATGTTCGATTTAATATAATAATAATAATAATAAAGATATCATTATGGTTATAGAAAAAGTAAATAGAACTATATTTAATAATCTAATCTATATTTATTAATCAGAACATAAAAGTATAGTTTATTTATGCATCCGTTAGAAGAATTCAAAATGTATCCAATGAACCCTGTTCAGACATAAATAGGACCGATTTTCTACATAGATATTTATGTCTAACTGAAATTCTTTTTAATTTTCATTAGAATATTCAATGAACCACACCTTTAGTTACATACCAAAGTAAATGACCTAGTTGACCAAACAATATGATGGTAATTTTAATAAATAAATACTTGAGGTCGCATCAATGAATAAATAAATATATATATATATATATATATATATATATATATATATGAAATTATTTAGAATAGAAAAAATTATATATTATAATATAAATAAAATATAAATTTAATAGAAAAATAATATGTAAAAAATATAAATACCTATAATTATAGTAAAATAATATAAAAATTATTTAATATAGAAATTGTTGAATTTTTAAAAATTCAATTGAAATAATTTTCATATTTCGATATAGAGGTTTATAATATTTTGAACTTCGAGAAAATTATAATAAGATAACGATTAGAAAACATGGATACGAGTGAAGTTCAATTAGCGTGAAATGTCTCAGGAAGACACATTTGAACGAATTTAAAGTTGAATGGGCAGGAGCAGGAAGAAAGTTTTGAAATTATTAAGAAATTTATAAAATGTGATCATTATATATATATATATATATTAAATTACCATAAATTTAAATTTTAAATGAAGTCACCAAACAAAGAAAAATAAAGAAAAAAATCGGAATATCAATTTTATTTTAGTTTTAAAAAAATAATGCCTACAATTTGTATATTTTAAATTTTGTTTTTCCCTCAGAAGTCTCAAATATATCTTCAAGGAGCCCTTCGGAGTTTGGCCATCATCATAACTAGGATAGCCTTAGAAGCATGATGATTTTTCTAGGGAATGTTAATGCGTTGCCTTCCGCATGTATAGAACCAAAAACTGAAAGTTCTTGGAGTCGGATGTGATATTAAATTGAATTTATTAGAAAAATTTATTCTTAGACGCCGACTTGTGTAGAAAATTACCACGCTACACTCTCGGCCAAGCCGCCTCCTTCTCAAATATATATATACTAGCTGCTCAGAGCTCCTTCGTCGCTCTTCACATCTAGACGGGGGCTCCGCCCCCTGTACCCCCGAGTGGTACATAGTATTTGGTTGGAAGTAGTAAAAGGTTTTCATCCATTTTGTTTCAAACAATGTATAACATAAAACATTCATTTCTTATTGTGTGATTATTTAAAATATATTTTAATTTATTTAGTAAATTAATTATATGTATTATTTTTGAATATGTTATATCTATCTACTCGAAAGTTCTTGGCAGCTACAACCACATTTCTCCAAGTGTCCCCGGTGACCTCATCTTTCTTTGGCCAATAAATGCTGGAAAGAATAATCTGTCTCTACTCTCATCTCCCAGGGTCATAGACCATGCGTGGCTCAACGGTACTCGAAAGTTCTTGGCAGCTACAACCACATTTCTCCAAGTGTCCTTATCCTGAGCCTCTGTTCCATCTCTCGTACGTCATTCCCTGATGTACTCATCTTTCTTTGGCCCATAAATGCTGGGGAGAATCCTATTCTCAAATACTCTGAATCCACTCTCATCTCCTAAGATCATAGACCATGTCTCACACTCATATAATACAACAGACAAAATAATTGTTTTATATATTTTAATTTTCATTCCCTTTTATAATAATTTTGATGAGATAAGCCTCTTTACTGCATGATAACAGGCGTTTCCCGATTGCAACTTCGATTTAAATTCTTCTCAAATATTATTATCCTTCGTGATTACATTCAATTTTTCTACATATTCAAATTCTACATTTTGTATGTTAATACTGCTCCTGTTTGTTTCTAAATATATTTATTTATCATTATTAATTTCAAACCTCATCTCTTTTCCTACCTCGATTAATTTTTCCTCGCTATCTGTAATTGCAATTGCCGAATCTCCTATTATATTTAAGTCGTCTGGGTCACCTAATATTTTACAATTGATTTCCGCATCTTACTCTTTCTTTACTACCTTCAAGATAAATTTTAAGATCAAAATTTGACAAAGTTTATCCGGTTCTATTGAGTCATGCGTAGGTTTTACTAAAGTCTACAAATAATTAGTGAACAGAGATATTGAATTCGCGGTTTTTTTAATATCTGTCATAATGAAAATATCTTAATTAATGTTGATCGATTTGGCATGAACCCGCAATGATATCGTCTAATATTTCCTCCGCCTATAGTTTATAAGTATTGTATATGTTATAATAGAGTATAATATTTCTTGATCATTTCATTTCGATATTTTAATTTCATTGCTTGATTTTTATTGAATATTTTTAATTATAATAAAATTTGAGAAAATGCAAAGTTAGAGACTTGAGTCAATTTATAAAAATTAATTTATAAAAATTAACGGTATAAAAGTATTGATTAAAACTAAAGATAAATTAACAATATATACATTCATTAATAGTATTATTTTAAATTAATGGATTTATTTGATTTTTTATTATTAAGTTCATTTATTAATTTTTTTAGATCATAGTTAATTCCCTCCCTTAAAATAAAAGAAGTACCTATTCAAATATGGAAAGAATAAATACAAAATAATTTAAGTTATATATGATTTAAATATTTTATTATATTAATTAAAATGAGAACTTTTAGAATAAATTATTTAATTGAAATGATATTTGAATATTAGAATTTAAAATAAAAAGTTAAATATTATAATAATTCTTTGATTGGGAATCCCTAGAGTTATATACATTGTGTAAAATGAGTCCACCAGTCAGTGGGCCACGCCTGGCTCTTGAATGAACAACACGGAGAACTATATATAAACTTTAAAAAATTAAATTCTGCGGTTATTGATTAGATATTAATAAAATCTATAGATATAAAATAATAAAATCTATAGGTATATAAGAATATTGTGATGTAATTTCATAGAAATCGTTTCTTATTTTTTGATGTTCATAATTCTAAATTACCGGTAAAGTGTCGGTTAAGTAGGAAATTTCTTTTTTGTTTGTTTCTATGACAGCAAAAAAGTAAACAAATTACATACATATATACATACATACATACAAACACTCTCCTTTATATATATATATATTTAATTTTCTTTTTACACAATATATACATTCTCCTAAAATTTATATAAACAAAGATTTTAGCTAAATAGAAAAATTGTAGTTTGGTTCCAGATCAAATATACCAAGTTATATTAATTGTCACTTTATGACTATAAACGCATTTGTTTGGATAAAACTGCAATATCACTAGAATTATTTTCTTCGTAATTTTGGAAAATTATTTTTATATTATTATCATCATCTCTAGTCTCTTTTGTTGTTAATTTAGTAGTTGTTTTTAAGGAAATCACAGATATTAAAGATTATTTTTTGATTTCGTGATAAACCATTATAAAGCTCCCTGTAAGGAGCAATTAATGATTTCAGTTCATGTTGAAATTTTGTAGCTCGTTCTTCATCAGGATCATCTTGTTAAAATTGATTACTTAATTTTCTGGCAAGATCAAGGCTTTAGAGTTACATATAAAATAGTAGCATTCTCTGAGTATAAATGTACGAATATTATAAATCATCTTAAAATTAAGCAAATCGAGAAAAAAGAGAAAATTTAAATTCATGTTAAATTAAATGTTTGTAAAAAATATGTAGTAAAATCAGAATTAAGTTTATATATATATATCGAGCCCCCATAAAAAAAATTTCTTATGTTTTAAATTTCATATTTGCTATATTTATACAAATAAAAAAATGAGCTGTTGTCACACACAGAACCGACCGACGATTAAAAATAAATTTCCAAACAACATTATATATATAAAGTATCAAAATACAAATATTATTAAAACTTGAATTAGAATGACTAAATTATATTATCTTGGTTTTTATTTTTAGTTTAATTACTCAATTATTAATTACTATAATTTTTACGTAAAAAATTTCCGACAATGAATATAAAATTAATACTTTGTAAACTACCACTTCCGGTTTTCAGATATACACCAAAAGTTAATGAATTCATGGTACTGATGCATTAAGTAAATATATCAAATTTTATCAAAATCCGTTCAATCTGTACCGCTCTATACCGACACACAACGGACAGACGGACAGACATCATGCTGAAAATACTTTTTTCTGTTAACAAATTGCATGATTGTAAAAATCTCCAAATGTGAAATTTGGTGTGAAAAGAATACCTTCCCTTCTTATCTTCGGTAAAAAGAATAATTTTACATTAATGCATAACATAAATGAATTTCTAAATTTTTTTTCAATAGTAAATATAAATTAATGGAATCAATTATTAATATAAACTAAAACTTCACATTCTTTCTTTTTTAATGATCCATTGCTATTCTCTTTCTCCCCCTCACTCTAACTAAAATATACATCCCTCTCTCCTATATTAAACCAATTCCATTAAGATTACTAAACAAAAACACTTGTTGAACATATGTGGAATTAGACTGGATCTCTTATGGATATTTTGTTGAATGCCTTTTAGAAGATTTAAATATCCAAATGTGTATGAGAAGATCATATTACAGAGGCAAATCCATTTTCATAAAGAAAAGCATGAATTATAAATAACATATTTTTATCAATAATAATTCATTGGGATGGTTCATTGTGCACAAAAAAATAATTAGAAATTCTTAGAAAAATCAAATAATTCAATTATATACAGTGGCGTAGAGTGATCTATTATGTTGGGGAGGGGGGGTCAGGGGATCTCCCCCGGAAAAAATTTTGACAAAATAGATTATTTATTTATTCATAACGTTTAGACCAGTGGTTCTTAAACTGTGGTCCGCGGACCCCTGGGGGTCCGCGAAGCCTTTACTGGGGGTCCGCGGTCCTCGGAAAAAAATCATCGTAAAAATATATACATATATAAATATTTAAAGTTCATTGTTTAACTATATCCTCCTAGAGAATTACGGCTATAATTTAATACTATTAATAATACTATTTTATTTTATTAAATTGATAATTATGTCAATTAATTTTTTGTGAATAAATAAACATATATAAAAAACTATATATAAAATTTGAATTTTCATCCATTCATTCATTTAAAATCATTTTTCGATTGTTCCTTTAAAATAACCCCTCTTAGGGGCTCGGAAGGGGAGGCATATAAGGGAATTTTCTTTCACTTTGTTATTGGGGAAAACCAGGGGAGGGGACAGTCTTACCCGGAAAAACCCAAATTGTCAGCGTCCACTCTGGGGTTTTAAACAGTTTTAAAGCAAATGTTAATTATAAGTTCATTTCTCAACGAGTTGTATCTTTAAATTATTTTTATTAATGTTAATTATAAGTTCATTTCTCAACGAGTTGTATCTTTAAATTATTTTTATTAATTTAATTAATTATAATTAAATTATAGCTAATAATAGTTTATTATAGCTAATAATTTTTTTTAATTTTTAGTGTAATTTGCATGATCATTATTTTATAAAAACACTAAACACATTTTGCAATTTCCCAGAAAGGCTGTTTTTGAGAGTAAGTATAAGTTAGTTTTATGAATAAAAAATATTTATTTTAATAATATTTTAGAATCAAATTACGAAATTAATAATATTTTAGAATCAAATTACGAAATATATTTATTATATAAATTAATATTCATTTAAAATGATATTAAATCATTTATTTAAAATTATTTAAAACATTTATTAAAATGATTTAAAACATTCATTTAAAATGATATTAAAACATTCATTTAAAATCATATTAAAACATAGCTAGTAAATAATAATTCGTTATATTTATATTATATTTATATTATATTTATATTATTGTAGTTCAATGTTAATAAATTACTCCATAAAATGGATCGTTGGCTACAAACTGGTTCAACACAGAAACGGAAAGAATCAGATGATGAGGCATCAACAGCAAACTCTACCAAGAAACGCAAAACTAGAAAATATTCGGATGATTATTTATCATTTGGATTTACTTATATTTGCAACAATGATGTGGAAAGACCAGTCTGCGTTCTATGTCAGGAAAGTTTATCCAATGAAAGTATGAAACCTGCTAATCTCAGACGTCATTTACAAACAAAGCACAGCGAGCATGTTAGTAAGTCTATCGAATTTTTTAAAATGAAAAAAGAAGAACTTAATTCAAGTCAGAAATTGATGGTAAAGACGGGATCTGGTGGTATGAGTAAGAAAGCAGTAATGGCATCATATGAAGTAGCTCTACTTATTGCTAAAGCAGGAAAGCCGCATAATATAGCAGAGCAATTAATTCTTCCTGCTACAAAAGTAATTACAAATATAATGTTAGGAACTAAAGCAGCAAACGATATAAATTTGATTTCATTATCAAATGATACGGTTAAGAATAGGATTGAAGACATGTCATGTAATATAAAAGAAGAATTAATATCGAGAGTGCGCAAAAGTCACTATTACTCATTACAATTGGATGAAAGTACTGATGTCACTAATAATGCCAATTTGTTAGCTTTCATTAGATATGAGTTTGAAAATCAAATACAAGAAGATGTATTGTTTTGTGATTCACTACCTTCACGAACGACAGCTAATGACATATTTAACAGTTTGAATAATTTTATAACCGAAAATGAAATAGAGTGGCCAAAATGTGTTGGAATTTGCACTGATGGTGCTCGTGCAATGTCAGGTACAAGAACTGGATTGATTGCTCTTATTAAAAATGTTGCGCCTCAGGTTGTTTGGAATCATTGCTGCATTCACAGAGAATCATTAGCAGCCAAAAATATGTCACCAGATTTGAAAAGAACATTAGACGAAGTAGTTAAAATTGTCAATTTCATTAAGGCTCGTCCACTTAATTCCAGAGTTTTTAAAATTTTGTGTGAGGAAATGGGTAGTCAACATACACATTTATTATTACATACAGATGTACGTTGGTTGTCCCGCGGGAAAGTACTCATTCGCCTTTTTGAGCTTCGAGATGAAATACGATTGTTTTTAATAGATGCGCATTTTGAACTGACCGAATGTTTCAATGATTTTATCTGGTTAGCTAAGGTGGCTTACTTGACTGATATTTTTACAAAATTGAACGAACTTAATTTGAGCCTGCAAGGTACTGTTGTAAATATATTTAAAGTTGAAGATAAAATAGAAGCAATGATTAAAAAAATCGACTTGTGGTCGAAACGCATCCAGAACGGTGTATATGAGTCTTTTCCAACTCTCAATGATTTCATAGAAAGCTCCAGTGAAAAATTGCTTAATCAAACGCGTCAATTATTTGTTGAACATTTAATTACTTTGAAAAGCAACTTCAGGAAGTATTTTTCTACTCCTGATCCTTGCAATAACTGGATCAGAGATCCATTTAATATGGAAATTACAAATGCTAAACATTTATCTGCACCTGAACAAGATATTCTCGTGGAATTATCATGTGATACAACTTATAAACTAAAATTTAACAAAACTGAATTGAGCAACTTTTGGTTACTTCTCAGGTCAGATTATCCTGCGCTTGCAAATAAAGCACTTCAACACTTGATTCCATTCTGCACAACATATTTATGCGAACAAGCTTTTTCGGTACTATTTTATATTAAGTCTAAATATAGAAACAAATTAAATGTAGAGCCGGATCTTAGATTAAAAGTTTCCAATATTAAGCCAGATATTGAGATTCTTGTTTCAAGAAAACAACTGCATACATCTCATTAAATATGTAAGTTATATTTAATGAGATAGATGCAGTTATTTTTTAAAATATTTCTTATTTAATATTTTCTGAAAAAAATTATAAAATATTTATATGAATTTAATGTAAGTACCCATTATAATTTGTGAGATTTGTTGCTATGACAATGTTTGTATTTTCTTTCTTCAATATTATAATTTCTAATAAAATGTGTTCTACAATATGCAAAAAAATCGTTATTCACCAATCACTGTTAGAAATATTCATCATATATCCTTGTCCTTATGAGATCGTAAGCCAGAAATTAATTAATAAAATGACGAAAAGTACCTAAAGTTGTGATGGGGGTCCGTCAAAAAAAATTTTTTCAAGTGGGGGTCCGTGGAGTACATAAGTTTAAGAACCTATGGTTTAGACTATACTTATACGTAATTTAAAGATTTTTTTTTTTACTTTTGGGTTCTTAGTTACAAAACTAATCACTTTTAAATTTATTTTTTGCACAATGTTTGGGGGGCACGTATGGATATTATATTATTATTAATTTAAAAATTTAAAATTTTTTATAATAACTTTTTTAGAAAAAAAAGAATATTATATTTAATAATCTTTGGTTTAAAATTAATTTAAATAATTTATAATTAAGATGTTAAAAATATTTCAAGATTTTTTAGTTAAATATTTAATTCAGAGATTATCATTATTATTATTATAATTATTCAGTATATATATATATATAATTTAATTTTCTTAAATAATTTGAATAATATGAAAATAATTAATGATTGTAAATATATTTTATATTAATAGTTTATTATATTTAATACATAAAAATATTAAAAATAAAGTATTGTATGACGAAAAAATTAAGTCTCATGAAATTTTTATGGATATATAAATAAATTAATATTTATTTAAATTAATATGAATATTGAAGTTAAGAGCCTTGAGAAGTCGACGATAAGAAATAAACATGAATCTATTTATCTAATTTATTTATATTCATAAGTTAAAATAATATATAAATATTATATGTCATAAATATTTATAATTATTTTATAAAAAATAAATTCAATTATATAAAATAATAATTTTCTTTTATTACATATTATTACCGTGGGTGTTTAAAGGGACAAATCAATGATTTATTTTCATTTAATCTGAATCTTAATTAAGAAACCAATCCAAGAGTATAAAGCTGGCTTGGTTGGTGCACAGCCAGACAAGCAATAAACTGAATTCTAACGGATTCTTGACGATAGAAATGTTTTCAAAATCATAAAATCAAAATCAATAAATAAATATTAATAATTGATATCATAATTACTAGGTATACAATAAATAAATAAATAATTAAAAAAAAATTAAGAGAGGATAAAAATATAAATTAATCATAATAGCATTAAAAATATATATAAATATACATATGTAAGTTTGAATGAATATAATGTGGATAAAATTTAGATTATATTTTCAAAACGGTTATAATTTTCATTTTCTCTATGAATATTATTATTATAAATTGAATAATAATACTCCTCATAATGATTTTATTTTGAATCTTGACGAAATAGATATACAGAATTGAAGAATTTTTATTTTTTTGGGTATTTTTAAATAAAAAACATCAAAATATATAAATAAAAATATAAATAAATAAATAAATAATTTAAATTGTCATATGATAACAAAATTAAATCTTTTTTTTTTATTACTTTTTTTTTAAGGTTAGATTTGTCACCATAAGTATTTTCATTGTCAAAACCATAAAGATAAAATAAATAAATAACAATAACCAATTTCGAATCAATTTTTTATACTTTCATTTATTTCATTCTTATTTTTTTTTTTTTGCACAGGTAGAATTAATTTATAAAGTAATATTATACAAAATTCAACAAAATAAATAACTCAAATCACCTTGAAGAAATAATAAATAAACAAATAAACTAATTAAAATTAAAATAAATAAATAAATAAATAAATAAGAAAAAAAACTATATTCAAATTTAATTCATACAAAATTATTATATTTTCATTAATGGAAGTACCGGGACCCCGAGCCTCGGCTCGGTACTTAAGTTAAAAAAAATGATTCATTATTATTGGGTTTGGCTGGTAATATTAATACCTGGGATACCGAGCTGTCGCTCGAAAAAATATTTAGACATTATTATAGACATTTTCATTCTGTAAATTAAATAATTTTATTTCATTTAAATAAATATCTATTTTTAAATAATTTTTTTCTCTACATTATTTATCTAATTCTGACAATATATTAAGATCACACCGGGACCCCGAGCCTCGGCTAGGTAATTAAGTTAAAAAAAAATGATTCATTATTATTGGATTTGGCTGGTAATATTAATACCTGGGACACCGAGCTCGCTCTACCCTTTAAAAAATATTGATATACAATTCTTTAATTATTTATTACAATTATTAAATGTATTAAATAATATTTTATTGAAAAAATATTAAAAATTATAAAACTATCTAAAACTTAATTAATAAAAGAACAATGAATAAATAAATCACGAAAATAGATTAAAAAAAAATGGGGGAGTAAAAACAATTGTTCTTACCGCTGGTCTATGATATTTTGATAATTACAAAGATATTTTTACCATCTTTCAAAGACATTTATTTGTTTTGTTGTTTTTTTTTGAAAGAGATTAATAAATATATATATATTTTATTAAAAATAAATATTTTTAATTTTATTTTGAAATTAAATAATGAATTTTAAAATATTTTTATATTTTATTAAAAATAAATATTTTTAATTTTATTTCGAAATTAAATAATAAATTTTAAAATATTTTAAATATAAAAAAAATATTAATACAAAATAAAAAAAGGCGGGAGTAAAATTTCAAAATGGATGCCATTTACGTCACCCATATATAATTTTCAATTAAGAAATTAATAATGAAGCTGTAAGTTTCAAGAGATGTGATCAATAAAACTCAATTTTTCTTTATAAATACTATATCTAGTGTGAATTTGAAAAAAATCGTTAGAGTGGTTTTTGAGAACCAATGGTTATAGATAAATAGATATATAGATAAATAGATATATAGATATATAGATATATACAATTTTAGCTAGCATAATAAGATAAGATTTAAACTCATACTGATATATATTAATGAAATATTAATTAATATAATAAAAAAACAAAATTTTATTCTTATAGAAATACTAGACGAACCAATTTAAGTTTAAACTGAATTTGTAACTAACTTCATAATGTTAGACATCACATACATACGACGGAAATTATGTAGTTTGATTAATTCTTAAAAATTTAAAATAGAAAAATATTTCTAAAGTATTATTTAATTGAAATAAAATATTTCTGAATAAAATTGAGAATATAATATAACATAAATTTTAAAATTTAAATATCTTGAAGAAGTTTGATTAAGTTTTCTTTTTTTTTTTACTAAATTAAATATAAATGACACTCTTGAAAGATTTTTTTTAATGATTTAAGTTTAAATATTAATAAATATGTATATTTTATAAATTTATTTGGTATACTATATTTTGCCATGATTCAAATTATAATATAATATCTTATCTTATTATGCTAGCTAAAATTGTTTATATATATAGCCATCGGTTCTCAAAAACCGCTCTAACGATTTTTTTGAAATTTACACTAAATATAGAATTTATAAAGAAAAATTAAGTTTTATTGATCACATCTCTGGAAAAATACATCTTCATTAGTTTTTTCTTAATTTAAATTTATATATGGATGACGACACTATGTCATCCATATTGAAATTTGACTCCCGCCTTTTTTTAAAGAATTTTGTATTAATATTTTTTCATATTTAAAATATTTTAAAATTTTTTATTTAATTTCGAAATAAAATTAAAAATATATATTTTAATAATATTTTATAATTATAAATTACGATATATATTTATCATTCTTCCAATAAAAAAAAAAAAATTCATGCACTTAGAAACATACCTAATAATACATATTTATGTATTATTGAGGACCCCAGTTCCATTTATTTTAATCAGATTGATTCAATGATGCAACATTTAATAATTATAATAAATAATTAAAGAATTGTATATCAGCTCGGTGTCCCAAGTATTAATATTACCAGCCAAACCCAATAATAATGAATTATTTTTTTTTAACTTAATTACCGAGCCGAGGCTCGGGGTCCCGGTACTTCTAATTATAAGAGAAGTTTAATATTTAATTAATTACGATATTAAATAAATAACCAAAATGTAAATAAAAATAAAAACATATTAATTAATTAAAAAAAACAATGATAGAATATATATTATACAAAATGTTTTATAAGTACCAAATAAATAACGAACTTTTGTCAAAAAAAAGTATTTTTCTCACCCCTCCGATAACTTGATAGGTATCTGCCCTACATAGAGAAAATATGGTTAACGAGGGGTTGCCGATTTTCACCCCTCAATGTATATAATATAATCTCTCTCTCTCACTCTCTCTCTCTATATATATAAATTATTTTAGTTAGAAGCAATCACCAACGTTTTTCTTTACTTATGGAAAGTAATAGATAGAAAATTGAAAAACAATAAAATTATGGCATATTCTTTTCTAATCCCAAAAGAATTATTTTTAAATTTACTTTTTTTTATTTATTTATTTAATAGTTCTCTTTAATTTTTAATCAAAATATTTATTATTAAAGCGAATCACTATCAAAAAGATAAATGAATTTTAAATGATATTTTTTATGACAAGTTTTTATTTATTTAATAATAAATTATTAAAAAAAAAAAATAATAAATATCTAAATTTTATTTTTAATTTTATAATATTAATTAATAATTTATAATTTTTCAATCACATGGTTCATTTTAAAAATATTTTATTGGTAATTATATTGAATGGTCATCCAGTTATGGATTTGAATAAAACTCTACAGTGGGTTCATTTTTTTATTTTAAATAAACTTTTCTTATGCAATTTTTGCGGATCGCTTCTAGTTTACGAGATAAAAAAGGATTAAAGTTTGGATATAAATCCATTGATATTCTATTTATCTACAATGTTTTATTACTTTGACCATAAGAGGGCTCCACTAAATTTCGTGTTTTTTTTCAGTACGGAATGATATAGAAAAATTATAAAATTAATTTTTTAAATAATCCAGTCATGGATTTGGATTAAACTTTAAGAAGTGCGTTCCTTTTTCAATTCCAAATAAACTTTTCTTATGCAATTTTTGCGGGTCGCTTCTAGTTTACGAAATAATAACGATTAAAGTTTGACAGATTAACTTATTATGAACCTCGAAATATGATGTCATTAAGTAATGTTTTATTCACTAATTATTCACTTAATCCTAATTTTGGGTTTGGATATAGGGAAATTATTTAATTAATTTTTTAATTTTTTTATATCTAATAATTCGAACTGAAAAAAAAAACGAAAAAAATCAAACAAAAAATAGTGGAGCCCTCTGATGGTTAAATTAATAAAACTTGAAAGCTAAATAGAATATCAATGGATTTATAAGTAAATTTTAATAATTTTTATCTCGTAAAGTAGAAGCGACCCCCAAAAATTGCATAAGAAAGTTTTATTTAGAATTAAAATAAGGAAAGTATTATCCAAATCCATGACTGGATGACCAGTTTATATTATTATAAAAGAAAAGATTAATAATAATAAAACAAAATTCAACGGAATAACAAGGAAATATAACAATTTATTTATAAAAATCGTTGACCAAATAAGGGAAGAAAGGATGTAGGAATGTGATTGATGCAACAAATTTTGCTAGTGGTGATTCAGGAATTATGGAACAATTAATTGATCAGAAGGATTAAAAAATGGACGGAATTAATAATAAAAATAAATGATTGATGTATTCATGATATCATAATATCTATTGTTTTTTTTATGAATCAATTTGAAAGGAGAGGGGGGTAAGGTTGCAATGCTTACATGATTTAATCGTGGCATGGAGGCGGCACGGGACATTGCCCCACGCCTCCAAATACTCCTAATTCGGGCACGTTCCCGTCTTGGAGTGGACGTCGACGACGAGGTATTCCCAGTACAATGGGATGGTTGTACCATCGTCGACTCCCTGTCCAGGGTGCGCACCGCCAATAGACGACACGCACCCCCGTCATCATCTACAACCATGATCTCTCACTACACTTCTCACCCACACTGACACTGTCACTAAAGAAACAACACCACTTGACAGATGACAACATCCACTTTACAAAACAACGACAACCGAGAGGATTACCAACAACAGCACGCATTCTGCACGACAGACCCTGCGCGACTGACAAAACCGGCCGAGTAACGAACGCGTCTTCCCCTCTCCTCGCTCTCCCTCCATTCCCCCACCCTTCCTACCTATCTCTTTCAACTGGGCATCCCCCTACACCCCTCCTACAGAGATAAAGATATGAAATCCAGTTTTTCAACGATAAATCCCTACTCACCAATATATATTATAAATATAGAAATCGTAATATTAATAATAATAATAATAATAATAAATTAAGGCCAAAATTTACAATATAAAAAAAAAAATCAAATATGATACGTCAATTATTTCATCAACCTAAATGACATTCTTTTTATTTTTCTCATTAAATATCTACATTTATAGAAACGATTTCGAAAATAAATGAAATTTTAAACTTTTCAATTTTTTTTTTATATTTAAATTCAATAAAATTAATTATATATGAAAGTAGATTAATTTTATTTTATTTGAAAATCCATTCTAAAATATTTCTTATTTATTGGATTTAAAAATAGGGCATAATTTATCAATTTAAATTATACTAATAATATTATTAGTTATATTTATATTGTTATTCTAACAAAATTTTATTTTACTTATTAGTAAATCATTTAAAATTAATTATTCATTTATTATAGAATTTTAATTTTCAAAAACAAATAAATAAATTAAAATTTAGAATATGAATAACAAATGATAAATATACTAGGTCAGGTCAAAAAGTCAGTGACTTTTTGAACAAACACAACTTTTTGGATATAAAATTATTTTATTTTTCAACGTACTCTCTTTGAGTTCTATACACTTTCTCCAACGTTTCTACAATTTTTTTATCTCTTCCAAAAAAATAAGTTTTGTCGAGAACATAAAAACATTTGTTTGGGAGATGATTTCATCTTTGGAGTCAAATCTCATTTCGCCGAGCCATTTCTTCAGGTTTGGAAACAAGAAATAGTCACTCGGGGCTAAATTCGGTGAATAGGGCGAATGAGGAAGCAATTCGTATCCCAATTTATGGATTTTCATGGAAATTCACATTTTTTTTCTTTTTCTTCTCCAATCACGAGTTATTAATGGATGTCAAACAAAAACTAAAAAACCCATCTGGTTCAAATTTCGAGAGGAGTCAGCTGCTGGTTGCCTGCTGATAGGAGCAGTGTTTCCATTTCATTTAAGAGACGGGAAAATCAAAAAGTCACGGAATTATGGACTTACCCTAAAATGTATAAAACTTTATGTAATTAAATTTTAAATTTAAATTAATTTGTCAAAAAGCAAGGAAATAATTTAATTTCATTTTAATAAACTTTAATTATAAAATGTAACTAAATATAAAATATAATTAATGCTTGCAACCACAAATACTAGCTATTTATTAGAATATAAAATAGTTTTAAAATACAGTCACTACTATATAGTATATAGATCGTTCTATTTTAAATGAGTGATAAAAAAACTAAATACTATATTAGACTTAATAATTTTCTTTTTATTAGTTATTTTAATAATTTTCTCGTAATTAATAGGGTAATTCCTAACATGATACTTAGATAAAAGCAATATTGTATAAATGTGAATACGACTACGTACTATTATTATTGCCTTTATTATGTTCTTTATTAGTCTATAGTATTCTATCAAATAATTTTACAACAATATTTTGTAAAAGACTTGTATTACAATTTTCTAAAAGGTAATGTAAAATATTATTGTTGTAAGATTAGTTTAAATATTAAATCAATTAAATTAATTTGTTTAGATTAGATTTTACTATTTATTTATTGATTCATGCCTTTTTTTTATGAGTATTTTATTACTTCACTATTATAGTTCATAGTTATAATCATAGTTATATTAAGAAATTCAAAAATACAAAGAGAAGATATAGCTTAAATACAGATATTCTAAAAGAAAGTAACTTTAAAATATAAAGAATAGAAACCAAAATAATAATAATAAAGAAAGTTTGATCAAATTAATTTAGAATATACGAGGGGTGTTAAAAGTATTCTCGGTAACGGGGTAATTTAGCAGTGACGAAGGGATTTAAATTATTTCAGTTGGTAACGACACTCCCTGAGAACATAACCTCAAAATTTCATTTATTTATCATTAGTACTAATCTAATTATCGTTGGTGTAAGAAGACCAGAATGACTGATGCGACAATGTTGAGAATAATGCTTTGAAGAAATAAAGCATACACCTTACAGCCCAGACCTTGCCCCCAGTGATTACTTCTTGTTCCTTCGACGATAAAAAGCAAGCTGAAGGTGGCAATTAACGCACATTTTGTGGACAAGGAGGAAAAATATTTTTTAGAGGGAATTAAAAAGTTAGTTTCCCGAGCAAACAAGTGTATTGAGGTTATGGGGACTACATTGAAAAATAAATTTTAGAAGTTTCTGCATTTTCCTTCATACGTATACCGAGAAAACTTTGAACACCCCTCGTATAATAATATTCCAAAAGAATATACGATATATACATTAAATAAATTAAAATTTAAAATTTACATAAGAAATAGTAATAGGAGTAAAGTTTTAAAGTGTAAATTGTTTCATCCAACGCCCTTCTATTTGGTTTTTAGTCCTGACTCCATTTTTTTACAGGTCAGTAAATGATTCCATTTATTATATTTGCCTATTCTATTATAGTCTTACATTTCATATAATTCATTTTTGCCTGTTTATTATGGAAGTATGTTGTTGTTCAAATAAAGTCTTCTAAGGAAAGAGGGCTAAATTCAGTGTTGGTATCAATGAAAATACATAAGTATAATTTTTTTCTCAAATAAATTATCCATTATTCTTTGTCATCTTTTTGAATGATAGAATAAGAATTTTCTATAATTTTAAAGTGATGATTTCTCTTACCTGGTTTAATATATCAATTATTTATGGTATTGTGTGTACACAATTAAAGATTTTACTTTAACCAAAAATTATTTACTTTCACTTTTCTTAATACGTACAATGTATATGTTTGCATTTACTAAATATTAATTTTAAAAATATAATAACAATAATATAATTGTTATTATGAAGAATTCTTTATAAAAAATTGATAAAAAAAATTTGAATCAATTTTTTGCTATAGAGATAGTTTATTACGATAAATTAAAATTTTCGATGTCGAGATTTTGATGTTTTATACGTTTTGATGGTCCCTGAGTCATTTTCAAATATCTGTGTTTGTGTGTATGTATGTAGACAAGATTACGCAAAAACGGTTTGAGCTAGAATAATGAAATTTCGTATATGGGCATTTTTCAAAATTCGTAGTTTTCTATCAACTTTTGAGAAATGTAGCTCAACCGGAAGAGGGTCATTACCTACCACGTTTTGATTTTTTGCCTCTAAAGTGACCATAAAATTAAAGATATATGTTTAATAATTTTTCACATTATTAAAAATTGTAAACAATGCTATATATGGAATTTCAGCTTGATTGAATCGCTGAAAGTACCGGAATTAATTTTTTACATTTTTTAACACGTTGACTGCCAATCACGCGCCACGTGTCATCAATAAAGAGCCAAACATGCGAATTTTTTAAATTTTTAAATTTTGACTTAAAAATGAAGGTAAAGGTTTTAAATTTATAAATTTGATATATGTTAATTAATTAATTTAATTTAATAACAATACTATACTGTAAATTTAAATTTTTTAATTAATTAATTAATCCAATTTAATAATTTTTAATTTAATTTAATTATTTATTTTATAATTAATTTATAGTTTAATTACTTAAATTTAATTTAAATATAATATATGTTAATTAATTCAATTCAAATTTGTGAGATAGTCGAGTGGAGACACTCCAGATTATTTAATATTTAATCATTTTAACAATAAATATGAAATAAAACAATTTTAATAAATTTATATAGACTTAAGTTATCTTATGTAGAAGGATAGTAAGAGAGTTTCGATATTGAATAGAGGTGGCTTAGAGAAGTCATTTTGATTTATGGTAAGTAAAAAACACGTCAAGAGAATATACGTTAAGATATACGTTGCTTTTTTTTCTTTTATTTTGGCGCCATGAAAACTGATCTTTTATTTTTAATGTAAGTTTTGCTTCAAAGCGAGATGTCTAGAAACTTTGGTCAGTTTCAGACCATAATCAACCTTCTTTTTGACCTCCACTCCATTCTTCTGCCATCATCCCTTCTCCTTGTTGCCCTTTGACATAAACCATGAAAAACATGGCAATTCTTTTTTATTCGTATTCTCGAAATTTTTGTACACGACCTAGAATTTATGAACCGGTTTCGATTATATAAGACTTGAGGGCAGTCTTAAAACGAAAAGTAGAGGAGGAGGTGGGAAGATGGGAGGGGGAAAGAAAGGAAGGGTTTAATTTTTGTTTGTTTTTTTTTTGATGGAAATAGAATGCAAGGTTAAATTATTAACAAAACAAAAACACCATTAAATTTTGATTATAAAAAGCAAAAACATAATTATAATATTATTTTGTTTTCTTTTCCACCTTCGATTTATATTAATAGGCATTCATTTATTTATTTGTTGATTTTTCACAGTTCAATAAATACTCGAGGTTAACAAATTTACCCTACAACTTTTGTTTTATGAAATTAAATTAAATATAAATTTGATGTTATTTCAATTTTATTCTATTATAATAATTATAAAGAAAATCAAACTTACATAGTAAATGACTGGGGTTATTTAGTATTTACACGATAATATATATAATAACCTAATAATAATAATTATTATTATTTCTTAAAAATTGAGAATATCATTTTATTCGATTAAATGGTTAGAATGAAAGAAAATCATCCACTTTATTTAAATTTAAAATTTAAATTGAAACAACAAAGGAATGGATACAACAATAAAAACTTGATTTTTAAAATTAATAATAATTTAAATAAGGGTTGAAATAAATGTAAACCATCTATTTCAATTATCTGATTTGAGACAACGTAAACATTAATTTAAATAATTTTCTTATTATATTATTTTATAATATACAATAAGTAGATATTATAACCTCAATAATATATTTTATTAATTAATAAAGTAGAATAACAAACTATGGATCTGCTTAGTTATAAAGAAATATATTCTACGTGTATATGTATATGTAATTGTTAAAATTATAAGATTATTTCTTATCATTCCTGTGAAACACAGTATAATATATTTGATAAGTATCATTTTATTTTCACATCATCTAAATTTAATTATTTCTTTTCTTATAAGAATTCTTTAATTTACCTTATCAATAAGAATCACACAAGGTGAATATAAATTCTTTTTACATATTTTCAAATAAATTATCTCAAATATTATTATATAAAAATAAATTAAATTTAAATAAAAAAACAACATAATTTAAATAATAGCTAATAAAAAAACTAAAAAAATACAATTAAAATAATCAATGTTGAAATATTAATCCATCCAACACATTTTAATTACTTAATTGTTTTAATAGTATTATTTTTTAATAATCAACTGTCAGATTGAATTTGATTATATATTCTACCCACTCTCCCATCTGATATCGATTCGGTCTCCACTGTTTTTTTTTTCGTGTAATACATTGCGAATTAGGTACATAGATTGTATATTATGAAATTTACATACAATTGTAGAATGAGAAAAAAGTAGATCCTGTTGGATTAACATAATAAATAATTAATTCCTTGATTAAAAGTAACTTTTTGGAAGAATGCCAAAAGATTTATTAATAATTCACCAATAAAAGGGTATACAAAAAATGATATATATTTTTTAAGAGTTGCAAATTTTTCAGAATAAATTTAATAGAATATTATATTAAATTTAATAGATTTAATTTAGAAATATTTCCTCGTTTTTTTTTAATTTTCTAAATATATAATATATCTTTTGTAATTATTGTAAAAAATGTTTTATATAGTAGTAGTCCATGAACTTTCGACCTATTTATTAGTTTAGGTAATTATATTTATAATCATTGTATAATACATAATTTTTAAATAAATGTAATTTTATATATATATGGAAAATTAATAGGAATATAATGTCAAAATTGTTAATAAGATAATTAAAACAAATAATAATATTTAACTTCCGGTGAACTGAAATTATGTAAACATTTAACCTTTTTAATTATTGATATACAATCTGCATTTATCTAAATAATAAAATTTCTGCAATTGCAATAATTGAGAAAATGTATTTATTTATTTGAATTTAAAATGATTTTAATAATTTTATTTATAAATAAATAACATAATAAAATGTTTAACTGATAGTTAAAAGACATTAAGTATTATAAAATCAGATTGGGTTTGAATTCCACTTTTAAATGTTAATCGCATTTTTTAAATTCTGGGGGAAATGTCGATTTCTACAGAATAGGTGTTTGCAGTTTTTTAAGAATTAAGATTTCTTGTCAATACATCCAATCAATCAAAATATTTTTTTCAGTTCTAACTCTTTAAGCCTAATATTGTTTCTCTAAAACAAAAATACTTGTTACATGATCCTTAATATCAAAAATGAATGTGATTTTTTATGGGTTCCAAGAGACATTGTGGAATCGTGGGAAATGAAAAAGTGTAAAAGTATAAAGAGAATAACTGAGGAATGACCTTTCTTAGTAAAATTACTTATTGATGAATTAAGTTCGCTAAAAAAAAAACATAAGGTGAAACTGAGGGATATGATAGGACACAATTCGGGTTTTGCCAAATCTCAAACCCTAATACCTGTTATGACAATTTTATTGGTGTTAAATGTACCAACGACTATTAGGAACTTATAGATATAAATTATAGCTTTATTTTTAAAAATAAGAACTACTAAAATTTCCAAAAATAAAAATATAAACTTTTGAACAATATCTCTTACAGGAGTCGAATTTTTGGCACCACTGTGAGGGATATGGCTTATGGAAAATTACATGTAAATCAAAAATAAAAATTCATAAACTTGAATTGTTTATATATTTAATAAGGTAAGAATTAAGAATTAAAAAAGTATATAACTTAAATAATATATTTACACAAGTTCTCTCATCTTATTAAATGTACTCATTTTGTCACTGCAAATGTAAAACGCGTGTCATATTCTACCTATACGCTTCTCAGACACAATTTAATCTTGCAAATAACAAATAAATAATGAGGGATATATGAATCAATAAATCTTAATATAAATTTTAAAGAATGTGAAAAACGTCAGATATCCAATACTTACAAAATTACAAAATAAAACAAATTACAAGGCTTAAAAATAAATATAATGATGATATGAAATTTTGCATGTGTTGATCTTCAAGATGACGAACAAAACAAATCCTCCTTAAATTTCGCTTATAAGTAATGTAGACTCGCTTTATTTGGTCACGCAGGTGTCTACACCATAAGGGTAGTATAAGAGATTTAGAAAACGCGCCATATCCCTAACCACATCATGTCTCTAGGTTTTACCTTATGTATATCCAGAAGGGCAACATAAATGAACTTTTCAAGAACTATTAAGGGTCAAAATTTATACAATACATTTATTGTCGACCGTTTTTTCATCGAATTTATTTGTTTAGAATAGTGCCAGTTCTTATGATTTACACATTGTTTGTGGATTTTTTAAAATAAAATTCGATTGAATATATAAACAGGCCATAGGAGAGTGACAGTGCTACTTGCCTTCTTATTAACATAGATATTATTGAATTTAATATTTAATTATATACTTATATGTGCTTAATTTATTTAATTGATTAATTTAATATTGATATGTATTTAAGTTATTAAGTAAAGTATCAATTCCGAACATGTTTAGAATTAGGAGATATTAGAAGATGTAAAAAAAAATATTGTTGGTATTAATGAAATATTTTTATAATTATTTTAACTTTAATTATATATAAGTGTTTGATGTCATATTTTTGTTATTTAGTATTTAATCACCGAAATTGTGAACCCAATACAAATAAATTGGTTTCTGATTGGGAAGAACAAAAAATTTTTAATTCTTTTATTCTTAATGAAAAAGAAAAAAAATATTGAGTTTATTTATAATTCTTCATCACAAATAGATTTTCTCTCTAAGATCTCTTAAGAATATAAATTTATTAATTTAATTGATTAATATAAGTTGCAAAATTGATCATTTGATTGACATGAAAAGAGAAAATGAAAAAAAAAAAAATAGAAAAATGAATGAATTCGAATGGGAATATTATCTGGGCGTAAACCTCGTCTTTGTACGACAACGTCCATCCGTGGTTGCCGTTATTGGTTGATGGGATTGTCGTGCGACGCTCGTCATTCTAATATCGATGAGGAAATGAAAAGGATTTGAGAAAGCAAGTGTGCGGGTGGGGCTCAGAAAGAGAGAGAGGCCCCTTTTAGGGTGAAACAACTAATTATGTGTGGATATAAATATATGGGACACCTCTGACAACATTCCATACTATCCATTCATCATCAACATCAAGAATAGACAACTCTCACTTTATAGAAATTAATTTATATGTTTATATATATAATATAATGCTAAATATTAATTGTTTTAACATTAAATATCAAAAAAATTGTTTCTGAGTGTAAGATAAAATCAAATTTTATTCGAAAAAAAAGACTATTAAGAATTTTATCGATTCAATGATTAATTAATTAAAGATTATAAAATTTGTTTAAATTCTATATTATTGCTAAAATACCTGGTTCACCGAGCCACCGTTCAAATAATTTAAAAGAATATAAAATAGTCAAAAACATACACTTTGAACGTATGTATAATGCTCAGAATGACAGAAAAGTATGACCTGTTTATATAGCATAATATATATTTCGTAATTTGATTTAAGAAAATATATTTTATATTTACGGAAGCGCTGTCTGATGTAGTTGCTGATGCCATTTAAATTTCCTATTTTAAATTAAGACAAAACTAATAAACATTCTGAAACAAGTTCAAATAATTTAAAAGTACGTATTAATGAACGAAAAGACAGATATGGATATAACCTAAATATTTTTAATTTTATTTTATTTGTAATATTTTGTATTACGGAGTTGCTGTCGTCATTATTTTAAATTAAGAAAAAACTAATGAAGATGATTTTTCCCGAGACTGAAACCAATACAGATCGATTTTTCTTTATAAAAATTATCTGTGTGAATTTCAAAAATACAAATATATATATATATAATTATATATAATTTTTGCAGGTATAATAAGATAAGATTGTCCCTTAAACCTTACTATGTAATAAACATTTACAATTAGTTACAAAATAGAAAATTAGTTTTAATAATCACTCATCATTGGATTGAAGTCATTTCATGGGCATCATTTTGGGGATTGCAAAATATTTGAGTATTGATTCATCAATACCAGAAAAAATTAGGTTTGTTTCTTTTGTCTATGAAAATTTCAAAAGTAACTTGAAAAAAAAATAACTATTAATCTCAGAATATCATAAAATTTTGATAAATAAAACTTTAAAATTTGATTTGAAAATTAAGAATAAAAATATGAAATTATTAATTATAGAAAAAAACACTTTTCAATGATTAATTAAGTCATAATCTATTTAAAATAAAGTTAAATTTAAAATAATAATTATATTTTAAATTTAACATAATAAAAATTATAATATAATAATATAATAAAATAATATATTATAATATAAAATAATAAAGATTCAGTTAAAACTAAACATATTTATTTCTCTTTGTTTTAATTTTTTCCCTTTATTTTTATTCATTTTGATTATTTTTCTTATCATTTGGTATGTCACGTTAAGTTCAATTAATCGAGCTTTCATGTTTGTTATTATCTTTCCAATCACGAAAGAATTATTCAAGTGTCTTTTGGATTCAATTAATCGATTTAAGGTGAATGTATGTGTATATAAATGTGTTTTTCAATTCTAGAAATGACACAAAGAAGAAATGACCGGATGAAGGAGGTAAAGTGAATGAGTGATAAGATATAAAAATAACATACCTTTCACTAAAGTTGAGAAAAGAAAGCAAATAATTGTTGTAATTTGAAAATACGAGATAATAATAAAAAAGAAGTATGATTTAAAAAATAACAAGTAAGTTTATTTAATTTAATTCGTTTTTAATTCATATTAAAAGAAAATAGAATAATTTTCACTTCAAAATCCAATTATGATTTTTATTTAAATTAATTAGTGACTATGTTTTAATATGTTGGGAGTATATATATATATTATTTTATGAATAATTAATGAGAAGAACAGCCACTAAGAAAAAAATTTGACCAATTATTATTTTTTATTTTTACGATCTCGCCAGATGGCGATGGCGAGAATTTTCGATGTCGAGATTTTGATGTTTTTATACGTTTTGAAGGTCCCTGAGTCATTTTCAATAAGGTTGAGAAAAATGTCTGTGTGTGTATGTAGACATGGTTACGGAAATACGGTTTGAGTTAGTATAATGAAATTTGGTAGACGGGCATTATTCAAAATTCGTAGTTTTCTATAAACTTTTGAGAAATGTAGCTCAACCAGAAAAGGGTCATTACCTACAACGTTTTCATTTTTTTTCCTCTAAACTGACCGTAAAAATAAAGAGTTATTTGATAGTTTTTCAAATGATTAAAAATTGTATAAAACTGCTATATATAGAATTTCAGCTCGATTGAATAGATGAAAGTACCGGAATTAATTTTTTAACACGACTGCAAATAACGCGCCAGCACGTGAAGTGGTACCATTAACAAAGAGCTGGTTTAATATATATTTATTAATTTTAATTTAAAATTTATAATTAATTAAATTTAATTTTAATATAATATATGTTAATTATTCCAATTCAAATTTGAACGAGGTAGTCGAGTGGTTTTTTTGTCTGTCAACCAGTTTCGGTATTAATTTTTCATTTCTTCATCAAAACCTACAATAATTTTGACTACAGAACATTTCAATTCAATTTTCACAATAATTTACAAACAATACAAAATAAGTATGTAAAAATTATACAAAATACAAATATGGTATATGGCAAAAGAAATTGAAATTTAGGAAAGGAGAAGAACTAATGATTGTTTGATGAAAATAAAGAGAAAAAAATGTTTCTACTAAATAGAATAAAAACAATAATAATTCACAATTAAATGCTTTTATAATTAAACAGAATAATCATTACTTAATTTTTTTTATTATTATTATAATTATAAAAATGACTATATCATTAGTAATAATCTTATCGTACATTTCAAAAATAGTTGAAATAATTCAACAAATTATTAATATTGCAAAATTCATTGATATTATTATCATAAGATTTTTGTAATTATTATAATATGAATTTAAAATTTATTTAATTAATAATGAAGACTAATTTATAAAATTTTTAATGAATGTTTTAAAAATGTTTTTTCTTATTATTTTTTTCTATAGTAAAAGTGATTTTACTATTTCCTGACAACATCTCTATAAATAAATATGAATTATACAAATTGCAAAAAAAATTTCAATGATTTGTAACTGTGGGTGGTGGCTGTTTGCGTGGGCGGACAACATACAAAAGAGGTCACCATCCACATAAGCAACAAGTGACTTTCTGTTCACCTGTCACAAAAAAAAATCTTAATAAATCAACCGTCAAAATGAATAGAAACCATGGAATTTTTATAAACAAAGTTAATTAATAAATATACCTTTAAATGTATTACATGGACAAATAATCAATCAACCATATAAATTAATAATGAAATTTTGTTTTTCTTCAATTTATATATATATATATTATATACACTATTGCTATAAGTATATTTAATTGATGATTGTTAAATTTAAATAACAAATCAGCTTACCCCTTAAAATTTGCTATATTAGTTTAATTTAACCGAAAATGATCACTCACACATTTATATTTCAAATATTACAAATGAAATAAAAAAATGGACCAGAAATTTTTACATGAAAAAAATTTTCATTTTAATTTTTGACAAGTGAAAATGTTTTAAATAATATATTTATAGAAAAATATTTTTATAGACATATTTTTAAAATGAAGTTGATATACAATTAAATGTAACTAAAATTAAATATAACAATATAAAATCTTGTAACAATAATTTTAAATTAAATAATCAATATAATTTAAAAAATTTATAGATCTATTTAATTTATGCACATTTCGGTTGTTTCACCATCCTCAAGAAACCTTTTTCTTCTTATGTTTATTAGTTTGTGGGTAAATATTAGAATAGATCAATAGAGACGTAATTTAAGAAGGTTTCTGATGATGGTGAAACAACCGAAATGTGCATAAATAAAATATATCTATAAATTTTAGATTACACTAACTATTTAATTTAAAATTATTCTTACAAAAATTTATATTCTTATGCTTAATTTTAGTACATTTAATTGCATATTAACTTCATTTTTAATATTTATAATAATGTATTTAAAAAAATGATTTCCAACGAGAATTTACATATATTTGTATATATAATATACAAATAGTGTATTATATACAATATAAGGTAGTTATAATATTATAGAACTATTATTTTATTTTTAATTTCATTTGTCAACTGTTTGATGATTTAAAAGTGCAATGTTGAAATTAATAAATATCACAAATACCCCTGTCTATAAAAAATAAAATATGAACAATAGGTCCAGGGTAAAGCAAAGTGACCCTTGAAATAAAATGAGGCCCTAATTGTGGGATTTAATATGTTATTAAAGTGAAAATTATTTCCAAGACCAACGAAAGGCAGAAACAGATAAAGAAGAATTAAACTGCCCGTTATATTTTTCTACGGAGGCGATATGGATCCTAGGAGTTCAAATGGTTTGTTGGCCCATAGAATCAAATGTAATCCCACACATCAACCAACAACTCAAACAAACAACCGCCCAAGCCTCAGTCAATTGAAGGTTGAACTCCAATAACTAAAGAAGGAATTGATTGTGGGCTAAACGATTATATTCACTAAAACATAATATATTACACCTACAAAATTCTTATATTTATTACATTTATAGTTCTTATTTCTTTTTTTTTATACAATATTTTAATAGGCATATCAAGATAAAGAAAAATACATTAGTATTTTTTTATATTTTAGAATTTTAACAAAACTTCGGTCAGTGTATACACTAACCAGTATGTGTTAAAATTTTACTTAAAGCATATAATGTATATAATAAATACCAACGCTTTAATTATACGATACGATTATATTCGATATATATACGATGTGATTTGTTTCAATTTACAATTATTTAATTGATTTCCAGTGTTTATTTGTAAATCAATTCTGGAGTACATATAAATATAATTACTAATTTTAAAAAAATAAAATTAGTAATATAATATTTTTATAAAAATAAAGTGTATAGTAGAACAAAATAAAAATGTAGGAAAATTGAAAATTAAAAGTTCAACTAATATCATTACTTTTATGAAAAATGTAAATGTAGATGTTCAAATATTTCAACAACATAAAAGCTATTCAAATGACCCTATATTGACAATTAATAGTAGAATAGGGAGAAGGCGTTAGTTGTATTTTCTATTTTATTTAAAATATAAAGTTTATCATTCGTAATTTTATACTAAATATTGATTAATAATAATTGGAATGATTTATATATGATTTGGTGTAATTTTTACAGCTAGTATAGTATATATATATATATATATATATATATATATATACAGTGAACGGTATATATAAGCAACTTATTTGAACCAATTTCAATAAAAAATTGAGAAAAGTTGCTTATAGGGATTGAATTTAAAACACAAAAACATTAATTAATTAATTAATTAACAGAAACACACAGAAATTCTAGTAACTATTATAATCAACAGAAATTAACTTCAACACTGGCAGCACAAAATTGAGTTTTATATTCCAATAACAGAATTTTTACAATTTGAGATTATGTTGATGTGAACAGCAGTCAACTCAAATATTTAGCTTTAAAAAAATAAGTTGCTTATACGGAGAGTTGAACTAAAAAAAGTTTGTTGTATAGAGAATGCTTATAAAGAATATTGCTTATAGAGAGGTTGCTTATATAGACCGTTCACTTTATATATATCTTCTTCCTAGGATTCGTCTCTTGCGTGGTCTACTAATTTGAACAGCTTCCAAGGGTCCTGTCCATCGAAGAAAATCTCCAGTCGACTTGTCGCGAGAGTCTGACACCGGAGTGTGTGGATGGGGGTGGGGATATGTGAAGGATAGTTAATATTGAATTGATGGGACTCATGATTTAATTAGGTTTGGGACGCGACTATCTTAATGGAGGGGGAGAAAAAGTCATGGTTTGCAGGGTTGCTTCTCTGAAGTGGACCAAACTCTTTATCGGGGTCATAGAGAGGGTCCACCCGCTACTCATAAATATATATCTCTTTATATATCTCTTTATATATATATATGAATGTGATTGTGAAGGAAGAACGACTCCACACTACTTTAATATATTTCTTTCTCTTTCTTTGCAACGTGGAATGTATAGCTTTGAGTTTCTGATTCTCTCCCTATCGTTTTTCCCCTGAACCACACACAATATATATATATATATATATATATATATATTAATATAAAAGAGCAAATGGTGTATGCCAGCAGCTGTCTCATTCTATTATATATTCTTACAAATATATAACGCATATATATATATATATATAAGTTAGACTATATATATAATATATAAGGATCCTTTATATAATACATAGCTTCCATAATACCTATATATATATATATATATATATATAAACTGGTGGGAGAATACCAACTTTAAAAAGCGATTTATATTTATTAATATTAAAAAAAATATAATTACTAATTAAAATTTAATGTTATATTAAATTCGTCTATTTAATGGTTTTTTAAATAAATATGATAAGCCCATTAATCAGATAACCTTACAATTATATATTAATTATATATAATTGTTTTACCATACAATATAATATTAAAAGTACCTGGTTCACCGAGCCGCTGCTCGGTACTTTAAAAAAACAATCTGGAGTGTCTCCACTCGACTATCTCGCAAATTTGAATTGGATTAAATAACATATATTAAATTAAATTAAATTAATTAAATTATAAATTAAAATTAATAAATAATATTTATTAAACCAGCGCATGTTTGGCTCTTTGTTGATGGCACCACGTCACGTGTTGGCGCGTGAGATTTGCAGTGTTAAAAAATTAATTCTGGTACTTTTTGGCGATTCCATCAAGCTGAAATTCTATATATAGCAATTTTATACAAATATTAATGATGTGAAAAATTTTCAAACATATATCTTTATTTTTACGGTCACTTTAGAAGAAAAAAAATCAAAACGTTGTAGGTTGAGCTACATTTCTCAAAAGTTGATAGAAAACTATGAATTTTGAATAATGCCCATGTACCAAATTTCATGATTCTAGCTCAAACCGTTTTTGCGTAATCTTGGTTACATACAGACACACACACACATACACACACAGAGAGAGAGAGAGAGAGAGACATTTGTTCTCAACCTTAGTGAAAATGATTCAGGAACCTTCAAAACGTATAAAAACATCAAAATCTCAACATCGAAAATTTTCGTGATCGCAATACTATCTCTGGCTAGATAGTAATTATTCCTTATGAACTATGAATATTTAAGATTAAGATTATTATTTAAAATAAATAAACGACGAAATATATGAAACAATTTCAAATAATTTAAAAATACATAAATTAAAAAACAAATAGTTATAAAACATACAGCCCTTAAACGTAGATATTAATGCACCGAAAGACACAAAGGTATGGCCTGTGGATATAACACAACATTTCGTAATTTGATTACGATTTGTTTAATATTTCAAAAATACATATATATATATATATATATATATACAAATTTTGATAGTCTAATAAGATATGATATATTATAAGCATTATTAATCCGTACTATTAAATATAATAAAAGATACATATATTTATTTTTCTATTTCAATTAAGTTTTCCAATTTATTTCAAAATAATGATTGTCAACTATTAAATATTTAAATATTTTATTAAGAATTTAAAAACAAAAAAATAGATTAATGATAAACAAGGAAATATATTCTAAATGCCAAATATATCTATATAAAATTAATATAGGAATATATTTGGTCAATTTGAAATTTTACTTTCACTCTATTTAAGGTTAAAGAAATGTGATCTATAATTAAATTTTATAATACATAAATATATACCATTATTAATTCAGTATTATAATAATAATATGTTTTTCTATTTATAAAAAAATATTTATTCTAAAAATATTATTAATATCCTTATTGAAATTCAAGATTATGACATTTGATTTTTCAGTTATTAAATGGGAGATTTAATGAGATTAATTGAGCAAATAAATAGTAAAAATAAATATACATAAGAAAAAAAATAAAGTATTAAAGAAAAGGAGATTCATTGAGTTAAGAACCCGGCGATTCTAATTGACTAAATATTGATTCAAGTGATGAATGTTGTTATTTTTTCTTTTTTAATGAATGCCTTCTCTACGAATATCATTAAATTTTTTGATATTAATAGATAGAAGTTGATTTAAGATTTCTTCTAAAATAAATCTTTGATGGTTTTCAAATATTTGTGTTTTTTTTTCGAGAAATCGTTACTATTCGTAGATTAATTAATGAAAAATGTATTTTAAAGTGGATTTGACTAAAAAAGATGAATAAATTGAATTAAAATTAATTTGTAGTATCCAAAAATAATAATTGGCAAAAAAAAAAATGTAAATGAAAATAAAACTAAGAATAAAGATATTTTTTTTTTTATAAAGTAAGTGATAAATTATACTTATTATAAATAAAAAAATAAAATCCTCTGACTTTGAATGCCTACCAAGTCTATTAGGTGTCCTATTATCAGTAGAACGGGTCCCATCAAACTTTACCTTGATTTTCTGGATCGGAGGTGCTATCAAGTAGCTTTCCCAATTTTGATCCCGGAGGCTGGGTTGACCCCGTCCCATAGAAATTCCATTGCCAGGCCTGGGACTTGAACCCGGGACCTCGAGAATATGAGACAGCTTCAATACTTCCCATCCTGTGGCATTCTTTTTTTTCAATTTCTTTATTTTATTTATCTAAATAAATCTTATTTAGATAAATAAATCTAATGGGTTTATCTATAGGTTATAATGGAATGTTTAACCTTCACCTGTTCTCCTTCATTAGCCCTTGAAACAATTTACAATTACATTCTTTAAACATTTCCAGCTATTATATAAATTATTTATTTTAAACATACTAGTTTAATTTATCAAAAAAATAAAGTATAATTAAAAGAGAAAAAAATTAACTTGGGACATTTTTTTTTGATTGTATGATTATTTGTAATTATTATGATATAATATATAGTCACGTTGCATGGTCCATGTGCCACCCCCTCCCTTTCCCAACCTACTCATCTATTGACAAAGAGAGAGAGAGAGAGAAACGGCATTCCAATTGGCGCCAGTTATTTTTTTTAATATCACCTTTCAGTCAAGGTCGTTACAATTGCTTGGAACATTCATATTCAAAATAATAATACTAATAATGAACAATATTAAAAAAAATAATTAAAAATTAATTTCATATTGAACAAAAATATTACAAATTGGTATATTATGAGAATTTATAAATTTTTAATTTATGATATTATTTTTTATTTAACAAATAAAATAAAAAAAATAATTTTATACTAAAATTAAAATAATTTTTCTATTTTTTTTTGATCATGGTGTCTTTTATTTCTTTATTTTTTCTTTCTTCGTTTATGTGACTTTATAAATTGGTATTAATTTATTAAATAAGTTGATTATTTATAAGATACACTTCTGAATTAAAAAAATTTAATAACAATTAATATTAATTTACTTTCATTCTATACAAAATAAATTTAACATGAAAATAAAAATTCAATTTAAAATAAATAAATAAAATTTATATTTTATTATTTCAAAATACATAAAGCAGAGAATAGTTTTTCTCAAATTACAATGAATATAATTTCTAGTATTGTTGAAAAATTTAAATTTAAAATATAATTATAATCATTATTTTTGAAAATTAACAAATTAAAAACAATTTATAATAATATAATTAATAAATAAATAATTATTTTAATAATTGTTTTAATTGTTTTGATTTTAAATTTAAAATTATTAAAATATGTGTATATTATATAGTTTCTCTAATTATTTTCTTCAAATAAAAACTATTCAGTGATGTAGAATTAAAATAATCACATTCAATATATTTTTTAAGAAGATAAATTTCAAAAAAAAATTTCATATCTTTTTTCCATTCCCCCTATCTTTCTATTCTTTTTTTTTTTTTTTTGCAAATCTGACAGTTAGCATCTTTTGTTACTTTTTTGAGGCTTTATTATCCCACACCTTTTAACAGACACAGTATGATGTAAGATTCCAGCTATCAACCTCTCCCCACCCCTCTCTCCCTCCAGCAGACAAATAATCCGTTCTTTCATTCTATTAGATCATCATCATCGTCATCGACATTCAGCACGCTTATATTAATTATTATCAGCAATATTTTGACGATTAAGTTGCACATTAATGTTTCATATTATTGTCCATTCGAATAATTAATATATCAATATATTAATTAGCTTTTCTCAGTATTGAATTATGAATTCACCCGTCATATGATCCAATGTGATACATTATATTCTAAAGTATAACATTTTTATTCATTAAAAAAAATATTAAAATAAAATAACAAATAAGAAATAATAAATCATCATTTTTATTTAACTTTACAATCATATTTATATGAATTTAAATAAACATTTATTAAAAACAAATACAATAATAACAAAAATATATATTATATATGTTATTCTATTTAAAAATATTTCTTTAAAATTATGTGGATTTCAATTGAAATAAAAAAAAAAAATAAAAATAAAAATTATAAAATTATACAGTAGAAAATGTTGAAGTTTTTGGATTATTGATAAGATTAAATGTTAGTATATTTGTGATTGTAAATATTAGGATAGTATAGTAAAAAGCAATGAGAACATTATTGAAGTGTTCCAATTAAATTTCAATTTAAATCCTGCAAAATTTCGATTACAATTAAATCTTATGAGAAATATGTAAAATGATATTTATGTTTCTTCATTTCTTGAGAACAGCAGAAGATGAGGTGAATGCATAATATGTATTACCATTAGTATAGTGAAGAGGAGGGGATAAACGATTAGCCTTGTATAAATACATTAAATTCATCAACTCTAATAGATTCAGCACATAAAATAAATAAATATGTTGAAATTGTTTATGAATCATTTAATCATTTGGCCGAAATCATATGTTAATAAAATCTAATCTCAACACACACACAATTTGTATAATTAAATATTTGTAATTTAAGTATCGATAATTATCAAAAATAATTGAAAACTTTAAATATCAAATTTACTAAAGAATAATATTTATTAATAATAATATTTAATACAAAAATTAATTCATATTTGATTAATATTAAAATATTATAATATTTAATTAATTTATAAATATCTTTTTGAGGGAATTAATTTGTCATAATTAAATTATTTGAATGAATTAAATTTGTTGATGAATAATTATTAATTAACTAACTTTCAATTGCAATTATTGATTAATTTGTTCGAATGTTGTAGGTATATATCTCTAACGGAGATGATTAAAAATAGACATGGCAACAATAACCGTAAATAGATTTGCATGCAGATGAATATTTAAAAAAAAAATGCTTCGTCCATACAGTAAAAAATAAAAGTCAAGGTAAGCAACATTACAAACATATTTATTTTTTCTCCCCTCTTTCTCTCTCTTTCAAATCACTTGTCTCTCATTCTTTCACATAAAATATGATTAATATCCTCCTTCTCCACCATATGACTAATTATTACTATTATTAGCATTAGTATTCTAATTATTTCGTGGAATATTATTATGATTATGATTATTATTATTATTAGTAATAGATAGGTCAGAAATTCTTGCAAAATTCACATCACAAGAGAAACGATTTCGCTCCTTTTTTGTTTCAATTGGCATCGTTGACTATTTAAGGAATCCATCAACTGACACCTGACTAAATTATTTATTAAATTCGATTATACAATCTGACTAAATACTTTTTTATTCAGTCACTAATCATCAGATTCATTAATTATTCAGTTGTAAAAAATGCCAAAGAATTTCTTATTAAGAAATTATGTATATTCTTTGATTTCAGAACTTATATGAACAAAGGTGGTTAAAAAAAATTATTAAAAATATTTATATAAATATTAAATAAATAAGAAATAAGAAATTAGTGTAGTAATAAAGTTAATTAAACATATATCATTAAAAATTTAAAAAAATGGGATTAATTAGAAGTCCAGGTAAAAATTTATTCTTCAAATACATGTATAATACTTTTATATATATATAATTATTTTTTTAACAGATGAAAATTTGAAATTAAATTTTAACTATTCGGATCATCTACATGTAATAAATCTTTAATTTGTTTATTATTTATTAAAAGAAAAAAAAATTAGGATTTGATTAATTAAAATTTTCTTTCTTTTTTCGTTAAATGAATGATTAATGAATGAATGAGATGGATCGAGTGCAATTGATACGGGAAATGAACGTATCGCATATCAATAACCTATCGTATACAATTCACTTTCTTTTTTCTAGTTTTTTTTTCTCTTTTTTTTTTTATTTATTTAATTTTCGAAAATGAAAAGAAATTGTACTTGAGATGAAATGAGTGGACATATCATGTTAACGATGGTCACTTTCGCTTTGTTTCAAAAGACACTCTCAATGAATTTTAGATAGATAGAGAGAGAGAGAGAAAGAGTTGACTGATGGATAGAAGGACAGACAAACTTATGTGAGAGCTTCTCGTTAAAGAGGAAGAGGAACAAAAACCTAACCGACTTTCATTTTACTCTAATCGGATTCACTTTCTGACTATCAATTATCTATTTATAAATAAATTCAGGGTGTGCCATTATCAGATTACAATATTAAAATTTTAAAATAATCCAGCAATATTTTATATTTAATTCAATAATATTTACACCAAAAAGTAGAATTATTATTTTAATCTAATTATTTGAGTAATAATAAATAATATAAGAAATAATAAATAATTATATTATTTTTTAAGACTTTTTCCATAATAATCATTCACTTTAAGGGTAGTTCTAAAATATGTTTTTAAGATAAATAACTATATATAATATAAATTAATCTATTTATTTTTAATTAATTATTTTTAATTTCTTATTACATTTTTTATTTTAAAAAATTAGAAGAAAAATTCCGTTTTTGATTTTCATCTATTTGATTAATATATTATATATATATATATATTAGTATCATACAATACCAATAAAAACATATATATATATGTAATTATATTGATAAGTAATAACTTATGCTTAAATTAATTTCTTATTATAATAAAGATATTTTTAAATTTATCGAAATTGTTTGTTTTATTATGTAATAAATAAATTTTTTATATATTAATATTTCATTAAAATATGAAATCAGTACAAGAATGTCAATTAAAAAATTTAATAAAGTTAATATTAATTCTTGCTTGCAAGGTAATTATGAATATAATTTAATTTCAGGTTTGAATGCTTAAACTAACAAAAATGTAGATAATCGAGAAACGACAGAATTAAATTATAATTATAATTTAATTTTAGAAATATTTGGTAAATTAGTTAAGAGTAAATTTAGATAAAAGATGTATAGAAGATATATTTTCTTTTAATATTAATGAATTTAATAATAATATTAATCAGCTTTCTCCTGAATCTATGCAACCGAACCAACTGATTCCCCTGTGATTTATGCAACCAGAAAACAATCGATGTTTCACTAAACGCTCTATAGAGGGAGACACGAACTAATAATGTACAAACAAAATATTTTTCATTAATAGTGTTTCTTTTAATTATTTTTCTCAAATAATAATTAATAATTTAAATAAGAGTTCATTATTGGTTGTTATTAATAAGAACCAATAATTTTTATAATATTAATTTTATTAAAAAAATTCAAATTTAATTAAATTAATTGTATTTTATATTTTTAACGTATATAAAGTATAATATATAGTACCGGGACCCCGAGCCTCGGCTCGGTACTTAAGTTAAAAAAAATGATTCATTATTATTGGGTTTGGCTGGTAATATTAATACCTGGGACACCGAGCTGTCGCTCGACCCTTTAAAAAATATTAATCTACAATTAATTATTTATTACAATTATTAAATGTTGCATCATTGCATCAATCTGATTAAAATGAATTGAACTGGGGTCCTCAATAATACAAACAAACAATTTTAGCTAGCATAATAAGATTAATCCAAGTAATATCGTCTATTTCTATTCGACACTATTTTCAGTTATGAAATGAACAGTCAGTAGAGAGTAAAAAAATTGTAATTGAAGACCGTTGTTTTTAAAAATAATTAAATTATTTTATAGATTATAAAATAAAAATTATTGTATTAACATTAAAAATATTGAAATAAAAAAATAATAGTTTGATTTAATAAACTAAAATATTATAAACATTTTTAATGTGAATTTCTCAGGGAGGTAGGGAGCCCAATTCATTTAACCATCCATGTTGTATAAGGAATCTTAATTTCTTAACACTCCGTTTTTTCAAATTTAAAATAGAGGGAGAGAAAGAGTTTCAATTATATTCGAATAGTCTATATATTCTATATATGAGTATTTTTTTTTTCTGAATTTAATACCAAGTTGATTTTCAAAATTTTCTATTCTTTATGCATATGATTGATTACATGTGTTAAAATTTAAACAAATTCAAATATTCTAATTTATAAATTTATATAAAATTTAATATTATTTTTTCGAGACTAATGGCAAATACCGGTGGCCCTAGTCAGAGCAAGAGAAGACTCCTTTTGGTAGCGGCCCAGTCGATGATGTTATATGGATCGGAGATTTGGGCTTTACAACTATATTTTAAGTGAAAAAATGATTTCTTGGTTATATAAAAATTAAAATATGATTCTTTATATCTTTATTATACAGAAAAGTAGGCGTGTTAATATAAAATATATACCTGGGACACCGAACTATCACTCGACCCTTTAACCAATTTATACAATTTATTTTTATATACTTTAAAAATTTTACAATTTTTTAATTATTTATTATAATTGTTAAATGGGATTTCTAAAAATGACCCATTAAAAATTTGTTTCCTAAAATGTTTCAAATTAATTAAAATAAATTGTATAAATGTTCATTTATAAAATCTATATATCTGTGAGTTTGTTTTTCGATTTTTTAAATTTTGATTTTGGATTCGATTAGAGCTTAAAATGTGTAAATGTAAAGTGGTCTTGGTTTTTTTAAAATTCGTTTGGGAACATGGTCAAATCGGCAGTCAAAGTTGAAAATTCCCCATATATTATAACTACTGTAATTAGTATTATTATAATGTAAAATTATAAAGAAAAAATGTTTAGACATTATTATAGACATTTTCATTCTGTAAATTAAATAATTTTATTTCATTTAAATAAATATCTATTTTTAAATATTTTTTTCTCTCTACATTATTTATCTAATTCTCACAATATATTAAGATCATACCGGGACCCCGAGCCTCGGCTCTGTAATTAAGTTAAAAAAAAAAAATTCATTATTATTGATAAATATATATCGTAATTTATAATTATAAAATATTATTAAAATATATATTTTTAATTTTATTTCGAAATTAAATAAAAAATTTTAAAATATTTTAAATATAAAAAAAATATATATTTTTAATTTTATTTCGAAATTAAATAAAAAATTTTAAAATATTTTAAATATAAAAAATATATATCTTTTAAAAAAAGGCGGGAGTCAAATTTCAATATAAATGTCATTTGTGATGTCATCAATATATAAATTAATAATAAATAATATTAATAAATATTAAATTTAATAAAAGAACAATGAATAAATAAATATAAAATAGTAATTTATTAAAATGTAAACAATAGATAAAAAGAAAAAAAATAACAAATTCATTATTTTCATTTTCATTTTTAAATAACGATTCACCCGGCGAGTTTCGAACCGACGAAATCCACTCGTTAAAACATCAGTCCAACCGCTGGACTATATGTATTTAGATAAAAAATTGTCATTTTTTTACTGTCTTAGCAGGCAGTATTAAAAATTTTGACGTTTTCCATATAATATATAATTTTCAATTAAGAAATTAATAATGAAGCTGAATGTTTCAAGAGATATCATCAATAAAACTTAATTTTTCTTTATAAATACTATATCTAGTGTGAATTTGAAAAAAATCGTTAGAGCGGTTTTTGAGAACCATGATATATAGATAAATAGATATATACAATTTTAGCTAGCATAATAAGATAAGATATGTTCAACTTAATATTGTCTATTAATTAGTACTTTAAAATATTTTATTTTTATTTATGTTTGATATATTTAAAAAAAACTCACCATTGAGATGAAATAAAAATGTTCAAAGTCGTGCTCTTGTTGTTTGATTGCTGGCAAATTCGTTGCTAATTCCGAATGACGACGAAGTGTTTCTTCCCCTTTTTGACTTAACCAGGACAAAACCTAAAACAAAAAAAAAATAATAAAATTAAAAACAAATAATAAATATAAAAATATATATTTAGTCAAGATTTAAATATCCAAAAACATTTATTTCATTAAATACCAACAATACATATCCTATTAAGAGATAATTGTTAAATATGTTAATCAAAAGGGCAGAGATAACATTGTTGTATTCGGTAGAGATGGGATTTATCATTAGACATTGTAGATTCCAAAAAAATGAAGAAATCTAGATATTAATTAATTAAAAAATTTTCTTTTATTTTTTAGTTTTTTTTTTTTTTTAATATTATGGCCTTAACCTATTTTAGTCAAGATTTGTATTAAGTATTAATTATATAATTTTATCAAATGAACTTAAATGAACTTTACGAATGGATCTCTCAAAAACAAATTGTTTATATATATTTGGGTTATTTAAGTAGTTGGAAGTAAGGTGATCGGTTCAAGAATGGAATTCAATTTTCAACGTTTATAAAGTGAATACATTTTTTAAAGGTCCCCTAGGCCCATTTACTGGTTTGAGTGTATCTCCCTCTCTCTCTCTCATTCTTTCCGTGTGTATATGACATGTTTATACCCAAAATACACTTTTTAGATATCTTTATGCCTGGAAACTGTTTTCCTATGAATAAGTACCAATTTATATGAATATTCCATTAAATTAGTTTGAATTTATGAGTTGGAATATCGATCTCAAAAAGTCATTTTTTAGGTATTTTTATAAATTAAAGAGTGATTAATGACATGTTGATAAAGTGTTTAGAAAGATTAAAATAAATAATAAATGACATATTTAAAAATGCTACATAGAAGTAACTATAAGATTTATATATTTTTTTTAAAATTTTATCTACATATTATTACACATTGAGAAGAGTATTTTCCTATTTAGCAATAATTAATCTTTATTAAAAATAAAAACTATGTTTTGTAAAGGTTCTACTGTATTTTCCAATTAATAATAGATAAAACAAAAAATTTAAATTCCAAAAAATGAAGAGTTAAAATCTTTATAATATTTTATTATAATTATTTAAGAGTGCCAATTGAAAGAGTTCTTTTTTAAAATATAAATAATATTATAATACTTTAAGTTATGGTTTTAGAAACCAATTAATTTAAATTTTTCATGATAACTATCAAACAAATTAAAAAAAATAATCTAATTCATATAATTTTATAGATAAATAAGAACAAAGATCCACAAGCAATTTAATTTATTATTTGTATCGACTCATATTGCTTTAACGCAGAGGTTCTTAAACTGTGGTCCGCGGACCCCTGGGGGTCCGCGAAGACTCTACTGGGGGTCCGCAAAGCCATCGTACAGGTACACGAGAAAATGATGAGTCAGTTAAAACTTTATTTAATATAAAAGGAGCGATGGCATGGCTTTGTGAGGAAACAGAGATCAAATACCAAAATTCAACGAAATGTGCAAGAAAACTATTGCTACCGTTTCCATCTTCATATTTAGCTGAATTTTCTTTCTTCAATATAATTTCTAATAAAATGTGTTCTACAATATGCAAAAAAATCGTTATTCACCAATCACTGTTAGAAATATTCAACATATATCCTTGTTCTTATGAGATCGTAAGCCAGAAATTAACTAATAAAATGACGTAAAGTACCTAAAGTTGGGATGGGGTCCGTCAAAAAAAATTTCTCCAAGTGGGGGTCCGCGGAGTACATAAGTTTAAGAACCTCTGCTTTAACGAATTTGATAAAATTTGGACATAACAGGTTAAATAGTGTAAGTCAGTGATTCTCAACCACTGTGCCGCGGCACTTTAGTGAGCCGCGAGATTATGAAGCTCTTAAACATTTCCGACTTTTTTCTAAAGGTAATATAAACCGTTTTTGGGACCACTTTTTTCAATATGGTAAACTTTTACACTTATCTTTTTCTTTGTGTGCCGTCAAATTTTTAAACCGTTACAAGTTTGCCGCGGTAAAAAAAAAGGTTGAGATTCACTGGTGTAAGTAATTAATTTTAATTTTTAAAAATCTTTATTAATAGTTTAAAAAGTATTCAAAATATAAATTATTTTGTAATATACTTTAATTGAATAATTAAGAATTATAAACAAATTTAAAAGTCTATCCCATTTTTAAAGAAAATGTATTTTTTAAAAATACACTTTTTTACAATTTATTAAAAATTAAATAATATAAAAGAATAAAGATGATAACGAATTTGTATTAATGAATTACATTCATTAATATTAGTAGTAGTAATTTATTTTCAGATATCCTTCTAAAAAGAAATGTTTAATGCTTTTCTTATAATTCCATTATCAATTCCGGATGAACGATTCGATGCTATTTATCTTAAAATTTTTAATTATATTCTTTTCATTTTAATTCTATTAAAATTTGAAATATGATGTGTTCATTAAAAAATTTTAAAAAATTTCAATGAATATATTATTTCAATCATTTTCACTTACTTATAGGATGTAAAATGATAATTAAAATATAAAAAAAAAATTAAATAAGATTATTAAATCAGGTCAATTAAATGTCAATATTGACATTTTTAATGTTTAATACAAACATACTTATCCAAACATTCTTTTTTTTGTATAAATTAATAGTAAATAGGGAAAACATTATATTATATTTGATACATTTGGTATAATTTTTCTTAAAGTAAATATAATCTTTTTCTTTTTTTCACTGTCCTTTTTTCTCATTCTATTAGAGATCGCGTTGTTTATTAACCCAATTATAATATCAACAAACAAGGTCAATATATATATATATATATATATTTGTAATTAAAATTTGAAAATTTCTCTATTAAATTTCGGCTCAGTCAATGATAGAGATGATTAAAAATTTAATGAAGTCACTTGCCTCAATGTCAATGACATTGGCAATGACATAAGATAGTTGACGATACTTTCTATCCTTTTTGTTACAATTCAAGATGTCAAATGTATCGTAGATATCTTCTCTCTAAATGTCATCTATTATTAATTGCTATCCTATTGGAATCATATATTTTCTTATTTATTTTCTCTCTCCTTCTTTTCCTTATAATTAATTAAAGATTATATATATATAGTATAATTTCCTATGTACATATATATATGAAATGTCCGTAACATTTTGAAGTTAGCTACAAATTTAGAATTTTACAATTTACGATCTTTATATAATTTAAAATAAAAAAAAAATGAAATACACAAATTCTAATTTTTAAATTTATATACAATTTGATATTAATATTATTATGTTTTATCATAAAAGATAATTTATTAAACATAATAAACATAAAAAGAAACCCATCAAAATTATTAATTTGTTACTAACTTCATTTTTTTATAATTTTGTTTTATTATTAAATATTGAAAAAAAAATATTACGACGATTTCAATAAATTTATTAATTTTATATTTAAGCATTATGTTGTTTTATAAGTATTTGAAACAAAATTTCCTATAAATTATTATTATTAATCAATTTCGTGCGGCTAGAAGCCGCCTGTCCCTCTAAAAAGATTTTTATGCCGCCAGCCGCATATAATGCAGGGAACGCCTACTATATAATATTCTCTTAATTAATAAATGTATCGTTAAATTATACAGATATGGGGATGTATTGTAAATATATACTTACATATTGAGAACAAAAAATACTTTTTTTTCTCACTTCCTTATAAAAATTTGTATGGAGAGTAGGACATTCCTGAAATTATCTTATAATATTTATAAATAAATCTAGGTATGTATCTAACAATGTGATATATGTGGTTCTAATGATCTCAAAATTTCTTAGTTGCTACAATTAATCTAATTATCTTATTAAAATTATTAACTTATATTCTAAAATCCCACAATAAGATCTTTTTAATTATATTAATTAAATAAAAGATAATTTTAACAAAAAGATTTTACATTTTCACTTAAAATATAATTAATTATTTTATAACGAAATATATTGAAGATGCTCTAATTTTATATATAAAATAAATATTTATTTATGTATGCATAAGAAGTCAATCAATAAATCTTACCAATAAAAGAGTTATCATAAGATAGTACAATATTAATACTATATTAATTACAATAACATCTTTAATAACGATTGATAAATAAATATATTATTTTTATATTAGATATGTATATGTAGGAATATATGTAAAATGTAGTTAGTTAGTAGTAATATTAATTATTAAGTAATATTAAAACATGATTTTGATAATATTTATAATTATATGCAAAATAGGGTGTGTCAAATAAATATAAATTACTTTAATTCTTTATTCTTTCTATAATATTGCTTATTTTGTTTTTATCATCTTATTAGTTTTAAAATCAATCATATAATTAATTTATTTTATTATAAATATTATAATCTCTTTACAACCGTATTCAGGTTCTTGGTTATAATTGATGTCTTATCTATTATTTCTAATAACAAAAAAATAAGCTGTGGTCAGGCACAGAATCTATCAACAATTTGAAATAAATGTATTTCCAAAGAACATTATATATAAAGTATCAAAGAAAAACAAACTTGAATTAAAATGACTAAATTATATTATTAATTTAATTACTACTATATTTTAAGTGAAAAATTTCCGTCAATGAATATAAAATTAATATTTTGGAAACAACCACTTCCGATTTCCGGATATACACCAAAAAATGAATTCATGTTACTGATGCATTAAGTAAATTAGCAAATTTTATCAAAATTCGTTCAGCCGTTCAAGCTATACACGTCTATACGGACACACTATGGCCAGATGGACCGACAGACATCATGCTAAAAATACATTTTTTTATTAACAAAATGTATGATTCGTGGAGATATGTAAAAATCTCCACATGTAAAATTTGGTGTGAAAACAATACCTTCCCTTCCTATCGTCGGTCGGTAAAAATCATATCTATATTAACATTTTTAAAACTTAAAAAAAGTGTTCTGTTTGATTAAAATTATATCTTCTCGATTTTATAAATCTATTTATTTACTTTATTAAGTGATGCATAGAAATCCATAAAATATCAATAAAATTTTACTTTTATAACAGTGAATCTATTCTTATATATATAAATATATATCTGTACAACACTCAACTAACTTGAAATTATTTATTATTTTATATTATAAAAAGATTTATTAAATCAATAGAATGATTTATATATTTTTATGTTAATAGATTTAGATATTTCCATCCAAAAATTATAGTTTTCAAATTTTAGAAAAAAATTACATTTTTTATAAGAATATGGTAAAATATCTTAAAATAATATGTAGGAGTATTGTAGAGGAAATTCATGACCTAGAACAATACTTTCTATCTTTTCTTTTATTTCTCCTCTGAAAGTGACCGACAAACAAATTTAAATATATATTTATATATATTTAATATTCTCTTTTATTTTCTTATTTTATTGAAAAGAAGAAAAAGAAAAAGATAATTGAATAAAGATATGTAAAATACACCCTATGTATATTATTAAATTTTCGCTATATATAAAAAAATATTTGATTTATTTATAAAATATATAAAGAAATTAAATTTGAAATAAATAAAAAAAAGGAATTAATTTTTATTTTTCATATTTATAATCATAAATATATAAATATTACTTAAACTAAGTAATTAATTATTATACCAAATTATAATTAATTATGATAATATGATCATTTTTATTTTTTAATGGTCAAGAATCAATTTTTGGGTAATATCGGTTTATATAAATATTTTGTAGAAAAGATTTATTTACCAAATTCAATCAAAATTTTATCATTATAATCAGTCAAAAACATACCCTATTAATATTTTGTTAATTTTATAAATGTTAAAATTGTTAATAAATTATTATTATTATTATTATTAATTCTGAAACAATTTCAAATAATTTAAAAGTACGTATTAATGCACTGATGGTTATAAAGTAAGTATTTTTAATTTAATTTTATTTATAATATTTTGTATTTAAGAAACGCTGTCTGACGTGTTTGCTGACATCATTTAAATTATCTATTTTAAATTAAGAAAAAACTAATAAAGATGATTTTCCCAAGGCTGACGCCAATATAGATCGATTTTTCTTTATAAAAATTATCTATAGTGTAAAAAAATCCTTTTAGCGGTTAATATATCAAAAATACAAATATATATAAAAATATACAATTTTTGCTAGTATAATAAGATAAGGTATAGTATTAATTATTTTGTATACAAAACATATTATTCATGGTTAATTATTTTTTTTTCATAATTTCTGAATGCGAAATGTTTATATTTTATCTTTTAGGTATTTTATTGTTATTTAATTTTAGAAAATTTTAGAAAATTTTCGTTTCAATATAAAGAAATAATGTAAGGTATATATAGATATTTTCAGAATTTTAATATTATGGTTATAAAATAGTAATTGGATTAAATGATTACTACACATTATATATTTCAATAAACTAGATCTCTCTTTCTCTCTCTTTTTTTTAATTCACTGTCCGTTTATTCATCAGTTGTTTAACGATCGGTACGTATACATAAACCCCAAGAAACTTAGATGGAAGGAGAAAGAGAGAGAGAGACCTTGGCCTCTTTTTTGCAATAGTTAGAATGCTAGAAAGATCTTTCTATTCCGTAATAGCGATGGTTTTTTTGCTTCCGCACCGGAGATCAAGTCTATTTATGCAAATGATGATGTTGAACCTGTTTTCAAGATCAAGCCGCGGGATGAATTTGTAACAAATTACCATCACCCCTCCACAATTCTCTAATCTTCCCTCACTACCATCATTTCCCCCCAAACCATCCACTTACAGGTATAAATTTATTATCTTAACATTTAATATATTCATCAGATCATGGAGAAAATATAACAAACTAATGAAGATAATTAATTCATAAATCAATTTGTGTGAAATGTTTATTAAATTTATAATCCTAGCAGAATATATATATATTAATCACATTGTAAATGATTAAATTTCTATTGTAAGTTATTAAAATTATAAATGATTTTTAATTAATAAATTAATACTAAATTATTAAATATACTATAATATATATGTATATATTTAAACAATTAAAAAAAGTTCATTATACCTATATAAAAAAAATATTACAATTAATTATTAATATAGGATGCAGATTAAGGAAACAATACCTAAAACTACATTAATTTTAATTAACGAGAAATATTTATGGTTATCATTCAAAAATGGGGTCAATGCACATTTTGTAAATTTAATAAATGTCGTTTTGTTGTTGTTGTTGTTGATGTTGTTGTAGAGGGAATGAGAGGAGGAGGACTAGATGTCCATTCGGGTTAAGAGGGCTGTCCAACGTCCAGGAACAAAACGTGAGTAAAATGAAAGGGGAAGAAAAAAATTATAGAAAATAGATGTGGAGGAGGTGTGTCGCTTAATGTCCTTCAGGTGAAAGAGTTTCTTCGCCTCCAGCAATCCTCACCCCCCTCCATTTGCCGGACTCCCTCCATTCTACTAATATTTACCACACACATACACACTTATAAATAAATGTAGATCTTCAAAAAATCTTTATTTTATTTTTAGTGTATCTACTTACATATTTATTCGAAATATTTTTCAAATATAATGTAATTGATTAATAATCATAAAATAAAAAATAAAATTTTATTTTTATACTTTAAAAATTATTATCTTTGGAATTAGTGTGTGAGGGCAGTTTATAGGGAATGGCAAAGGGCATTATGAAACTTAATATATCAATATATATAATTTCCGTCGTATGTATGTGATGTCGGTAACATTATGAAGTTAGTTACAAATTGTCAATGTCAATTAATTTGTTTCTAACTTCATTTAAAAAAAAATTGTTTTGTTAAATTAAATAAGTGTCAAATAAAAAAAATAAAAAAATTATTACGACGATTTGAATTAAGTTAATAATTTTATATTTAAACAGTTTGTTTGTAAGTATTTGAAATGTTGATTTAAAATGTCCCTCTAAGAAGAGTTTTAAGCAGCCGGGGCAGCATATGATACCGAGAACGGCTAGTATTTATATACGTTCCAAAAGGATACGTTCAGTTGAAATGAAATTTGGCACAGCAATATTTTATTACTTGGGAAAAAGCACATATTTTTATTTGGAAATTTGCAAGAAGAAATAAAAAAAAAATTATTCATAAAGTTTGCCCATAGACTAACATATATAAAAAAATGTAAACAAATATATATGTATATTTACATAATACTTAATATAATTACATATATTAATTTGAAAAATTTATAAAAATAAAATAAAACAAAATAAAATTTTACTTTTCATACTTGATAAGTGATAATTTTTGGAATTAGTGTGGGAGGGGGTAGTTTATAGGAAAGGGTAAGGGGCGGTTTAAAAATTAATATAATTAATTTAGATGAAGAGTGGTTTAAGATTGAAATGGTTTGAGCAATGGTCGTTCAGAAATACCATATTCTTCATAAATATGCGATATTTATTAGAATTATTTTTCAATTTTTATGATATTAATTAATAATCATTTAATTATAAAATTCTTCTTTGTTACATATTTTGGTACAGATGAAAGAAGAAGAAAGATTGATTCACATGAAGAGAAAACAAATGGAAAAAGAAGATTAATTTGTGAATTAAACCAAGAAAAATTTAAATTTTAATTCGAAAAAAATTCAAGCTAATCTCAGTGTTCTCTATTAATTTAAAAACTTGATCTGGGGATCGAAATGAAATCATATAAATAAAAAAAATAAAATTGTTATAATAAAATCAAGTCCAGATTACAATAAGGAACTAGAAAGGCGTCCAGGTAAGAGAAGATAATGTAATAAATATATAAGTACCGGGACCCCGAGCCTCGGCTCGGTACTTAAGTTAAAAAAAATGATTCATTATTATTGGGTTTGGCTGGTAATATTAATACCTGGGACACCGAGCTGTCGCTCGACCCTTTAAAAAATATTAATCTACAATTAATTATTTATTACAATTATTAAATGTTGCATCATTGCATCAATCTGATTAAAATGAATTGAACTGGGGTCCTCAATAATACAAACAAACAATTTTAGCTAGCATAATAAGATTAATCCAAGTAATATCGTCTATTTCTATTCGACACTATTTTCAGTTATGAAATGAACAGTCAGTAGAGAGTAAAAAAATTGTAATTGAAGACCGTTGTTTTTAAAAATAATTAAATTATTTTATAGATTATAAAATAAAAATTATTGTATTAACATTAAAAATATTGAAATAAAAAAATAATAGTTTGATTTAATAAACTAAAATATTATAAACATTTTTAATGTGAATTTCTCAGGGAGGTAGGGAGCCCAATTCATTTAACCATCCATGTTGTATAAGGAATCTTAATTTCTTAACACTCCGTTTTTTCAAATTTAAAATAGAGGGAGAGAAAGAGTTTCAATTATATTCGAATAGTCTATATATTCTATATATGAGTATTTTTTTTTTCTGAATTTAATACCAAGTTGATTTTCAAAATTTTCTATTCTTTATGCATATGATTGATTACATGTGTTAAAATTTAAACAAATTCAAATATTCTAATTTATAAATTTATATAAAATTTAATATTATTTTTTCGAGACTAATGGCAAATACCGGTGGCCCTAGTCAGAGCAAGAGAAGACTCCTTTTGGTAGCGGCCCAGTCGATGATGTTATATGGATCGGAGATTTGGGCTTTACAACTATATTTTAAGTGAAAAAATGATTTCTTGGTTATATAAAAATTAAAATATGATTCTTTATATCTTTATTATACAGAAAAGTAGGCGTGTTAATATAAAATATATACCTGGGACACCGAACTATCACTCGACCCTTTAACCAATTTATACAATTTATTTTTATATACTTTAAAAATTTTACAATTTTTTAATTATTTATTATAATTGTTAAATGGGATTTCTAAAAATGACCCATTCAAAATTTGTTTCCTAAAATGTTTCAAATTAATTAAAATAAATTGTATAAATGTTCATTTATAAAATCTATATATCTGTGAGTTTGTTTTTCGATTTTTTAAATTTTGATTTTGGATTCGATTAGAGCTTAAAATGTGTAAATGTAAAGTGGTCTTGGTTTTTTTAAAATTCGTTTGGGAACATGGTCAAATCGGCAGTCAAAGTTGAAAATTCCCCATATATTATAACTACTGTAATTAGTATTATTATAATGTAAAATTATAAAGAAAAAATGTTTAGACATTATTATAGACATTTTCATTCTGTAAATTAAATAATTTTATTTCATTTAAATAAATATCTATTTTTAAATATTTTTTTCTCTCTACATTATTTATCTAATTCTCACAATATATTAAGATCATACCGGGACCCCGAGCCTCGGCTCTGTAATTAAGTTAAAAAAAAAAATTCATTATTATTGATAAATATATATCGTAATTTATAATTATAAAATATTATTAAAATATATATTTTTAATTTTATTTCGAAATTAAATAAAAAATTTTAAAATATTTTAAATATAAAAAAAATATATATTTTTAATTTTATTTCGAAATTAAATAAAAAATTTTAAAATATTTTAAATATAAAAAAAATATATATTTTTAATTTTATTTCGAAATTAAATAAAAAATTTTAAAATATTTTAAATATAAAAAAAATATTAATACAATATTCTTTAAAAAAAGGCGGGAGTCAAATTTCAATATAAATGTCATTTGTGATGTCATCAATATATAAATTAATAATAAATAATATTAATAAATATTAAATTTAATAAAAGAACAATGAATAAATAAATATAAAATAGTAATTTATTAAAATGTAAACAATAGATAAAAAGAAAAAAAATAACAAATTCATTATTTTCATTTTCATTTTTAAATAACGATTCACCCGGAGAGTTTCGAACCGACGAAATCCACTCGTTAAAACATCTCTCTAGCCACTGTACTATATATGTTTAGATAAAAAATTGTCATTTTTTTACTGTCTTAGCAGGCAGATTTGATGTTTTTTATTTTATTTTTTTTTTTTTGAGAGAGATTAATAAATATCTATATATATTTTATTAAAAATAAATATTTTTAATTTTATTTCGAAATTAAATAATAAATTTTAAAATATTTTAAATAAAAAAAAATATTAATACAAATAAAAATGGAGGCCAATTTTGACGTTTTCCATATATAATTTTCAATTAAGAAATTAATAATGAAGCTGAATGTTTCAAGAGATATCATCAATAAAACTTAATTTTTCTTTATAAATACTATATCTAGTGTAAATTTGAAAAAAATCGTTAGAGCGGTTTTTGAGAACCAATATATATAGATAGATAGATATATACAATTTTAGCTAGCATAATAAGATAAGATATCAAAGTGAAAAAAATAATCATTCCAATTAATTTGTAAATCATAATTTATTAATCAAACTACATAATTTCCGTCGTATGTAATTTTGTATGTGATGTCTGTAACATTATGAAGTTAGGTATGTGATGTCTAAAACATTATGAAGTTAGTTACAAGTTCAGTTTAAACTTAAATTGCACACACCGTTTGCAACGGGTTCGTCTAGTGCAGTGGTTCCTAAACTTATTTGGTCAAGCGCCCCCTTTCCAGAAAAAAATTTACTCAGCGCCCCCTTGGAAATTAACTTATTTTAATTTTATTAACAATTAAACAGAAAGATAAATATACCTGTTTGCAAAATATTATAAATAAAGGTGTAAATTAGAAACATTGAATTTATGAATCTATTTATTGATCTCAGAATAGAAAAGTAATATACAAGTAATTTTCCCTAAATGCACCTGTGGCCATCACCGCCCCCCTGGATAGCTCCAGCGCCCACGAGAGGGCGGTAGCGCCCACTTTGGGAATCACTGGTCTAGTGTCTAGTATATTTATGTAAAATTTATGTAAAGCATAAGTTACCAATTTAAATTTATTATATATAAAGTCAAGGAAGATAAGTTCTCATGTTTGTATAATATCATTTATCAAACATTAGATTAAATATATTTATAGGTATATATATATATTTAGGCCTATGTTATTATAAATTTCTAATTTTGATATTAAGCCTTGCTTATTAAATATCCTATAAATGTTTGTTAATTAATGTGCAGGTAGATTTAATTAATTTGATATCTCATAGATGGCATTCCCTAACCATTTGAGGGATAATTAAATGAACTTTATCCTTGACCCTTATTCCTCTTTTTTCGCTTCCCCCAACTCCTCTCCCTTCCCATTACTTTTTTTTCAACATCTATATCAACCGATAGAGATTCATTCTATTCCACAAGGCATATACGCATACCTTTATGCCTGTCTCAATGTTGTTTGCACGCAACCAATTCCGTGGGATCTCAATTTTTGTTGTTGTTGATGTTGATGTCTAGCCGATTATGGTTTGACTACACGCGAATCAATTTATTACTAAACATGATTTGAAATTCACTTCTCCTCATTCACACATCACATTGCTTGATTTAATAAAAAAAAAAACAATCTTCAGGCGTTTCCTCTTTTAATTTTTCCCATCAAAAAAAAAAAAAAACTTTCACAACATATTGCACTAAAATATACATACAAAAAAAAGCAAATTTAATAAATAAATTATTAATTTAATTGAGACTTATATACATCATATATCCATTTAAAGTAGCTGCATTTATTGAGATTTTAACAGAGCCCGTTCTAAGGGCGGCAAACCGGGCACTTGTCTTGGGCGGCAATAATAAATGTAATAAATTTTATAAATTTAGGGGCAGTAATTTATTCTATTGCCCGAGGCGTTGTAAATGATGCAGGCGGTGGATTTTAATAAGATATTCCATTGAAATTATGATAATCTATAAAATTATAAGACAACGGTATTCCTCTCAAAATCCTAGATGGATTCGAACAGTTCACATGACGTTCGATTCCTCATATTAAGTTGCAGAGAGGAGTAAAATAAAACTAGAAAAATTAGTCAAATGAGTTATGGCCAAAATTTAAATTAGTTACATGTAATTCGGGTCATATTTACCAATACCATCTTTTATATTTTTAATATATAATATTAAAATGATGTAATGCATAAATATATATAAAATATGATTTTGGCTATTTTGGTGTTGGAAAGGATGGCAAAAAGACTTAAAAATAATAAAAATGGATAGACAGGTCAACATTAAAATTATTAATAAAATTAGCAATAGAATATTGAACATTGAAGAAGTATTTTTATTTAAATACTACTTTATAACACAATTACGAATTATTGCATATCCAAAAAATTTATTAATATTTATTTAAACGTTTTCAAAAGAACCATTTGAGTTTCATATTTTAGATCTTAATCAAATATTTGAGCATTTACCTAATAAATATTTAATATATAAATTAGTATTTAGATTTAGGTAGGATAAAAGTTTCTTTAGATTCAAATCATTGTTATCAATTAGCATTTGTAACCTTTTTGATGAATCATTTTAGTAGATTGGCTTATAATCTATTCAATTATTTCTAATATAAAAAAATTGATATTTTTATGAGGGGTTTAATCATCTTATTAGTTCGTTGTGCCATTTATTGCAAAATAAATCTGACGCCAGAAATATTATGCTCAGGATTACCTTGTCTTTTTCACAAAGTACTTTTCAGGGCTTAAATCAAATTCTTGGCAATAGTGGACGAGATTTGTCACCTCTCGAATTTTGATGAAACTTCGCCAGTTGATTCCTTGATTAATTCTTAGAAACTTTTTCATCATGCAATTATGGGGGGAACTTCTAGTTTTCAAGATAAAAAGGATTAATGGTTAACAAATTAGCTGGTTATGAACGTCGAAATTGCAGCCATTAAGTGATGTTCTATTGATTCACTGATTCACTAATATTCGGGTTTTTTCGGTTCGGTTTGGATATAGGGGAATTATTTAATTAATTATTTTTTAATTGTTTATTTCTAATCCGAACTGAAAAAAACACTGAAAATTAGTTGAGACCTCTGATGGTCAAATTAATAAAACAAAGTAGCTAAATATGTAGAATTTCAATGGATTTATGTTCAAACCTTAATCCTCTTTATCTCATATACTAGAAGCGACCCGGAAAAATTGCATAACGAAAGTTTCTTTGGAATTAACAAAGAATCCACTGGTAAAGTTTTATACAAATTAATGATATGACAACTAATCTGGGCAATTACCCAAAATAAAATACATTCAACAAGAAAAGGTTCAATTATTTATAGGAATAATAATAATTTGATTCAACAATACTAAACAATTAAATAGGCAATAGGATAAATGATTGAGAAGAATTGACAATAGATGGAGACACAATTACTTCCATCATTGTTACAATACCTAAAATTCATATTGATCAAATAAAATAATTATTTTCATATATAATTCATATATAATTTATTTATTGTTTTCTACTATATTTTTTCTACCCAAACTTTAATCCTTTTTATCTTGAAAACTAGAAGTTGCCCCAAAATTGTCTAAGGAAAAAGTTTTTTAGAATTAATCTCAAAGAATCACTGGCGAAGTTTTATCAAAATCCGAGTGGTGACAAATCTCGTCCATTAATACCAAATTCTATATTGACAATTCCTTTATTTACCAATTTTACAAATATTTATATCTTCTAATATTTGAATAGATTTGATATTTTTAGTTGTTTTTTGATGCCCTTTCACTAATTTATTTTCTTTTTTATTTGGTGAATAAATTTGTATCAATCTAAAAAATTTTGGGGAAAAAGGGAAGCTTATCTATCGCCTGAGCGTTTGTTTATCTGCCGACGCAGGAGATGAAGGGTGAAGGGCATCATGTTTGTAGGCGACGGTTGACTCGTAAAAAATATAATAACCATAAAATTTTTTTTATCCTCGTTCTAAGTTCTAACCAACCACCTTCTTTAATAATAGTATAATAATGAAGAATATAACTATATTTCATACACTCCACCCTTCTATTTATCTATTTTGTTATCACTGAATCTGTTTATTTGGTTTTTGGAAGAAATTCCCAAAAGATTAGGAAGGAAAAAAAAAAGAAAAGGAGAAATATAAAAAAGAAGAAGGATTGAGATAAGAACTGAAATGTCAATGATCTAAAAATAAAAAATATCTTATTAGAATAATATTAATGTTTCTTAATGAAATAATTTCTTCAAAAAAAAATTATAATATAATTAAAAAATATTAAAACCAATTATGGAGATGATAATTATTCAATCTAGTTATTATGACATGGATTTGGATAAAACTTTACCGGTGGGTTCATATTTTAATTCCAAATAAAATTTTCTTATGCAATTTTTGTTTAAGAGATAATAAGTTGACCTGTGGCCAGGTCCGAACCGACCGACGGTTTGAAGTAAATTAATTTCCAGCTACAGAAACAATTTCAAATAATTTTAATATATCTATTAATGTAATAAAAAACATATAGGCATATAACATAAATATTTTTAATTTTATTTTATTTTTAATATATGTATATATTTATATGTAAGACCAGGCTGTGACGTCATGAATGGCTGGATGACGTCATATAATTTTAAATCAAGAAAAAACTAATAAATATGATTTTCCCGAGGATAAAACCAATACAAAGTGCATGATTCGTGGTGATATATAAAAAAATCTCCTCATGTGAAATTTGGTGTGAAAATAACCCTTCCCTTCCTATCGTCGATCGCTAATACTACCACTTCCGGTTCACGGATTTGCACCAAAAGTTGATCAATTCATCCCACTGATGCATTAAGTAAATATACCAAATTTCATCAAAATCGGTTGAGCCGTTCAGGCTGTACACATCTATACGGACGGACAGACGGACGGACGGACGGACAGACGGACGGACAGACGGACAGACGGACGGACAGACGGACGGACAGACATCATGCTAAAAATACTTTTTTCTGTTTAGAAAATGCATGATTCGTGGAGATATGTAAAAATCTCCACATGTGAAATTTGGTGTGAAAACAATACCTCCCTTACTATCGTCGGTCGGTAAAAATGAGTAATGTTTGCATATAAATCCATTGATATTCTATTTAGCTACCATGTTTTATTATTTGAATGCCAGAGGGCTTCACTATTTTTTTGATTTTTATAAGTTCGGTTTTGATATAAGAAGATTAAAATATTAATTAATTAAATAATTTTCTTATATCCAAACCGAACCGAAAAAAAACGAAAATTAGGACTAAGTGAATTATTAGTGAATTAGTCAATAAAACATTACTTAATGACATCATATTTCGAGGTTCTTAATAAACTAATCTGTCAAATTTTAATCCTTTTTATCTCGTAAACTAGAAGCGACCCACAAAAATTGCATAAGAAAAATTTATTTGGAATTAAAAAAGGTACCCACTGGTAAAGTTTTATACAAATCCATATCATAATAACTCGATTGAATAATTATCTTGGAAATTCTAATATTTTTATAAGTGTTATAAAGAGAGCTGGATCTTGGGTTTTGGTTTTGGAAAAATACAATTTTCTATAATATTTAGACTTCTTAAAAATGGAGAAAAATTACAAAAGTTCTATGCATTTCACATATATTGAATTATAAATCACGAAGAATTGTAGATTAATATTTATATATATATATACAGTGGCGGATTATAACTAGTGGAGGTCCTAAGCGGTAGAAATATCTCCAAAATCAATTAGGCCAACAATAAGATTATTTGAATTAATTTACTAATTAATTTAAAAATCTTAAACTGCAAAAAAGTAAAATAAAATTATGTAAAATGTGGTTACTATTCAACTTTTTCACAAAATAATATATATATATTATTCAAATATTTTTTTTATAAAATAAGTATATTCAAAATTATCTCATCAATGAAAATACTTTCACACAAATGGGACCTCTCCCCAAAAGCTCGGGGTCCTCGGCGGCCACTTAGTCCGCGTTCCATATCATCCGCTACTGTATATATATAGACATGTAAGAATTTTTAATTAAAACATTAAATTTTTTTTATATAAGTGTAAATTAGGGATAATAATAAGGGATAATTTTGATGTTTTATTAATTTCCAAATTGTTGAAACCTATTATTTTATGTTGTTATACTTAATTGTATTTGTTTAGATAAATATATTAACACCTGTCATTATCATCAGATGTTGAATTAATTTAGAGAAACGCTTCTATTCCAAAGGTCAAGGACAAATCATTTTTTGCGAAAAAAAAAAAAAATTCTTTGAGTAATAGTTGGAAAGGGGAGGGTGAGATTTTAAGAATAAAATGAGGTCATGTTTAGTTTAGGCGGTTCAGGTGAAGGGTCACCAGGGGTGGCCAGTGAAAGAAGAAAGGGAAAGAAAAACGTGAGAGAGGAGATCGTTCCACTGCTGTAGCTGTTGTTGTTGTTGTTGTTGATGAGGATATTCCTGGAAGAAGGACCCTCCTCAACGAGATATTTAGGTATTTCTAACTAATGCTAACCAAACGGTGCCTTTGGTCTTTTTTTTCACCCTCACTCACTCACTCAAATAATATACTCAACCATTTCTAATATTTACAATTCGTTTTATTAAATAATTATAGCCAAGCATCCAAACCAACATGTGATAAATTTTTAGAAAACGTTTACTAAACAGCCAAAAAAAACGGCCAAGAAGACAGTTCGATGACATCTGACTACTCTATGTTTTGGCTGCGGCAGCCAGGCAGCCTAATTTTCAAGCGCCCTTAATTAAATTTATTTATTATCATACATCGATATATTTAAACAATAATAATTCCAAATCATTTTATGGTATAGGGTGGTTGAATAAATCATTATATTAATAATTGGTAGAAATAAAAAAAAATATAATAATATTGATTTTCACTAAATAATTTAATTATAATCCACAATTTTATTCTTTAAAAATTAATAAATAAAATAAAAATATAATTAACATATAATAACAATATCATTAAATATTATTTAAAATAATTTATTTACAAAGAATTAATTTTATATTCATTGTCGGAAAATATTTCACTTAAAATATAGTAGTAATTACTAAATGAGTAATTAAACTAAAAATAAAAACCAAGATAATATAATTCAAGTTATACAAGATATTTAACAATATTATTATATATATTTGTATAGTTTGTCTTTCTCTACTTTGATTCTCTATCTCAAATTTTTACTTTTACTCTTTTATTTTTTCAATATTTCTATATTGACCACCGACATAAACACAAACATTCACTTCAAGCAACACTAAAAGATAAACCAAAATAGAAAGTGAAAGAAAGAAGAAAAAAGGATGTGAAAAATGAAGTGAAGAGATAAAGAAAGAAGAATCAAAAGTAATTATCTTAAAATGAAATCAATTGAATTGTAAAAGATTGATATCAAAAGAGAGAAGGGAGCAATGAATGAATACATCTGGATTAGTTACCACGATTTTACAAAAGACCATTGAGACAGCAACAACGTAAGAAACGAGGTTTTTGGGTTAAACACAAACAACCACACATTGCTTTATTATTATTAAGATATCAAATAAATCATATATAATTCATTCATAAATTTATTGTAAAGAAATTTACTTATCAAACAAATAATTAGTTAAATATTGATTTATTAATTATTTAATTAATTAATTTTTGATAATTAATAAATAATAAATCAATAAATGGATTTTTAAGTGATAATATATATTTTTTTAAATGTTATATTTATATTTTTATGTTATTTATTTATTAAATTAAAAAAAAAAAATTTATTAAAATAATTAATGGAATTGAAATATATGATTAATCTTTTGGAAGTAAATTATGATTTGAACTGATAAACAAAATAAAAACGTTATAAAAATAAATTAAATTGTGTATATTAAAAAATGAGTCTTATTTTTTTCATAATTTAAAATAAATATAATATTATAGTTAAATTCTCTTCTATTATAAAAGAGAGAAGAACAATAATAATAAAATAAATATTTTTATTAAAATAATTAATTGGAAATGTATCTATATTTATTAAAATAGTTATTATTAAAAATAATTGAAAAAAAATTAAAATGTAAATATAATAAACAAATTTATTCTTTTATTTATTGATTTTAATTATTTCTAATATACAAATATTAAAAAAAATACAAATAATATAATTATAAAGGGGTCGACAAAATTGTTCCTAAAACACAATTATCATTATTATAAAATTTCGTATGTAAAAGTCTGTGTAGGGAAAATATATTATAACAGGTTGGCAAAACACGCAACAAGCTTACCAACAACATTAACACTTTCATTAAATATTGGATAAACTTCCCTGATTAGTGCAGGTGTAATATGATCCTTTTAAGAGGGAGGTAAACTGACAGCTATCCAGATGTTTATAACCCTCAGGTACACTTTGAAACTCTGATAATCAAAATAATTGTAATATTAATAAATTAAAATATCTTAATATATTCAAAAAGTCCTCACTTGTTCGTCAATAATAATAAATTTTCTCATTGGGTAATGAAAGATACTAATTTCTTAGATATTCATAAGTAGTAGATAATGTGTGAAGTTAGAAACAAAATAAAATTATTTTTTGAAAATTCAAATTTAATTGAAATGCCAGAATATTAATATTGTATTTCAGTAACAATTAATACTAATATCTGGAGTTTATATGTCATCAACATTTTATTTTTATTATTCTTATATTGAGTAGTATGTATTACATATTTTCAAATTTAAAAATTATTTTCAATCCGAGGTTCGGTGAAGCCAAATAAAATTTTATATTTTAGAAAATTACTCAAATACTTAATAAATGAAATAAAAGTAAATAATAGGAAACAAATAAATATTAATTTTCTAATAATTATATAAGTATATAATTACTTACATATTTATTTTTATTGAACTATAAATTATAATAATTCTTATGTGTTAATTATTTCTAATTATAAAGATTAGTCCAGAATAAAAGTAATGAAATGCTTTTGCAGCTTAAAGACCTTATGTTATAATTCATATTGTTTGGTTTTTTTGCAAACTATAATCATGATTTGAAATACAATTAATTTAATTTAAATTAATTTTATAAATACGAAGACATAATTAAGTGTATTATTCTAAAAAAAATACTTAAAATTTTTCTTTATTCAATGGAAATGTGAAGAAATTTTATTATGCGACTTTGGTCACGTTCGTCGTCTTCTTACAGTAGAAGAAGGGAGTAGGGGGTGGAGGGTTGAATAGATTTCATTTTATTTTACCCTCCACCCATTCTCCATTTGGGAACAATAGAGAAAGAATCCCACGCAGATTTTTACATTCAAGGGATGAGAAGTCGAAAACACACGACGAAAAAGCCAAGGACAGACAGACAGACAAATGGACAGGCACACAAGAGAAGGCTCACATTCATCGATACGAGCTGAGCCCCCACCTTCCTTCCATTTCTCTCTCTCTCTTTCTTTCTTTCTTTCTCTCATATTCTCTCTCTCTCTCTCTCTCTCTCTTTCTATATATATATATATATACTAGTATATAACTCAATGATCATTTAGTTTTCATTCTTCTCACTTACATTTTTTTTTATAACATTATCAACATAGTGATTTTTATTATTATTAATAGTAGTAGTAGTAGTATATAAAATCAAATAAAGTTTGAATTAAACAAACCCATTCATTGTTTCTTTCATAAAAAAATACCTAACAAAGGGTTTTATATTATCCCTTTGGAATTTTCTATAATAAAAAAAAAATCTGGAGTGTCTCCACTCGACTATCTCGCAAATTTGAATTGGATTAATTAACATATATTATATTTAAATTAAATTATAAATTTTAAAATTAATAAATAATATTTATTAAACCAGCGCGTGTTTGTCTCTTTATTGATGACACCACGTCACGTGCTGGTGCGTGATTAGCAGTCAACGCGTTAAAAAATTTAAAAAATTCATGTACTTTCAGCGATTCAAAAAAGCTGAAATTCTATATCTAGCAGTTTTATACAATTTTTAATCATGTGAAAAACTATCAATCATATGTCTTGATTTTTACGGTCAGTTTGGAGGAAAAAAATGAAAACGTGGTAGGCAATGGTTCTCTTCCGAATGAGCTAAATTTCTCAAAAGATATTAGAAAACTACGAATTTTGAATAATGTCCGTGTACCTAATTTCATTATTCTAGCTTAAACCGTTTTTGCTCGTTTACATACACACTCACATACACACACACAGAGAGAGAGGGAGAGAGAGAGACATTTTTCTCAATCTTAGTGAAAATGACTCAGGGACCTTCAAAACATATAAAAACATCAAAATCTTGACATCGAAAATTTTTCGATATAGTAAAAAGAAAAAGGTATTTATAATATAATTAATTTATTTATAAATATTAGCTTTAATAATTCTTTCAATTTAATAATTACGAGATTTTAATATATCTATTTCATTTTATTTTTTAAGAAATAAATTGTCTAGTTATAATTTACCTAAAATTAAGTTAATTAAATATTTAAAGATTCATTACATAAGGTTGGAATGTTCTCCCACACACAGAGAGAAAATCAACATTGTTATATTACTTTTACATCATTTTTATGTAAAATATTTGTTTGATTTCTAATTCTTGGGTGAGAGAAGAATAAATGCCTTATTTTATTCATTTTCAATTAAGTAAGTGTTCAAAACATTAAATTTCTTAATTATCGATACAATTCTTGAAATACATTATTACCATAAATAATAAGAATTTTATAATTTTTTTTTAATTGTAAATTAAAAAAAACAAAACAATAATTCAAAATGTAATAATTAAAAATTACTAAAGTAATCTGAGTTGAACAATAATGGCTAATTTGCTAAAATAATTGTTATGGCTGTCAAGATAGTTTAACTGCAATTGATATAAATTCTCTTAGTATAATATGATTAATTAAGCATTTATCCTTGTTTTATAATCTTTATTATGAAATAGAATTGTTTCGGTGTTCAAATTAAATAAACCTCTAATAAATCTTATGAATACAATTCGATATAGTCAGACATTTGGAGTGCAGATGTGTTCGTTTCTTTCATAATTTCAATGTATGAATGGACATACAAATTGAACAAATGAAATTCGCAACCATTCACTTGAAAATTCTAATATTTTTCAGGTCAAAAAAGAAAAAAAAAAGATTTTCTATTTGTACCATCTACTTTTATACTTTTATATACGCTTCTTTTTTTTATTCTTTTTCTTTTTTTTATAATTTAAAAATAAATATGAGAATACTTAACACATAAATCAATATTTAATTCTTAAAAAAAAAAAACTTAAAAAATAAATAAATAAATCTCAAATAAATAATAAAAATTTGTTTTGAAATTTTTATTAATTAATTTTTATTTAATAATCTCAATAAATATCAATTATAAAATTCCAAAAGTAAAATACCATTTGAATAATTTTAAAATGTATTTAATAATATAAGCATTTTATAAATAATAATATTTTATAATAAAATTTAATCAATTTTATTAATAAATAATCAATATTTTATTTAATGTTTAGAATTGGATAATAAATTAATATACGACTAGGTAAATTTAATTGAATATAAAAACATAAATAAATAAATTTCAAAGAATATACATTATTTGATTTGGATAATATTCGGTGACTAATCATTTAGTAAAAAATTAATTAGCTAAATATTATTTTGCTAATTGTAATAGTCATAATTATATTAGAAATGAATTATTAAATAAATAAGAAGAGAAAATGTCGTACTTTTCATTATCATTTTAAAATAACAAAAAAATCTCTTTTGGAAATCTATTTTTAAAATTAATTCTATAATCAATCATCATTAACTGTTATAAAGACAAAAAAATCAATCTTATATATATATATATATATATATATATATATATAAGATGAAAAAAGAGGAATGTTTTTAAATTAAACTTTTAACATACAATATAATTTAGCAAATTAATTTCTTACTAAAAGATTAGTCACTGAATATTATTCAAAACAGATAATGTATATCCTTTGAAATTTATTTCTTTATTTTTTTTGTATTCGATTCTATGAAGTAGAATACTAAATACTTTGAAATTTTTTCATGATGAATGAATTTAGTTATGAAAGGAAATTTCAAAATTTTCTTCAGTGAATAATCATTCAAACATTTGCTATATTATTTGAGTTTTATTTAAACTTTATTCTAACATGTAAGTCCATTTTAGCAAGAGAATATGGTCAATTTTTTATATAAATAAATAAATGGTCCATAAAGTTTGTGTGCCATATATATTAAATTTCAAGGTAGGGTCCTAAATATATACATATATATATATTCGATTAAGACTATACTAGACTTAAACCTTTTATAAATATTTATATATTTCTAATAATTTAATTCCTATATTAATAAAAATAAGGATTATTATCAACAATTTCATTTATTTATTTTAACTCGTGAATTTGTTAATCATCTCTAACACAAAATTTTTTTTTCATAAATATTAAGAAAAAGAAAATACGAATTTAATAAATTTGAATTTAAAAACCAAATTCAATTATTACGATGAAATATAATTTTCTATTTTAATAAATTAAAGTGCTTTTTTCAATTTCTTTATACTAGATTTTATTAAAATTAATATAATAAATAATTGTATAACAACGTTTGAATTATAATTAAAAGATTATTAATTTAGATCATTTCAATGTATTTTTGAAATGTTAATTTTTATTTTTTATTTTTATTTAATTTATTTTTTTATTAAATAAATATACAATCTAATTAAAAAATGATTTTATTTTAGGGTTTATTCTTCTACCTACCGATTGAAATTCATTGACAACAGGTACTTTAGACAGTACTTCTTCATCAGTTAATTTTTTCATGGTATTAATTGATATCCAAAACGGTGTAAAAATACACAAGAGAAGCAAAAAATAAACAAAATATTAACAAAAAAAAAGACAAAACCAAACAAAACACTAATTATAATAATTCACTCATTTTTTTTTAATATTACTATTAAAAAAATGGAAATAATCACATAGTTAAGGGTATCAAGGCACTGATTTAATAAATTCACAATGAATTTGGTTTGTTTATTAATCACATTGAATGATACACATTCATATACATATCGGCTCCCATTTAGCATAGAACGAACGTAATCAACTGACTGGTGACTCTCTTTCGGATGGGAACAACCACAGCTCCCCACCATTCCATCCATCCACCACCACTACTACTATTACTACTACCATCACCACCAGCAACCAACATCCGAAGAGCGAGAGAGAGAGGGAAAGGAAAAAGACACGAACAACGAGTATAAGAAGTGCCGGAAACACCTGGTATAAGAAACAACCCCTCTCAATTTCTCCTCCCAGCCATCCTCTTATATATAAAAATATAAATCTTTTTTAAAAATTTTACAATTAATAAAATATCAAATTACTATTTTTTAACAGTAAATTCATGGAATTTATTAAATATGATATCCAACTCAAATCTTTATATTTATATAAAATCATTCCGTTTCAAATTAATGAATAATGTAGAAAATAATGTGTATGAAAATAATGTGCAATACAACAATCATACAACAATGAACAACAAATATAAATTTATATATTTAAGCATATAAATAATAACTTTAATTTTTTAAATATTTTTGAGAATGCATAACATATAAATAAAATTTAACTTAATTGAGAGTAATCGTATAGACACTACATCCATCCTCCCACTTACCTACATACGATATCTCATTGTTCTATCTATTCACATTTTTTAATAAAGTGCAATGCTGCCAATCTATAGGGCGCCAATTCTAATGAATATAAATTATATGATAGTATAGTATAATCAATAAATCAAATTAAATGCTTTTTTGTTAAAGAAGATGACAACTTATTTATATAAATCTTAACAAGAAGCCGAAAATAATTACTGGATAATTAATACATTCCTCAATAAATCAATACATCCTGTAAAAATCATCATATAAATAATATGAGAAACTTTTTTTTTTGTTTCTGAAACATAACTTATTATTTTATCTATATTTTTATATGATAAATTTACTTTTATAATAACATAACCTTTTAGACTATCAATTTGAAATTGTATATATAACTAATTTTTAAACATTATTAAATTAATAAATCAAATACATTATTTAAAAATAAAAAAAATGTTAATATTAATTTGTATATAACATAATAATAATTATATATATATATCAAATAATATATTAGTTGATTTGATGTATATATTGAAAGTAGATGAAAAAAGAAGAGATGTAAAATTATATTTAATTTAATTTATAAATTAATTATTTTCTAATGATAATCAAATTTAATAATATGAGAAACTTATTTTTTTATTCCTAAAACATAAATTATTATTTTTATATGATAAATTTACTTTTATAATACCATAACCTAAAATTTTTGACTATTGTATATTTAAATAATTTTTAACCATTATTAAATTAATGAATCAAATCCATAATATAAAAATAAAAAAAATATTAATGTCAATTTGGTTATAACATATAATAATAATAATTATATTATATAAATATCAAAAAAATATTTTAGTTTATTTGATATATATATATATTGAAAGTAGATGAATAAAGAAGAGAGGTGAAATTATATTTAATTTAATTTATAATTTAATTATTTTCTAATGGTATGTGATATTTTATTGGGGTGTAATAAATGGGGCACAATCGTCAGATCCAATAGTATTTGACACAAAATAGGAATCAGCGATGTTTTCCTCGCGTTTCGCTTTCTCTCTCATTGATAGTATTTCTCTCTCTCTCTCTTCACCTGTTATTATTATTATTAATATTATTGTTACTTCTACTACTACTCCTCTCTTTCTCTCTCTTTCTTTTGAAGATAGAAATGAAGAAGACTGAATGAAGAAGAAGGAGAGGCAGAGGAGGCCTTTCGAGACTCTCAATTCAGGTCACAATTAAGGCCGAGGTCATGTTTCGATTTCATTTCGCACGCACATCTTTCAGTAGGTGCTCCCACTCCTTAATTTTTTTCGCCCCTCTCCTTTGTAATTTTCCTCTCCTATTATATGTTGGCATGACTCTCTTATCATCATTTAAGTGAATATACAAATAAACATTCATTAAGACGAAAAAAAAAAAATTAAATAAACCTTTTTTTCATTCTTTCTTATAAAATAGGCCTTAGAATATTTTTTCGTCGTTAACATAGGTTAGTTTATTGAGGACAGAGAAGGTATCAATGAGATTAACAGAGAGAGAGAGAGAGAGAAAATCATTAGGTGTCAGTCTTTAATGGAGAGAGGAGAGGGACATGATTAAGAATTAATTGAGCATCAATTATTATATATATATATATATATATTTGAAAGTAGAAGAGGATGATTTCTAACTAAAAAAAAATAGTAATTTAGGAATAGATTTATATGTATAATAATTTAGAAAATTTAAAAAAATAAATAATGATATAATAACAAGATAAATGAAAATATTTTAAAAGTAGAGATATTTGAATAAATCAATAACTAAAGGGATATACTGAAATTGTATATTTTGAAATTTTCTGATAATATAATTGTTATATATTGATTTTTGAAATTGTTGATGTGTTATAAATCACTAAAGAAAAATATTTATGCATTATACATTGAAAATAAAATGAAAAGAACACATTTGAAAGGGACGTGAAATTAGCCTATCCTGCGCCATCCAACTGCTATTCTCACCAAACTCCCTCAAGTCCCTCCTACCTACAGCGTTATTAACCTACCAACCGGTCGCTTTTGAACCCAACATGAAAGTAATTATAATATATATTTATTAGTTTTTAATTGAAAACCGAAACAATTACTTTAGATAATATCCTAGAGTTAAGGGTATTCTGGTTTCAAATTCCCCCTTCCCTCTTGCTTATATACATATATTTCAAATGGATTATCTAGGCAGCAATATTATTTTTTTCCCAAAGAGAAAATTTCAGTTCCTTTATGAAAATTAAAAATTACATATTATAGATTATAATTATGCTTAATTTTAAATTAAAATGAAATATTCAATATTTAAAATTAAAATTGAACTTCATAGTTTTAGAAAAGATGTAAGTAGTTATATTGAATTTCAAATATGAATATATATATATATGAGAATCTAATGAGTCAGAGGAGAGCAAGAAGTGAAATGAAATGAAATAGAGAGAGGGAGATAGACAGACATGCCGGTAGACAGTCATCATTGGGATGACTCAGGAAATGAATTCCATACAAATAGCAAACTCGTTTCACGCAAATCGAGAATAATCATAACTAACACACAATTCAACAACAAAAAAAAAAAACTATGTAAAACTTTAATTAAAACATTGAATTCTAATCAGATTTTTTTTATTAACAAATTAATTAGTTTCTATATAATTAAATAGAAAATTATTGATATTCGATATTAATTTGAAATATTTTATATTTAAAATTTTTAATATATATTTATTAAAAGAAAGTATATATTATTAATCTATATCTAACAATTGAAATACTCGTATTATACTATACTTATTTACGAGGTGAATTTTGAATTTTAGCAGGCTGTGTGCATTCGATTATTGAATTTTTTTTGTTATGTTGGTACTCATATGTTTCTCATAAGTTGACATTATCAGCCATTTTGGATTAGTAGTTTGTTTTTGACAATTGAAAAAGTTAGTCACGTTTGTGTGTTCTTCAATTTTTTACTTAAAAGAAAATAAGGAATGCTATAAGGAAGTTATGCAAAGTTTGCGTGAAGCAATACGGCTCAAACGATCGGAACAACAAATGATGGATTTTGCATCACGATAATGCACCAGCTCACACATCATTGCTTGTTCGTGATTGTTTATCCAAAAACAACACCATAATCATACCTCAACAACCGTATTCACCAGTTTGCCACAATTGTTGAGATAAAGTTGGAATCGAAGAATGAGTTGATGGCTATATCGAAAAGCACACACACAACCTGAGCTACAACCATCCAACTCCTACCCTCTCCCATCTCTCCAACGTCCCTCCTTACATTGTCCACCCACCGCGTTCTTATTCTTCCAACCGGACGGTTTGTCAAATGGTCTTATTATCTTTTCATTATTTTTAAATTCTTGTCCATAAGTTTTGTATCTCCTGGTCTCGATGGTTTTCTATGATAGATTGAAGAATTGATGCTTTTTCTTCTCCTTCGGATGTTTTATTTTTGACAAGGAAGAGACGAGCTTAAATGCTTTGTAAATCATAGGGTGGTTAGAAATTATGAGTTAATATTTAAAATTTTTAAGATTTCTCTCTAATATTATACAGAAACTCTTCCTGCCAGGGTCCATTTTCCATAAATAATTTAGTGGGTTTTTGATGATTTCTAGAGATGACTTCATATATTTTATCTTTTTACTTAATTTCCTTCTCTTCACTTTTAGCCTAAATCTCACCTGAATATAAGAAAAGAAAATACCAGGATTGTGGACTAAATAAATTTAATTTTTTTTTAAATTATTCATGCCAAATTTAGCAATGTCTCAAAGTTAAGTGGCGTTCTTCACCTCTTTACCGTTTCAAGTTGTTTTTATTTTCGATGGGATATAGTCAAGCCATAATATTTTTAGTTAGTTACTACGACGATTTTTTCTTCATTTATATGTTTAATTTTTTCGTCAACTATTTTTAAAAATTATTATACTTTTCTATTTTTCTATTTTAGTTATTTACCTACATTTATTATTAATAATAATTAATATATCTTGGGATAGTACTTTTAAAACCAAAACATTTCGTGAAAAGTATTTAAATTAAAAAAAAGAACTCAACTCAAAAGAAAGTTTATCTATCATGTTTCCGTATTCTAGAGTATCAACACATTTCTCTCTCTTTCCAGCCCTTAACTATATTCCCTCACACTCTCTTTCTATCTTAATCTATTCCTATATAATTATCTGGTCATCATAAGTGTTAATTGTTAGTCAATAACATACAATTATAAATGCAAATTTGAAGTGGTAACATTTGAAGTCTTATATAATTGAAAAAAAAATCTAGTAAGAAAAAGTAAAATTTTTAATTACTGTAAAAAAAAATATTTATTTAATTATATATTCATTTACAAATATTTATAATTATTACTTGCTTTTTCTTGAGAGTTAATTCATTATATTTGTTATAATTTAAATAAATTGTTAATAATAATTTGTTATTATAGAATTTGTTTAGAGATAAAAATTAAAAAAAATTGAAAAAATAGAAAATTAATAAAATTGTTAAAAAAAAACATAAATTTAAAACTTATATTGATTTGTATATTATAAAAAATAATAAATAAATTAGGTAAAAAGATGGAATAAATAAAAGTAAATAAATAAATATAAATTTGCATAAAATAATGGATTTAATTTCACTGATAAAAAATTAATTTATTATTTATCCAATTCGAAAAAGTATAAAAAAATAGATAATAATTTTAAAAATATATAAATTCAAACAAAGATAATCAAGAGCTTTTGAAAGAAAGTGCCACCACTCATTACTATCTCACGAAAATTTTCGATTTCGAAATTTTGATGTTTTTATACGTTTTGAATGTTCCTGAATCATTTTCACTAAGGATGAGATAAATGTCTGTGTGTGTGTGTGTATATATGTATCTAGACAATATTACTCAAAAACGCTGTTTTAATAAATATAATTTATTAATTTTAATTTATAATTTATAATTAATTAAATTTAATTTAAATATAATATATGTTATTTAATCCAATTCAAATTGCGAGATAGTCGAGGGGAGACACTCCATCTTATTTTTTTGTTCTTTTTACGACTATAATATTAGATTTATATATAAAGTAACAAAAAAATCTATTCTTGAGAGGGGGAGAGAGGTTTAATTAACAATAAAATTAAATTTTGATTTGGTTAGAAAATAATTAACATTAATAAGTAATTATAAAAAAAATATATTACGCGAATTAATAATTTCAATGAAAAAATAAAAAAAATTTATAGAGAAATTTCTTTAATAAAAGGTATAATTAAATTAATTATAATTAAAAAGTATTCAATACAATTTATAAATAATTTAAATTTAAAATTTAAAAAAAAATAATTATTTACTTATAAAACAAAATTTGACAGAGAATTAATTAATAATTAATTCGAATGATTTATTTAATTAAAAAATAAGAATGAGAAAAAATTTAAAATTTTTAAAATAAAAAACAATAGTATGTGTTATATGAGAATGAATTTCAAAATGAAAGACACATGATAGAAAGAAAAAAAGTGAGGGTCCACTGGTGACGAAAGGGAAAGCCAATTTACTTTTTAGCAGCCCTTTCACTTGTTAGGGAGTTTATCCAAAATTGCAATCAGCATTTTTATTAAAAGTTTCAAACGAACAAGAAGAATTCAAATTAATGATGTCTAATGATCAACGGCTTTTTTTATCATTATTATTATTATTATTATTATTATTTTAATTTATCATCCTTGATTTGAGAAAACAAAACATTAAAATTAAACACATTAATATTAATAACATTCATAAAGTTAAGAGAAAAGTAAAATCAAAAAAAAAAAGATAGTGGTATGTTAAATTAAATAAAAATTGAAAATAAATTAAAGAGAAATCTTTAATTAGTATAGAGAAATAGAGAAAAAAAAATTATAAATAAATAAATAAATAAATAAACTATTTGATATATTTAATAATAATTACAATATAATGAAAAAAATAATCTTATGACTCTTTAAAAAAAATATAATATTATATATATTATTTTTATAAGAATAATCTCATTTAACAAATATTTTTGATTTATTTATATATTTATTATTTATTATGTTTATAATAATATGAAAACCTTATTAGATTAGAATTATTCACCATAATTTATCATTATTCATCATCATCATAGAAATTTCAATCCAATAGCATTGGAACTTACTGATTTTTATTTTCTTGAAATTTTTAATTCAAATTAGTGTAAGAAAATAATTTTAAATTCACGGTGATCTTATGTATTCGGTGATTAATAATCAAAAATTAAATATAAATGACAAATTAAATAAATGAATTTATATAATAATAAGCTGGAGTGTCTCCACTCGACTATCTCGCAATTAAATAACATATATTATATTTAAATTAAATTTTATTAATTAAATTATAAATTAAAATCAATAAGTAATATTTATTAAACCAGCGCGTGTTTGGCTCTTTGTTGATGGCACCACAATACGTGCTGGCGCGTGATTTGTAGTCGTGTTAAAAAATTAATTCCGGTACTTTCAGAGATTAAATCAAGTTGAAATTCTATATATAGCAGTTTTATACAATTTTTACTCATGTGAAAAATTATCAAACATTTATCTTTATTTTTACGGTCACTTTAGAGGAAAAAAAATCAAAACGTGGTAGGTAATGAATTTTGAATAATGCCCGTATACTAAATTTCATTATTCTAACTCAAACCATTTTTGCGTAACCATGTTTACATACACACACAGACATTTTTCTCAACCTTAGTGTAAATAACTCAGGGACCTTCAAAAGGTATAAAAACATCAAAATCAAAATTTGGCGAGATAGAAAAAAAAGTTTAGCTTTAAAATCTTATAAAAATATTTAAACTATTAGATTAATTAGATTTAAAGGAAAGTTTCCCAATGAGGTCGACATTGACCCCTTGGGAGTCGATGGACCTTTGGATAGGATCGACAAAATCGGAAGAGGCTATTGGAGGTCGATAACGAAATTTCCTCTTTCAATTACTATAAAAATAGTAAAGCATTTTTTTTCCAAATAAAAACTATATAAAAAAAAAATTAAATTTCAAATTCCCCATAAGTAGTACTAGTATTTTTAAAGTTATATTTTTTACACTTTTATATATTTAATCAGGTACAATCGTCCACGTTTTAAGGTATTTTTTGAGAAATTTCCCATTGAAATATTTCTTTTAAATTTTCAATCTAAACAAAATACCATTTAATTTAAATTGATTGATTTGTTTTTTATTGATTGACTTATTTTTTTGGTAAATTAATATTTTCCAATAATTTTTATATAGTTAAAATATTTGATAATATTTATTAACTATATTATCGTATAGCAAAGTTGAGAAATGTATTATTAATCAAATTTAATTAAACCTGATATCAAAAATAGTATTAAAAAAAACATCTACCTCAACCGTTACATTAATTTATTTAGTTAGGAATTCCTATTATTAATTATTTATAAAATTATTAATTTATAAAATATTAAATTGTAAGTTGTGTTAAATAATATTTGTTCTAATATTAAATACTATTACTACTAAGGGAATAAAAATGTTTAGTTTGTTGTTAAATTGTTACTTTACTCATCGTATTAAACTAGAAATAAGTTTAAAAGTGGTCGACGTAGAAAAAAGGTTGGGAAACCGTGATTAAAAAGTCAATATAATTTATATTAAATATATATATATATAATAAATAATAATAATAATAATAATATATACATATATATTATAAATTAGAACTTAAAAAAAATTATAATTTAATAATGTGAAATTAAAATATAAAATATACTATAAAACTTAATAAGAATTTTTAATTAAACATTTGGTCACAAGTATTAAATTTATTGATATATAAGTTTTAAGTACTGTTCTGTTGTTAAACCATTTATTTTTCCTTCTACTCAAGTGTTTAATTAAAATAATTAATTTTAGTTTGTATTAAATATATAATGTTTCAACAATAGGCTATTTTTATTTTATAATAATATTAATTATAATTTAATTTATATAATTAATTAAAATAGTATATATCTCATTTATATTAATATATATATAAATACGAGGTATGTTCAAATGAATTTTCTCGGGCTGTGTATATTAAATTATCGAATTTTGTTTTTTGTTATGTTGGCACACATATGTTTCTCATATGTTAGCATTATCAGCCATTTTAGATTAGTATTTTATTTTGACAACTGAAATAGTTAGTCACGTTTTTGTGTGTTCTTCGATTATTTAATAAATTTTGCGTTAAAAATGGAAAAAAGTGCTCTAACGCACTTAAAATGTTGACGGTGGCATTTGGCGAGTCTACTTTGTCTCAAAAAAATAAATATAAATAAATATAAGTAGTACAAGCGCTTTACAGAAGGCCGAGAGTTGATGAGTTCGATCAAATGTGAAGGTTTTCCTCACTGTTTTCTTCGATTACAATGGCGTGGTGCATCATGAGTTCTTGCCAACAGGTCGTACTGTTAATAAGGAATACTACAATGAAGTTATGCAACGAATGCTCAAACGTTCGGAATTGTGGAAAAACAAATCATGGATAATGCACCAGCTCACACATCATTGCTGGTTCGTGATATTTTAACAAAAAACAACAACGTAATCATGCATCAATCACCGTATTCACTAGATTTGGCTCTCTGCAACTTTTTCCTATTTCCAAAACTGAAGAGACCAAAGAAAGGAAAGCGCTTTGCCACAATTGATGAGATAAAATCGGAATCGAAGAACGAGCTGATGGTCCTACCGAAAAGCGCATTTCAGAAGTGCTTCGACCATTCGAAGTGCTTTTTATCTGAAGGAAATTACTTAGAAGGTGACAAAATGGATATTGATGAATAAATAAATATATGTCAAAATATTTCAATATTCACCTTTTCTTTTGAACAAACCTAGTATATATATATATATATATATATATATATATATTAATAATGAATATTCTAATTAATTAATTATTTAAAATAATTTTAGAAAATAATAATACAAGTTTCAATAAATTTTAACTATCAAATAAAAAAAAGGGTTGAATTAAAAAAAAATGAATAAATAAAAACATAGAAAAAAATAATATCCGTGAGAAAAGAAGATTATTTTCAAATTTCAATCAAATATGAATGTGTTAGTTATTGTAATAGGTTGAAATATTGGCCGGGGGGCTAAGTGAAATTCTACAAGGATGGATTGTCGTGATAGTGGAAATAGAGCCGGCAGACAAAACATTGAACAGATAGCAACCAAGCACCTGGAATGAGGTGTAAAATATAAATCTGCAGACACGCCCATTGACTATACTCGACATCTTCCAAGCGATATCCTCATTCCTATATTTTAATAATTTATAATATTAAAGGTGAATGAGAGTGTGCCTTTAAGGGCTGTTTGATTTATTTTCAATAGATTCTCGTATGAAGATGCTCTCTATGAACTTCAAAATATTTTCTATTTTATTTTAAATACGTATCCCCTCTTCCCCCCTTCCTCTCATCCTCTCTTCTTCAAACACCCTTCTTCATGTTACTGAAAGAGGTTAAGAAGTGAAAGAGAGAAAAGTGAAAGAAAGAAAGAATAATAATCATAAAGTGGGAGAGAGATAGAAATATTATATATGGTGGATTGTTATCTTAAAGACAGAAATTGATTGATAATATATTTATATAATAATAATAATAAAAAATTGAATTTAAAATGGTCATAGAGCATATAAAACATCATTCGCTCTCTCTTTTTTCTATAAAAAATGTGAGAATAAAAGGAATATATATATATATATATTTGTATTTATTAAACTGCTAGAAGAATTTTTTTGATATTCACACCAAAATTTTTATAAAGAAAAATCGATCAGGATTGGTTTCAGCCTAAGGAAAAATTAACTTTATTAGTTTTTTCTTAATTTAAAATAGGAAATTTAAATGGCATCATCAACTACGTCAAACAGCGCTTCCTTAAATACAAAATATTATAAATATAAATGAAATCAAACTACGTAATATATATTATGTTATATCCCCATGCCATACTTGTCCGTCTTTCACCCCATTAATATGTACCGTTTATGCTTTATGACTATTTTTTTTAATTTATGTTCTTTTAAATGATTTAAACGGCGTCTCGCGCGCGCGCGGTGAACCAGGTACTATATATTGATGTGATCAATATAAATAAAATAAATATATTTAATATTTATATATATAAATATAATTGAAATTTTAATTTTAATCATTTCAAATATTAATTATTTTTATTGACTAGATTTCAGAAAAATATAATTTAAATAAATATTCTATTATATATTTATTCAAAATGATCTGTTATTGGAATTTAAAACCCGATTTTAGAAAATTTTAAAATATTGCATGATTATTTTATAAAAATTAAATTTTAACAAATATACGAAAAGGTCCATCTTAAGATTGTGTAAGACCTATATCATAATGATTAATTAAAGTAAACGATAAATAAATGTAATTTATGTAATTTTCAAATTAAAAAAAAAAATTATTTAATGAAATATTAACAGAATAAGAATTAAATCAATATTTTATTTATTTATTTATTTTTTTAAAGAGTAAGTAATAATATGAATTAAATTTGTTGTTAAAAATGACATTTTTATCTGGAAAGATTTTAAGAAATTAATGCATACATAGATGTTGGTGCTTGTTGTTTGTTTGTTTTTTTTTTGTCATTTTTGTTGAGGCAGGGTCTATAATATACTATGTAGAGATAACGGAGATAAGATTCCATTTCAGTGAATGATTTATATCTGTTGAAACCTACAAGAACATTTTTAGGTGACAGTGAGAACAAAAGGAACATATAATTAATGGTAATCTTCAATAACGTTTAAATAATATATAATATATCATATAATTATTAATAACCTTATAGAATTTTTATAGATAAATATATTTTTTTTTCTCGTCTGAGATAGTATTGCGATCAAGAAAATTTTCGATGTCGAGATTTTGATGTTTTTATACGTTTTGAAGGTCCCTGAGTCATTTTCACTTTGGTTGAGAAAAATGTCTGTGTATGTGTGTGTGTGTGTGTGTATGTAGACAAGATAACCCAAAAACGGTTTGAGCTAGAATAATGAAATTTGGTATACAGGAATTATTCAAAATTCGTAATTTTCTATTAATTTTTGTGAAATGTAGCTCTTCCGGAATTCAAAATTCATAGTTTTCTTTCAACTTTTGAGAAATGTAGATCAACTGGAAGAGGTCATTACCAACCACGTTTTCATTTTTTTCCTCTAAACTGACCGTAAAAATAAAGATATACGTTTGATAATTTTTCACATGATTAATAATTGTATAAAACTGCTATATATAGAATTTCAGCTTGATTGATTCGCTGAAATTACCAGAATTAATTTTTTAACACTGCAAATCTCACGCGCCAACACGTGACGTGGTGCCATCAACAAAAAGCCAAACATGCGCTGGTTTAATATTTATTATTTATTATTTATAATTTATAATTAATTAAATTTAATTTAAATATAATATATTATGTTATTTAATCCAATTCAAATTGCGAGATAGTCGAGTGGAGACACTCCAGATTTTTTTTATTTAAAAAATCAATAATTTTTTTTAATTCCAAATCAATTATATTATACTTCTTTCTTTCTCTACTTTCCCTTTTATTTCGATGAGTTCATACTCCTCGCATTTGTCTTGATAACCAAATTGTACGTTTCGAACTAAACGTTATATTCTTCTTATATATTATTCCATCTATTAACAATCATGCAGCAACAGATCAAAAAACAACGATTGGAACAACTCTATAATCATTATTATTTTTCCACAATCGTTTGTAATCATGATTTATTTTCATACGTATACATTTCTTCATATTTTTTTTTCTTGTGGTGAAGACGATCTGAACTCAATTTTGGTTAATAAATGGACATTATATTTAGATATATATATTTTTTCAATCGACTATATCATTTAAATTATAAAGATATTAAACCATAGTGAATTTTATTTATTATTTTCTTTTTGGAAATTTTATCAGTTTTAAATAAATAAATATAGATATACAACAATTTTACATTTAATACAACCATCGAATAAAGTGATGTAATCATTATTATACATTCTAAAATAGGAGAAAAGTTTAATTTGTGTGTGATGAGATTAATAAAAAAAAAAACGACTTAAGTTTTTAAGAAAAAAAAAAAGAAATTATTGAATTAATTATAAAAATATATTTTGAAATTTTCACATTCAAAACATAAATTTGATATTTTTTTTTATTAGAAATATTAACTATGATTTAGTATTATTGATAATTGATTCAATGACATTTTTAAAGAAAATAATTAAATAACTACATTATAAAATAATAAAGTTAATAAATCAGTTTTATCCATGGAATTTAGAAGATGGAATTAAATGGGGCATGTAATTATGAAAGAAGGCCTTAAAATCAAAAACAATAACTACAATAATATTTGGCACAGACACATAGATGTAATTTATATATTTATTTATTATTATTATTTTTATTAAAGTTAATCTTAAATTTTAGATAATTTATATATATATACATATATACATATATATAAGCAAGGGCCAGGAGGAAGAACTTCCCTCCCCTTCTCTCTTAGAAGAAAAAATAATAATTAAATGGTTATATAGTGATGAAAACTAAACAAAATTAGATTGTAATCACTGCTTTAATTATATATAATTTTCTTAAAATTTTGGTTTCATTCGTCTTTTCCGTTCTAAAATGTTAAAACCTGAAAGATCAATGCTTACCCCTCCCCATCTTGGATATTCCTGTGTAGACATACGAAAAGTATCATAATAATAATAAAAAAAAATTGATATTAATTTAAATAATTTAACTAATTTAAATTAAAATTAATAAATAATATTTAAAATTTATGCCAGTAATCTGAAAACGAATTTTTATTTTCAAATAAAACTGTTATCTCTAATGATTGGGAAGACCATAAAATTGATTTTCGCAAACAAAACCATTATTCTGATAAAAAATGTCATTAATTTGCAATCTAATCTTTATGAAATGGCAAACTAACCTAACCTCAAAGTACCTAATGTCGGTTGTCAAATAATACAGTACTGCCAAATTCAAGATGAGGACCTCAAGTAAAATCACTAATTATAAAATACAATTAATATTAATTAATATACAAATGAAAAATGTAAGCTGTCAGTGGCGATTTAACTCCGAAACATTCCACAGGTATCTTGATCTTTTACTTTATTACAATCATGCTATGTGTTTGATAACTTCTAACTGCAAATGTAACTACATAAAATTATATTGTTTATGATCATAAAAACTATGTAATTATTAATAATATTATTGCTTATTTTTCATTAAAATGTATTAAATTAATTTTATGTCATTATAAAATATATTTAGTATATAATCTAGTATATAATCTACGAGGTCTGATCAAAAAAAGGTGAATTTTGAATTGTCGCGGACTGTGTACATTCGATTATCGAAATTTTTTTTTGTTGGTACACATATGGTTCTCATCTGACATTATCAGTCATTTTGGATTAGTAGTTTAGTGTTTTTGACAACTGAAAAGTAAGTCAGATTTTGTGTGCTCTTCGAATTTTTACTTAAAAAACAAAAAAATAAGGAATACTACAAGGAAGTTTGCGTGAAGCAATACGGCTCAAACGATAGGAATGGTGGAAAAACAAATAATGGATTCTGAATTACGATAATGCACCAGCTTACACATCGCTGCTTGTTCGTGATTTTTTTGGCCAATAACAACAAATAATCATGCCTCAAACACCGTATTCAACAGATTTGGCTCCCTGCGACTTTCTCCTAATCCAAAAACTGAAGATACTAATGAAAATAAAGCGTTGTGCCACAATTGATGAGATAAGGAAGAAGATCGAACTGATGGCCATACCGAAAAGCGCATTTCTGAAGTGCTTCGACGATTGGAAGAAGCACTGGCATAAGTGCATTATATCTGAGGGGAATTACTATGAAGGGGACAAAATGGATATTGATGAATAAATAAATACTTTACGAAATAATTCAAAATTCACCTTTTCTTTTGAACATACCTCGTATATGCAAGTATCTTCAATTTAATAATAAAATAAATAGTTTTAATCATTTTTATAATACCCTATTTCAATGAAAATTGATATTTGTAATCGCCCTATTTTACTTAACTCAAATATGTTTAGGTTCTTTGATTTAAAATAAATAAACCTTACTTATATTTTCTAGAATGTCTAGAAACGCTAATTAATAAGAAAGTAGATTAATTATCATTTAGAATTTTCGAATGTATCTGATAACAGTTCAAAGAATAAAAATGTAAATGAATATTGACAGGGACAATTATTAATGATCATCGCCTTATATATATGATCTGTCATATTTATCTTATATATTAACGATTCTATTATGAAAGAATTTGAAGAATTTTAATAAGCATAAAAAGACTGTTCATGTGATAATATATAAAATATTCAACAGATAATTTTTTTTTTAAATTCTTCCTCTTTAATTATTTTGTATAATATTCAAAAAATAAATATTTAATTTTTCTACTTTAGAAGTATATTGAAAATATTTTATATTATTATTTTATTATTATTATTCTTAAATTATAATAAAAAAATTTTTTTTAAATATTTATAAATTGTATTTTCCTTAAATTCTAATACATATATTTAAAAATATTATTTGTAAATTACTTTTTCTATTAAAGTATTTTTTGTAATATATATATATATATATATATATATATATATTTAAAATCAATTTAAATAATTAATATTTGAATTTTTATTTCACTTTTAAATTAAATTTTTTTTTAAGAATTGCGAAAAGTTTATTTAATTTCATTAATTAGAAAGAAAACAATTAGTAGAATATAAATTCATTGATAAGTTAATATAAACAATAATAAAATATATAATGTAATTAGAAAAAGAACCAAAATAAATAGATAAATAAATAATCGCACTATTTGCATATGAACACAAACAAACACAGAACAGAATTCAATTTGGAAAATTTTCATTTTAATATTAAATAATAAATATGACCGGAAACTTAACTGCGCGGTTAAAGTGAATGGTCCGCCGACTCGAGTTCGAGGGATCGAACCTCGCCTAGTGCATCGATATTTAAATAAAAATAAAAATAATAAACAATTCTGAGAAAGCTGGATAAATGGAGATATATTCCGAAAAAGCCAAAAAAAAATATTAAATATTTACTTTTTACATTTTTTTACATTTTATTTTAGTATTAATATAAAAATAATTAACTTTAATATAGAAAAATTTAAAAGGTTCCTTTCAATCGACTTTAAATAAATGAAAATGATAAATTAAATTGACCTATATATATTTAAGTATATATATATATATATAACAATCATTATTTCTTTCTTTTATCAATCGATATCCAATTTCTCCTAATTTATAATTATTCATTTCTCTCTCTCTTACTCTTTCGCTCTTTCAAAAGTTGATTTGACTTTTGATCACGACTCTTCATCTCAACTTTTGCTACATTTCAATCAGGTTTTTTTTATATATATTTCACTTTTAATATAATGATTTGATGGGTCAACTGATTATTATTACATTGAATGAGTGGGTGGGACGGACTGTCTGTCTTTTCGATTGATTGAGAGAAAATAAATAAAAAGAAAAATCGGAAACTTCAATTCATTTTCTAAGATTCTTTCTTATCAAATTTGATCCATTTTTTATTTATTTTATGTTTTTTATTATAAGTAAATCTATATTGAAATATAAATGTGAAATTATTTTATAAAGTGAAATTTTATTAATAAACTATTAATACAATTTTAAATAGATTTTAAATTTAGGATATGAATCATCAGATTAAATTATATATGAGATTCATAAAATAATATTAGTATATATATATATAAAGATTTTAAATAATAATATAAAATTATTAATTGAAAATGACACCTAGATTTATATATAATTTACTCTTAAAGATTTTATATATATATATATATATATATATATATTACTACCAGGTTTATCAAGGGATATAATCTCGTATTTTTGTGAGATTGTTTGATTGACGTTTCGGTCCGTACTGGACAATAGCTCCGATTCTTCGGAGCTCCACAGCAACGCAGTGAGTACAAAACCATCCAACCTATCAACCCAAAATGCCGATATTTACCCTTGGTCACACAGACTAATACCCAGAATCCCAAAAAATATTCCCACGTAAATAATCTCTTGAAAATGGCGCCAAAATGGGTGCCGAAATGCCGAGAAAACAATCTCACAAAAATACGTGATTATATCCCTGATAAATCTGATAGTAAAAATAACGATAACAATAACATTCACGGAAACCTAAACCAACATATATATATATATATTAATAAATATTAAATCTGATTTTAAGTAATTGTCCAATCAAATATCAGAGAGATTCATAATCTAAACAAAAACTTAATAAGTTGACCTGTGGCCAGGCGCAGAACCGACCGACGTCCAAGGGTAAAGGACATGATTCTTCCATGGGAGAGGGAAGGCAGAAGAAATCATGAGCTCACGTGAGGGCAAGTTGGTTAAATCGATTTATTAAAATAATTCGTATTAATTTATTATTATTTCGTAGTATAATATGTAGTATAATTAATTTCATTTAACGAAATTATAATATTTTATTTTGAAAATAAAGTCAAAGGCAGTTGAATCTCATCCATTGGGGGTAAGCAACCATTTCAAGGTCACGGAGAAGCAAAGCATTGGTGGTGCCCGCCAATCGACATGGCGGCGAAATTTATCAATCGTATATAATTCATATATCAGTAAAACGTTATAAATCTATCATTTATAAAATTCAATTTTAATTTGAATCTTTTCTAAAATTTATTAAATTAATAAATAAATTTACAATTAATTCTAAATTGAGGGACGATTTCGGTGGTGAGGCCGTTCAACGTCTTCCACTGGAAAGGGAATGGGAACTAAATGCGCTCGAGGCAGGCAGGCCAGGAGGGAGGGTGGGAGGTGAGGTGAGGTGAGGTGAGGTGGCGGTGGGGGTTCAACATGGCGGCAAATCTTTTCAATCTGTCAAACTTCAATAATTAATATTTAATCAACGAAGCATCGTAAAATTATATAATAGTAGTGAAAAAGAATCTACGTTTCATAATGAATCGATTCGTATAGGTTTTACCTGTTGTTATGAGGCAATATTTTTGTTCAACTGTAAAAATAAACCGATATTAAAATTAATTAAAAATTTTCATTTAATGATACGAAAAATCAATTTTATTTAGAATCTGGCTATAATTATGGTCAATGGATTTGTTTTGGTCACAATTTACAAGATTTAGTCAAAAATTTTAATAAAATGAAAAACATTGATTAGATTGGTTTTTTCTAATTCCCCAAAGCGTTCTATAAATATGAGTTCCAAGTTTTATACTAATGTGAAGCGTTGGAGGGGTGGGCCCTCTTAGAGGCATATAAGATATGTCTCACTCGTGAATTTACGGGGTTTTGCTTGTCGAAGGGTTGACGTAATCTGGATATATTTGAATTAAACCCCCGAAGGGGGTTTAATTCAAATATATATAGGAGACTCTAAAGAGTCTCCTATAATAAGTGAAGATTTCAATTTTTTTTCTTTTTAATGAATCTATGCTAGGTATTCTCCTTCATCCAAATAAATTTAATTTTTTGAATGATCCGGGGAGGGGGAGGGGGGTGTGGAAGAGTAAGGAAATGGATTGAAAGGAGTCAACGGGTAAAGGACATGATTCCTCCAGGTAGAAGAGGGATTTAGAAGAAATCATGAGCTCACGTGAGGGCAGGGACGCCAATCCCTGAAATAGAATTCTTTTCTACTGGGCTATTAGGAAAGAATCTACTCGCTACCCGGGATATTATTTTTAAATTTATTAAAAAATAATTTTAGATCATAATCATCCTATATGTTATTACATCTTTTATATACCATATATTTATATTTTTCTTATCCCGATAATTTATATACATCCCTTTCTCAAAACACCGTTTAGTCCTAGACTACTCCTACCCTACTCTACCCAAATTTCGCCTCTACCTCCCCCTCCTCTCATATCCATTCCAAAATGAAGTATTTATTTTAATTGAAGTTATAAATTTAAATGAAAAATAAAAGCCCTTCCATTTACAATTTTTTTAATAAATGATTGACTAGATATTATAATAAGAAAGATAATATTTTCAAAATTAGTGATAGAATCGATTTGAAATCTAAAAAGGGATGATTTGAACAAATAAGATAAAATAAATAAATAAATATTAATGTATATTTATATATATATTTTAATTTTCTTTGGTGTTTTTATTATCTAAGGAATTAATTAATTAACATAATACTAATAAAATTAATTAATATTCATAATAATTAATTTAAATAACATTATATTAAAACATTTATAATTATATTATTAAAAATATAAAGAATAAAATTATAAAAAATAAACAAATTAAAAGATTTGAACTCGGACAAAAGAATTCCTAGTCATAGTCCAATCCGTTGCGACTGTTTTATCAACTAGTAAAAACATAGGAAAGAAATTCACTTGAAGGCTACGAAAATTCAGCCCATAAGCAATACATGGCAAAAACTTTATTCATTAAATATTGATTAAACAAAGAAAAATGATCATGGAAATAGTTATAATACAAGAAATACAAGAATCAAAAATAATCTTGAATTGAGAGAAGAGATATGCAAAGAAAATAACCCTAATTAATATATATTTCGATATATACTAAGAAAAATATATATATTTAATTTAAATTCAATAAATAATAAATAAATCCAATCATTAATATTTATATATTTATTGAAGTATAAAAATCAATAAATGTGTAACATTTTAAAGAAAAAATATTTTCATTTTAATAAATACTTGGTTTTTAAATTAATAAAAGGGTTTATTATTTATCAATTACTGAAAACAAAAGTTACTTATCTAGAATGAGCTCTGTATGGCGAGGCACACAACCGATTTGAAATAAATTAATTTCTAAACAACATTATATATATATATATATATCTAAAGCATAAAAAAAATTATTTTTAAATCTTAAATTAAAATGACATAATTATATTATCTTCGTTTTTATTTTTAGTTTAATTACTCAATTATTAATTACTACTATATTTTAAGTGAAATATTTTCCGACAATGAATATAAAATTATTCCGAAAGTAACGGAATATACATCAATAGTTAACAAATTCATATTACTGATGCATTAAGTAAATATACCAAATTTTATTGAAATCCGTTGAGCCCTTCAAACTGTACACGTCTCTACGAACAAACAATGGACAGACGGTCGGACATCATGCTAAAAATACATTTTTCTGTTACAAAATGCATGGTTAGTGGAGATAGGTATGTAAATAACCTCCACATTTGAAATTTGGTTTGAAAACAATACCTTCGCTTCCTATCGTAGGTCGGTAAAAATTATATCGACAAATCAAAATTTCATTATTTCTAAATATATATTCTCAGTTATAAATCATAATATATCTGTTATAATTAAAAGTTATAATAATTTATAGGATATAAATATAATAAATTATTTGCTTACAAGTTTACATTATTTTTTTAAATACTCTTTTTATTTCCATGTATTATAATAATTGTTCTATAACGTTATTCCTGATTGATTGTAATACTCTGATAAACATCTTTTTCAATCAGTGATTGGCTTTTAAATTGTATCGAAATCGAGAGAAAAAAAATTGTTTTCTTTGTTGAATTTATAAAAGAGACCGAAAATGTTTATATATTGATTGATTTGTGCCGAATTAAAAAAAAAATCAAAGAGGTGGGGGGGGGGGGAAATCAAAGAGGGAGCGGGGTAAAGGGGGAGTGAAAGGGAAATGTAAGTGAAGAAGATTCAAATTAAAAATCCATTTTCTCATTCAATGACAACAACAATAACAGTCTCCAATGCCATTTGTTGTAGTTGTTGTTGTCGGGCCCATTTCATGGCGAAAAAAAGAAGAATAGCCGCGCATGTGGATGAAGACGACGATGGCTTTCTCTCTTTTTTTTTTTTTTAATCTCCGAGGGCGAAAAGAATCCAACCATTGTGTCTGCCCTGATGATGACCAACTTGATAAGGAAACCCACGAAGCATCAGAGACACACAAACTCTGCTTAACTGTCTCCCAGATCGAGAAAGAAGTGAAAAGACCTACAAAAATCTTGCCATTTATTTTTTATGTTACTACTTGATAATTATATTTCGTTAATGAATTTATTAGCGAGATATATAAACGAAAAAAAAAAAAAATCAAGGACAGAGAAACTCTTTTCATGTTATCGCCTTCCTTATCTATCTATCTATTTATTTAAAATGGAAGAAAAAATAAATAAATAAATAATAATCACAAAAATTATTCAAATACCTCATGAATTTAATTAATTAATAAAGAAGATAAAAACAAAAAATATTATTTATTATTTAAATAAGTTTATATATTCATTATACTCATACTCATAGTATTTCAATAATTTTGTTTCAGAATTTATTTCAGAATAATATCAATTATTGTCCTTTCATAACACATCTACTACATCTATTTACGCTTGATATATAAAAACGAGGTAAGTTTAAAATAATAAAAAAATAAATAAAAAATTAGAGAAGCAATTGAAGTGAATATTTTGCAAAAGAGTATTGAATTGTTATACTGAAGTTTATTAAATTATGATTATCTAATATTAATAACCTAATTTAATCTAATCTAATATTATCTAATAATATCTATATCTAAAGAGAAATTATGAATTATTGAATTTCCCTAGGCATGAACTCGAGTCTACAGTGTGGTAGACTGTCGTGCTAACCACTAAACCACTGAAGAGTCGATTTATTTAATATATATATATTTTTTTTTCAAATTCTCTGTTGAAATTTGTGAAAAAAATTTCAAATTATTATAATTTCAGTTTATTTGTTTTTTTTTTCTTTTTTAAATTTCCAACTTATTTTTTTCTTTTATAATTTTCACTAATATCTCATTTAGGGATCTTATCTTATTATAGTAACAAAAATTGTATATATTTAAAATATTTTAGAATTTTTATTTAATTTCAAAATAAAATTAAAAATATTTATTTTAATAATATTTTAGAATCGAATTACGAGAAATATATTTATCATTCCTCCACCAAAAAAAAAAATATTCATGAAGTAATCAACATATAATACATATAAAAAATTATAATGGAAGGAGTACAAATAAATTGTTGAATAAATTTGATCTAATAAAATTAAATAAATTATATTAATATATTAATTAAAATGTTTTTTAGATTAAATTATAAATAATATAAATGATATTTGATTATTATAAATAAAAAGAAAAATATATAACCTCCTTTCTTAATTCTCCTTTCTAAATTAAAATATAGACAAGTACAGGTGTCAATATAATTTCAGAATTTATATTATTATCAGTAGTAATCCTTGTGGTCGAAACAGTCTATAAGTTATTGCTACTTTAAAAAATTTAAAACTGAAACCATCTAATTATAACAACAAATATATATAATATAGGATCAAATATTTTATCAAGTAAATTTGAATATATTTTTCATCTTGAAATGAAAATCAAGTTATTTTAATTAATTTGTACCATTTTAGGAAACAAATTTTTGATGGGTCATTTTTAGAAAACCCATTTAAGAATTGTAATAAATAATAAATAAAATTTTAAAATTTTTAAAGTCTATAAAAATAAATTGTATAAATTTGTTAAAGGGTCGAGCGATAGCTCGGTGTTCCAGGTACTAATCTATTATATTCATAGTTCAAATGTTAAAGTCGTGAGTTATGGATCCTCAGAAGTTCTAAAATTTAAACATTGATTTAATATATAAAAAAAAAATATAGAACAAGTATATACCACATAATAAAATAAAAATGTCGGACATATCTGCAATGGGCTTAGATCCCAATCATTTAGATTTTTGAATTTAAAAATGATTTATATCAGTATATATAGTAATTTTTTTTTTTCAATTTCTCTGTTGTCATTTGTAAAATGGATTTCAAATTATTAGGGAACATTTCCGTAGATGAAGAGAGAATCATTCGCCTCCATCTTCTTTTTCAGTTAATTTCCGGTTGCAAATCATTCCTATAACTCTCCCTCCCTCTCCCACTCTTCGTCTTCATTATGTTCCATCTCTTCTGCTCTATTTCAACACCTTAACAACTGTTGTTGTTGTTGATGTTCATGTTCCTTTTCACTTGATGATGAATAACCAACCACCCTGGTGACTAGTGATAGTTCTTCATCCAGTGACTATCCAGACGAAGACTGATCGATTTATAATCAATGATGTCGATGATAATGATCTCAATCTGTTGGAGGCGCACGCGCGCTACTTCGACCCTCGCTAATTATAAATTAATCAGCCAGCGGGCTAACGATAAGATTTCACTTGCCGCTGCTGATCCTGATGATAATGATAATTAGAAGAGTGATACACCGACCGATCGTCCGCCAATGATGAGAATGATGAGGCTAAATGCCAATCACAAACGAAATCATTCCCTCTCTTTCGCGCGTTTGCCCTTCTAATTACTTATATCCTATTCATATGATATAGTTATATCAATACCTATATCATCAGATATTTGTAAATCTATTTTAAATCAATTCATATTTTCATTTAATTATTTGTTCAAGGAATACTTATGGAGATACAATCAGTAGGAAAATTAATGTACGAGGTAAGTTCAAAAGAAAAGGTGAATTTTTAATTGTCGCGGGCTTTGTACATTCGATTATCGAAAAAAAAATTTGTTATGTTGGTACACATATGTTTTTTATATGTTGACATTATCAGTCATTTTGAATTAGTAGTTTGTTTTTGACAACTAAATAAGTTAGTCACATTTTGTGTGTGTCGATTTTTTACTTAAAAAAATAATAATAAAGAATACTACAAAGAAGTTATGCAACGCTTGCGTGAAGCAATACGGCTCAAACGATCGGAATTGTGGAAAAACAAATCATGGATTCTGAATCAAGATAATGCAGCTCATAAATCATTGCTTGTTCGTGATTTTTTGTCAGAAAACAACACCGTAATCATGCCTCAACCACCGTATTCACCAGATTTGACTCCCTGCGACATTTTCTTATTTCCAAAACTGAAGAGACCAATGGAAGGAAAACGTTTTGCCACAGTTGATGAGATAAGTAAAAAATCGAACCCTCAAAACGTCACTAACCTTTCGGTTGTCAAAAACAAACTATCTATCTATCTCTGTGGCTCTACGGAACTCGAAAGTTCTTGGCCGCAAAAACAAACTACTAATCCAAAATGTCTGATAATGTCGATATATATGAGAAACATATGTGTACCAACATAACAAAATAATTTCGATTATCGAATGTACACAGCCCGAGAAAATTCAAAATTCACCTTTATTTTGAACAGAGCTCATATACAATTCAAAGTGATTTGGGAGAGGATAGGAATTATAGAACGATGGTTTAAGAAAGTTGTAGGAATGAGGTTGTTGCAGTCATGAACTTTCCAAGTTGAGCCACAGAGATAGATTATATTTTATTATTTAAAATTTTTTTTAATTATTAATCTAACTATCTTAATTATCTTGACAAACATAATAGTTAATATTGAATTTAATTAAAATTAGCAATTGTTTTTAATTAATTAATTTATTTATGAAATTATTTTAAAGAGAGAAAAAAAAAATTTATTTAATTATTTATTCGATTAATATTTAAATATTATTTTATCTATATATAGGGAGCGAATAATGTTATCGCTATGGGGAAGCCTTTAACGGGCAAAGACAATGGGCTTTCCCAACCGGTTGACTGCCCGACAACAGCGCCAATATAGCGATAACAATATTCCGTCACTACACATACACCATTTTTCCCATTTTTAGAGCAAACTTCAATAATTTGACATTTTAATGAATCTACAAATGTCAAGATCCTTTATTATTTACATATATATCACTTTAATCAATTAATTATATACATACATAAGATCAGAATGGGGCTCATTTATTCAGTATGAATTCGATAATTCATTCTTTATTCGTAATTTAAATATTATTTTTATTTTTTTTTTTTGAGAAATAAGCAAATACGAATTTATGTATGTTCCGTAAATTTGAAGTAAACAAATAATAAATAAACATAAATAAATAAATATTAAAAATTAACAAACTAGAGACTATAGTTTTAAAATTTTGTTTTGATATCATTTCAAAAGTGTATTTAGATTTTTAGTAGTACCTTTTTTTGGACTCAAAGTATTTCTATTTCAGTGCATTTTTGATCTATTTAAATCTATCTATTTATTTAAAAAAATTTGCAATATTCAAATAATAATTACATAAATAAATCATTCAAAAATTATCCTAAGAAATAATTTCTTCTTAGTTGCTCCAATTCTCATAAAAAAGGGAACGAGAGAGATAGATAGAAAGAGAAATATATCTCCATTTATACAAATAAATAAATAAATAAATATAATTAAATTATAATCAAATTTATGATTTTAGTTGTGTAAATGAGAAAGTGGAATTTGAAAACTTTCATCTAAAATCTAAAATACGATTAATATATAATGAGTTTTCTGAAAAAAAAATAATAAAATAAAAAAAATATCCCTATCTCGTCAGAATATCTTATAAAAATTGACCCTGATATCAATATTGAGGCTACGAATGGACCTTCCGAGGTCATGAGAGATTATATATATTTATATATATATTTAAAACTAAATAAAACGGAAAAAATATTCAGCAACAACTCAAGCGGAAAAATAAAATTACAAGATTAGATAGAGTATATATATATATATTATATATATATATATATATATATATACCATATAAATATAAATATATTTATGATGTTGATTGATTTTTATTATATTTTAAAATTGAAAAAAAAAATTAAGATAGAATAACAAATTAAAAAAAAAACATGAAATTTTATATTACCTATGTGTATAAATTTATTATAATTTCTAATAAATAAGCAATGAATTTTTAATTGAAATTAAACTTAATTAAAATTATTTTATTTTAGAAATATTTTTCACCTCCCCCTCCTTTACATCTTAACTGTTCCATTTAATTTTTAAATTTTTATTTTGTTTACTATCAAACTGTCTGTTTTATACTATGCAAAAGCCATGACATTAATAGTAAATAATTAATTAGTACTTGAGAAATATCAAATTATGGGTCTTTAAAATGATAATATAAAAAATAATTATAATAATAATAATATTTATAATTAAACATTCTTAATTTTAAAATAAAAATATTTTAGACTGATATACTTACATAGAGTTATAATTAATATAATATATAATTACTATAATTACTATATATTAAGTATTTCTAAAATCAGTTAAAGAAGCCACTTGAATCATTTCAGTATTATGATATTGATACATTGATTTTCATTGATATCTTATAAATTATGTGATTAATTAAATAGCTTAATTTAAGAATTAATTAAAACGATTTTTCAAAAAAAAAAAAAAAAAAGATTCATTTTAGTTTTTAAATACTATATATAGTCTATATTACTATAATAATAACAAAACAAAATTTAAAAACAATGAAGTTGGTAACAAATTAATAATTTTGATAGGTTTCTTTTTATGTTTATTATGTTTAATATAAATTCTCTTTTATTAATAAAAAATAATAATAATATCAAATTGTATATAATTTTAAAAATTAGAATATTAAAATTTGTATTTCAAATTTTTCTTTTATTTTAAATTCTATAAAAATTGTAAATTATAAAATTTTAAATTTGTAGCTAACTTAATAATGTACCAGACATTTTATAGTTACATACATAGGAAAGTATATATATATATATATATATATTTGAAAAAAATAATAAATTTGGAATCATTCAAACTATTATTACTTAGATCAGAGATTCTCAACCTTTTTTTTTACCGCGGCACACGGTTTAAAAATTTGGCGGCACTCCAAAAAATTAAGTATGAGCGTAATAATAGACCCATATTGAAAATCGAAAATGTTTAAGAGCCTGATCACTAAAACATTTTACCGTTTTTTTTTTACATACATATAAAATAAATAAGTACTTTTTCTTAATTTCAACTTTATATTTGTAAAAATTGACGGCACATTTTGAAAATCCCCCGGCACAGAAAAGTGCCGCGGCACAGTGGTTGAGAATCACTGACTTAGACAAATGTCATTGTCGATTCTCCGAAAAAAAAAACTATCAAAACTTTTTTGATAATATAAAATAATGTGGTATATATATATATATATATATATGTTTATAGGAGAGTGGCTCACTTTGGGAATCTTTTTTTTTAAATTTTTTTTTCTATTGAATTATTATCAAAATTTGATTTTTTTTTCCAATTCATAATATTAGAGGGATAGATATTTTTCTAATATCTATATCTATATATATATATAATTGTAATAATCAGAGTGAAAATAATTTCCTTACATTTAGATCATTTAAGTTCTTTTTAATTTAAAACCTCTATAATCAATATTCTCGACTTAGATAATTAAATGCTAATATAAGCTTAAATAAATTTTAATATATTTTATTAAATAATTTAAATTATAAATATTAATAAATTTTTTTAAAAAACTAATTAATAAGAAAGTATTCTTACATATATACCTATATATATATATATATATATATATATGTATAGGAATGACTTAGAAAATAATATATATATATATATAGGGAAAAATAGATTATAATAATTAATCATTAACCGTTTCTATAATCAATCATATTTATATTATATTTCGATCATTTGTTTTAATCAAGCAATTAAGAAAGTATCCTCACAGATAAAATGTTAAAATGTCGAAGATATAATATGTGAGTTGTAATTTTTTTTGATATTTCCAAGTGCCAAATGAATGAATGCTAATCGAGTTAGAATTTTCATGATTCTTTGATCTCTCTCGATGATTTTATGTGTTGTATAAGTGTATGTGTGTTTGTGAATGTACCAAGAACGCTGTCTCTATCTCTTGAGGATAGCTAATAATTAATTCAAGCAAAACAGTTATTTCTTTTTCTGAATGTCAATCTGTCGTCATATATAATTAATTTGAAATTAATTTTTATTCATCTTTCATTTGCAATGTTTAAAATGAGAAAAAAAAATCAAATCAACATATATTCATTTGTAAATTTTGTTTTCTTAAAAATGAGAGAGGGGGAATCAAGAATTAAATTAAATTCTTTATAGTGTATATTTTCAAGTGTTTTACATTTATTAACAAAAATATGATATTTTATAAACCCTTTAAAGAATAAATCTGGAGTGTCTCCACTTAACTATCTCGCAATTTGAATTGGATTAATTCACATATATTATATTTAAATTAAATTTAATTAATTAAATTATAAATTAGAATTAATAAATAATATTTTTTAAACCAGCGCATGTTTGGCTCTTTGTTGATGGCACCACGTAACGTGCTGGCGCGTGATTTACAGTGTTAAAAAATTCATTCCGGTACTTTCAGTTATTCAATCAAGCTGAAATTCTATATATAGCAGTTTTATACAATTTTTAATCATGTGAAAAACTATCAAACGTATATCTTTATTTTTACGGTCAGTTTAGAGGGAAAAAAAATGAAAACGTGGTTGGTAATGACCTCTTCAGGTTGAACTACATTTCACAAAAGTTGATAGAAAATTACGAATTTTGAATAATTCCCGTATACCAAATTTCATTATTCTAGCTCAAACCGTTTTTGCGTAATCTTGTCTACATACACACAGATATACACACACACAGACATTTTTTTCAACCTTAGTGAAAATAACTCAGGAACCCTCAAAACGTATAAAACCATCAAAATCTCGACATCGAAAATTTTCGTGATCGTAATACTTTTTCCTGGCGAAATAGCAAAGAGTCTGCATTTTGATTAAAATTTAAAATTTTTTGCATAGCTTCACGTTTCATGCCCTGGAAAATCCAGATATCAACTTCTCACTATTTGTATGCCAGTGAAATTGTTTCATATATTCGCTGGGTCGATTACAATTTCCAGAATATTCTTATATTCTCCTATTTAAAACTCAGGCTATAAGTTTTATCAATATATAATGAAAAAAATAACATTTTTTTTAAATTTATATCAAGCTCAACAAAGCTTCCGTAGAATATGGAATCTCAATCATAGGGGGAAAGGCAGAGCTTATATACTAATATCATGAAAATATCTCTTTAGATTCTGGTTTCTGAATCGGTAAACATTGAACCATATAAATCTTATTCGAAACTTTAGTAAAGCTTAAAGTTCAGTATATTGTAAATTTGTTTTTTAAAGTTTAATTTCAATGGGGATTTTGGTTTATTTCTATCAATATCTTCTTTATGTTTACATTGATAAATATTTATATTCGAAAATGTTGTGTGCGTGCTGCCTATTCCAGATAAAGTTAAAATATAAATGTATTTTATTGAAATTTCATAAAATATAGAGATAATATTTATGATATTTTACCAAACTACAAATAGTAAAATGACGATGGTCGTCATCAGACCAAGACTGCGAGTAGAGTGAGAGTTTGGAAAGATAATTCTGGCAAAATTAATTAAGAGTGAGAGAGAGAGAATCCTGATGATGAGGTTCTTCATTTTTTTTTTATTAAAAAAAGAAAAGTGAGTTAATCCGTAATTAATATAAAACGCCTACGGTCATTGAATTTTTCTTCTTCAAAATATATATTAAGAAAGACAGATACATTCAAAACGGAAAGAAAATTTCAATGCGCTAATCGGGACCCGTTTTCCTTCCTGTATTTATTAACTTTGTTACAAATTCATGATGAATAATTATATAATAGAAAAAATATAATCTAAATCTAAACTATGAAGAATCTCTCGAATAAAATATTAAATTATAAAGTTTTAGATTATTTAATTTTAAAAAAGGATTTTTTTTTCTTTTTGAGGAAGAGGGTTGTCATAAATTGTTATGATGTATGAAGTCTGTTCATCAGCTCGTTCTTCGATTTCGAGTTTATCTCATCACTTGTGGCAAAAAGCTTTCCTTTCAATGGTCTCTTCAGTTTTAGGAATAGGAAAAAATCGCAAGGAGCCAAATCTGGTGAATACGGTGGTTGAGGCATGATTACGGTGTTGTTTTTGTCCAAAAAATCACGAACAAGCAATGATGTATGTGCTGATGCATTATCGTGATGCAGACTCCTTGATTTGTTTTTCCACAATTACAATCGTTTGAGCCGTATTGCTTCACTCAAACGTTGCATAACTTCTTTATAGTATTCCTTATTTTTTTTTTAATTTAAACATCGAAGAACACAAAACGTGACTAACTTTTTCTGTTGTCAAAAACAAACTATTAATCCAAAATGGATGATAATGTCAACATATGAGAAACATACCAACATAACAAAAAAAAAAATTCGGTTATCGAATGTACACAGCCCGCAAAAATTTAAAATTCACCTTTTCTTTTGAACAGACCTAGTAGAGGAGAAGATTGTGATCAAGTTTCAAATGATTAATTTTTTTGTGTTATCTTCATTTTTTGTTAAATTATAATATAATCATATCTGATAAGACGTACTTCTCGGTACATTAAAAAATATTAAATAAATCTTTCCGGTGATTCCGGATATACTAAATCTATCGTAGGTATATACATAGTTAGATTCGTTTTTATAGGAATACATATTTTATGTTGTTAATAAATAATTTTATTATAATGGAACATTCTTGAACCCTGCCTTCTCTCTAGGCGTGAGCAACTTGTATAATAAATAATTTTTAATTTGACTAAAACATTTTCAAAATGTTCTTTTGAAAATAAATATAATAATTAATTTAAGTATTTAATTTACAATAGGTCTACAAATTTAAAAATAATAAATAATTGAAATAATAATAATAATAAAGTCTAGACTATTTGACTGGGTACTTGAGTGTTTAAATCTTAAATGACCATATAAATCATTTCATTTTTTTTTTACTTTATTGTGAAAAACAAAATGACAGATCATTAAAGTGGAAATTCTCTAGATTACTATGATATAGAAAATAAATAAACAAAAACTATCTTTTATTTTTTTCTTGAATGATCGTTATAAGCTATCATCATCATTGATTATGTTAATTTAACTCAAAATACTTATACTCTTTGGATAATTATAACTATTTTATTTATAAATATAAATTATAAATTTTATTTGACAGTTTCTATTTTCAATTAAAAATAAATTACTAAAAAAATACTTTTTAATATACACGCTTTTTAATCAAAAATGCCCTAAAAATAGAAAATAAAATATTAATTAAACCTTGGAAATTATTCTTTACATATGCCCAACAAAAATGCGTGTATGGATATGAAAATAAGTAGTTTAGGTAAAGCATTTAATATTATATATATAAATATGCGCCCACGCTTTTTTGTTGAGCATACATAAAGGATAATATTCAAGGTTTAATTAATATTTTATTTTATTTATATATATTTTTTTTAATATTTTATTGTTGTGTGCCAGATGTAAAACATTGTAGTATTGACTACTATATTTAAATCTGTTATTCTTAAACATATATTAGATGATATTGATTATGCAAGTGGCTTATTAACCGATCGGCATACTGTGTACTATGCGGCACTGAGTTCTTTTCGGAATCACATTGTATAGAATATGTATACAAAATAAGAAATATAAAAAAAATTGTAAATATAAATATAAATATAAAATTGTATTAACATCAATCATTTAAATTCACAAATTTTAAAAATCCATAGTTTTGAAAAATTCAAAATATTTCTTTTTGATTATTACAATGTCATCGACTTTCAATATACGTTTCAAAATTGCAATTCAATATACTTGCAAAATTGCCAAAATAGAAGTGGGTTAAAATCCAAATACGAATTTTTAACATTACAGACAAACAGACAGAAAGTGAAGTAAAAAACGTATAAAAACATTTATATTTCTATGTTCATTTCCGAAAATATTAAAAATAAATATTGTATATTGTGATTGTTCATAGTAGAAATAAAATAAATAATTAATAATTTCACTTACTTGAGTCGATTCATCTTCAAGGGCTCGTGCCCTTGCGAGTTCACGGAGTCGCTCTCTTCTACCATCGCAGAGGGTAGATAATCGACGTGCCACCCTCTCCACTTCCTCAGCCAAACGTCGAGCCGAATCTACCCGAGCCCTATATTTATATTAGAACAATCAAAACAAAATGAATAATAACAATGGTTTAATTAATTAATATATTACAATTTTAGAAACCTATTTTATTTAATATTCTGACATATTAAAATATGTTAAATAAAAAAAAAAATAATTAAAAACTTAATTTTAACTATTTAAATTATTTTATTCCTACTATTTCTTTAATATAATTGTACAGGGAGTGCGCAAACTTTTTGAGTCTCGACTCTTTTTTTATCTTCCAGGTAAAAACTTAGGCCTCTTCACATGATTTGTATGATTTTTATAAAAATTTTGTGTGTTATGATAGAAAAAAATATATTCAAGAATTTAGAAATTGTATAAAACTGCTATATATAGAATTTCAGTTTGAAATTGGCGAGATAGTAAAAAATAATTACAATTTATTCTATTAATTTTTGATAATTTAAATTTAATTTTAAAAATTGATTATATATTTTATATAATAATTATTGTAAATTATTAAATATAAAATATAAATATTGATAAAATGAAATTTAATAATATGATAGAAGTAATGCTGATTGTAAAGAAGGAGGCAAGTGAGATGTGTTGTGGAGGGGGAATTGTTATAATAATTGCTTACCGGACGTGTGTACTTGCAGGTAACCAATGCGCTCTTTCGACAAGTCTTTCAATTGCGGGTGGAGCTTCCCTTCGTGCTCGGCGAAGTTCCGGGTCAGCCAACGCGCGAATAATAATCCGATGTGCCGCCGATGCGTCCAACGTGGATGTTGCATCGTCGGAATCTCGTCTCACCTCCGCCAATGCACGTGCCAACCCCCGACCACATTTCTGACACAGCCCCGACACCGCCTCATATTCCTATTTAACACCAAAATAATATCAACAACAACAACAACAACAACAGTAGAAGAAGAAGAAAATCATTTTTTTTATTCTAATAAAATGGAAATCACTGCATCTTAGTCATCATAACCAAAGAGAATACAAAACAATCGAGATAATTCTAGATTCTTCCTATTCTACAATTTATAATATTATTAGATAAATCAATAATTCATGAAGAAGAAGAAGAAGAAAAAAAATGATGAGTATAACAACAAGAATAACGACAAAGGAAAGTTGTTATATGCATTTTCAAATATAATTTAAAACAATAAATTGTTACTAAATCACTTTTCTGGCCGCAAAACCTCAATCGCCAATTGGAACAAAAGCTGGAGAAGAGATTGCAACAAATCAATAAACAAAAATAAAAGTCATCAATAATTGTAATGTAATAAATATTCAACATAAAATATCAATAGATATATTCTAGATTATTATACTTTGAGAAGAAATAATGATTGGTTTATAATAATATAATGAATTTAGATGAAAGGACCTGTGCTTCGCTACGTTTTGATATCAAAAGAATTAAGAACTACTCAAATTAGTAAAAGTTAAATATTACGTTGATAATTACTTAAATAAACCTAAAGGATTCCATTCTTAGAATCCAGGCCGAATTTTCAAAACTCTTTCACACCTTCAACATCTAAGACCCAAGAGAAAGAAATGTTCCAAATTTCATTGGAATCCGTTCTGTAATTTTTGGGATTTCGAGATATATGAGTGGGTGGTATTTGAGTTTTATATAGAGGAAGATTGCTATCGATAGGCCTCATAAAGAAATTTGTTATAAAATCTATGGATAATGAAACAGATACATTACATTTCACAACTTCAACACTTAAGATCCAAGAGGAAGAAATATTCCGAATTTTATTGCAATCCGTTCTGTAGTTTTTGGGATTTCGAGATATATGAGTGAGTGGTAATTGAGTTTTAAATAGGGGAAAGATTGTTATCGAAAGGCTGCATAAAGAAATTTATTATAAAATCCATGGATAATGAAGCTGATACATAATATTTGATTTTTGACTATACTAGTCTCAGAAGTAATAAATATTCAATGATAATGAAAAACAAACTTGTAATCAGCCCAATTCATACAACTGGTTTCCTTGAATTGGCCGGGGAGTTTCCCACCACTCTAAGGGATAAATGAGAACTGAATGCCTAACCTTGTCGTTACAATAAGAATTTATAATTAATAAACTATTATTAATTATTATTTAATTAGATTAATAAGGTTAATTAACATTAATTTAATTGTGAATTAAATATTCTTTCAATTATTACACTTTAAATGTTATTAAATTAAATAATTCTCGATAATTTTAATTCAGTCGGCAATTGAGATGATTTCCTTTTCATTTCTTTTAGAATTTATAAAACGAAATTGTAATTTTAATTTTTTTTTTCTTTTATTTGATTAAATCGAATGATTTCGTTAAAATTACATTTCCATTTATGGATAGTTTGTTGTTTGTATTTTTGTTATTATGTAGGTTTTACTTGTTATTAGTATTATGGTGTGTTGGCTTACTTTTTGGAATTCGACCCATTCAAGTTGATCATGGGAACAGGGCCCGCCGCAGGTGGTCGGCGTTTGATCCTCGGCAATCCATTCGCGGAGATCCACCTCACTTGTTATCAACGTAACCTTGGTCAACAACAAAAGATGAACAAGTGAGAGAAATTTTAATTTATTTTTTTTCCCACAAATATGGATATCTATGTCATAATTTTGAACTTTCATTTTTTTCAAAAAAAAAAAAAAATTGAATTTTTTTCTTCTTAAAATTATAGAAAAAAATGAATCATCTTTACTTTTTTTTTAAAAAAATAGGGTCATTAAATCATTAAAGTACTATATTATTTATTATTCTATTTTTGGTTTAACTCACCCGTAATTTACTTCGAGCAAAAACGGTTTTGGCGATGACCGAGGGTCGTTTTGGTTCCGTGTCGGGTTGCCAAAGGAGGGCGTTTGAAAATTTTACTCGATCCTTAAATAAACCATAATAATTATTTTATATTATAACAATATAATTATATTAGTTTAATATTATATATATAGAGAGAGATTTTCAACACAATAAAAATAGTATTAATTATGAAATTAATTATTTTTTTATATTAATATTTTTATTTAGTTATAGGATTATATATATATATAATATAAATTAAATGTAACAAACCTTAATTAAAACAATTGCATTGTCTAGATTCGTTGCTGTGACATTGCCTGTTATTAAAATTGTTATTCCATGCACCATTTCATCAACACTGAAAATAAAAACAAACATAAAAAAAAATTAAATATTTGTCGTTAAATGAATTTAATTATATTTATAATTTATAAATATTTGGATAAAAAAAATGATGAAATAAAGATAAATTATACTCATTAATTTCCTACTTTGAAATTTATTTTATATTAATTATTGTGTTCCTATTTATGATAGTTTATATTTATTGTCTCACTATATACTTACTACTTAAATTTTGTAGAAAATAGCATACTTGAATTTTGATCAATTTAATTAGATTTTAATGTAATGATCTATGAAAAATTATTTAAATGAAAATTTTTATTTCACCAGTTAGTTTAATGTAATAAAAACTTTCCGACAATGAATATAAAATTAATACTATGTAAACTACCACTTCCAGTTTCCGGATATACACCAAAAGTTGATGAATTCATGCTACTGATGCATTAAGTAAATATGCCAAGTTTTATCAAAATCTGTTGAGCCGTTCAAGCTATACATGTCTATATAGACACACTATGGACAGACGGACAGCCATCATGCTAAAAATACTTTTTTTCTGATAACAACATGCATGATTCGTGGAGATATATAAAAATCCCAACAAGTGTAATTTAGTGTGAAAACGATACCTTCCCTTCCTATCGTCGGTCAAAATAAAATGATAAAATAAATATAAATTTAAAAATAAATGAAAAATTTAATTAACCTGCTTGTACCTTAAAACAATTTTTTTTTTTTTGTATTTAGTCTAATTAAATTATAATTAATTTAAATATATTATTTTTAAATTATAATTTATATTATTTGTTATAATTAATATATTTTTAAAATTTATTAATTATTTTTATAAATAAAACTATTAAATACGTCTTAAGTTTTTATTTTAGTTATTATTAATAAGCCCTCTGTTTTTTCTTGTTAATCAATTTAATTTGCATAGAAAAATTAACGAGCAATGATTATAGATAATCAGTTGCGTGAGATCCAACTCCAATTTTCTTTTGCTCACGGAATTTAATATACATATATATAAATAAATCGGTCTTCTTTTTTTTAGGCCAGAGATAATTTTTATTAAATTCTTTGATTAATAAATAAGAATAAATATTGAAATGTTTCTTGTTATTTGATTGAATTGGATATCAATTCAGTTAATGATGTGTTATTTTTATTGTTAAATGAATGGTAGGAGTGGAGATCAAAGAGGGGGGAAAGGCGGGTGGGTGGCTTCCGATTAACGCATTATGACAGTAGAAGTTATCCTGAGGCAATGTTTATGCAAATAGCAACAGATATTAACATAACAACACAATTTATTTACAATCTCACCTGAATCAAGTGCTAACTCGTTTATTATACCCTTCTTCCCCCACACTTTCCCTCTCTCAATCACTAATTTATCGCTTTAAGCAAATGCACAAAAAATAAACAACCCTTTATTCTTAGTACCTAGTCAACCGAGACGCCGCTCGGTCATTAAAAAAAAATTATTTCTTATTTTCGGGTTTGGATGGTAATAATATCTGGTTCTCCGAGCAACCGTTCAAATAATTTAAAAGAACATCCAACCCTTAAACATAATATATATTTCGTAATTTGATTTTATTTATATGTATAATATTTTGTATTTAAAGAAGTGCTGTCTGACGTAGTTGCTGACGTCATTTAAATTTCCTATTATTATTAAATTTAAAAAAAAAATAATAACGATGATTTTTCCCGAGGCTGAAACCAATACAGTCGATTTTTCTTTATAAAAATTATTTTTGGTGTGAATATGAAAAATTCCTTTGAGCGGTTTAATATTTCAAAAATTCAAATATATATATATATATATATATTCAATTTTCGCTAGTATAATAAGATAAGATACAATATTTATTTAAAGATATATCTAAATGTATTTATCCATTAAAATATAATAATAATAATAATAAATTATGATATATATAGTAATATTAGTAATATATAGTATAATTGAGTATAAATTACTGGTTATATATATAAATAATTTAAATTTTAAATTAAATTTATTTTCAAGTTAAAAAAAGTAAAATTATTTTATATATTTATTTATTTATTTTACTGGGTCATATTTCTTGGCCTGCAGGTGTTGTTTTATTGGTACACCTTTGACCTGTCTAATAAAGATTTGCTCGTTTTCTCAATGATTAAACAAAAGTTGAAACTTTTTCTTTTTTTTTCTTCTTCATTCTTCACACTTAAACTAAACAACCTAGGAGATCGTTATTTTATTATTTTTTTATTTTAACTATTTCATAGATTCATTTCAATTTTTCATGTCATATAATTTTCAAGATTCCTATTTACTTTCACTTAAATAATGATTTTTAAATAAGAAAAAACTGACCTTTTATCAATAGATTGTTTTTTTTTATCAAGTTCTAAAAATGTACATAAATTAACATCTTTTTTTTTACTTAAAATAATTTATTTTATTTTTATAAAACTATAAATAAACACACTTTGAAATTTCAAATTGATTGATACTTTATATTAATAATATCATTATTTACCATCGTTTTTTATAATCAAGTAATTATTTTATAATTTTTTTTTTAATCAGCAGGTGAAAAATCAAAATATTAAATTTTGAAATACATTTTAATTAATATATTAGTACCTGGTTTACGGTCATTAAAAAAAAATTATTCCTTATTATCGAATTTGGCTGGTAATATTAATACCTAGTTCACGGTGCCGCCGTTCAAATAATTTAAAAGAACATAATACGTATTAATGCTGAAAGACAGAAAATTATTGCATGTGGATATATTATAACATAATATATATTTCGTAAATTGATTTTATTTTTATTTATAATATTTTGTATTTAAAGAAGCGGCTGTCTAACGTAGATGCTGACATCATTTAAATGTATTATTTAAAATTAAGAAAAAAACAATAATGATGTTTCCCGAGGCTGAAACCAATTCAGATCGATTTTTCTTTATAAAAATTATCTATGGTGTGAATTTCAAAAAAATCCTTCGAGCAGTTTAATATTTCAAAAATACAGATACCTATAAATATATATATACCTATATATATAATTTTTGCTAGTATAATAAGATTAGAAAGGATAAATATAAAATATATATTTACGATGTAAAATAAATGAACAGATTTGGACTATTCCATCAAAGTATTTTAATTAAAAAATTATCTACATTATATTTTTGAAATATTTTTGTTTTCAATATTACAAAACTACTTATTTGTTAATTATTAATTAAACTTTATGAACCAATGTGTAATTTGTTGATCTTAGAAAAACAATACTATTTTTAAGTCTATTTAATTCAATATAGAATTAATTAATTTATCTATTTATCTATCTAACTATTTATCCTAATATAGTAAAATTCTACTTTTCAAGTATTACAAGAGAATCATTTAATACATTTATTTTTTTTTCTTCAACACTTAATAAGGAATTTCTTGATTTTTATCATCTTGTATTTTCTTATTCTGTCTTTTTTATTTTATTTCCTTGCCATAGAAATAAATTAACTATAAAGGCATAAGTATAGATAAATTTAGAAGAAAAAAAAAACAATGAATATGAATTATAAAAATAAATAAAAAACAATTAATCGAATAATTTAATTCAATCACTCAATCAATGAATGACATAAGAGTAGAAGCAATTAGTGAAAGAAAAAAGTAATAATATATACTAGTAATATGTAATTTATATAGTTCACATTAACGATGAATAAATAAATTAAAAAGAGAAAAAAAAGAAAACAAGAAAAAGAAAGATAATATATATGTATATGTCTCTCTCTAAAAAAAATTATAATTAAAATTTCTAGTTGAGAAATGACATGAATATTCTAAAAGTAATTTTAGATTTTAATCATTAAATAAATCATTAAATATTTAAATATATACATGATAACAAAAAATTATTCTATAATCGCTATTTGAAAAAATAATTTTCCATTTATATAAATTAAATTATAATATGTTCGGTGCGATTAATTATTTTATTTAAATTATATTATGATTGAATTTATTCTGATTGCCTTCCGGTTTTGACTCCTGTAAAGTGGTGCCGCTGACGAGGCAACTTAATACCATTGAGGGATTCCCAAAATGCTGTGTCTTCACTCCCTCTGCAAGCAGAAATTCTGAATCTAATTATTGTTACTAGCTTGAATTCTGTATGCGACGTTTCCTCAATTCGGTTTAAAAACGATTCTAATTCAAGCTAGTGTGGTTTATTTAAGTTATTTTTAGATTATATACCATTCATTTATATTTAATTTTCTACTTATATTATAAATGAAAATAAATTTAGACTTTTTCTGCACATATCACTATTGATATATATCATCTTCATCATTTTATCCATTAAAATTGTTATTAATTTATAATAAGAGAGAATTATCTATATTATGTATTTTTACATTTAAGGCAAAATTTTGTGTTTTATTTTTCACAAATTATACGTAGGAAAAAGTAAAATTTTTGATAATTGATTTTAATGAATATAAAATATTAACTTGTTTTCAATGTAATATAAAAGTTGATAATTTGGTTGGTGAATTTGTTTTTTTTTTTTTTTTGATTGAACGGAATTTTGTTCATAAATGTGCGTTTCGACTTACCAATATTCTATCTATCTCTGTGGCTCTACGGAACTCGAGAGTTTCTGGTCGCAGCAACCACATTACTCATAGTATCCCTATTCTGAGCCACAATCCTCCAATCTCTACCCTCTCCTATCTCTCTCACGTCCCTTCCTACATTATCCACCCACCGTGTCCTTGGTCTTCCAAGCGGACGTTTCCCAATCGGTCTCCCCACCAATATATTTTTCGCCATTCTTTCCTCCCCCATTCTAGCCACGTGTCTTGCCCATCGCAACCTTCTCGATTTTATAACTCTATGTCTGGAGATGAATAGAGGTCATTGAATCTCCACGATTCCCCGGTGACCTCATTTTTCTTGAACCATAGATGCTCTCAAACACTCTAAATCTACACTTGTCTCCCAGGATCATAGACCAATTCTAACAACAATATAACACAACCTGCAAAATAATCGTTTTATAAATTTTAATTTGGGTCTCCTTTGATCATAATTTTGGACATTCTTAAATTTTGAAGAGATAAGCCTCTTTACTGCATGATAACAGGAGTAACCCGAGTGCAACCTCGGTTTAAATTCTTCTCGAATATCATTATCCTTCGTGATTTCTTTACTGCATGATAACAGGAGTAACCCGAGTGCAACCTCGGTTTAAACTCTTCTCGAATATCATTATCCTTCGTGATTACAGAACCTAAGTATTTAAATTGTTCTAAATTTTCAAATTCTACGTTTTGTATGTTAAGACTTTGTGTCTTAATACATAGATCATTACATTTTTATTTTTATTTTGGACATACTTTAATAATTGAAATGATAATATATTTATATATATATATATATATATATATATATATATATATATAAATCAATTGATGACTATTAACGAAATGCTCATTAAAAAGTCACGTATGAAATATCTGGTAGTATAATTTATGATTTTACATCAACATTCTTAAATATATTGTAAAGTGTACTTACCTAGGAATAGTGGCATAATAGAGAAGGAGGGTGGCTATTTCTTGATCAGTCAATTTCTCATTGGCCACTTGATTGGCATCAAAAAGGATTAATGGACGTTGACGAAGGTCATGAGTCCCTAAAAAATAATTAAATATATTATTATTATAGATAAAGGCTATATTATATAGAAGTTTGTATAAAAAATATCATGAAAACAATATATTTCTCTTTTATTCATTTACTTTTATCATAAAAATTAATAATAAATAAATAAATATGATATTATTTATCCATTTAATTAAAGAAAAGTAAAGAGATCTAAGGTGAGGCATGAAGGTGGGTGAGAGGTGGTAAAGAGGGTGAAAAGAGAAAGAGAAGAAAGAATAATGAATTTTAATGAAATTTTATAATCTGATTATCTGATGATGTTGTAGTTAGTTGTCTTGTCGGTTGTTTAATGTGAAATAAAAGAAAGAGAAATAATGATGTCGATGAAAGCGTATATAATTTTGATTAATCATGTGAATAAATAAAATAAAATCGCCTAAAGGACAAATTTTTTATTTTAAATATTTTTAAAGAATCAAGATATATTAACATACATAGGTATACATATATATAATATTATAAATGCATGTTAAAGTTACATTCAGATGAACTTGAACACGGTCAAAGTAACTCATAATTCACCTACAAATGATGAGAGAGAGAGATAAAAGAAAACCTAAGAATTTAATCATTTACATACATTCAATGCTTTCAAATATCCAAATTATTTTTTTTTTTTATTTAACTAATAGTTTTAAATAAATTTATTCAATTTATTTAATAATCAAGACTCAATTAATTTTTTTTTTTAAATCCGTAGATAATTATTCATTCTGTCAAAAATATTATTCAAAAAATACTAGAATAATATATTCAATAGTTAATTGATTATTTAATAGAAAAAAAAAATATTGAGATCACTCGTATTTGTAGAATTCATTGAAAAGATAAATGTTACAGGAAGATAATAAAAATAGAGATTGAATCAAAATGAGTAACTTTTCTAATGAAAAGATGAAATATAGAAGTTTGAACACCCTTTGGTTTGTTATTACGGTAATTGTTTAATCTAACCCATGTATGATGGATTTTGATAAAAGTTTACGAGTAGATTCCTTTTTTCATTCAAAACAAACTTTTCTTAAGCAGTATGTGGCGGTCGCTTCTAGTTTACGAGATAAAAATTATTAAAGTTTGACATATAAACTAGTTATGAATGAGCAGCCATTTAATAATATTGATTGACTAATTCTCTAATTATTCACTTATTCACTAATTTTCGGATTTTATAAGTTCGGTTTGGATATAGGAAAATTATTTGATTAATTAATTTTTTAATCTTTTTATATCCAAACCGAACTTATAAAAAACAAAAATTAGTGGAGTCATCTGGTGTTCAAACAATAAAACATGGTAACTAAATAGAATATCAATGGTTTTATATTCAAACTTTAATAATTTTTATCTCGTAACTAGTGCTTAAGGAAAGTTTGTTTGGAATAAAAAATAAAGGAATCTACTGGTAAAGTTTTATCCAAATCCATCGGTTAGACTAAATAATTACCGTTATTACTTTCACATTCGCCAAAAACTAATATAAACTATCAGCAATTTGAGATTTGATTAATAATATTAATTAGATATAAAACTTTTTAGATTTTGGTGTTTTTTTAAAATTCTTCAATTGATACTAAATTGATCCTGAAGGAGATTTTTGTTTTATTTACAGCCCCTAATTCGTTTGAGACGTGACACTTGACATTTCAAATGAGATTTTGAATGATTTCTTTCTTTGAAATTCATGTATTCTTAAACTCTTGTTACTGTCACATTATTTATATACACGTAGGCGAAAAAAATCTAAACGCCAAACTAGACTATTTCATATTTGAAATGTCTCTTTCTGCGCATGCCTGCAACCCTGAAACACTAATCAAATAAATCTCAAAAAAATATAACTAAATCAGATAAATTTTATTACTTTAATCCAATTTCATATTGGTGATTGGATTGTTTTTTTTTCTGCTAGTATATTTATTCAATTGTGTTTAACCCATTTAGACCGAAGGTTTTTTTTAGCGAATTTTTTCGTGATATTCGAATATGTTACATAAAATGGTGTAAAAACAAAATTGTTTCAAATAACTTTTTTTTTATCTTTTCTAGTTTTTGAGATACAAGGTGTTCCGAAATCGGAACACTAGGCACAAGGACTACCTTCTCATGACATTAGAAGAATATACATATAAACTGTTTTTTCATAATTATTTGGTGACTTTTGAATACTAAAACTAGTCTTGTTGTTATTATCATAAATATATTTATTATATATATTACAAATATAAAATTACTAAAAATAACATTTACAAAAAAATATTTACTTATTTTGTTTATGATATTTCGTCGAACATTTAACATATAAGGCAGCATCACACTTTTCACATTTGAATGTTGTGTTTTTATGGCAATGTCGACAACGTATTTGTTTATTTTGATTCACTATATTATGATTCAGACCATCCTATCTTGAATCAATGCTGCACTTCTGTGATGGTCTTCCCTTTCTTCCAGTCTCTGCAGGTTGACCGTAGGTCTCCAGAAAATTGGATGCTATACGTCGACGAAACTCCAGAAGATCTAAAATCTAAAGGCTTTTTTTCTATTGTCCTTTGTAATTGCCAAGCATTTTGTAAAATTACTTCGAAACAAAATAACAGAGGGCTTGAGTACTATTTTTTTCCACGTATGGATGCTCGATATTTCGCAATATTTTCATCAGCTCTGTCGACAAAAATTTTAACATGTTTGGTTGTTGAATCTGTATACTCTTTTTTTCTTTTTGGGAATAACGATTCACTAGGCCGGAGGTTCCCAAAGTGGTCTATATCGACCCCTAGGGGTCTATGGCAACCTTCAAGGGGTCTACGGCAGCGAATAACAAATTTGGGTGTCCATGAAATGAATATGGGGGTCTATACGTGTTTTCCCGACATGGCTCTAACATTTTTTGATTTTTTCAATATGTTTCTAAAAAAAGGTAAATTGTTTTTCCGACATGACTTTTTAAAACATTTTTTGATTTTTTCAATATGTTTCTAAAAAAAAGGTAAATTGTTTTTCCGATATGACTTTTAAAACATATTTGATTTTTCAATAAGGCTCTAAAAAAAGGGTAAAATTTTGTTATAAAAAATCAAAATCAATTTAGGGGGTCTACGACACAAAAAAGTTTGGGAACCTATGCACTAGACACTAGACCAATAGGATTGATTCCAGCTCCTGATGAAGCAAAAGTGACAACACTGTTGTCATGCCATTTGCAAACAATATTGTCTACTATCACTTCTGTAGTCAAATGCACCTCTTTCTTTTTTCTTCATAATTTTGTCTGATGGAAGTGAAGGCTTATCAGTCCGATCTTTCCTTACGGTTCCTGTCGCATGATGGCCCATTGATGTGAGTTTATCGAGTAAACAAATGCTTGTAAAAAAATTATCAAATATGAAATAATATTCTCCAGGATGTTTCTTTGTTAGTGTCTCAACAAATTGAAGTACCACCGATGCACCGACGCCATAATCTTGAAATTATTTTCTTCGTTCGAGAAAGTTCCTGCACAGTAGAAGTAAAAACATCTTCTTCATCCAAGTTGGAAATAAAAGTACCATCGTAGACCGCCTTCTTCATCTCCAGAATCTTCATCCGAATGCTTTTTCAGGCGGCTCGATGATTATACCGGTTGCTTCAAAATTATGTTCTACTTCTAGATTTTCGATGATTTCATTTACGGATAAAATCTTGGGCATCTTGGGGAAGGGCAACAAAATAGAATTCATTGACTTATGAATGTTTTAAATTTAATTTATAGAAAATTTTTTCTTTTATTGTATGAAATTACAATTATAAAAAATATATATTTTTTTTTTTTTTATTATAAAAGTAAAGTTTTTTGAAACAAAATATTATATAATTGTTACTAAAATAAATCAAGAAATAATCAGAAATAATTAGAAATTATTAGAACAATCATTTCTTCACTATCATGTGATAGTAGTGTATGTGCCTAGTGTTCCGAAATCGGAACACCTGACTTTATGAACCCATAATTACGACAATAACAAAAATTTCTGTGTAGTGTGTCTACAACACGTTAGTGTATATCCAGAAGATAAGTAATAACAAAAAAATATATTTATAGAACCAAAAAAGTAAAAGTAATACTAACATGAGTTGAAAGAAACGTTGCAAAAACCGTCCTATTTTTTACTTCAATCTTTTTAACCCCATAGCGACAGTGTTACAGGTCTATGCACATTTAAATAATTAATACAAGCAAGCAACACTATCACTATCACCGACTAGGTGATCAGAACGCACTTTGGTGTCGACATTAATAAATAAAAAAATAAAATAGTGACTCGAGTCGAGTGTTCCGAAATCGGATCACTAGGCTCAAATGGGTTAAGATTTCAGGTTAACGCATGCGCGCAAAGAGACATTTCAAATGTGAAATAGTGGCATCTTAATAATCACATGGGATGCCACAATTTTGATTTATATTTACATAGTAGAAGTCCACCATGGTGTGTAGTTTTTTCTATCAATAGATATATTTATGTATAAAATAAATTTAATTCGATAATTCTTTATTTTTTTAAAGTAATATGATCCATTTTTTTAATAAAATAGACAATTTGTTTAAATTTTCATTTTCATCCACTCCGTTGACATAAACATATCGAATAGTATTTAGAAATTCATAAAATAATAACCAATATAACCATAATTTTAAACACTCGGTTTTATTTCCAATTTATTGAATGGATTGCAATTTCAAGCTTTCTTAAGCGTATATAATATGCAATATTTGCTTTTTAATGGTAAATTTAAATAAAAGCCTATGCATCATTATATAGAAACTAAATAAATACGTTTTTTAAAATATTTTTAAATATAACATATAAATGTAGAAGAGAAAAGATCAAATTAAGAGAAAATTTTGAATAATTTATAATATATTCATAAATAAAAGTAAAAATTACTATTCAATAAAATATATTACCAATATCCGGAGTATTTTTTTTAATTTTATAATTATATAGGTATATATATATATACATATATATATATCAAAATATATTTTTATTTTTCAAATTATTCTAGGAGTATAGATTAAAAAAATAAAATTATTTTACAGTCGCCTACTTTAAAAATAAAAAAAAAAAAAAAAATGAGAAATAAATTTTCTTAATTTATTTTTCAAAATAATTAATGAGTATTAATTAAAATTTTATTTATGATTCTTTTAATGAAGAGAAAAGTTTGACATGTTCCAATATTAATGTTAAAACAATTTTTTATTACTTTTAAATATTTTACAATTTAAAGATTTTTTTAATTTTTAGATATATATATATATATAAAATTAAATAAATCATTTAAAATATTAATTTTTCAAGTTAACAAAATTTATAAAAAAAAATTCCATATCAAATAAATATTCAATTAACGATTTTTTTTTTTTTTGATCTTTCTCTCGGTATTTTTATTTTTAAATCTAGAAAAATTAAAATAAATCATTTTTAATTTAAAAATTGGCAACCCACTCTAATACTTAATTTACTCTGTTCTCCTGTTACACAATTTAAAAACTAAAAAAAAAAAAATTAATAAAGATTTCTTTTTTTTCTGTAGTTTAAAACCCATTTATGTTAAATTATCAAAGAAAATTATTCTAGTAGTTGTCGATTACATGAAAAGATATTCTAACGACAAGAAAGAAAATGTGTGTGTGAAAGAGAGAGAGAGAAGGAGAAAAAAAAGTTGTTTTTACCTGGAAGATAAATGTTGGACATTCGAAGTCGTTCTGGAAGATCAGCAACTGATCGAGGCACTGATAAACTTTCAGGTTCAGATACTAAAATAAAAAAAAAATCTAGTAAAAATCATGATACATAATATAATATAATATCTAAATATATATAATCACAACTATAATCATAAATAAAATAATTTCATTTTTTTATTCTATAAAAATAATTACTTTAATATTAACCAATCAATAATAAAAACAATTAATGAAATACAAAAAATAATAAAATTACAATTAAATATAATACAATTATTATTCATTTATTCAAAAAAATATAATTAAATAAAAATAACTATTGTTAATACTATAAAATATATTAAAATGAAAAAAAAATGAAATAATTAATGCAATTATTTCTCCAAATTTAACTCTTGAAATAAAAAAATATGATTTAGTAATTTTTTTTAATTATAAAATATTTATAAAATTAAATTAATAATGGCACAGTGATGTATTGGTAAAATAAGAAGTAAGGGAACGCATATTGGAAACAAAAAAGTCCTATTTTCAGCAAACTATTTTTACCAATATATTTTTTTTTTAACGGCCGACGATAGTAAGGGAGGTATTGTTTTCACACCAAATTTCACATGTGGAGATTTTTACATATCTCCACGAATCATGCATTTTCTTAACAGAAAAAAGTATTTTTAGCATGAAGTCTGTCCGTCCGTCCGTCTGTCCGTCCGTATAGATGTGTACAGCCTGAACGGCTCAACCGATTTTGATGAAATTTGGTATATTTACTTAATGCATCAATGGGATGAATTGATCAACTTTTGGTGCAAATTCGGAAACCGGAAGTGGTAGTATTAGCGATCGACGATAGGAAGGGAAGGGTTATTTTCACATCAAATTTCACATGTGGAGATTTTTTTATATATCACCACGAATCATGCACTTTGTATTGGTTTTATTCTCGGGAAAATCATAATTATTAGTTTTTTCTTGATTTAAAATTATATGACGTCATCCAGCCATTCATGACGTCACAGCCTGTTCTTGCATATATATTATAAATAAAATAAAATTAAAAATGTTTATATTTATTATTTATGTTTCCATATCTGTTTTTTTATTACATTAATAGATATATTAAAATTATTTGAAATTGTTTCTGTACCTGGAAATTAATTTACTTCAAACCGTCGGTCGGTTCGGACCTGGCCACAGGTCAACTTATTTTTCTTATTCTTACTATACAAAATATTTGCGCACACGAAAAAAAAAGAAATTCTAACAGTAGATTTAAGTGGGAGTTGTCGGGACATGAAAAAGTACGGGAACGCGTTCCGGTTCTGAAAAAAGGTAAGGGAACGTCGTTCCCCCGCCTACCCCTCCCAATACACCACTGAATAATGTGTTCTATTATTTATTTTAATTGATAATTTTATTCGAAAATGAATTTAACGACACAAAATTAAATTAATTCAGACCATTTACACATTAATTAAATAAAATATTAAAATAATAATAAAAAAAAATTATCAAACAAATTGATCAAATAATTTTATTTTTAATTAAAAAAAAAAATCTAAAATATATGTAATTAATCTTTTTGAATAAAATAAACAATTTATTTATTTTTTTATCTAACACTATACATATAATAATATACCATATATATAATATATATGATATTTTTATAGATAAGTTTATATTTTATTATTGTATTTCGATTCTATTACAATTGTAAATTGAGAAATAACTCTAAATTTAAGTAGATTGAAAAAGAGAGATGTCTGTGTTTACTAATAAATAGGAGGAGATCGTAGAGGGGGAGAGGAGGCTGTAGTTAAGTTCACTAGACCAGAATACCGGGCGTCATTGAAGCTTTAAAATTATCCACCTCTTTAATTTCCCCCTGTTATTAAAAGTTAGATAGAAAGAGAGAGAGAGACAGAGAAAGAGAGAAATTCCCAAAAAACTATTCATTAGTGATGAAAAAAAATAGATAAATACTTTTGGAAAGTAGTTTTTCAATTGGATTTCTATTCCTATCGATTAATGGATCTTTTATTATTATTTTTTTTTTATTTTTTATTATTATTAAAAGGGCGGTTACTTTATGATGGTATCTATAACGATGATAAAAAAAGACTCATAATTAATTATGTGCCAATGAGTGGGTGGTGCAACATTCATTTAACAATACATATTCACTTTCAATTAAATCATTTTAGTCATTATCCATTTATTAATTGAATACCAAAAAAAAAAAAAAACAATCTAAAGATAAATATCAAATGAATTTTACAAGAATTATTAAATAATTAATAGGATAATTTATTTAATAATTAATAATATTAATTAATTATTTATTATTTATTTTAAAATTTTTTATTATTATTTTATTTTTTGTTTGTTTTAATTTAGCAAACTATAATTCAAACTATTATTCAAATGAATAATAATATTAATAATAAAATAAATATTCTAAATTTTTTTCTTAATTTATTAATCATTATTTATTAGATAATTAAAAATATTCTTTATTTATTATTTATATTTTATTAGATTTATGTCTACAAAGTTTAACTATTCTTTATTATTTAATATATCTATGAATAGGGATTTGAGTGTAGGCATTTATCAGGATTATCGGAGTATTCTAGAGAATCATGAGCTCACATGAGGACAAAGGCACCTTTCTTTAAAACATTATACGAGGTATGTTCAAAAGAAAAAGTGAATTTTGAATTATTTCGACAAGTATTTATTTATTCATCAATATCCATTTTGTCCCCTTCAAAGTAATTCCACTCAGATTTAATGCACTTATGCCTTCAGCTCGTTCTTCGATTCCTACTTTATCTCAGCAATTGTGGTAAAACGCTTTCCTTTCATTGGTCTCTTCAGTTTCGGTAGTCGCAGGGTACCAAAACTGGTGAATATGGTGGTTGAGGTATGATTACGGTGATGTTTTTGGCCAAAAACATCATGAACAAGCATTGATATGTGAGCTGGTGCTTTATTGTGATGCAGAATCCATAATTTGTTTTTGCATAATTCCGATCGTTTGAGCCGTATTGCTTCACGCATACCTTACATAACTTCCTTGTAGTATTCCTTATTTTTTGTTTTTTAAGTAAAAAACCGAAGAACACACAAAACCTGACTAACTTTTACAGTTGTCAAAAACAAACTACTAATACAAAACTGCTGATAATGTCAACATAAGAGAAACATGTGAATCAACATAACAAAAAAAAAATTCGATAAACACCCCGAGAAAATTTAAAATTATAATTTTCTGTTGAACAGACCTAATAAGTATGTTGATTGTTGAAGAAATATTATATATCGTTATCTTGTATATTATATAAAATTACATTAGATACTTAATTTATTACTAAATTAGCAAAATAAATTATATGCATAATAAAATTATAATTTCTTATTTAATAAATTTAAACAAGATTTTCTTCTTACTTTAGTTTATAATTTCCAAGACACATAAATTATGATTGGAGTAATTAATTTATAGACTATATTTATAAAAATCTAAATACGATGCAATTTATTCAAGTGATTCAATTTATAGGAAGATAATCTAATCAAAAAATATAAAATAATCTCTATATTAAAATATATTAAAATATTGATTTTTACTATCACGAATCGATCACAAAAATTTTTGATCTCGAGATTTTGATGTTTTTATACGTTATGAAGGTCCCTGAGTCATTTTACTAGGCTTGAGAAAAATGTTTGTCTGTGTGTGTATGTAGACAAGATTACGCGAAAACGGTCTGAGTTAGAATCATGAAATTTGTTATACCGGTAATATTCAAAATGTGTAGTTTTCTATCAACTTTTGAGAAATGTAGCTCATTCGGAAGATGGTCATTACCTACCACGTTTTCATTTTTTTCCTCTAAACTGAAGGTAAAAATAAAGATATTTGTTTGATAGTTTTTCACATTATTAAAAATTGTATAAAACTGCTATATATAAATGTCAGCTTGATTGAATTGTTGAAAGTGCAAGAATTAATTTTTTAAATTTCGACTTAAAAATGAAGGTAAAAGTTTTATAATTAAATTTAATATATGTTAATTGATTAATTTTTAATCGAATAAAAATATAATACTGTAAATTTAATTTTTTAATTAATTAATTCAATACTTAATGTATAATTGAATTAATTAAATTTAATTTAAATATATTATATTTTTAATTAATCCAATTCAAATTTGCGAGATAGTCTAGTGGAGACACTCCAGATTTTTATATAATATAATAATTTAAAATAACAGTGGCGCAACCAGGATTTGATCCTGGGGGGGGTTTTGACTAGCCGCTCCACCTTCCTATGCCCCCCCCCCCCCGGGCTCTCTCAAAGACAAATTTTTCATTAGGATTTTTTTTTATATTAAATATTTAAAAAAGTTTTGTAAATGAAACACTGATTTTACAAAATCTGGCAAAAAAATTTAATTTTGTATTTTATTTACTCGCATTCACAGTTTTAGAAAGAAAATATTTTTTTCCAGCTATAAGTAAATTATTTTAGCTTTCCTCATGAAATAAGGATAGCTTATACGATGATCGGAAAATTTTGAAAATTTTTGCTCCGAGATTCTTTGAGATTTTCACTTTTTCAGACGGTTCTGAATCCAAAACTGCAAAAAAAATTTTTTGAACCGGCTCGTTACCGAGATTACGTCTAAACAAAATGAGATATTGTATTGAAATTTGATATTTAGATGGTTTTTTTTTGGGAATGATGGGCGGGGATTGGATTGTTGTTGGACAAGATCGGACAATAAGTAAGGGTAGTTTAAAGATGTATCAAAGCATATTTTATTGATTTTCTCAATAAATACCGATTTTTATGAGAATTATCATACTATCGTATTAAATTTATAGGGAATCGAATTTACTAAAAGTTTCATTATATTCATTTTTACCTAATCTTAATAATAAAGGAGTTATTTATAAAAAACTATTAGGTTGTCCCATAAGTTTTTTCCGCGTCACGCTCTGAATGAATCTAACTGCCTATGTTTATATATATATATATATATATATAAACATGCAGGCTTATCTCTTAGCCGTTTATGGCATCTTATTTAATCATCCCAGAGCTTTTTCAGAATTCGTTTCGTTGGTGACAAAGTCTCTTTAAAATTTTTCTACTATGGAGAGCCAAAAGATCATTTGCGGCAGAAGAGATTTGCACCGTTTACGGGATTGGTGCTTCGACTATTAGGACCGTCCGCAATTGGTTTAAGAAATTTAGAGCTGGCCACCCAGCAACGACGGATATTATCAAGACTGTGCATGCTGAAAATCCACGATACAGTGTGCGCGAGATAGCTGGTGAAACTAACATTCCCAAAACAACGGCACATAAGCATTTAATCAAAATGGGATATGCGAGTCGATATGAAGCTTGGGTTCCACACCAATTAACGGAGACCGGCCTTATAAACCGCGTCCCTACGTGCGATTTGCTTCTACAGCGACACAAAAGAAATCATTTCTTAAAGAGTCTTGTCACTGGAGACGAGACTTGGATTTTGTATCAAAATGTGGATCGAAAACGGATTTGGTCTAAAGAAAATAGACCTTCAACTGTTGCGAAGTCTGGGCTTCATCCGAAGAAGGTTCTTTTGTGCATTTGATGGGACTGGAAGGGTGTACTGTACTACGAGCTCCTTCCTGAAGGTGATATGATCAATGCTGACAATTATTGCAATCAACTGAATTAACTAAAAACCGCCATAGCAGAAAAACGGCAAGAATTGGCGAACCGACGAGGTGTAGTATTCCATCACGGCAACCTAAGGCCGCTTATTGCGTTGATCGTAAGGCAAATATTATTACAGTTTGATTGGGACGTTCTACCTCATCCTCCATACTCCCCATACCTTCCTCCATCCGATTATTACTTGTTCCTCTCCTTAAAAATCTCTCTCCGTGGTAAATCTTTCAAATCCATAATCGAAATAATAACGCACCTAAATGAATATTTTGAAAGTAAGCCTCAACTATTTTGGAAAGAGGGCATAATCAGGCTTCCTGGGAGATGGAAGAAGGTTATAGAACAGAATGGTTCATACATAACATAATAAATCAACCTTAACCAACAAATATCGTGTATTCATTTCGCATCAAAAAGAGCGAAGAAACTTATGGGACACCCCAAGTACTTTAAGATTTCGAAAGCTTTTCGTCCGCCCGTAGTGGCAGGATATTTTGAAAGAAATCATGTAAAAATCCCTTAGAAAAAATCCCTAAATAAAAAATTTCCCTAATTTTTTTGTACTTATTTAATAATGAAAAGCCGAAGAGACTTGAATGAGGTAGTTATGCTTGGTGTCATCACATCTGTTCCATCTGGTTTTTTAGCGTCCCATTTTTCATGGTTTGCCTTCATTATGGTCAGAAGCTCATCATGCGAGTCGCTGAATCGTTTCCTTGGTGGATCAGGCTTCTTACCAAGAACATCACGACAGATTTCCAAAGAGATAAGGTTATGCTCAATATGGATTTGCTTAATCAGGTGACCCATACTGATGTCTTATAACCTTCTAATGCATTGTTTGTTCGAGGTAAACCCATCAAAGTGGCATCGTAGATGTTGCAATGTTCCAATGTCGAATTCGGGCTCATAAAAACCAGCCAAAAATTGTTCACCTAGCCAAGTGCGCTCGAAGAAAGAAAAAAGATCACGAAGTTTTGCCCTGTTGGTCGTCCAGCTAATGCTTGGTAGGCTACAATGACTTTTGATGGTGGTACCAAAATCAAAGCTGCAAGAGTTTGTAAATGAGTGGAGTTGTCAGGATTATCTATATCATTATAGAGCTTCAAAACTTCTCTGGCATTGATTTGATGTTTCTATAAATGCATTGAGCAAAATGAAAAAGACAACCTCTGATGATTGTAAATTTCACAAATTGCGTTATATATTCCCTGGTGAAATATACGGTGCAAATGGTGTATTTTGTATTTGGAATCATTAAGCTATTAAAACGTATGCTAATAAACGAAATTTGAGTAAATTCCCTTTATTTTACATACGAATTTGACACCCCTATTTTTTTGGAAAAATCACGTGTCTGGGCCATATGTATGTATTTTTTTACCTATTTTTCCCTACTTTCGGTCCAGGCTCGATTACCTCCTTGGGAGCTCGTGTCTCAGGCAACTGGGTGTCATGCTCACCTTGTAATTAAATTTTCTTAATCACAATTAAAATTAATACAAAAATGAAAAATTTTGTTTTTAGTGATTTTTTCTTTTAGGGATTTTTTGAGTCATGGATATTTTTATTTAGGGATTTTCGGTTTTAAGGATTTTTCTTTTTAGGGATATTTGGTTTTAGGGAGAGAGAGTTTTGACTTTTATGGATTTTTTCCTTTAGGGATTTTTACCCGTTTCCATTTTGAAAAAATTAGTCTTCGCTTCATAATTTTTATGAAATATTTAGAACTTGAGTAATATCTTTCTTTATTTTATATTTAAATAATAGTCAAATTGGAAAATTTCACAATCATCTAGTAATCTTATATTAAGTCTTTTGTTTTTTATGTGATTTAGGAGAAATAATAAATAATTTTTTATTTCTTATATTTAATTCTGTACGAAAAAATAAGCAATTTTTATTTTTGTTAAAATTATTTTAAAATAAAATAAACTTACTTATTATACACTAAATTATACTTTATGAATTATTTTTTTTTTAAATAAAAAGAAGGATTATATTTTTTCTTTTCTATTTGTAATATAGTACATGATATACAGCAATGTATATTTTTTTCTCTCCTGGGGGGGGTTTTGACCCCCAAACCCCCCCCCCTGGTTGCGCCACTGAAAATAATGTTAAATGAATAAAATGAACAAACGAATACATGTTCTCTCCCAATCTCTTTCCATATACTTATATATATATATATATATATATATATATATGTATGTAGATATATACAATCCAACAACAAATCAGGCCGCTTTCATCTATAGACCACCGGCCAATTGCCCTTTTGCCCTTAATAGGCCTATCTCTCGCAAATTATTAAATTTAGAGAGTCCCATCAAAAAAAGACGCAACTAATTTCTAAATAAGAAATAGGTATATGCATAGATATTTATCAAATAATTTCACTTTCTCATAAATTTAGTTTATTCTATTTTATATTATTCATAAGAAATATATACCTATATATATATATATATATATATATATATATATATATTATAATAAACATTAATATTAATAGTAGCTGGAAAAAGATTTAAATATGATAAAAAAATAAAAAAAAAATTAAAAAAGATTTTTATCTAATATTTAAAAATCAGACAAGATTTTTTTATTTTAATTTTAATTTTTTTAAACCAGTATAAACATTAAATGAAAGAATTAAAAATATTAAAATCGGTTATTTTAATTAATTATTTAATAATTATTCTCAATAATTGATCTTTTGATTTGAAGAAAAAGATAGAATAATATTTATGCTTATATTATAACAATTTTTTTTTTTTTTGTGGTGAAAATACACAAGATAAGAGAATTTGATATAAAATTCATCAAGAAAAATAATATTTTAAATTATAAATAAGTATTTTTAACATGATGTCTGACCATTGTCCATTGTGTGTTCGTAGAGACGTGTACAGCTTGAAGGGCTCAACGGATTTCGTTAAACTTTGGTATATTTACTTAATGCATCAGTAACATGAATTTGTTAACTATTGATGTATATTCCGAAAGTAATTAATTTTATATTCATTGTCGGAAAATATTTCACTTTAAAATATAGTAGTAATTAATAATTGAATAATTGAACTAAAAATAAAAACCAAGATAATATAATTATGTCATTTTAATTCATGTTTTAAAAATAATTTTTTTATGCTTTAGATATATATATATATATATATGTATATAATGTTGTTTGGAAATTAATTTATTTCAAATCGGTTGTGTGCCTCGCCACACACAGCTCATTTTTATAATTTTCGATAAGTAACTTTTGTTTTCAGTAATTGATAAATAATAAACCCTTTTATTAATTTAAAAACCAAGTATTTATTAAAATCAAAATATTTTTTCTTTAAAATGTTACATTTATTGATTTTTATACTTCAATAAATATATAAATATTAATGATTGGATTTATTTATTATTTATTGAATTTATATTATCTATATATATTTTTCTTTTTTAGTATATATCGAAATATATATGAATTTAGGGTTATTTTCTTGATCAACAATTCTTTTATACTTATAAATTTAATTATTGATTATAATAAGTCAAATGATTAATACAACTCTCTTTTTTTATACTCATTATTTTTCCTTATTAGGAGTACTAAATAGTAAAATAATAAAAAAAAATAATAAATCACTCGTTCCAGAATCTGGACTTAGCAATTCATATTATATATATATATATATAAGTAGATCTTCTGAAAGTCATATACTTGCTCCCCCTCAACTTTTTATTTTCTACCCCTTGTTTATATGAAAAGTGTAATTTATATTTGATGAGAAATTCTTAAATTTCAATGAGTCATTTTAAATTTCTGTTTTTTTAAAGGGGATTTTATAAAATAGCCTTCATTCTACTTGAAATTATGTTTGATTAAATTGTCTCCTCATCCTGTTTGCTTATAAATCAAAAATGATTAATATTTAAACTGGAATTAAATTTCTCATTCAATCAAAAATTTTGTTTGATAAATTACTCGATTCATCCCTCGATTGCTTTTTATCGAATACGATCTTATGGAAAATTTTGAACTTTTATAATGTAAAATAATTGTTTTATTTGTTCATTTTTTTTTTTTTTGTCTTTTGTTTTATTTCAAGTGGCAAGGGAGAAAGAATTTGTGAGTTCGTGATGATTCATTTGATTGAGAGACTTAAATTAAAAATAAATGTTATTGTGGAGAGGTTATTAAGCATGAGAGTGATGATGGGAGTGGGGGGGAGAAGGAGGGGTGTTTTTAACATCTGCACTATTTCTTTGGTATAAAGATGAATAGTAGTAGGTGAAGATGATAGGGAGAGGAGGTAAATGAAGGGCGGATAGGGGAATAATAACAGCAGTTGGCATTTCCAGCTGTGCACACATAAAACAACCATGCAATTGACAAGCGAAAACTTCAACGTTACCTTGATTACTCAGGCACATACGTTTTCCAATCAAATGCACACTTTAAATTTATATTTTTCCCGTTCATTCTGATATCTTCATTTATCATTCAAAATTAAACAAAAAAAAACAACAGTTAAATTAACTGAAGAAAAGGAACTATAAAATGTTTTTGTTTGCTAACTAGCAAAGAATATAATTTTCAGTAGGCGTTTTTATATTACTTGGCTACTAGTTTGACACCAATATACAATTGACAGACAGACAGAATGATGTTAATTCGTGGTTTACAATCAAATAACAAAAGAAAACAGTATAATTTAATAATATTCCTTGAAAAAAAAATCAATTTTGCATTAATAATAAACATTAATTGTGAATGAATTATTTATCATTCTCCATTAATTATTAAAATTAATGAAATATTATTCAATTTTTACCGACCGACGATAATAAGGGAGGTATTGTTTTCACACCAAATTTCACATGTGGAGATTTTTACATATCTCCATGAATCATGCATTTTCTAAACAGAAAAAAGTATTTTTAGCATGATGTCTGTCCGTCCGTCTGTCCGCCTGTCCGTCTGTCCGTCCGTATAGATGTGTACAGCCTGAACGGCTCAACCGATTTTGATGAAATTTGGTATATTTACTTAATGCATCAGTGGGATGAATTGATCAACTTTTGGTGCAAATCCGTGAACCGGAAGTGGTAGTATTAGCGATCGACGATAGGAAGGGAAGGGTTATTTTAACACCAAATTTCACATGAGGAGATTTTTTTATATATCACCACGAATCATGCACTTTGTATTGGTTTTATCCTCGGGAAAATCATATTTATTAGTTTTTTCTTGATTTAAAATTATATGACGTCATCCAGCCATTCATGACGTCACAGCCTGGTCTTACATATATATTATAAATAAAATAAAATTAAAAATATTTATGTTATATTCATATCTGTTTTTTATTACATTAATAGATATATTAAAATTATTTGAAATTGTTTCTGTAGCTGAAAATTAATTTACTTCAAACCGTCGGTCGGTTCGGACCTGGCCACAGGTCAACTTATTTTACTTTCTCGTCTAGATTTTTATGTTTTTATACGTCTTGAAGGGCCCTGAGTCATTTTCACTAAGGTTGAGAAAAATTTCTCTGTGAGTGTGTATATATATATGTGTGTGTATGTAGACAAGATTACAGTTCAGCTAGAATAATGAAATTTGGTACACGGACATTATTCAAAATACGTAGTTTTCTATTAGCTTTTGAGAAATGAAGCTCATTCGGAAGAGGACCATTACCTACCATGTTTTCATTTTTTTTGATATGTTTGATAGTTTTTCACATAATTAAAAATTGCATAAAACTGCTTTATATAGAATTTCAGCTTAATTGAATCGCTGAAATTACCGGAATTAATTTTTTTAACACGACTGCAATTCACGCGCCAGCACGTGACATGGTGTCATCAACAAAGAGCCAAACACGCGCTGGTTTAATAACAATATTATTTATTAATTTTAATTTATAATTTAATTAATTAAATTTAATTTAAATATAATATATGTTAATTAATCCAATTCAAATTTTCGAGATAGTCGAGTGGAGACACTCCAGATTTTTTTTATATTGAATTTTCATTTTTATTGTATATAAATGTAATGAGTATACCTTTAGAAGGGTAACTTAGGACGAGTGAAGGACGAGAATTTTGTGGATGGAATGTTATTTATAAACTTTGGGGTATCCAAATAAATAATATCAAAATTCAAATGGTTCTCGGATTCAAAGAGAAGAAAAAAATAATCGTGGATCGAGGTGGAAAAAAAAGTGGAAGGTGAATAAATTTAATTCCTGAGTGTCTGAGTGAATGGGAGAGAGAAAGATTTAAATCTTAATTTAACAAGAAATGAATGGGTGTGTGGTCCAGTGGAGAGAAGTGAGAACCAATCATCTTTATATTTTATTTATTATTGGAAATATACTGAATATGTAATGATTCAAGTGACTTATTAATCATACATTCAATCTATCTTTATAGTGTTATTGAGCTTAAAAGTTCTTGAACCAAAATAACGCTCTATCAAATTTTATCCTCCTAATAATTTCTCTCATATTTGATTTTATTATATTATTCCACTACATTTGTATTCTATTTAGTTTTCTCTTAAATAAATACTTTTCACCATTTTTTCTTCCTTCGATTGGACTATATTTGGAAATTTAATGAGTTCATGTTACAAAATTTTGACCTATAAATTGTTTCATTCACAAAAACTTTCATTTCCTAATCTTTTAAAATAGTGTATTCTATAATATACTATCTGTGTTATAATAAGTTATACATTTTAACTTTTAACTAAAGCTTGACGGGCTTTACCCGAAAGAAAAAGAAAAAACATGATAAAAGATTTCGTTTGCTTATGTTGAATATGCTCTAATTCAACAAACTTGGGAAAACTGATTAAATCGGTTAAAAAGTGGTAATTATGATGTTAGGAACAAAGGACGTTCTGAAAGATCAAAAAAGTTCAAAGAATTGGGAGTTATTGTTAACTGTTACCACATCAAAAATTGATAGATTTGAACCATGCATTAAATGGAAAATATTTACATATCGACTGTTTACATAAAACAAACAAAATATACATTGAAATCACTTAAACAGGAAATTCCTCTGCATGCTCTACCAGATTATGCTTTATCAGTTTGTTCAGATATATGCAAAACGCTCTTCATAAGATAAAATAAAAAAAAATGACTCAATGATTGGGTCGGATCAAAAGGAAATCAATGATTTTTGTGGGGAACCATAAATTGACAAAAATATGGTGGAAAATCATAGCTAACGATGATTATTTTTTTGAATAATTTACCATTGAAAATAAACGTGATTTTTTCCATAAAAAATTTAATAAAAACTTTTTACTATTATTAAATATTAAATAAAATTAATCTTTTAATAATTAAAAAAATTATTTTTTCTAACAAAATTAATAAAATTAATTTCTTTAGAATTATTTCTGTGTAATTAACAGATGAATTGTAGGTAAATGTAATTTATTATTACACAGGACACAACACTTTTATCATTTATATTTTTTATTATCTATTTAATCTCGATTGGCAATCAATACACTTATCTTGATTGGCTTAAAATTAATGAGCAATCACTAATACAAACGAGAAGTGCTTTCTTATCGATATCTTAACTTTAGATGACAATCAAACGGACCGACATCAGGAATGCATACTAATTGAATAACATCAACATGCACAACGACATCAGCAACATGATAATAATCTATGATCACATTTATTCGTCACTAATAAGAATAATTAATAAAAATAAATAAATGTTCTATTTACAGAATAAACGTTTTCTTATCAACAAAGATTTTGTTTATGTCAACTAACATAAATTTATATTGTATATATAAATTTCTTATAAAACTCATGAAAAGAAAAACAAAAAATAATGTGAAAAAATTAGACAAAATTTAATATTTTATGACAACAGATTTTCTAAATTATTCATCGTTTATAAAAAAAAATTAATACATTAATAATTTGTAAAAGTGACAAAGTTGTTATTGAATCTAATTTTAATTTAAAGTTTAAAAACTTAATTAAATTAAAATTTTATATATAAAAGTTGAGAAAATCCTATAGTACCTTTATAATAACACACTATATTTCCTAAAATATTTCTAAATATTCCTAATATACAAAATTATCGAAAAATAATTAAAACTAAATGCTTATTTTTACATTTACATTCGAATTTTCATGATAATCCGTGTAGAAAAGAATAGAATATTAAAATTTTATTATTATTAAGATTAATATTAGGAACATATTCAATAAGTTTTATTATATATCACATTTTAGAAAAATAATAAAATAAAATTGAAATTTATTAATAAATATCTTAATTATTTATTTAATAGAATCTGTTTCAAAATGAATTGTTTATTAAAAATGTCTTTAGGTGTGTTTAAAAATCATTTTACATATTAATATGAATATTATTTTTATTAACATTTATATAAATATTTTGATTTTGATTTTTTTAAAAAAAAATCCTTTGATAATTATTTAACTATAAATAGAAATAAGCTGGAGTATCTCCACTCGACTATTTCGCAATTTGAATTGGATTAATTAACATATATTATATTTCAATTAAATTTAATTAATTATAAATTAAAATTAATAAATAATATTTATTAAACCAGCGGGTGTTTGGCTCTTTGTTGATGGCACCATGTCACGTGTTGGCGCGTGATTTGCAAAGTTAAAAAATTAATTCCGGTACTTTGAGCGATTCAATCAAGCTGAAATTCTATATATAGCAGTTTTATACAATTTTTTATCATGTGAAATACTATGAAACATATATCTTTATTTTTATGGTCAGTTTAGAGGAAAAAAATGAAAACGTGAAGGGTATTGACCCTCTTCCGGATGAGATACATTTCTCAAAAGTTGATAGAAAACTACAAATTTTGAATAAAGCCCGTATACCAAATTTAATTATTCTAGCTCAACCGTTTTTGCGTAATCTTGTCTACAAACACACACATATACACAAAGACATTTTTCTCAACCTTAGTGAAAATGACTCAGGGACCTTCAAAACGTATAAAAACATCAAAATCTCAACATCGAAAATTTTCATGATGCAATACTATCTTTGGCGAGATAGTAAAAAAGACCATGAAATCAGCAACATAATAATAACAATACCTCCCTTACTATCATGAGACGGGAAAAATGAGCAATTATAATTGTAGAAACTTTAAATATTATCACTTTTAATATATTAATATTAAATTTATCTTATTATACTTGCAAAATTTGTATTTCTGTCTTTCTAATCTTGTGAATTGTCAACAGATTATATTTGAATTTTTCGAAATAATTTCTTTAATTGATATTTATTTAAAATGATAATTAAAGAATATTTGATCTCTCTAGTATTATGATGTATTAATTATAAAAGTTTATAACTTTCTCTCTATATAATAAATCTTATTAAAATAAATTTTTTTAGTAAGTATTTTGAATTTTTGATAAAAAAATGATCTCATGTATGTACTTATATATTAGATTTTAAAATATGTCAATTTAAAATAGATCAAATAAATGAAATGTATGTAAAAAAAGAGAAATTCTAAATATGTATATAAATGGTAGTCTTGGAACTCATTATTTGTATTTCTAAAGGAATTTAACCAGGATCTTTTTAATCCATTGAAAAAGAAATAAAAAAAAGAGAAAGAAGATTGCCATTTCTAGTAATAAATATATTGTTTCATTCATCCTTTTTCCATTAGATAAGGCCTTGGATTATTAATTGAATACCTCAATGACATATTTTTGGCCTATATAATCTAATTTATAATATAAATAATATCAATTGAAAAATGAATATTTTAAACAGATATATTTTAATACGAAAGAAATTATATATGAATTTTTAGAAGAAAAAAAACCTCTGACTTTTGTACATCCTACGAAAGGACAACGCCTATCAAGTCGATTATATCAATGAGGAGTCCTATGATCAGTAGAACGGATCTTATCAATCTTTACCTTGATTTTCTTGATCGGAGGCGCTACTTTTTATCAAGTAGCTTCCCAATATTGTTCCCGGAAGTTGGATTGACTCCCATGGAGAAAATTTCCCTTACCAGGCCCGTGATTTGAACCCGGGATCACGAGAATGTGAGCCAGTTATACTTCCCCCCACCCTGTGGCCCCTCTCATATGTACAAGTTCACATGGAAAATTTAGAAAATTTAATCCTTTAATTTTTTTATCAATAGAAAATACAAAATATATTATAAATTTTCTTATCTCATAATTTACATCTATATTATTACCAAACTCAAAAATTTTGGAGTCATATTCTTTCAAAAACAATTCTGATCTATTCTAAATTCCTTTAAATCTATTTGGTATATTTTCACTAATCGTTTCATAAATAGTTTTTCTATAAAAAAAGAAAGAAGAATCGAAACCTCGTCAAAATCTCGAAAGTTAATAAAATAAGTTGACCTGTGGCCAGGTCCGAACCGACCGACGCACAGTGGTCTGAAACGCCAAAAAAGCTGGCCAAAAATCGAAAATTGAAAAAATTTTTTTTTGCATGTCGTTTATGGTATTTTGTTGAAGACATATTTATGTACGAAAAGCTGAAAAAGTAGAGCACTACCATGACTCTACGAGTTTTCCGAACATCTCAAAGTCAACTGTTTTTACTTTCTCCAGAGTTTTCCCAAAACGTCTGAAATTCGAGCTCAGTCAAAATTGGTGTTTCGTTTCATAGAAAAGTTTCATTTGCAACTTGCGACATGGAAACTGTTGCTGGAGGTACGTACATGGACTTTTTTTATTTTGTTTGCTAGAAATGCATGTATTATATTGATATTGGCTGATTTAAACCGCTTGTGTCAGAAAATGTAACCTGACGAAAAACTTTTCAAAAAACATTCCGCATTTTTTACATTGGTGACCATTGGTGACAATCTCATTTGAAACATAAAGATAAAGGTCTATAGATAAAGAATCATGAAGAAAAAATTGCTCCTTTTTGCCCCATTTGTTCCTATGAATTTTTTGATTAATATCTCGTTAAGGTGCACCTGTCACTGTGCTCTTGTTTTGCCAATCGGACAACTATCCGAAGATGCCCAGGAGGCCAGGAACAAGGATATCAGAAATTATCGTGAAAAACATACAAGGAAATGTTCACGTGAAAAAACAATGGAGGATGTTTTCAAAAGGCTACTGGTATCTTCGGATCCAGTGATATCCAGTTTCAAAAAAATGCGGCCGAAAACAAGTGAACCTCTCAGTCCGAAAGTACTCAATTTGCTAATGTCGTCCCAAGCCTGTTGACCAACAATTGAAGATGTTGACCCAGAATCACCTTGCACTGATGAAATGTAACAGTGAATTCATAAAGCTTCATAAAAAAGAAGAATATATTTTTGCAACACGAACGAAATGATAAAAATGAAATAAAACACGGTACTTACCAAAATGTAACTGTTAGTTATTTGTCTTACTGATAATAAAATATTTTTCAGAAATGCACTTTCTCTTGAAGTGAGTCCATCACTCACAATTGGCATATTTTTACTATCGAGAAAATCATCTAATTTCAATATCTTAACATGAAAACCCCTAAGTTTCGATGGTTGTGAGCTTTACGGATTTTTCTCTGCATGACGTCATTTTTTGAAAAATCAACACATCATTTGAAATTTATCATTTTTTTTCGTACAATCTAACTTCAATTTCGAAATTTTCGGCTCAAAAAATCCCAGAGAACATACAATTGCGAATCTGACGTCACTTTTCTAAAAATCTGTCCGCCATTTTGAATTCGCCATTTTTTTTGTCAAATTTAAATTTCCTGACTTTCAAAACTATTGCCTACAAAATTTCAAGCTGTTTCACCAACATCTACATTTTTGGCCAGCTTTTTTGGCGTTTCAGACCACTGTGCGACGGTTTGAAATAAATTAATTTCCAGCTACAGAAACAATTTCAAATAATTTTCATATATCTATTAATGTAATAAAAAACAGATATGGATACATAAATAATAAATATAAACATTTTTAATTTTATTTTATTTATAATATATATGCAAGACCAGGCTGTGACGTCATGCATGGCTGGATGACGTCATATAATTTTAAATCAAGAAAAAACTAATAAATATGATTTTTTTCGAGGATAAAACCAATACAAAATGCATGATTCGTGGTGATATATAAAAAAATCTCCTTTGGTGTGAAAATAACCCTTTCCTTCCTATCGTCGATCGCTAATACTACCACTTCCGGTTTCCGGAATTGCACCAAAGGTTGATCAATTCATCCCACTGATGCATTAAGTAAATATACCAAATTTCATCAAAATCGGTTGAGCCGTTCAGGCTGTACACATCTATACGGACGGACGGACAGACGGACAGACGGACGGACAGACATCATGCTAAAAACACTTTTTTCTGTTTAGAAAATGCATGATTCGTGGAGATATGTAAAAATCTCCACATGTGAAATTTGGTGTGAAAACAATACCTCCCTTACTATCGTCGGTCGGTAAAAATTTTAATTTTTATAAATTAAGATTTAAATAATTTAAAGTTGCATATATATATTCCGATTAAGAAAATATTGTATTTTTCTACAAATACATAAAAACAAAATTTCGATTGATTGATTTATTTTCTAATTGAACTTTTGTTAATTTCTTCATTTCTTGAACTATTTCACAATTTAATTATATACTATATATATATATAAATTATAAATTAGTAAAAAATAAATTGTATTAGAATTTGATTTATGATTACTTGAATGGTTAGTGTTAGTGTAGTATATCATGTGTTATTATATCATTCCTTGGAGGTGTTTTATATACAAGTAGATCTAGATTAATGATTAAATACTTAGAATATGAATCAACTAAGTAATTAAGTTAATTAAGTTATTTCTATAACTTAATTCTCGTTTCATTAAAATAACATTTAATATAAAAAAATAACACATTCTCACGATATAAAATAATTATTATTAATTGGAAATTTGATTTCCATTTAAAAATAAAATAAATAAAATTGTTACATTATATGAATATTAATTGTTCTAATATGAGAAAGAAGCTTATAAAAGATAAATAAAATAATAATTTATTATTATTAAGTCAATATTTCACTTCTTTCTAACCTTTTTCTTTATATTTTGAATATTTAATAATATTATTTAATTTTTAGTGTTTGGAGGCGGTTGCCTATCTTTCAGGTAAAAAGTGAAAAAGATGTTAAATTGGTTGCCTACCTGTCTGGGTGTCTCGATTTTGTTTTCCTGGTGGTAGAATGCCAATGTCATTTTCGTCGTCGAGTGGCGGTGGCGGGTGTGTGGGCGGTTCAGGCGGTGGATCAGGCGGACAGGTGTCCGTCTCGGTGACACCCACGTCTATCGTGTCTTCCACGGAACCATCATCGCTATCGATATGAGGCAATGAGCCGACAAACTCAAACATAGGACTAGTTTGAATACACGAGTCTCTTGTCTCTGGGGGCGGGGGCGGTGAAGATAATGCAGCCACTACTACCCCCCCAGATGTCATTCCATCGCCCTGACATCGACACGCTAAACGACAGGGACAAGGAAATGCAAGCTCATCAAGTGGCACTCGTTCCATGGCAAGTTCAACGCCCACAAGTAAGGTATGTAAGAGACCAGAAAGATTCTCTTGGCCATCGCAGGACAATTCGAGTGCGAGTGGTGATTCAAGCCACGCTGCTGCACTCGCTGCATCCATTTTAATATGTGGAGTGTGGGCGAGGATGAGATCGCGAGCCTCGGGAGCAGCTGCTGGAGAACGACGTAACACTAAACGTAATGATAATTGGCTTCCACGACCGGCTACGCATAAATAAGCGTCACGAGCGCCACGACGACAACCAGCCAAAGGGCCAAGGGCCACCTCGCCTAAATGAACGAGCAAACCTCGGCGACCGAGGCTCAGTGGCCAGCCCCGGGGACTCACCGCATCGCAACCCTTCAAAAAAACAAACAAAAACAAAAAACAAATATTAATATCAATTCAATATATATATAAGTATTTATATATCTTATCTTATAATAATAGCAAAAATTATATATATTTGTATTTTTGTAATATTAAACCACTCAAACGATTTTTTTGAAATTCACACATGTAAATAATTTTTATAAAGAAAAATCGATCTGTATTGGTTTCAACCTCGGAAAAAATCATCTTTAATAGTTTTCTTAAATTTAAAATAGGAAATTTAAATGACGTCAGCGACTACGTCAGTCAGCGCTTCCTTAAATACAAAATATTATAAATAAAATAAAATTTAAAATATTTATTTTAATAATATTTTTTAAACAAATTACGAAATATTATATTAAATATTATGTTATATCCACAGGCCATACTTTTCTGTCTTTCGGTGCATTAATACATACGTTTAAGGGCTGTATGTTTTATGGCTAATTTTTTTTTAATTTATGTTCTTTTAAATTGTTTGTTATATTTTGTCGTTTATTTATTTTAAATAATAATCTTAATCTTAAATTTTCATAATTCATAAGGAATGATTTTTTTAAAGTACCGATCCGCGGCTCGGTGAACCAGGTACTATATATATGTATAACTCACAATAGAAAAAATAATAAATAAATCAGTCAAACTTTTATTTTTATTGTTATGTATAATAATTGTTTTCTAATTGATACAATATGTTATTATGTTATCTTCCAATCAGTAAATAAATCATCAAAAGAAACGTGGTCCATCATATATCAATAATTATTATGGGTGGTCATCATATATCTGCCTAAAATACCATTCACCTCACACAAATCCTATTTTTATTTCCATTCAGGCTATCAATAATAAAACTAATTTTTTTTTTATTTGATAATGATAAGTATCTAATGAAACTATTATCATTTAATAATATTAATAATAATTAATAATTATTTTTATATTTAAATAACTTTTTAATTAAATATAGGTATAAGAGTAAGAGTAATTTTATAATTTTTAAAATTCCTAGTATCAACATATTTAACTTTTAAACAAATTAAAAATATATATAGATTATTTTATAATAAATATTCTCTAAATTAAGTATTCTTATAAAATCAAACTTTTTAAAAGTTACGCATCAAAAATTTGAAATGACTTAGGCAACACTTAAAAATTAACTCAAAATGTCTTTGAACAATTATTAATTTCTATATGAAAAATATAAGTAATTTTATATTAAAGGAGAAACAAAGTATTTTTTAAAAAAATTCTTTATGGTTGCATTTTTGAAGGATTGTCAGTTGAATGTGAGGGTGGGTGGATGGGTCTACTGTGGAATATAAGAAAATACTTTTGGATTTTTAAAATCCTTCAATCATCATCCTTTAAAAAATACAATTTTTTTCTTTAAACAATAACAATACTTATTTTCATAAAATTTTAACAGCATCAAATATAGAATTAATTTGTTGCGTATCATGGCCCGATCTAGAAGGCGGCAAACCAGGCATTTGTCCGAGGCGGGTTATGAATGTAATAAATTTTACAAATAAAGGGATTAAAATTTATTCTATAATTTATTCTTTTCTAAAATTTCATTTAATTCTTTTAGCATTATTTATTCATCTCATTCAATTTTAATTTTTCCACAACTCACAAATATAAAAATGCATAGTTCACTGTTAAAATGAACATAAAATTAATTAAGTAATTAATTTAATGTAACGAAATTAAAAAAAAAACAATTTTACAAAGATTCCTTCAAAGTATGAAAATATAAACAAATTTATCTCAAAACAACAAATGAATAAGTTTTTTTTTAATATTTTAACTTAAAGAACTTTAAAAATATCACTATTTTTTATTGTTTTTACCGACCGACGATAGTAAGGGAGGTATTGTTTTCACACCAAATTTCACATGTGGAGATTTTTACATATCTCCACGAATCATGCATTTTCTAAGCAGAAAAAAGTATTTTTAGCATGATGTCTGTCCGTCTGTCCGTCCGTCCGTCTGTCCGTCCGTCTGTCCGTCCGTATAGATGTGTACAGCCTGAACGGCTCAACCGATTTTGATGAAATTTGGTATATTTACTTAATGCATCAGAGGGATGAATTGATCAACTTTTGGTGCAATTCCGGAAACCGAAAGTGGTAGTATTAGCGATCGACGATAGGAAGGAAAGGGTTATTTTCACACCAAAGGAGATTTTTTTATATATCACCACGAATCATGCATTTTGTATTGGTTTTATCCTCGAAAAAAATCATATTTATTAGTTTTTTCTTGATTTAAAATTATATGACGTCATCCAGCCATGCATGACGTCACAGCCTGGTCTTGCATATATATTATAAATAAAATAAAATTAAAAATGTTTATATTTATTATTTATGTATCCATATCTGTTTTTTATTACATTAATAGATATATGAAAATTATTTGAAATTGTTTCTGTAGCTGGAAATTAATTTATTTCAAACCGTCGGTCGGTTCGGACCTGGCCACAGGTCAACTTATTTTTACCTACCGACGATAGTAAGGGAGGTATTGTTTTCACACCAAATTTCATTTGGAGATTTTTACATATCTCTATGAATCATGCATTTTGTTAACAGAAAAAAGTATTTTTACTATGATGTCTGTCCGTCTGTGTGTCCGTAAAGATGTGTATAGCTTGAACGGCTCAACGAATTTTGTTAAAATTTGGTATATTTACTTAATGCATCAGTATGATGAATTGATTAACTTTTGGTTTAACTTGAAGTGGTAGCATTATCGATCGACGATAGGAAGGGAAGGAGTATTTTCACAGAAAATTTCACATGAGGAGATTTTTTTATATATCTCCTCGAGTCATGTACTTTGTATTGGTTTTATCCTCGGGAAAAATCATCTTCATTAGTTTTTCCTTAATTTAAAATTATATGACGTCACAGCCAGCTCCTACTTATAAATTATAAATAAAATAAAATTAAAAATAATTATGTTATTTCCATATCTGTTTTTTATTGAATTAAGAGATACATTTAAATTATTTGAAATTGTTTCTGCAGTTGAAAATTAATTTATTTCAAACCGTCGGTCATTTCTGTGCCTGGCCACAGGTCAAATTATTTTTTTTTTAAATAAATTAATATGAATTTCTGAGTTCAATAAATATATTATAACTATATAAGCGATTAATTATTTTGTTATATTTACTATTTTTATTTATTATCAAATTTATAAAAGTTAATAGTCATTTATTTTTACTTTAATAATATTAATTAATTTTTTTATTAAATATGAATTTATTTATGATATTTGTAAAGAAAATATTCTCATATGCAAGGAGCAAAATAATAATAAATATTTTTATTAATAATAAATTTTGGTATTAAGTGCCTTCGATTCCGATATGCTCTTTTAATTATTATTAAATTTAAATTTTTATACCATGTATGTGTGCTATTTGTATTATTAGCACAAATTTTAAATATTATTTTTCTCTTTACTCTCTCGTTAATAAATTTGCATACATTTATATTTTTTAATCTAGAAAGATATTAATAATTAGTTTACTTTCAAATGTTAAACAAAACATTTCCTTATTTGAAGGACAAAATTGTAACGATTCTCGTTTCATTTTATTTCTTTTTAATCCTTTCTTGTTTATCTTTCATCTACAAAGGTTAATATCCATTTATATTAGGTAGTTTTATATATATATATATATATATATATATATATATGACGATAGAGTACCATAGTATAAGAGGAAGAAAAAAGCGAGAAAGAAGTAGGCAGGTTTAACGTGATCATTTCATTTCATTCTACACGATCTTGGACCGTTTCGTTCATCTCTCTCTCTTACTTTGCCCCCATGAACTCTAATCCCCTCAACCCCTCCTTCTCCTTCCCATTCCAATATTCTCTTGTTTCTTTTCTTTAAAACAACTCCCCCGCATTTAATGTTGTAATCATTTATAAAATATATTTTTATTGAAATCAAAATAATAATAACATGTTTTAAGAAGGAAATAAAAAAAATTAATCTCTATATGGATATTTATTATACTATGATTAAACTGAAATTAATTGTAATTAATGGTATTGATATTGTTTAATATGTATAATAATTAATAAATAAATCATACTAAAAATTATGAAGAATATTAAAAATAATAATTTTTATATATAAAAGTTGACCTGTGGCTAGGCACAGAACCGACCGACGGTTTGAAATAAATTAATTTCCAGCTACAGAAACAATTTCAAATAATTTAAATGTATCTATTAATGAAATAAAAAATAGATATGGATATAACATAACTATTTTTAATTTTATTTTGTTTATAATATATAAGGAGGCGCTGGCTGTGACGTCATGTAGGGCTGGGTGACGTCATATAATTATAAATTAAGAAAAAACTAATAAAGATGATTTTTCCCGTGAATAAAACCAATACAAAGTGCATGATTCGTGGAGATATGTAAAACATTTCCTCATGTGAAATTTGGTGTGAAAATAACCCTTCCCTTCCTATCGTCGATCGCTAATACTACCACTTCCGGTTTCCGGATATACACAAAAAATTGATCAATTCATCATACTGATGCATTAAGTAAATATACCAAATTTTATCAAAATCCGTTGAGCCGTTCAAGCTGTACACATCTTTACGGACGGACGGACAGACATCATGCTAAAAATACTTTTTTTAATAATATGAAGCGTAAAAGAGGTGGGTCCTCTCACTTATAAGATGCGTCTCACTCGTCAATTGTGAGCTTTTGCTAGTCAGAATAATGCGTGCAATCAGCATATATTTGAGCCTATAATATAAGAGTCAAAGATTTATTTTTTGTTTTTTTAATGAATGTATGCTAGGTATTCTCCTTCATTCAAATAAATTTGATTTTTTGAAGGATCAAGAGATGAGGGAAGAGTAAGAGTAAGGGAATAAATGAAAAGGAGTGAACGGATAAAGGACATTATTCCCCTCCTATGCAAGAAAGGATTCGTGAGCTCACGTGATGGCAGGGACGCTACTCCCTGAAGTAGAAATCTTTTCTATTGGCATGACTACCCGTTACACATCAAAATCTTTCTAATAAGTCTTACTATATTTTTTTTCTAATTTTTCTATTATTATTGATATTTTTAAGAAATAATAATTATTTTCTACTTAATAATTATGTTATAATTGTTTATTATCTATTCTATTTTTTTCAAACCTGTTGTCTAATATTTATTATAAACTTATTTAATATCTTTCCAGGTTATACTTTAGCTTTACCACCTTTACTACTTTGGATACTAACACTTGCGGTTCCAGGATATACACCAAAAGATGATGAATAAATGCTACTGATGCATTAAGTAAATATACCAAATTAAATCAAAATCCGTTAAGAAGTCAATCTATACACGTCTATACTGACACACACTGACGGACGGACTTCATGCTTTTCTGTTAACAAAATGCATGATTGTAAAAAAGTATGAGATATGTAAAATTCTCCACATATGAAATTTTGAAATTCTGTTATAAATTCAAATATAGTAAATATAATGATTTTTTTAAATTTTTGTTTTTAAAAGGAAGAGTATTCGTTTAGTAGATGTGAATCGATTGCTATTTCAGTTTTTTTTTTTTTGTTTTTTTTTGAGTGAATGAAAAATTATGATTAATCGATTCTCAGCAACAACAACCCATCCAATATGTTGATAAATTTTATGACTATTAAAGTCTTTTGTTGACAGTTAAGAAGGAATGGGGGGTGGAGTTCGAGGTGGTAGAAGAGAGAGGGGAGAAGAATTGAGGGGGTGGGATACGTTTCTTTTCATTTCTTGCCGTCAAGGTCTACACAACGTCAACGAATGAACAACAGTGAGGGGACGTTGTTTCATTCAAGGACCACCCACATTGACATTGAAAAAAAAATACCACCCACAATGATCAATGCTCGTTTAAAATACAAACACCTTTTTTAATTATTTAATTAATTATGTAAAACCTAATTGAATGATTAACTTTATAAAATAATATAAAAAATAGAGAAAAACTTAAAAAACAATAAAAAATGAGCGGTGGTCAGGCACAGAACTGACCGACGATTTGAAACAAATTAATTTGCAAACAATATTATATATCTAGTACCTGGTTCACCGAGCCGCTGCTCGGTAATTAAAAAAATTATTCCTTATAAACTATGAATATTTAAGATTAAGACTATTATTTAAAATAAATAAACGACCAAATATATGAAACAATTTCAAATAATTTAAAAGAACATAAATTAAAAAAAAAATAGTCAGATTAAGTAAAATTAATGTAGAGTATATAGCAAGCGTGTATTAGGGAAATAAGGCCAAAGGCAGTTGAATCTCATTCATTGAGGGTAAGCAAGAGATTGCTATGCAGGAATTAAAATACAATTACCCCCCTTCAAGGTCACGGATAAGCAAAGCATTTGAAGTGCCCGCCAATCAAGATGGCAGCGAACCATTTCAATCTGTCAAAATTCAATAATTAATATTTAATTAACGAAGCACCGTAAAATTATATAATATTAGTAAAAATGAATCTACGTTTTATAATGATTATATTCGTATAGGTTTTATCTGTTGTTATAAGGCAATATTTTTTTGAACTGTAAAAATAAACCTATATTAAAATTAATTAAAAATTTCCAATTAATGATACGAAAAATCAATTTTATTTAGAATCTGGCTAAAATTATGTTTAATTGATTTGTCTTGGTCACAATTTACAAGATTTAGAAACATTGAATAGATTTGTTTGTCTAAATCTCCAATGAATGCAATAAATATGAGTTCCAAATTTTTCTACTAATATGAAACGTAAGAGAGGTGGGTCCTCTTAGAGGCACTTATAAGATGCGTCTCACTCGTCATTTGCGAGGTATTGCTAGTCAGAATAATGCGTACAATCAGCATATATTTGAATTAACCCCCTAAAGGGGTGGAAAGGAGTCAACGGATAAAGGACATGAATCCCCCCTCCTATGCAAGAAAGCATTCATGAGCTCACGTGAGGGCAGGGACGCTACTCTCAGAAGTAGACATCTTTTCTATTGGCATCATAGAGAAGTGACTACCCGTTACCCATCAAAATCTTTCTAATAAGTCTTAGTATATATTTTTTCTAATTTTTCTATTATTATTGATACTTTTAAGAAATAATAATTATTTTCTACTTAAAAATTATTTTATAATTGTTTATTATCTATTCTATTTTTTTCAAACCCTTTGTCTAAAACTTATTATAAACTTATTTAATATCTTTCCATGTTATACTTTAGCTTTACCAGCTTTACTACTTTGGATACCAGCACTTGCGGTTTCCGGATATACACCAAAAGTTGATGAATAAATGCTACTGATGCATTAAGTAAATATACCAAATTAAATCAAATCCCTTTAAGAAGTTCAAGCTATACACGTCTATACGGACAGACATCGGACGGACAGACGGACGGACTTCATGCTTTTCTGTTAACAAAATGCATGATTCCTAGAGATATGTAAAAATCTCTACATATGAAATTTGGTGTGAAAACAATACCTTCTCTTCCTATCTTCTGTCGGTAACAAACAAAAAAATATTATAATTAATTACAATTAATTTAATTTAATTTTTAAATTAAGTATGTGTGTATAATAATAATATAATACATAATTATTTAAATGTATTTTGTAAATAAATTTAATTAATTAAATCTTTACATAAAATATAATTTTAATTTAAAAAAATAAAAAAAGAATACATTATGGTACATATATATAATTTTTCAATTTTTGTTTATATATTTAAATTTGTTTAAATTTTATATTAATAATGATTTAACTATAAAACAAGAAAGTTGAAATCTTTGAAGGACGAATATATTTATATCAAGGAGTGTTTTATGCCTAGATAACTAAATCGATTAAATTAATGTTATATATCAATGTTTAATGTTCATACCAATTGAGTTAAGAGTTAATAGAAGGTTTACTTTATTTCTAAGATCAAGATAAATTTTATGGGATGATAACAGGTGGGTAAATATATTTATATAAGTGAATAATAATAGGTGAATAAGTTTCTAAAGTAAACAGAACCCCTTTGGTTATTTGTTTTCTTTTTTTTAATGAAAATAATCAGAGGAGAGTTTGAAAAGTATATCGCTGAAAAGATAGCAATTGAACGTTATTCGTTATAATTTAAGAAAAAAAAACAAGATCTTGATAAGTAGAAGAAATATAATAAACAACAACAAAATGAGAGCTAGATACAATAGATAGAAAAGATGGTTTAAGAGATTCAAATTGAACACAAAAAAAAAAAAATCTGGAGTGTCTCCACTCGACTTACTCGCAAATTTGAATTGGATTAATTAACATATATTATATTTAGTTTAAATTTAATTAATTGTAAATTATAAATTAATAAATAATATTTATTAAACCAGCGCGTGTTTGGCTCTTTGTTGATAGCACCTCGTCACGTGCTGGAGCGTGATTTGCAATCAACGTGTTAAAAAATTTAAAAACTTAATTCGGGTACTTTCAGCGATTCAATCAAACTGAAATTGTATATATAGCAGATTTATACAATTTTTAATCATGTGAAAAACTATCAAACTATTTTACGGTCACTTTAGAGGAAAAAAATGAAAACGTGGTAGGTAATGGTTCTCTTCCGAATGAGCTACATTTCTCAAAAGTTGATAGAAAACTACGCATTTTGAATAATGCCTGTATAACAAATTTCATGATTCAAGCTCAAACCGTTTTTGCATAATCTTGTCTACATACACACATACACACAAACACAGACATACCTTTTTCTCAAGCGTAGTAAAATGACTCATGGACCTTCAAAACGTATAAAAACATCAAAATCTCGACATCGAAAGACAAATAAATAATAAATGTAATTAAAATGAATGTAAGGGAGGTAAAGTGGGCGAAAAAAAAGAAAAGAAAGGAAGTGAAGAGAACATTTTATTTTAAATGCCTGAAAAATTATTATTACTATAAATAATTGAAAAAAATTAAATATATATTATATTTAATGGTTGATTTATTTGTTTATTATATATATATATATATATATTGGAATTATTTTTTAATGTATGTCTTTTTTATTGTACAGTGAAGGTAGTAAATTGATGAAGCCATTAAATTGTATTGAAGAATAGAATGAGTAGTAAGAAAAAAAAGAAGGATCATGTCATCCGATTTAGTGAATAAACTAGAAAGGAGTGTAAGAGTGGGAGGAGGTGGAGGGGGATGAAGTTAAAAAAATATAATGAAAAAAAATCTCAGAAAATAATAGAGACTCGGCACGTGGAAGTCTTCACGGCCATTCGAATCGCTCTTTTAAGATAAAATAAGAAAAGACAACAACCAATAGAAAAAAATAACTATTTTTCTATAGTACTAAATATATTGAATAAAAATAAAAAAATAAAAAATAAAATAAAATAAAATAAGAAATTATATTGGGTGAAGAAAGAGGCATGAAAAATTTATTGAAATTTTAAAAAGAGAAGCGTGAAGAAATGATTTGAAATTTGTTTAATTCCGAACAATAAATAAATAAAATTACAAATGTTATTATAAATAAATCAATTAATCACAAGATTTGAATAAATATTCAGAAATATTTAATTATGATAATTGTCTAACATGATAATTCGTTATAGTAGAAAATAATAAATAAATTATATAAGAAAATAATTATTTTATTTGATTAGAATAATCAATAAGAATTTTAGGTATTGTAACAATGTGGAAGTAAAGGTGACTCCATCTATTGACAATTATTCTTAATCACTCACCCTATTGTCTATTTATTTGTTTAGTATTGTTGAATCCAAAAGTTATCATTTCTATAAATAATTGTGCCTTATTTTGTTGAATGTATTTTATTTTGGGTAATTGCCCAGATTAGTTGTCATGTCATTGATTTGTATAAAATTTTACCAGTTGATTTTTTGTTAATTCCAAAGAAACTTTCGTTATGCCATTGTTCCGGGTCGCTTCTAGTTTGCAGGAAAAAAAATTATTAAAATTTGCATATAAATTCATTGATATTTTATTTACTACCATGTTTTATTCATTTGACCAGCAGAGGACTCAACTAATTTTCGTGGTTTGTTTTCAGTTCGGATTGGATATAGAAAAATTAAAAAATTAATTAATTAAATAATTTCCCTATAGCCAAACCGAACCGAAAACAAACCGAAAATTATTGAATAAGTGAATAATTAGTGAATTAGTCCATAAAACAATACTTAATGGCTGCACATTTCGGCGTTCATAACCAGCTAATCTGTCAAACTTAAAAAATCTTTACTTATCTCGTAAACTAGAAGATTGAATAAGGAAATTTTTTTTGGAATTAAAAATCCAAATCCATGGCAAGACAATAATTTAGACAATTTTGTATCAACCATTAAGTTCTTGTATACAATAAAATTTAAAATTATATATATATATATATATATATATATATATATAATATTTGTATAATATAATATTTTTTTAGATTATATTAGAAAGTAATAATCGTATTTAATTAAAATAATAGACATCTAACAAAAACAAGAAATCTAGGTGAAAATATATAAAAATACTTTTAATTTATACTATAAAGTTTATAGTATAAACCCACAGACAGAAGAATTCAAGATATAATATCTATAGGCATAGTTTTCCAAAATTCAATGGGCTTCGACCCATCTAACAAAGTTTTCCCTGTTTGGGAATCCCCCTTTAACTGTCTTAGTTAGAGAAAAGAGAGCATAAATATTGGGGTAATGCTCAAATTTCCTAGTGGTGAGTCGTGGAACTACTTAATGATATCTTATTTGTTCTTATAATTGAAATGAAAAAAAAAATTTTATAAGTGTTACTAATATGAATGAATGTAAAACTTTTGAAATAGTAGTAAGGGCACATTCATTATTCACTCGGGACTCACTATCAATCCATAATTTGGGAAGTACTGTCTATATATAGGTTTATATTTTTTTAGTCATTTAATAGGTACAAGTATCAGCTGAAATATATTAAAATATTATTTAAGAAATTGGAAATATTATAATAACCTTAATTTTTTAGAATTATGTATAAATTTTTGATTTATAAATAAATTGTCATGTTTATAGATACAATTATATATATATAATTAAGAATGGAAGGAGGAATGGTGATAGATTAATAAAGGAATAAAAAAAGGTCCTTTTTCCATTTATAGAAAATTAAATTAAATAAAATACCAAAAACGAGATGAACACCAGTTGAGAAAAATGTTAAATTGTTGTTGTTGTTTATTCTAGAAAATTTATGGAAGTTGTTGGGTATTTTTTCATTATTTATGAGATCTGTGTTGAGAGGCGAGTGAGTTGGTGGTGGTGGTGGTTTAGAAACGAGAGGAGGACGGTTAGGACTGAGTCATGCAAATTCCTTCAACGGAGGAAGAGATTGCGCAATCATCGACCGAACCCACCAACGATATCATCCATGAGAGAAAAAGAGAGACGGAGAACGGGAGTTAAGGGGTAGAATGCAACACCGACAGAGTCACAAAATAACAAATCCTTATCAAGAAAATCGAATAATTTCCAAACCGTTTTGATCAATCCAGTTAAAGACAGTCAGTCGATTAATTAATTTTTTTTTTATTTCTCCTATAAAGGAGCCGATCTCTTCAAGGAATATATAAACAAAAAAACTACAGATTGGTGAGATAAATTGACCAAACGTAAAAATTCATCATCATTAATCTTTATTAAATTCACCATCAAAGAATATCGTTAAAATATTTTCAAATATGTGTAGGACATTAAAAAAAAATGATTTTTTTTTACTTTTTATTATGTATTACAAATATGAAAAAAAGACCAATTATAACTTTCTAATATATTATTAATTTCAAGAATCTATTTCTAAATTTTTATAATAATGGTTCTGATTGTGCATATGAGTGAACATGATAGCGTCTACACCAGGGATGTCCAACCTTTTAATTTAATGGGCCACATCGCAAACTTAAATATTTAACTGGGCCGCAAAATTACCAGAATATGTTAAGCCTAGCTAGTGAATGACTCTAAACTTATGGAGATTTTTGGGGATAGAGGTGGTTTTTTGTTTTTGAATGTTGCAGCCTTTTTTTATAGTCTCGAAGTTATAGGTCGCTTGCCGGACTGTGAATTCTTTAAAATTTAACTCCAAAATGAGTCGATAGTGGGCCGCATCAAAACTTTGACTGAGCCGCAATGCGGCCCGCGGGCCGCGTGTTGGACATCCCTGGTCTACACCAGTGTTTCTCAACCTTTTTGGACCAAACGCCCCCTTTGTAAGACCCACTTCTTAATTCGCCCCCCCCCCCCTATAAATTTTTACAGATAAAAATTGCATGATCATCCCTAATATAAGGTAGGTACACTAGGTGATACTTAGAGCCATATTGAAAAATCGAGTTTCAGAACCTGATTGCAAAATCATCTGACCTTTTTTTAGAAACATTGAAAAAAGAGGAAATGTTTAAAAATCATCTTACCTTTTTTTAGAGTTGAAAATGATTTCGCCCCCCAAAAATAACTTATCGCCCCCTTTTAAGATGACGATCGTCCAAATTGAGAATCACTGGTCTACACCGTTTATCCGATTACCTATATACAAATTTGAATAGAAAGAAATCTATTTTCAGGAATCTAAATTCAGGAAATTATTTCAAAATTTTTTTAATAATGTCTTATATGTGAACATGATAGCGTCTACATCGTCTATCCGATTACTTATATAAACATTTTAATAAAGAAAGAAATGTATTTTCAGGAATCTAAATTCAGGAAATTATTTCAAAATTTTTTAATAATGGCTCTAAATGTGAATATGAGTGAGCTTCTACACCGTTTATCCGTTTACCTATATAAAAAAATAAAATATAATATAATTAAACAAAAAAAAAATTATAAAGCAAGATAGAAATATAATTATTATTAACAAAGTTATAATAATAAATAATGTTTATTATTCATTTTTGCTATCTTAAGTTTTCATAAAATTTGGATATCCCTTTAATATAAATATAACTATTAATAGATATTAAAAATTCGAAAAAATAATTTGAATTTATTATAGAGAAAAATATATGAAATTATAATAGCTAAAACATTAATTTAAAACATTTTCTCAATATATAATTAATAGAAAATTGAAATTCAAATATAAATTAATTTTAATGAGAAAATTTTGAAATTAATTACTTAAATTATTCAGCGAATGGAGTCTATTTATAATTGACCTCTTTATCAATTGAATTGACGTTTCCCCTCTAAATTTATTATTGAAAATTAATTTATAATTAAATATTATATATATATATAATGTAGATAATGTAAAGGTAAAATCACAAGAGATGTTTAAAATTGAAATTAACTGTTTAGTAATTAATTTTCTTACTCTTTAAGTAAAGTAAAATTTTAAGTTAATAATTTAAAATAAAAATAGAGGAAATAATAATAATAATGAGTGTGAATTAAATTCCAATTAAATTATTAATTTGCAATAATAATAGATAATAATAATAATAATAATAAGAGTGAGAACATGGTTAAAGAATTTCTTAAATATACACAGTAATATAAGAAAAGAATATTAAAAAAAACTTATTCTGAATAGAAATTGTGTAATAAAAATGTATATATATATTTTCTATATAAAATAAAAACTGATTAAGTAGATAGATGTCATTTCCGAGCGATTAGCTGGCCTCCAGGCTGCAGCTGTGCCACTTGATTTCATGGGAACTGTACTTTAAAAGAATTTGCATGCAGATAAACTATACATTGAGATAAAACAAAAAGGTATATACATAATTATAATAATAATGTATGCATGCGTATCAAATTATTCTCATTTCTATTTCTACTTTGTATACAAAACTTTGGTAAAAAAAAACTTCGCATTAGAATGAGTTTATTCGAATTATACTATAATTTTATTGCACACAAAGCAATGTAATAGATTTAAAAATAACATTGAAGTAACAAAATAATTATATGCCCAAATTGAAATTATAAACCTCTGGTCCTACGCAAAGATAACGCCTATCAAGTCGGATATATCAATTAGTTGTCCTATGATCGGTATAACGGGTCCTATCATCCTTTACCTTGATTTTCTTGGTCGGAGACGCTACTTTTTATCAAGTAGCTTCCAAATTTTGACCCTGGAGGCTGGGTTGACTCCGTCCCATAAATCCCAGTTAGAGAAATTCCCTTACCAGGCCCGGGACTTGAACCCGGGACCACAAGAATGTGAGTCAGCTTCGTTACCTCTCACCCTGTGGCGCCTCTATATTGAAATTATATATAAAAAAAATTTAATTATAATTTAATTGTCACAAATAAATTATGTTTTATTTTCATTAGTTATTTTTATTTCACAAAAAATATGTGTAGCTCGATTGGGAAAAGAAAAGTATGCAAAAATTTTGTTTGCATGAAAACTACTACTACTGAAAATACTAATAAACTGAAATATCAATATTAATTTATATATATATTGAAAGGTGATTTAAATTAATTTCTTTTGATTCATTTTCTAAATAAAATATAAAAAAATAAAAATTAATTACCTATAGGATTTTTTTGATTTTTTATTCAAAACTGGCCTCTGGTAATTTATGTATATATATATATATATATATATATATATATATATAGACACACACATTCTTATAAATATAAATTCGAAAATGGTCTAATCATATGCATAGACCATCAAAATGTGGAAATTTGTTAAAATTTCAATAATTTTTTACGGTAAAATAATTATCACAAAATAAATCATGGGAGATTTTTTTTAATTCATTTGAAAAAGATAAATTCAGCCAACGGATGTTTTTAATACCGCTTATAAAAAGACTAAAGAATGAAGAATTTTATAATCCATAGAAGGTTAAAAAAAATAAAAAAAGAAGAAACAACACCTAAGATAGATGGAAAAAATGGTGGGGTGTGGAAGAAAATCATCCAAATGAGGTGTTACATTTTAATATCATTCCCAAATGTGGTGGAATTTTCTCTTTTAAGGGAATGAATCTAAGATTTAGTATCAACAGGTCAATTCAATTATATTATACTCATATTCAATATATATAAATAAATATATATATGTATATATAGGGAGATATTTGATAAAGAAAAAAGACAAAAGATTTATACTCAAAGATATGAATGAATTCAAAGGAAAAAAAATGAATTTATATTCTATGCTTATCATTTATTAATGTATAAGACACGTGTCTGACGTAACAATGACCGGATATCACCAACTTAGAATGCCCCTTCTTTTTTTGTTTCTTTCTATTCGTAAAAAATTTAAACAAACATCCACTATCCTAAAAAAATAGAGTTAAACAGTGTTGTAATGTTAATAAAAATAAGATTTGATTTGATTTTAATTGTAATAAATTGTTAAATTGATATTTTGGATTTAGACCTTATTTAGATTTAAAAATTAGAGTGACAGTTTTCGATGAAAAATTGTATCTATTTGTAAATTTAACCTGAAATTTCTTTTAACAATTTTCAATTTACAAAGAAACTTAAAATAAAATAAATAATAAAATCAATAGGTTAAAGAGGTAAGTTATTTAAAAACACTAGGTTTTAAGTTTCAATATAAATTTTAATCAACTTTATCATTATTTAAACAGTTACGTCATCTTCAGTATTCTTTGTTATAGTGATTCAGTATAACACCTGCTGATCAAAAACTTTAATAAAATATTAAAAACCTAGTGTTTTTAATAACTTACCTTTACTCTATTGATTTTATTATTTATTTTATTTTCAGTTTCTTTTGAAAATTGAAAATTGCTAAGAAACTTTCAGGTAGAATTTACAAAAAAAAAAAAAATTAGAAGTTATTATTAATATTAATGAAAATTATAATTGACGAGAAACGAAAACTCATGGATTGACTGTTTTATTTTTATAATATTTTCTGGGAAGACGTTATTATGGGTTCCCCTACTAGTATGTTGAATATAAATAAGAAATCTAATAAAATGTTTATAAAATCCAAGTTCAGATCCTTTGATCTTTTCAACTGTAAAAATTGTTTACATAAATTAACATTAAGATGGCCTATTTTCCATATATTATTTAATCAATGTTGAAGTCGATTATATTTATCTTAATTTTAGGTTAATTGATAAGTTAATTAATAAATTAAAAAATAGTTAAGAAATATAATAACGAATATAATAAATATAATATAAATAGTTGAATTATTAATGGAAAAATACATATATTGATGAAAATAAATAAATACTTATTCATTTCATTAGTATTTGCGATTATTTTTTATTCAATTTATTGTGCATAATAAAATAAATAATAAATCAGCATCTGAAAAGTACTAGTAAGTCTCTCCCTCTTCTCCCTGCTTAAACGCATCATTCTGGATGGATGTCGTAAACGAATCTCCCGTCCCTCGTCTCCAGTGATTTCAATGCGCAATAAATAAATGAGCAACCGCCAAACACACACAAGATATTGACCTGATTTACATCATGTATTTATTTATTTATTTATTTGTTTACTAGTCTAAAGAGATAATATATTTGTAAGACATTTTATTTGAAACTATTCAGATTACTTATTTTTTTGTTTGATTCGCCTCTTCCTTTTCTTCATTAATTGTTTACATTGTATCCTTCATTATTTATGTATTATTATGTAATAAATGGATAAATAAATAAATGTGATGCAATGAAAGTGATGGGGATGTCATAAATCAAACAATCCCGATTGTCACTATGAAATTGATTAAATATCCTTATCATGATTACGTTTTGAGATGAGATAAGAAGAAAAAGGGATGGATATGTGTAGGTGTAAGAGTCTAGCGAGAGGAATAGGTGGGGGTAAAGTGATGGAAGGAGACGAGAGGAGACAATAAAATGCCACTTATCATAAATCTCAAAAGAAGAATACGAAGATTTTTGTTTAATTTTGTTGTCGGCTGGCAGATATTCATCCATTCATCCATTTTTATTATTCATTCACTGAGAACCATAAATCATAATTATATGTTCCTCAACCATCCCCACTTTTAGGGTCCACACCCCTTGCATCTTCTCAATTGAAATTCCATTATATATACGCCCATTCAAATAATAACAACAATAATAAAAAAATTAAGTAAACATTAATTAATTACAATGAACTTATTTACAATCATTTTTTATGATTACATACATAATAAATATATTATTTCTTTATTTAAATTAATATTGAATAAAACAAATTAATTGGAATGAAATATTAAGTCCTTGTGAATTTTTACTTTTAAATTTGATAGTATTTATTTTAGTATGTCATTTAACAAGTGAGTACCTGGAACAGACCGAGCCATCGCTCGATCCTTTAACAAATTTAAACAATTATTTATTATAATCTTTAAATTTTTTAAAATTATTTATTAAAATTCTTAAATAGGTTTCCTAAAAATGACCCATCTAAAATTTGTTTTCTATAATAGTTCAAATTAATTAAAATAACTTGATTTTTATTTTAAGATAAAAAATATATTCAAATTTTCTTGATAAAATATTTCATCCTATAATATATATATATATGTTGCTATATTATATACGTATATATGATGATATTATTTATAATTTAATCTAAAAAACACATTTTAATTAAAATAATATAATTTAATATTATTAGATCAAATTTATTCAACGATTTATTTGAAATTTCTTCCTTTATAATTGTTCATATGTATTATATGTTGCTATCTTAATGAATATTTTTTTGGGTGGGGGAATGATAAATATATTTCGTAATTTGATTCTAAAATATTATTCAAATACATATTTAAACATTTATTTCGAAATTAAATAACAAATTCTAAACTATTTTAAATATAAAAAAATATTAATATAATATCTTTGAAAAAGTCGGGAGGCAAATTTCAATATGGATGACGTAGTTGCTGACGTCATTTAAATTTACTATTTTAAATCAAGAAAATACTAATAAAATTGATTTTTCTCGTGGTTGAAACCAATACAGATCGATTTTTCTTTATAAATATTATCTATGGTGTGAATTTCAAAAAAATTTAATATCTCAAAAATATACAAATATATATATATATAATTTTTGCCATTATAATAAAATAAGATTTTGTACTTGATAAAAGTACTTTTCTGGTTTTATTTTTATCATATCACCCCTTAAATTATTTGATTTATTTATGAAATTTTTGATCAAACCTTTCTTTAACTTTCTAATGAGATTTAAAATTTGATAACTTTTCGCTTCATTAAAAGAGAAAATATATATATATATTATGTATATATATTACATATTCCTATTATAGGATATTTGTGAATATATGGTCAATGAAACTTGTTTTGAATATAATCCTGAAAATTTATTAACAACATCATGAATCTAAATTATATATCTTAAAATATTAACTATATTTGTTCAAAATAAAATTTTCAAGAAAGAGGGGAGGTATATAATTTGATTTGTAAGTGGAGAGAAGTTGCGTTTTTTAATGGCGAATTGACTACGCCCACCTTAATAAAATTTAAAAATAGCAAATTGGCCATTCATTTATCAATTTTTTTTCGAAACTAATCATACTAATGGCTATTTAAATTAATATATTAATTCTTAGTATAATAGTTAAATGTGGTTTATTTTCTATCTAATAATAATTAAATTATTGATAGATTTTTTATATGGAGAATGAGACATTAAATGAAAAGAGAGATTTTAAAGAAAATAATAAACCCTTCATCAGATGAAATGGTAGGTCTTTGACCTCCCTCCCCTTTTTTTTCTTTTTTCTCTATTTGTATCTGATCTCACCTTGAGTCTAAATTTATATTTATAGAAATAATTTGTTTGAAATTTGCTTTGTGAACAGACTAAATAAAAAAAAAATAGGTATTCATACGAATTAAATAAATAATATAATTATTAATATTTGAGAGATTTTTAATATTTATTTTAATTTATATAAAAATAATATTTATTATTTTAAATAAATAATTATTGTTTACTTTTTTTTCTCTTTTATAAATTTACTAACCGTACCCGGCATCATATAGTGATTGGGGCTTAAAACCCTTCTTAGAGGGACAGGCGGCTTCTAGCCGCACGAGATAAATTATTAATAATAATAATTTATAAGAAATTTTGTTTCAAATACTTACAAAAGAACAAACATTATTTAAATATAAAATTATTAACTTTATTTATATTTATTTATATTTAATAACTTTTTTATTTTTTTCTTCAATATTTAATAACAAAACAAAATTTAAAATCAATGAAGTTAGTAACAAATGAATAATTTTGATAGGTTTCTTTTTATGTTTATTATGTTTAATAAATACTCAATTATTAATAAAAACTAATATTAATATCAAAGTGTATACAAATTTAAAAATGAGAATATTTCAATTTGTATTTCAAAATGTTTTTTATTTTAAACTCTATAAAAATTGGAAATTGTAAAATTCTAAATTTGTAACTAACTTCATAATATTTCAGAAATTTCATACATACCTACAAAAGGAAATTATATATATTTATAGGTATTTAAGATGATGATTATTATTATTAAAGAAAAAAATTTTCTGTGATAAATGAAAAATTGACTATTTTATTTTTATCTAATCTGTATTTGGTTTGCATAATATAGACTACCAATTTTATGGATTTTTGTATTTAAAAGAAGTGTGCAAATTGCTCACTTCGTGATTTTCTACAATCCTATTTTGAATCGGTTTATGAAAATGAAGCAACCCCCACACTTTTCATAATATAATAAAGAAAAAAAAAATCTATTCAACATTTGCCAGGCCATTTTCATTCTTATTAACTAAACTCAATATCATAATTCATTGCTTAATAAAAAGGGAGTGGAATAAATTCAAATAAATCTAATAAGATTATGCAAAAAATGAAATTGACATTATAGAGTGAATATGCTTTGCAAATTTGAAAGGGAGAGGATGAGCTATGTCAATATATCCCTTCCTCTCACCCTCTTACTCCCCTAATCATCTTCCTTTTCAATATATATAATCTATTCCTTGGTAAACATCATACACATTAATGTCAAATGATTCAAGTAATTTACGGCCATTATATTAGGTAATATAATCTTTTCTTCTTTTTTTTACATTATTTATTTCTCCATTTATTGTATAAATTATAATATTTGTTTGTATGAATGTGAATCATACGATTTTGGTGGATTATTTTTTATAATTATCATAAATGAACGAATGAGAATTGATAATATCGGAAATTAAAAATGAGAAAAACGACCAGTAATCCATTGAAAATATTAAAATTAAAATAAATAAATGAGTGTGAGTAAATATACAGAGAAATAAATAAAAATATTTATCTAGTCGCTTCAAAATCGGAGTCGCCACAAATAGATTTTTCACCAGTCCACTACTTATAAGAAGACTAATTTATAAAAAATTTCTGAGATCAAATATATATATATATTTATATGTCGTAGGCCAGTGTTTCCCAAAGTTTTTGCTAGGCGAGCCAATTTAGTATACCCCAAAATACTTGCGTACTAAAAAAAAGGACTCACCTATATTAAATAAGTAATAATTATAAAGTAAATTTTTTATTTGTTCTCTTTTTTTAATTTAACACATTTAATATACATATAATTTTATTATCTACCTATTTTACTATTTGTTTTTGTCTAATTAAAATTAATATTAATAAAAATATAAACCATCAGATTGATGTCACGGGCCGCATTCAAAGGGTTCGCGGGCCGCACTTTGGAAACCCCTGTCGTAGGCAAATGGCATTTTTAGGAAAATAGCATTTGCCTAGGCAAAATTCATTATTTACCTGGCCAAATAGCTTCAACTATTATTTCATTTCAATTTGACTAGAAAATAGCATTTGCCTAGATAAAAGCCATTTTGCGAAATATTTGTTGGGTAAATAGCTTTAACTATTTATATATCTATATTATATATTTATTGTATAAAAAGTTTTGAGTGCTAAATTAATCGAAATGTCAAAATAAAAATTCTTTTGATATAAATAAATGAAATAAATTATAAAAATTTAATATTAGAAATTTAATATCAAATATAAAAAAAAATGAATCACTATGATTAATAAAAATTTTACTGATAAAAATAATAATTTTTTATACATGTTACCTATAAAAAATGTTGGTTTTTTTCTATCCAATGCACAAATATCCAATTAAAAAGATATTCATTTACCTGAAACAAAAGAGAAAAATAAGATTAGAAATATTATAATATATATATATAACTCACAATTATATAAAAACAAAAAAATAATCTCAAAATGGAAATAAAATAATGCCCGCTATAGTAAAAAATTGATAAATGAATGTTTAAATCATAGGTTCCCAAAGTGGTCTATTTGGACCCCTGATTTTAACCCCCAGAGGGTCCACGATAACGAATAACAAATATGGGGGTCCATGAAATGAAAATAGGGGTCCACGTGTTTCCCGAGATGGATTTTTTGAATATGTCTCTTAAAAAATAGGTAAATGACATGGCTTTTGACACATTTTTTGACTTTTTTCCAATATATCTCTAAAAAAAGATAAATCGTTTATAAAAGATCAAAATCAATTTAGGGGGTGTACCCAAAACCGAAAAACATGCCAAGGGGTCCGCGACAAAAAAAAGTTTGGGAACCAATGGTTTAAATGATTCTATTTAATCACTAAAATATTCTATTAGTTTTTTCCAATTCATCAAAACTAATCATTGTTCCAATTAAAAAATAAGGCAAAAAAATACAAAGAAAATGAATAAAATGAATAAATAAATAAATAATAATAAATCTCATATATCTATAATTTTTCAATAGTTAATATACAAAAAAAAAGCAGGAGAGTCTCCACTCGACTATCTCCTAATTTGAATTCAATTAAATAAAATATATTAAATTTAATTAATTATAAATTAAAATTAATAAATAATATTTATTAAACCAACTCTTTGTTGATGGCATCACGTCACATGTTGGCACGTGAGATTTGCGGTGTTAAAAAATTAATTCTAATACTTTCAAACGAGCTGAAATTCTATATATAGCAGTTTTATAAAATTTTTAATCATGTGAAAAACTATCAAACATATATCTTTATTTTTACGGTCAAAAAATCAAAACATTTTAGGTAATGACCCTCTTCCGGTTGAGCTACATTTCTCAAAATTTGATAGAAAACTACGAAATTTGAATAAAACCCGTATACCAAATTTCATGATTCTAGCTAAAACCGTTTTTGCGTAATCTTGGTTACATACATACACACACACATTTTTCTCAACCTTAGTGAAAATGATTCAGGAACCTTCAAAACGTATAAAAACATCAAAATCTTGACATCGAAAATTTTCGTGATGGCAATACTATCTCTGGCGAGATAGTAAAAATTCTGGTTTTTCTATTTCTTTTTTTTTTTTGTGTAAATTTGGTCAATTTATTTAATTAATTATCTAATAAATTTCAATAAGTAAAATGAACAGTTAATGTAGTTTGTTAGTTTATTATTTGTATGGTAGAGCTAGTTTGTTAATAGTATAAAATATTTCACACATGTTAAATAAATGTGTGTAATTGTCTCATTAATCTTTTATTTTTGAATTTTTTAAAATATTAAATTATTAAGATGTGAAAATTTAATTTTTTAAAATTTGGTTTGATATAATAAGATAGATATATGTACCTATATATATATATAGTTACATATATATTATTTATTTTCTATTAGAGTTTTAATGATATTGACCAATTGCCTGAAGGCTAAATCATCAACATTGGAGTGTTAAAATAAGCAACTCTTCTATGGGATTGTTTAGTGTTAGTGACACATCTTTCTATTAGGTTCTAAAATTCTAATTTCACATGTTTCAGCTAATTTCAAAGGTCAGAATTGCATACCAAACCGTTACCATATAATAGAAATAAAAACTTTTTACCCTCGAAAGCTAATAAAAAAATTAAACTATTTTCTGGAACGATATCTAAATGAGAGAATCTAAAATTGTGTATGTTTTTTTAGTTATTAACCCTTTGCACTTGTATTTTTTTCTGAGAAGAGTAAGAGTACCTACCAACTCGGAATTTTTTTTCATAATCGATTAGGATAAAATTATTTTTATGAGAACATATTACTTTTCAACTTTAAGGTTTGATGGTTCAAATCTCAAAATACAAAATTTTCATGCCTGTTTACAACCCCTATACGGGGACATACGAGTGCAAAGGGTTAAGAGTCAAAAATTGCCAAAAAATACTTTTACAAGAAATAAAAATTATATATTACTTATAAATTAAACATTTAAAAAAAATATACCAATATCTATAATCTTATTGAATATTTTGTTGAAGAATAAATATGTAAAAATTTATTAAATAAATTACTATAAATAAAAAAAAATCTGGATTGTCTCCACTTAACTACCTCCCAATTTGAATTGAATTAAATAACATATATTATATTTAAATTAAATTTAATTAATTAAATTATAAATTAAAATAATATTAAATAATATTTATTAAACCAGCGCGTGTCTTGCTCTTTGTTAATGGCACCACGTCACTGATTAGCAGTTAAAAAATTAATTCCGGTACTTTCATCTATTCAATCAAGCGAAATTTTATATATAGCAGTTTTATACAATTTTTAATCATGTGAAAAACTATCAAATATATATCTTTATTTTTACGGTCATTTTAGAGGGAAAAAATGAAAACGTGGTAGGTAATGATCCTCTTCCGATTAAGCTAAATTTATCAAAAGATGATAGAAAACTACGAATTTTGAATAATGCCAGTACACCAAATTCAACAGTTTTTGCGTAATCTTGTCTACACACACACACACACACACACACACACACACACACACACATACATACATTTTCCTCAACCTTTGTGAAAATGACTCAGGCACCTTAAAAACGTATAAAAACATCAAAATCTCGACATCGAAAATTAGGATAGTAAAAATAAAGAGAATTATTAAATTTATTTAATTAATTTTGTTTCCATAATATCTAAAAAAGCAAAAATTTAAAAGTCCAAAAATAAATTGGTACTTAAGTTGTTCAATTTGAATTGAAAAATTTCTGTCATATAATAAAATTATCACTTTTTAATTATATAAATGGATTATAAAATTATTAATGTAAATGAAAAGACCATCCATCATTCCTTATTATATTTTTAGGTTTTCCAATCTTTTACTATTTTATAGTTACTATTTACTTCTAATATTTAACGATGAAATGAAAAAAAAGAGAGATTTTCGAAATGGTTTACATTAAAGAAGAAAAAGAATAAACCCTCCGTCTGTCGAGATTGTAGGTCTTTGACCCCTTCACTGTGTCTGTGTTTGTCCCTTCTCCCACCTTGAAAGTTTTAAACCCCACCCCACCCCACCCTGTATAATGTGAGTGTGGCAATCGCTATCGCTAACCTCCAAGGGTCATACAAAGGTGCGGCGAATAACCTCCACTAACGACCCAGGTGATACTGATTTATTAATTAATTAAGAGATAACAAGAATATACAATTATCCCCCTCCCCCCATAATAATACATAGGTAGAAAAATCAAATAAAAATAAAAAATTAAATATATATAAGCAACTTTTATAATTATATTTCAAATTCGAAAAAATTAAATAAATATATTTATAAAATTGATTATTAAATATTAAATTATTAATTGCTCAAAAATCGATTTTGAGAAATTATTAATAAATGATACTAAAATTAATTAAATTATTTCCTTAATTTATTCAATTTATATGATTTGACATATTTATTTATTTATTTATTTTATTTTATTTTTAATAACCACACCGAACATAATTCATACTTTAGTATAGATAGTTAATACCCGACAGATTAGAGATTAAACAAGCCAAACAAGTTGTTGTTTTTTGTATATAATTAATTAAAAAATACTTTCCAAAATTCTCTTCTACCTAAACCTATTTATAATATACTTTAATATGTTTCGTATTTAAAATTTGACATTAGAAAATTTTAATTCAAAAATTTCTCCCTATTTTACTTTCTTCTAAATGCTATTATTATTTTTCTATTATATTGTTTAGTGCCAGGGGTATTAAAATGTATAAGAAAGTGGAGAATCCAAGAATATACACTAAATATTAAGATAATTTTGATTTTATTTTATTTCCTTAGTTTTATAAACTATTTCTATGCCAAATTTTATTTCAAACCCATGTTTTGTATATTAAATATTTTTACACAAATAATGATGACGATGATTCTATAAACTTAATAAATTTGGAAGAATACTCCATTAATAGTTACATATTTTTCCTATTTTTCAAATAATTTATGAATATCATGCCAGTAGATTTCTTGAACTACCCATAAATATATTTCTTCAAATATTTGAATTAACTAACATAATACACCAAAAAAGTGTTTAGTACATTTAAACAAACAAGTGGTAATTGTTAGGAAACAAAGCTGGAGAGTAAGGTTTTAGTTGGGTGCTTCCAACATGCCATGTATCAGTTTTGTATTAAGAAAAAGTGTTTAGTAAATATATACAAACAAGTGATAATTGGCAGGAGACAAAGCTGGCGAGTAAGCTCCTAGTTGTGTGCTTCCAACATGCCTTGTATCGGTTTTGTTTTAGGAAATGGAGTATTATCATTGGAGAAATAATGTGGGATTCATCTTCAAGCTTCACTTATTAAATATTTAATATTCAAATAAAAATAAATAAAATTAATCCTGTGTGCAAATGTTCTTTATTTGATACAAAGTTTGATATATTGAACATTGCAATACAATACCATGCTTACGTGTTTTCAACTTATTTCTTGTGTGTTTTAGTTTTGTTGGAAATAATAAAATGTTTATAGTTCACGCTGTAATGGAAGTTGTCTCAAATCATCTCAACAGATATGTCAATAATATGTAATATAATAGCTTGTTTAGAATTTTTAATTATAAATATTATTATTAATAAAATCCTTGCATGTTTTTAAAATTATAAATCTTCTTGTTTATTTTAATTTTCTCCATTACTTATTTTTAATAGTTCTTATATAAGCCACATTAACATAATCATAGTAAAAATAAAAAAAAAAATTTTAAGACCTTATCATTCCTATTAATTACATTAATTACTTATAGTTTTATTGATAATATTTTTTCTCTTTCACTTGAACAATTCACTGACATGAATTTATTAAATAAAAACTGAAAACGGAAAGAAGATAATACTATAGAACTATAAAAATAAAGAATTCTGAAGGTTATCATTGTTTCGCCATCTTATTTTTCTATTCTTTTATTTAACTTTAGCTTTATAAGTATAAATATAAAGTTTACCTTGGCGCACCCTTTACAGTCTTTTTCTTTACTTTTTCTCTTATCCTTCATTCGGTATCATTTTCATAAAGAAATTTTTAAAGAACAAATACCCAGAAAAAAAATCATATACTTTTCTATTTTTCATTGATTAATTGATTTCTACGTGCATAAATGAATTAATTAGTTTCTTGAATTGTGATATTAAATACGAGGGCAGGTCAATAAGTCCGTGACTTTTTTAAAAAATGAAACACAGGACTTTGGATAAAAAAAAATATTTTATTTTTCAATGAAGTTTCCTTTGAGCTCTCTATACAGTTCGTCTAACGTTTCTCCAATTTTTTTATCCCTTCCAAAAAATAAGATTTGTCGAGGACTTCTTTAGTTTCGATTTACCCCGAAAACCCCAATGTTTTGACTGTTGTTTGGTCTATGGTGTGTTGTGGTGGATTCACGTTTCATAAACTGTTAAAAAACGGCGAACAATAATGCTTAATGAGCACACGAAATTTACTTTTTCCACTTTCTTCTCAAATCACGAGGTACTCTGCTATTAATGGATGTTAAACAAAAACTAAAGGACCCAGCTGATTCCAATTTGGACAGAAGTCAGCTGATAGTTGCCTTCTGACAGGAGCAGTGTTGCTATTTCATTTAAGAGACGAGTCCAAACGACTATTAACCTGCCCTCTTGATTAAACAGACACTAGAAACTTTGATAAAAGATCATTTCTGGTTGGTTGTTAAAGCAGTTACATTTTTATTTTGAACTACAGCTACCGTAAAATCATTTAAGTATCTATATTTAGCGTTTCGACTGGCAATAAAAATTTTTATTATTTGCAAATTTACAAGAGATTAGTTTTAAATCTTTTATAAATATGATTAGAAATGTAGGATTGGAAATAATTGAATTTAATTAACATTCCCTCCTAAAAGATAAGTTTAGAAGAACTATTAGCTTAAGTGAATCCAGGGGCGCTGCTCCCTGTAGAATATTGTTCATTATAATTGCTGTTAGAAGTGAAATTTATTGATTATTCATTTAATATTTATTTTAATAGATTTTTGACCTTTAATATAACACAACAGAACAAAAACATTTTGTGATTTATCATCTTTGTATAGTTTTTCTTTATTTGTGCATCTCATCTATTATCTAGGATAAATGTATATGTAAAAGATAATTTGGCCCATCGATCAGTGAGGTGTGTCCTTTCTCTCTTTCTCTCTCTCCCTCTCCCACTACAATCATCTGGCCTTTACTCCTTTCAGGTCAAACGGATTAAAATGAACATTCAGGAAATATGACTGTTCATGTATATAGTTTTTTTGATAATAGTAGATTATCGATAGATCATGTAGACTAAATACTAAGAGAAAAAAGAAACAGGTTCGAAAAATTATTGGACATTGAAATTTACAGTCATTCATAGTTATTTTCTGCTTCATTGCACTTTGTATTTATAAAATTAGACCTACCTATATTTTGTTATGATCAACTATACCTGATCAATCAATTAAAGAAAAGAAAAGAAAATTTATAGGCGTCATTATAAATGAGAGAGTAAGACAAATTATCAATACACCCTTAAATTCAATATAATTATATCTATAAAAATGAATATATTATTTTTTATGCGTATTTAATGTAAAATGGGATAAGTGCAGACCGGTTTTTTGTAATTTGTATGTTTTTGTTATTTAGATATATATCAATGGTATTATGATTTTAAATTTAAATATATAAAACATTAAATTTCCCAAAATACGATTTCTTTTTTTTTTCTTGGGTAAAACTATTTTCGGTAATTATTCAATCGAGTTATTATTATTTGGACAAAACTTTACCAGTGGGTTCCTTTTTTAATTCCAAAAAAACTTTTCTTAAGCAAATTTTTTTGGGTCGCTTCTAATTTAAGAGTTAAAAAAGTTTGCCAGATTAGGGTATTATGAACCTCAAAATATGATGTCATTAAATAATGTTTTATTGACTAATTTACTAATCATTCACTTATTCCTATTTTTCGGGTTTTTTTCGGTTCGGTTTGGATATAGAAAAATTATTTAATTAATAAATTTTTTAATCTTCTTATAAAAACAAAAAATTAGTGGAGCCCTCTGGTAGTCAAATATTGAAAAATGTTAGCTAAATGGAATATTAATGGGTTTATATGCAAACTTTAATCCTTTTTATCTCTTATACTAGAAGCGACCCGAAAAAATTTCACAAGAAAATTTTATTTGGAATTAAAAAAGGAATCCACTGGTAAAGTTTTATCCAAATCCATCTCATCAAAACTCGATTGAATAATTGCCCTATTTTCTAATATTAATTTGAAGAGTATCCTTAAAAATTGCTCCAAATATTATTTAATAGAAAAATACAAACATTGTCAAATTTATAAATATGTACATATATCTGGTATAAGAGCAAAATAAAGTTTTACTCAGGATATTGGAAGACGAACTACTATAATTATTTTAAAGTATTTGTATCATAATTATATGTGTAAAATAAATGTAATGAAATGAATCGATGTAACTGAAAAAGTGCGTTTGTTTATTAAGCAGCCAAGAAGTTCTGTTTCTGACAACTGATGACAAAGGTTATTCAACACTTTGGATGCCGCAGCCAGCCAGCCTAGTGAACGGTTTGATCACTATGCAAGATCAAAGCATATAATGAGGGAGAAAAAGAAGGAGTGGATGGTAATTAATATAAATCTATAATTAATGATCAAAATGTACGTCATCACCACTCCCTTAAAAATTATACTTTGTACTATTATCATTAATATTATTACTACTACTACTATCTTTGCTAATATATTTTATTATTATATTATTATTATTATTAGGAATGTTCTCCTACTTATTGTTCCATTACTAATTAAATAGTTAACTGTTAATTTGTTATAAAACAGAAGAACCTGGCTAATTAATTAATCAAGGGTCAAATGAACAACTACCCAAAGAATTGGAATTTAGATTTAAGTTTAGATTGATAGATTCCTAAATAAATTATGTGTTTGAGTATTGGAGGGAATAGAATTTCCTGAAATAGAATTTTTATTGAATGATATCAAAAAGGCCAATATAAAAGTATCAAGAAATATATTTAAATTTTTTGAATATCAATTTTTCATATTAAATAGTGGAATTGGGAATAGATTCTATATTTTGTATTAGTAGAAAATAAATATAAATATTTTTAAAATAGTTCAAAATTTTTTAAAAGTAGATAAAACAAATCTGGAGTGTCTCCACTCGACTATCTCGCAATTTGAATTGAATTAAATAGCATATATTATTATATTTATAGATTAAATTTAATTAATTATATAAATTATAAATTAAAAGTAAGAAATAATATTTTTTAAACCAGCGCGTGTTTGGCTCTTTGATGATGGCACCACGTCACGTGTTGGCGCGTGAGATTTGCAGTGTTAAAAAATTAATTCCGGTACTTTCAGCGATTCAAGCTGAAATTCTATATATAGGAGTTTAATTAATTAAAATTTTATCCTATCCCATCATAGGATTTAAGGTTTTTAACATAATTTTCACTGATAACATTTTATTGAAATAAGAAGACTTTGGCTTAATACTATATTTTTGTGAGTTGCGCAAAATTTATAAAATACCATTTGTTTTTAACTGCTTTTAGCTGCATTTAACTTTTATCATAGTTTGGATAACAACTAAATACATTACAAGGTACTCGACGGGGACGTTGCAATTGATGTACCCATTACATCTCTTATATGGGATGTTCAATGTGTATACAATTACATATTTTTATATAGAGAGTGCAATTTAAATATGTATTAAACAGAAAGATTGTTATAATCATATACACGTGCCTCTTTGTTGATGACACCACGTATCTTGCTGGCGCGTGATTAACAGTCAACATGTTAAAAAAATTAATTCCGGTACTTTCAGCGATTAAATCAAGCTGAAATTCTATATATCGCAGTTTTATACAATTTTTAATCATGTGAAAAACTATCAAACATATATCTTTATTTTTACGATCAGTTTAGAGAAAAAAAAGGAAAACGTGATAAGTAATGACCCTCTTCCGGATAAGCTACATTTCTCAAAATTTGATAGAAAACTACGAAATTTGAATAAAACCCGAATACCAAATTTCATTATTCTAGCTCAAAACATTTTTGCGTAATCTTGTCTACATACACACACACACACATAGACATTTTTCTCAACCTTAATGAAAATGATTCAGGGACCTTCAAAACGTATAAAAACATCAAAATCTCAACATCGAAAATTTTCGTGATCGCAATACTATCTCTGGCTAGATAGTAAAAATTGTTGGAATTGTTTTAAAAGGAGAATTAGAATTATCACTATGGTGGATTTAAATGGATATTCATTACAATTACAAACTACAGAATATATATATATATAAAGATAGAATGATGATGTTGAGAACCAGTTTATAATAAAGTTGTCTTTTAGAATAACAAATAAGGGGATTATTGAATTGAAGAAGGAACAATCCATATATATACTTGTCATCAATAAATCAAAGCTAAATCATACAACACAGAAAATATTTATATTTAATAACCACTCAGGTAAGAGATTTTATTATTATTTTTAAAAACATCATTCAGTGAAGAAGAGAATATTAATTGGTTTGTATATTAACTTCATTTATCTGTTCTCTATGAATTACTTATCACTTTTTATGTGTATATAATTTAAATTTATTTGTTATATTTCATATATATAGAAAATAATTGATTATATTGATTTTAGTGAAAAATTTGTAAAAATCTTAAACAATATGTATATTTGGAGTAGTTAATTCTTTTTTTTAAATTTTATTATTAATTAATTAATTTATATAAGTATAATGTTTAATCTTTTTTTTTATTTTTTTTTAATTAATTTATACTATAGTACATACATTGCAATTTTTTGTGTTTTGTAATATCTTGCATTTGGAATTTTTGATGTCGATTCGATAACATTCAGTAAAAACTTTTTTATAAGTATGCACAAAAAAAGAAAAGAAAGAAAATAAAATCTCAATTCGCAGCAAATATTTATTTATTTTTTTTTTTTTCAATCTTCGTTCACTCAATATTTCTAGCTATGCGTGAGAAGAACAAATAAATCCTCCCCTTACATTCACTTTCTCTCTCTCTCTTTCTTTCTGTTTCTTTTTCTTTTTTATTTTCCAATATACGAAGTGAAATAAAGCCACACCAATTCATTCATAAACATTAATAATCATCCACTTTGCATTTTCAAGTTCAAATGAAATTTATTTAGAAAAAAAACTATGATAACATATAATTCTAATTTAGAGAAAGTTAAATAAAATAAAAATATTAACATAAATTCTCTATTAACAACGCCAACAACTACAATAATAATTAAAAAAAAATACCACAACTTTCTATATCAATAATAATAGATATATTATATTCATAAATTGTTAAAAATTTATTATTTAAATTTTAAACTAAAAAGATTTGATTATAAATTTTAATCTAAGAATTTTAACTAAAAATTGTAACTATAAATTTTAAACTAAAAACTTTAAATATAAATTTTAAAATAAAAATTTCAACTATAAACTTTAAACTAATAAGTTGACCTGTGGCCCGGCGCAGAACCGACCAACGGTTTGAAATAAATTAATTTCCAGTTACAGAAACATTTAAATGTAAATATTAATGAAATAAAAAATAGAAATGGATATAACATAACTATTTTTAATTTTATTTTGTTTATAATATATAAGGAGGCGCTGGCTGTGACGTCATGAAGGGCTGGGTGACGTCATATAATTTTAAATTAAGAAAAAACTAATAAAGATGATTTTTCCCGAGAATAAAACCAATACAAAGTGCATGATTCGTGGAGATGTGTAAAAAATCTCTTCATGTGAAATTTGGTGAGAAAATAACCCTTCCCTTCCTATCGTCGATCGGTAATACTATTACTTCCGGTTTCCGGATATACAGCAAAAGTTGATCAATTCATCATACTAATGCATTAAGTAAATATTCCAAATTTTATCATAACCCGTTGAACCGTTCAAGCTGAGCACATCTATACGGACGGACGGACGGACAGACAGACATCATGCTAAAAATAGTTTTTTCTGTTAATAAAAAATAAAAAATAATAAAAAATGTAAAAATCTCCACATGTCGGTAAAAATTTAATCTATAAATTTTATGGTGGTTTATAATTTTATTTCAAGGTATGGCCATTAATTTCAAAAACTGGTCTAATAACACCAGAACATATGATACGAAAAACCTTAATTAATATGTATCGAAGTAATCCCCATCTGTTGTAATACACTTCTTAGGCTGTGTAAGCTAACGAAACAACTTTCAAAGTCTTCTTTCGGAAGGCTGTTTAAAGCCGACGTCACTTTATTTTTGATGTTTTTAACATCCGCAATGCGTGTTTCTTTGATCACAGATTTGAGTTTGGGAAACAAAAAGAACTCTGCGGGGCCAACTCAGGAGAGTAATCCGGAAGCTGCAACTTCTGTGCTCTGTCTCTTGGTTCTGAGGAATTATTATTAGCATTCAATAATATTCAAGCATTCAAGTTCTACATTGAAGCACAATGACTACTTATATTGTATTTTAATTTAATTCAAATAATAAAAAATTCTGTAATTTCAAAAATATTTCTATTCTTACAAAGAACGTTATAAATGTTATATTCTCAATTTAAATTTTGAATTTTTTCTTTAAAATTTAAATTCAATATTGAATTTTTAAATTATAATAAATCTTCATATTCATTAGACATAATATGTTTGTTTTTTTCATTATAAAACAAATTTCACTAGCCTCAGTTTAAATAGTGTTAACACCCCGTTATAGCTACCTGGACTTGTTTAGACTCGGTTTTTGTTAAAGATATGTTACAAGCTCTTTTTTATATTTTTACCGACCGACGATAGTAAGGGAGGTATTGTTTTCACACCAAATTTCACATGTGGAGATTTTTACATATCTCCACGAATCATGCATTTTCTTAACAGAAAAAAGTATTTTTAGCATGTCTGTCCGTCCGTCTGTCCGTCTGTCCGTCTGTCCGTCCGTATAGATGTGTACAGCCTGAACGGCTTAACGGATTTTGATGAAATTTGGTATATTTACTTAATGCATCAGTGGGATGAATTGATCAACTTTTGGTGCAAATCCGGAAACCGGAAGTGGTAGTATTAGCGATCGACGATAGGAATGGAAAGGTTATTTTCACACCAAATTTCACATGAGGAGATTTTTTTACATATCACCACGAATGTATTGGTTTTATCCTCGGGAAAAATCATCTTCATTATGTTTTTCTTAATTTAAAATTATATGACGTCACCCAGTCCTTCATGACGTCACAGCCTCGGGTAACGCCGGCAACGCCGGCTACTACAGCTATATATTATAAATAAAATAAAATTAAAAATATTTATGTTCTATGCCTATCTGTTTTTTATTACATTAATAGATATATTAAAATTATTTGAAATTGTTTCTGTAGCTGGAAATTAATTTATTTCAAACCGTCGGTCGGTTCGGACCTGGCCACAGGTCAACTTATTTAATGTAGCTTAATTTAAAATATGAAATTTTTCTTTGAAAATATTTATTCATAAATAATTTTGGAAAATTCTTTCTTTCTCAACATCAATAATTATTTATTATTTTTTAATTTGACTAATATTCGGATATGCATTTTCAATTATGAATTTATTTTATTGAATTATTAATCTAATTATTAGTGTTAGATTATAAGAATTTAATAAATTAATAAAATAAAATTGTTTCTTTTGTAAAATTTTAATATTTATTTATATTCTAATAATAAATTTAAAATATTATAATATTTTAAATAAATTCTGCAAAGAAATGTTTTCAGATTTACTTCATTAGAATTTTTTTTTTTTTTTTTTGTTGTAATGATTGTCATTATTATTCTTACTATCCATGTTCAGTTTTCCATATCATGACGGCTTTGTTTGATATATCTCTATATTATATTAGTATAAAGATATAGAACTAAAAAAGGCTATTGGATATGTATAACAATATTCTTGGAGGATATAGACCAGCAAGTGAGGAGCGTGTTGTTGTTGTTATTCTGCTGTTTGGATAGATTCAATTAATTGGAAGCGATTCGTGACTGGAGTTGATCTCTTATAAGGAAGGAAGGAAGACATACCGACAGACAGATAGACAAGAGAAGCCTAAGTTACCGGACTGACCTCCATTCTCCACACGAGGAGAGAGATATACAAGTACAAGTCTAACATCATGTCCTCTTTATATTAATCTTATATATATATATATATATATATATATAATTGAATGAATTGAATTCTTTAAGCATATACTTATTAAAACATAACTCTACATTTTAAAATATAAACAAGAAAAACAATTTAAAGAATAAGGAAAATAATTAAACTAATATTTTATCTTATACTAGCAAAAATTGTATATATATATATATATATTTGAATTTTTGAAATATTAAACCACTCGAACGATTTTTTTTTTGGAGTTCACACCATAGATAAGAAAAATCGATCTGTATAGGTTTCACCCTCGGGATAAATCATCTTTGTTAGTTTTTTCTTAATTTAAAATAGTTAATGTAAATGACGTCAGCAACTACGTCAGACAGAGCTTCCTTAAATACTAATATAAATTATAAATATAAATAAAATTAAAAATATTTATTTTAATAATATTTTGTAAATAAATTACGAAATATACATTATGTTATATCCACAGGACATATTTTTCTGTCCTTCGGTGCATTAATACGTACGTATAAGGGCTGAATGTTTTATGACTATTTTTTTTTTTTAATTTATGATCTTTTAAATTATTTTAAATTGGTTCATATATTTTGTCGTTTATTTATTTTAAATAATAATCTTAATCTTAAATATTTTAATATTTTTTTTTAAAGAACCGAGCCGCAGCTCGGTGATCCAGGTACTAATATTTGTAGAATTTAAAATTGAGTAACTATTGTTAATTTTAATTTTAATTTTTTTTAGCCTAAATATTTGAGATATTTATTTGTGAAATTTTATTGTATTTTTTTTTTTAGCCTTGGAACACTTAGTCCATTTAGGAATCCTTTACTTTTGAGAAAAGAAATATTATGATTTATTATATAAATTGAAATATTAATTTGTTTATTTTGTTTATCAATTTTAATTTAATTATTTTTATTTAAAAATCGTTCATTAAAAATAAAACATAAATAATCATGATTAATCGGTATGCGAGTAAGTAGATGACAAAATTGTAATCTAATAAATTTAATTAAAATAAAACAAAATATTTTCTTAATAATATTCTCTACTAGTTAATAAAATTGATATTAATTAAGTCTTCTAACAACATAAATATCAATTACTAATTTCTCAGAAAATACTTTCATTTTATCATTTAAATTTATTATTAAAGTAATAGAATAATTATATATAAATTTAAAATGTCAAATCAATTTAAAAAAGTACTATATTTATTAATAAAGTAAGTAAGTAAAATAATAAGGTTAAGATTTTTTTATGAATATTGAATAGATTCTATAAATATTATTTACTTTAAATATGCTAAAAGATAACGGATTTCGAGTAAGAAATTTATGCTCATACTAGAAAAATAAATTACTTTAACAACAACAGTAACAACAACAACAACAAATTGATAATCTTTACTATTCTAGGACGAGGATTTATGTTAATTGAATTGAATCTCTTTCATAGTGATGTTCTCTTATCTGCATCTTTCTCTCTCTCTCTTTAAGTCCATTGCAATCATTTATCATTATCACCTACATTTCTTATCAATTTTCTTAATATAATATGCATAAATGTACATGAACACTAATCGAGATAACAAATTTTATGAAATAAATCACTACATAAAAATTAAAAAGAAATAAATATAAATAATACTACTATATTATAATAATTAATAAATGAGGTGTGGCCAGACATCGAATCGACCATCTAAAAATATTTAAAAACAACATTATAAATATATATATATATATATATATAGGTATATGTATATGTATTTTTTATTTCACCAATAAGTTTAATGTAATAAAAAATTTCCGACAATGAATATAAAATTAATACTTTGTAAACTACCACTACAAGTTTCGGGATATAAACCAAAAGTTGATGAAATCATGCTACTGATGCATTAAGCAAATTTTATCAAAATCCGTTAAGCCGCTCAAACTATACACGTTTATACGGACGGACAGAAATCATACTTTTTTCCCTTAACAAAATGCATGATTCGTTTGTATTGAATTTATTATTAGGGAATTAGTTATTAAATTTTTTAAATTAATTTTAAAATGTATTAATTAATAAACTTAAAAAAAAGAATTATAATTAAATAAAAAATAAACTAAATAATAAATTTAATTTCAATTAAATTAATTTTTGTTCAATATAAATGTTTAAAATATATATGAAAATATATAGATCTTCAAATATTTAAATATTATGTTTGATTATAAAATAATTTCGGTAAATACCATATAATTAATGAAGATAATCTTAAATACTGGTTCGGTTAGAATTGAGAAAATCAAGAGAGGTGGAACGATAAATGAACGGAAATCGAATATAAAGATTAAATGATGACATGAAGGTGGTGGATGATCTCTTGAAGATACACTTTAAATGCATATCACGTGACAAAAGAGTTACATTGGAGATAATAACAAGTGGAGAGGAAATTCATGTGCAAGTGAGATGGTAAATAAGAGAGTGTGAGAGAGAAAGAGAGAAAAACATGAAGAAAAACGATATGTAATAATGAAGATGATAGATAAGATATAAATAAAACATGAAACAAGAAAGAAAAAAGAGCACGTGCTTTCAGGTGATAAAAGAGAGAGAGAGAAAGAAAAAAGGTGAATAAGGACAATATTAGAATAAAATAAAACAAAAAACAATTCTTAAATTAATTTTATAAATATTTATATTATAATTTTATAATGATATTGGTTAATTAAAAAATATATCATGGATTAATAATTAGCGGGTATACAGGAGGAAAACAGAAGGTTTAAAAAAATTTGACTCTCTAAATTATTTTTTAACAGCGTTTCATTCCGCGTCAGGATCTTTTTCATGACTTTGGGATCGAAACGTCAGCAAATTGATTGAAAAAGAATTTAGTGAGTTTCCTACAAAACCTAATTTCTAGGTGTATATGCCCTTTAACTCCTAATCCATTTTATTCCGTTTATATCTGAAATTTTACTGAAAAAAAAAATCGGTACGATCAGAGTATCCCATATTCTACTAATTAATAATAATTTATAAGCATTTATTAAAAATATAAACTTTAATGATATATAATAAAAATTTAATTATATATATATGATCTATTTTATAGAAAGATTTAAAAAAAGAGAACAAAAATAAAGACAAAAAAAAAAAATAGAAAATTAAATTTCTCAAATTAATAATATGAATATAGTTCCTATATGTAAATTAAATAAGTACTTAATTACTTGATATATCTATTTATATTATATAGACCAGTGTTTCTCAGTGTGGGTCGTGACCCGGTTACCGGGTCGCAGAAAAATTTTACCGGGTCGCGAAAATTTTTTTAAAAATTCTTATTATTTTTTTACATCATTGGAAACACAAAATTACTTCTATTTTTCTTGTATAATTATTTTGTAATTTTTTGTACAAAATAAACAATTTGAAAATTATTAATTTTTTAATTACTTTTGTTTTTCTTATATAATTATTTTTTTGCAATTTTTGTGTTTGAAATAAACAACTTGATTTTTATTGAAAAATAACATTTGTGTTCTAAATAAATGTTTTTTTTTAATGAAGTGGGTCGCGACAAATTTTAAGACCTCGAACCGGGTCGCGGTCAAAAAAGTTTGGGAAACACTGATATAGACCATGCCTCACACCCATTTAATACAACCGTCAAATTAATTGTTTTATATATTTTAATTTTTTCACCTGTGATAATAGTTTTGACGTGATAACCCCCTTTTCTGCATGATAACAGGCATTTTCCCGATTGCAGCCTCGATTTAAAATCTTCTTGAATATTATTCTTCGTAGTTACAGAACCTAAGTATTTAAATTTTTCTACATTTGCGAATTCTACATTTCGTATGTTAAGACTATTCCTCTCTGTTACTAAATATTTTGTTTTAGCACTATTAATTTCAAACCCCACCCCTTTTCCAGCGTCTGTTGATTTGTCTACCGTATCATTAATTCAGTTTATCGAGTCTCCTATTATATTTAAATCGTCCGCGCAACCTAATACTTGAATTTTTTGCCTAATTGGATTTCGTTCGATATCTCTCAATTTTCCTAATCACCTATTCTAATAAAAATTAAATGAAATTGATGATAGAGCGTCACCTTGTTTTAACTCATTCTGAATTTCGAAATAATTGATTCCCATTTCTTACTCTTTCTTTAATACCTTCAGGACAAATTTGAATCATACGTATTAATTTTTCGGAAAATTTTTCCCAATAAAATTAAAATTTGTAACAATTTTCTTCAATCTAAAGAGTCATATCCTTTACTAAAGTCTACGAATTGTTGATGAACCGAAATATTGAATTTGTTTTTTTTTCTAATATCTGCTTTAATGGAAATATCTGATCTAATGTTGATCGAATTGGCCAGAATATCGCATTGATAATCTCCTAATAATTTTTCTGCATATGGTCTTAATTTTAATAAGATAATATTCGAGAGTATGTAATATAATATAATAATTAACGTTATATATAAATTGATATTATATCATTTATTATCATTTAAAAATGATTCAAGAGTGAAAAGAAGAAGATGGATCTCTTCTGGCACACACCTTGCTGCCTTGTAAAATAAAACAATAATACAGTAAGACAAAGAGACATGAAAAGGGAGAGTGAGAGAGGGGGGAGCGAGGAGGATTGGAGGGAATGAAGTGTATTCATTCATTCATTCATTCAGAGGCAAAGGAAGGAAAAAAGAAGGAAGGCAAACATGCAATTGGATTTGAAGGCAGTAAACATTTATTGGGCAAGTCATCTTATATGGTAAGGATGGATGGGTTGGTTGGTTAGTTGCTTGAAAGGTATTGAAGATAGGAGGGAAGGGATGAAGAACAACGAAGAGTGGGGTGTTTAGTAAGTTGAGCCGATTAACTTATGAAAGGATATACTACTCCTGATTGACGTTTCATGCTTTTTATCCACTTGGCCTATTTTTTTTATTTTTATTATTATTATTATTATTTTTTGTCAATAATAGGTCCTTAACACGAATAGATTTTGTGAATTAAATCCCTTTAAACGGCATTGACTTTTATACCCCCATCAAAGAAATGAATATTAATTTTCTCTCTCATTTCCTAGACTCAATCTACATAAAAACAAAACATGTAGATATTTTAATTAAAAAATGTTATATTTTTGTTAAAATTATGTAATTTATATCAAAAAATCATTAATATTATATTTTAACTTATAATTTATCTATTAATTTAATTTTTATTATAAAATATTAGTTATTATTTAAATGATTATATTTCATTATTAGTATAATATAAGCTTCTGATGATGATGTAACTGACGAAATGATCATAAAGTATAATAAAACTTATATAGAAACTTAAAACCTAGTGATTTTAACAACTTTACCCATTGATTTTATTATTTAAATTTTTCAGTTTCTTTTATAAATTTAAAATTGTTAAAAAATTTCCAGGTTAAATTTCCAGACAGATACAATGTTTCAACGAGAACTGCTAGTTCAGTAATAAATCTAATTATTTAAAAGTTTAGTTCATAAAAACAAGTAAGATTGATCATAAATATTATTATTTTTATTTAAATCCCAATAGGATTTTGATTAAATAGAAAAGTGAAAATAATTATTATTTATTTTTTTAATTAAAGAGAATATTTGACGCTTAAATAAGTTAAAAATTGATAAAGTTAATCTCTATGGTTTGGGTGGCTGGATGGGTGAAGTGGGTTGAAAGAGATAGATAGGGTAGGGTTTGAAGAAAAACAGGCAACTGGGCCGAGTTTGTTCCCAGGCGAAGGAAGATACCGCCAATGGACGTGGGTCACTCCCGGGTCAGCATCATCCGCTTTGCGGCGTCATCCTCCTCATCAGCAGCAATAACAACAGCAGCAACATAGATAGCAAAAGTACCTTTTTGCCCTCTCATCGTTCCCCTCCCCTTCCTCAATGCCACCCACTGCAAACCTTCACACTCCAACGTATCGATCAACACATCAGACACACGAATAAAAGATAATTAAGAAAAATAAACAACAACAACAACAAGCAGCAAAGAAAAGCTCACTAGATCGTATCAAATAAACGGACACTAACAAAATAAATAAATAAATTTTTATAATTTTTTTTTTTATTATTTTTTTAAATTATTTATTAGGTATATTCCATCGTTGTTTTTTATTGTTTAAATTAATCATCAAGTTGTTTATTTATTAAATTAATTAATTTTAAAATAGTATATCACATATATATAATACATCTTCAAAATTTTTTTATATCTTATTTTATCTTAACTAGCAAAAAATGTATATATATATATATTTGTATTTTTGATATATTAAACCGCTAAAAGGATTATTTTTGAAATTCACACTATAGATAATTTTTATAAAGAAAAATCGATCTATATTGGTTTCAGCCTCGGGAAAAAGCATCTTTATTAGTTTTTCTTAATTTAAAATAGGAAATTTAAATGACATCAACAACTACGCCAGATAACGCTTCCTTAATAAGGAATAATGTTTTTAATGACCTAGCGGAGGGTCGATGAACCAGGTACTATATCTCTATGAGAATAGTTACCCATTTCTTTTTTATATATCCATGTTGTTTTTCAAAATATTTAATTTATTGTAACTGTTAGAAATAATTTATATTTTGTAAATTTTCTATTATTGAATTGGATTGATTTTGTATTTGAACATTTTAATATTAAACTAAAATAGATTAAAAGTGATATTAGAAAAAAAAAGATTAAAAAAGTGTTGGTATTAATACTATTTGTGGTCAACAGGAACATAACATTTTAATATAATTATATATTGATTAAAGAAAAAGTATTAATAAGGCAATTTTAAAATATATACTTAAAAATCGAAACATATTTGATATGGCTATACAAACCAGAACGTTTCTCTATCATTACAATGATAATTTATATAATAAGTTCTTAATTTCAAAAAAATTATAACTTTAAACTAATTAATTTGATTAGAAACGATTAATTCTAGTTTTCTTGAACTCATATTAAAATTTAATTTCTTAGTAAATGAACTATTCAACATATTTATAGTATTTTTAAGAATTTATTTATTTATTTCTTATTCTAAGTATTTTAAAATGCAATATTTTATATAAATTATTTGATTATTTATTATTGACAAAGAAGTAGAGAAATAATAGCAATAGATTATGCATAAATTAAATAAAAGTTTATAAAATTTATAAAAAAAAAAAAATTATCTTATTTAATATTGGTATATATATAAGCTTTATTTTCTGATTACAATTAATATTATTGATTTTCTATAGACAGAAAAATATCCTAAATCGGCAGTTGAAAATTATAATATTGACAAGATCTAAAAATTTGCTTAAATCTAGATCCATTTTTTAAAGTCGGTTTAGATATTGGATACCAAAAAGAACAATAAATAATAAATAGTATCTGCATATAAAGTGAATATAAGGAAGGTATCAAAAAGAAAATGCATTGAAGAAGATGGCCAGACAGGATAATAATAAATGGAGAATGAAAAAAAAAATAGAAAAACCGAAACCTCATTAATTTCTGACACAATTCTACGAAGGCATCATTTGATATGGCTGGACTCCTCCACTCTCGATGGTTGCCAATCTAATCTGAAAACATACCGTGATGGGCGGTGGTGGGGAGTGAAGGTCCGATTGTAAGCAAAGGTCAGAAGGGCTTTATGGGATTCTGATTCTTCCGGTCGGTTCACGACACACTTGTGCCTAATTAGGAAAATGTGAAAAGCACCAAGCCTCCTCCTCCTCCCCCCCCCCTCTTTGTGCGACCACACCACTTTAACCATTATATATATATATATATATCTGTGTGTGTGTGTGTGTGTTGTGTTCTATGATCTCTTTCAGCTGATTTTTCTCTGTGCAATAACAACAAGAAGTGGCGTAGAAAAAGTGCAATCTAATCAACCTGAGCCAAATTAAGAAACAGAAGAAAAAAAAAGATTCACCAATTTCCAGGTAATTGATTTCGAAAGTATGGATTCTCTTTCTCTCTCTCTTTAATTTTACAAATATATTTACTATATGCATATTCCTAAAAAGAAAGAAAAAAGACACTGAATTAAATTAAATAACAAAATTATTAAAATATTATATATCTTATTCTTTTATTTAATATATATAAAATATATATAAAATTATAATTGAGGAAATTAAAAAAAGATGCTCAATTTTAAGGTTAATCATTCATTTGAAATTTAAATAAAATTTTATTTACTTTTTATTGAAAATATTAAGAATTAATATATATATAATAATATAATTATATATTACTATTCAAGAGTATCCGTCTCGAATAATTATCTCGTATCACGTATCTTTTATTATACTATCAAAAATTATATATATTTACATATATATGTATATATATATACATATATATGTATTTTTGAAATATTAAACCACTCAAACGACTTTTTTAAAATCCTCACCAGATAATTTTTATAAAGAAAAATCGATCTGGTTTCATTCTCTGGAAAAATCATCGTTATCAGGTTTTTCTTAATTTAAAATAAGAAATTTAAATGACGTCAGCAACTACGTAAACAGCGCTTCCTTAAATACAAAATATTATAAATAAAATAAAATTAAAAATATTTATTTTAATAATATTTTGTAATCAAATTATCAAATTATTATGTTATATCCAGAGGCCATACTTTTGTTTTTCAGTTCATTAATAGGTACGTTTAAGGGATGTATGTTTTATGACTATTTTTTTTAATTTATATTCTTTTAAATTTAAATTATTTGAGCGGTGGCTTGGTGAACCAGTTATTAATATTACCAACCAAAGCCGATAATAAGGAATAATTTTTATAGAAATATAGTATATACAATATAGTATAGTAATATATATAGAAATATAGTTCACTATTAGATCAAAATAATATACTATTTATTTATTACTTAACTAATGATGAAAAATAAAATTATAATTACTTATATATCATAAATTGATTTAATTTAAATATAATTCATTTATACAATATTTTTTTAAAATTCTTGCTCTGACAATTTAATTTGAATCGTTAAAATTTTAAACCCTATCAATTAAATGAAATTATATATTCAGCATTAGGTCATTTTAATTGTTTATTTTTTTATAATAAAAGGAAGTTAAATATAACCTCATTCGGCTATCATTCGTCTTATTATGATATTAGATAACTAAAGATATTATAATTAATAATAATATAATTAGAGTATTCAGTGGTTTAGTAGTTAGCACGACAGTCTACCACACTCAACACATACATGAATATCTATACTTTATTTATTTTTTTTAATTAATGCTTGAAATGACTGTTTTGAAGTTATAATACATAAATTCAAAGAAAATATATTCCAAGATTAAAGGAAAACATGATTGTGGATTTTTATAGATTTTTTTATATTTGTTAGAATGGAGAATCCTAACATAAATAAATAAAAAAAATTAATTTATTCCTTAGTGAACTCCGAATTGTTAAGTATAATTATAATGATAATAATAATAGGAAAAAATAATTAAACAATACACATATGTATTAATATCTTATAATTATTCATTGATTTAACTTTTTTTTTCTCTTATTTTTTTTATTTGTTTGATGAGACATTACACGTTTGATTTAAAAGAAAAAAAAGAGATAGAAAAGATGCTGGATCATTATATGTCTGTGCGTGTTCATGTTTTTATGAATGGCAATCATTTGTCATCAGAAAGAAGCAGAAGAAGTGGGGGAATGAAATGTTTCGATTGCACAATCCATAGACTCCCCCGGAAATGTTTCTTATCCACGTGCTATTCTAATTCGTCATCAAGATGAGAGACGAAGAGGAATGGAGAAGGGAGGGGGGGAGCGCCCTAGAGATGTCAAAGAATAAATAAATAAATAATTCATAAAATCTCTTAATCCACTAACGTATCATCATCCTCTATTGATTAATTATGTTCCATTGGTGGCTGAAAGCGAAGGAAGAGAAGAAGGGTGCGGTCAATGGTCAGATATTTTTTTTTTCTAATTAAACGAATTCAAAAGACAAGCCGATGAATGAGATAGACAACTCATCTATAACGGGGAATCTTTTAATTTTAGTTAATCTTCATTAAATGGCCGGCAGCTGCGTTAAATGCAATCTCTTTAGAACATTCATATTGTAAAAGAAATTGCCGACCCTGTATATGTATTTATTTACAGGTATAATTTAAAAAATAAAAATCTGGATTGTCTCCATTCGACTATTTCGCAAATTTGAATTGGATTAATTAACACATATATTTTATTTAAATTAAATTTAATTAATTAAATTATAAATTAAAATTAATAAATAATATTTTTTAAACAAGCGCATGTTTGGCTCTTTGTTGATGACACCACGTCACGTGCTGACGCGTGATTGGCAGTCAACGTGTTAAAAAATTAAAAAAATTAATTGTAGTACTTTCAGCGATTCAATCAGGCTTAAATTCTATATATAGCAGTTTTATACAATTTTTAATCATGTGAAAAACTATCAAACATATATCTTTATTTTTAAGGTCAGTTTAGAGGAAAAAAGTGAAAACGTGGTAGGTAATGACCCTCTTCCGAATGAGCTACATTTCTTAAAACTACGAATTTTGAATAATGGCTGTGTATCAAATTTCATTATTCTAGCTAATATTATTGCATAATCGCGCGCGCGTTTACACATACACACACGCACATACAGACAGACAGATATTTTTCTCAACCTTAGTGAAAATGACTCAGGGACCTTCAAAACGTATAAAAACATCAAAAAATCGACATCAAAAATTTTCGTGCGAGGTAGTAAAATCTTATATCAAAAAGGTAATGAGACCACCACAAAAGTATTTTTTTCAAGAATATAAAATAATAGCTAACATTGACTATTAAATAATATCATTATCAATTAAAAAAATATTTTAAACTTCAATAAATTAAATTAATCTGTAATAATTATTTCAGTATATTAAAATATACATTAATAACCTGATTAAAAAAAAATATTTATCAAAAAAAAAATGTTGAAAATATTGATATCATCTGTCAAACAAAAAGATATGTAAATAAATGAAAAAAAAACACTTTTATTAAATTAAATCAACCTTTGAAAATTTTAATTAAATAATTGTTAAAATAAACTCGTGAATAAACCATTATTAAATTCATTTATAGAAAAATAATTGAATTTAATTAGCAAAAATGACTTTTGTATACAAAAATCAAAGGGTGTATCAAGTCGGTTGCTGACTATGTGAGGTAAAGGTGTTCTATGATCAGATCTTCAGAACCTTTATCTTGATTTTAATGAACAGAGGCGCTACTTTTAATCGAAAAGCTTCCCAATGTTAATCCCAGAGGCTAGAGATACTCTCTTGCTATACTTTTTATCAAGAAGCTTCTCAATTTTGATCAGGCTGTGTGGTCTCCGATCCATAGAGAAATTCACTATGCCTGAGACTTGAACTCGAGACCAAAGGTTGAATGTCAAACGTTTGTTTAATTAATAATATTTCTGTATGTGAAATGTAAGTTAATGTAATTAACCAATTTACTATAAATAAAATAAATAATGAATTTACTATATTATTATTATTACAAAAATTTAATAAAATAATTACAGATCATACTATTGTAATGTTTAAATAAATTATTTCGGTTTCACACACACCTCCTTTTAAAATATCAACATAAAACTATTTTAATGGAATATACTATTTTGACAACAATGTTCATGTCATTTATAAATTTTTTCTAGTGCTCATTAATTTCATTCTATTATTATTATTATTAAGACAGAATCACTTATTGAGTTTTGAAATAATTTAGTATTCGTTGACCCATTTTCATTTTAAGTTTACTTAATGTATATATTCAAATTATATCCCTTTATTCACAAATCAGTGCTGACTCTATTTCACAACACCCAAATAATTATTAATTATTGTTATATATTCAAAAAGAAGGGCCAAATTTCTTTTATGTTAATGATTAAATATGATTAGATACAGATAATATACATATTAAAGAAAAAAAAGTGTTTCAATGTATTATAAATATTCAACTCTCCATTTGTAGTAAGGCAAACATTTAAGTTTTAGCTTGACTTGTCACACATGGGAAGAAGTATGACTTGGTGTTACTAAATTTGGCATCGAGACATTATCGAGAAAAGACATAAATTGTTAGTCAACTAATAGAGCAAATAGAGAACTAATCAACATTGTTAACCTAGGTGAAAAAACTTTCAAATTTTCTCTCTAGATTATTAATATGTAGATTATTTATATATACATTCAATATTTCATGAACTAATTAAGTAAACTAGGACAATCTTTTTGAATCACCAAGTTAATCAAATTGTTTAAAGAAGAGACAGAAACAAGAATAATAATAAATTAAAATTATGAATCGATTCTGATTATTTTTAAGACGCTACAGGGTGAGGAATTAGCGTAGCTGGTTCACATTCTCGTGGTATCGGGTTCAAATTACGGGTCTGGCAATGGAATTTCTCTACCTGGAGTCTATGGGACGGAGTCAACCCAGCCTCCGGGTTCAAAATTGGGAAGCTACTTGATAAAAAGTAGCGCCGCCGATCAAGAAAATCAATGTAAAGGTTGATAGGACCCGTTCTACTGATCATAGAACACCTCATTGAAATAACAGACTTGTTAGGCGTTGTCCTTGCGTAGGATGTACAAAAGTCAGAGATTGTTTGTTTTTTTTTCTAATTATTTTCATTCAATTTAATTATTTTTCTTTTCAAATAAAAATAAATAAATACCCAGAAATATAAACTGATATTTGTATTTTTTTTATAAAAACCTTCCAGTCACCCATTGCAGTGAATAATTTATTTTAAATATAAAATGAATAAAATTTTTATATAGATACGATAGAAAAAAAGAGAAATGAAAAATATATTTTAATATGAAAACAAGAGAATTGCATTGTTTTATTTCGGTTTTTTTCTTTAATTAGTATATATTATAATATAAATTAAAGAAAAAAGTAATTGTATTGCATTTGGAATAAAAAAAACTCTTATGTTCTTATTTACAATGATTTATTTCAAAACAAATTGTAAACAAATTAGAAAGCTATTAAAACATATGTTAATGATCATTAGAGAGATTTCATTATTATTTTATTTTGTATTGCATTATTAAAGACATACAACAATAACATATGTTCAAATCTGGTTGTAATTTGTTTATATTGTTTGTAAACAGTTGTAAACCAAAACTTTTAATTTAAATACATTATTATTAATAAATTAATTATTTAAATTTTAATTCAAATTTCACTATACATTATTTACTTTAAACATCATAGGAAATTGATTGGATAAAAATATTTGATTTTTTTATTTATATATTTTATGTATTTCTGTAGGTTGCCATGTTTCTGGTGCCTACATAAACAAATGCATACAAGAAATTTATTTATGTATTCTTATTGATATCATAAAGCTATATTTTTTGAATAAAAATTAAATGGAATAATATTAACACATGAAAATCATATAAATTATTCAATTATAATAAAATTCATTAAATTTAAAAATATTATAAATTCAAATAAAAATTTTTTGTGTAAATAAATAAGAAAATTTACTTTGAAAATGAATAATACAAAAATTGCCATTCATCTTAATTAATTTCAATTAAATTTTATTATTAATATTCAAAATTGATATTGAATAAAATTCCATGAATAAATTTTATTATACGTCCAATGAAATAAATTATTTCGTATAAATTTTGATAATACTCCCCCCCCCCCCCAAAAAAAAAAATCATTATTATATCAAAATTTTCAATTGCAATGGAAATTTTTTAATAATTTATTTAAATATACAGTTTTTATCTTGATTTATAAATATATATATATATATATATATATATATATATATATATATATACATTAGTAAGTCTTCATCCGGTTGCTGACCTTTGTCCTAGGCGCATGCGCATCATTTTATAACCACAGTTCACTAAACTCTCTTTCTATTTATCTACAATCTATCTTTATTAAGAATCTATTATTTTATTAACCAATTAAAAAACTTGTATATGTATGAAAACCAACAAATTTATAATTCCTTCTTATAATTAAAAAATAAAAAAGAGTAAGTAAATAAATAAAAATAAATAATTTTACAATTTCAAATAATAATAATTTGATTAAATCGATTTGACTATTAATAATGGTTTTAATAAATTATTAATTATATTAATGAATTAAATAAATTATTTTTATTAAAAAATTTATTTATTTTCTGCAAATTTTTTTTTTTTACTTTTCTTTAATATTATTTTTTTTTTAGAATTTCTATGATAAATTTATTACAATATTTTTTAATATAATCTTAAATTGAATGTGACATACATAGAGATTGACTGAAAGTAAAATGTTGCACAATTATAAACAATTAAATTATTTCATTTATATCGAATTATATAGTTATTATAAAGCTAAACATACAAATTAGTAATATAAACACTTATTTCTATTAACAATTATTTGATTAATATAAGTCATTAAAATTATATAATTAATATTTTATAATTTAACACTAAAAAAACATTAAAATATTATACATTCTATTAATTTATTTAATAAATAATTAATTAATTTAAAGGTTGTATATTTATAATTATAATTTTATTTGTTTATATATAAATTTAATTAAAATTTCACTTTTTAACAAAGAAATAAAAACAATTTCTTTAAATTTTGACAAATATATGTAGTTATGCGTTATATTTTATATTTTAGAGATTAAGTTATTTCAAGTGGTGTAATTAAATTTGATGTGAATCTGAATGGACATTCATAAAAACGAAAGAAAAAAAAAATTTGATGGTTTGATGATCTCGAATTATAAAAATCCACTTGAGCGTAAAACATCCATTATATTGAACTGTTTATAAATAACTAGAAGCTATTATATATATCTATATACACATTTAGTATATACAAGGAAGAGATGTTGTTGTTCTGGTTGCATAGCCAATAGGCGTGTCAATTGAATTCATTCATTCATAGGTTTTTTTTTTTGTATGATATCTATTAAAATATTCAGAAAGGAATGAATATATATATATATATATATATATATTGAATGTTACTTAAGTTGTTTTATTAGGAACAAGGGGAAGAGATATGGAGGAGAAATAAAAAGTAAATGGGAGGGAAAACAAAAACAGATGGCTTGTACGTATATACAAACCTGGAATTTCGAAATGAACATAAAAACGCAATGCGTTGGCGAACAAAATGCACAACGAAAGAAGAAATAAAACAAACTTAGTTGTTAGTTGTTGAGTTGTTATCGTTGTTGTTGATGTTGTTGTTGTTGATGATGATGTTGTTAGCGGAAGCTGTCTATTCACCGAAAAGTCATTCCAATGTCATCAACATCATGATCATTAGTATTTGATTTTAAAAATATTCATACAGCCTACGTACCTTTGTTTATATATATATATATATATATATATGAGTTCCAAGTTTTCTATATATATATATATATATATATATATATATAAACAATAAATTCTAAGTCATAGTCGGCGGATGATGATGATGATCTAAACTATGTCGAAACAAAAATCTCGGTTCTTAATAAAGAATATTATTATAATCAAATAATTATTTTCATTTATATATAATTAAATTAATTAATCAATATATTCGATAATAAAAAGATAATTATTAATTTATATATATAGTACCTGGTTCACCGAGTCGCTACACGGTACTTTAAAAAAATTATGAACTATGAATATTTAAGAATAAGATTATTATTTAAAATAAATAATCGAAAAAAATATAAAACAATTTCGAATAATTTAGGAGAACATAAATTAAAAAATAGACAGAATATGTAAAATTAGTGTAGAGTATATAACAAGCGCGGATTAGTGAAATAAGGCCAAAGCCAGTTGAATCTCATCCAATGGGGTAAGCAATGAAGTGCTATGCAGAAATTAAAAAACAATTGTCCCCTTCAAGGTCACGGATAAGCAAAGCATTGGAGGTGGCGCCTAATCAACTGGCGTCACCCCTTTTCAATCTGTCAAAATTTAATAATTAATATTTAAATAACGAAGCACAGTAAAATTTAATAATACTAGTGAAAATTTATCTACGTTTCATAATGAATATATTCATATAAGTTTTACCTGTTGTTTGTTATAAGGAAATATTTTTTTTTGAACTGTAAAAATAAACCGATATTAAAATTAATTAAAAATTTCCAATTAATGATACGAAAAATCAATTTTATTTAGAATCTGGCTAAAATTATGTTCAATTGATTTGCCTTGGTCACAATTTACAAGATTTAGTCAAAAATTTTAATAAAATGAAAAATATTGAATACATTTGATGGTCTAAATCTCCAAAGAATACAATAAATATGAGTTCCAAGTTTTCTACTAATATGATACACAAGAGAGGTGGGTCCTCTCAGAGGCACTTATAAGATGCGTCTCAATCGTCAATTGCGAGGTTTTGCTAGTCAGAATAATGCGTACAATCAGCATAAAAAGGGTTAATTCAAATATATATAGAGTCTCCTATAAGAGTCAAGATTTAATATTTTTTTCGTTTTAATGAATAATATGGTAGGTATTCTCCTTCATCGAAATAAACTTGATTTTTTTAAGGATTAAGGGAGGGGGAAGAGTAAGAGTAAGAGATTGAAAAGAGTTAACGGGTAAAGGACATGATTCCCCTCTTATGCAAGAAAGGAATCATGAGCTCACGTGAGGGCAGGGACGCTACTCCCTGAAGTAGAAATCTTATCTATTGGGATCATAGAGAAGAGACTACCCGTTACCCGTTAAAATCTTTCTAATATTACTATATATTTTTTCTATTCTTATCGATATTTTTAAAAAAATAATAGTTATTTTCTACTTAAAAATTATAATATAATTGTTTATTGTCTGTTATTGTTTTCAATCCTTTTGTCTATTAATCTACTTATTTAATATTTATTTATCTCTTGATCTCTCAATCATCTATTATTAATTTATATATTTTGTCTTTTATGATTCTAGGATAGGTAGTATAAACAACAAATATTTTTTATATTTTTTTTAATTACATATACAAATAATACGTACGTATTAATGCACCGAAGGACAGAAAAGTATGGCCTGTAGATATAACATAATATATATTTGGTTATTTGATTACAAAATATTATTAATATAAATATTTTTAATTTGATTCTTTTGATATTTTGTATTTAAGGAAGCGTTTTTTAAATAATAATTTATTTAAAGTACCGATATATATATACAGATATATAAATATGAAATTAAGTAAATTAGACCTTAATGTCGACAATAAATATTAAATAATTATCCTAATCAAAAATGAGTTTTTGGGTTCTAAAAACTCAATTTGTTATTACTAGTAATATCATTTTAATATTTTTTTTCTTTTTCCGTATTTATTTAGTTATTTATTGGATCGTCATTCTCGAACTTATTCTCTAAACTCAATTTACTTTTTTTTCAATTTCATTTCATTATTTTAATTTATTTGTCCTATAAACTATTTCTGATATTTGTTGATATGTGCTGAGCGTAAGAAGTCAACGTTCTAGGGAGACTAAAGTTCATCTATTTTAATTTAAATTTCTAATTTTTTTTTTTTTTTTGTGAGGAAAAATGCCTGACACTGGAGTCTTGTAATTCAAATTATATACTTCCTTTTATTGCATTTTATTTAGAACTTTTGGGCTATTGGTACTCTAATTATTTTTGTATTAAAGATTTAAAATTTATTTTTCCTATTAAAAAGAATTGTTTTTACTTTTAAAATAAATAAATTTTTGAAATAAATAAAAAAATAAATAATCATGAAAATCACAATAATTTTATTTGATGATTGATTTTTTAAATAAAAATTGTTATTTATTTATTTATCAATTTTATAATAAATATATAAAAATAAGATTAAGTAATTAATTATATATTTAGGTATGTCATGTATATTTAACAAAAAACCTAGAATCCTATATTTTATTTTATTAGGAAAAAAATTTGAAATTACTATTTTTTTTTTTTAAGGAAAAAAATGAATATAAAAAATATAATTAAAATCTTTTTTAATCATCTAATAAATTTTCAATTTAACCTCATTTGAAAGTTGTTCTTTCTCTTTATAAAGTTATATTTATTTATTTCTATTTTTGATAGGTTTTTAAATATTATGAAAAATTTGCATTTCCTTATGTGGACGAAATATTTATTTACCTGTCAGATTTGCATTTGTAATTAAAACAGGTCCAACTTGATATTCAACTTAGTAATGATATTTGTAAGTATAACAACTTCTCTCTCTCTTTCAATATTTCTCGTGCAATCAGGTTATCATTATATTCAATTATAATCAATTACATAGAATTGTGAATTAACTATAAATATATGGATGACTTCAATGACAGACTCATTGCAAAGATTGCTCGTTTAATTCTCTTTAAATTAAAATTAGAAAGAAAATTATAAATTTTATTAAATAAATGGAGCGTAAAATATTCATTCGATAAATTGGCTATAAAGTATTTTATTCAATTAATGTATTAAAAGGCGTTTTTATGGTGAAAATCAGTTTTTGAGATGTAAAATATATTGAATTGTTATTTATTTAATTAAATTAAAAAGTAAATCAATAAATCAATCATCGAAAACAAACAAGAAAATTAGACATTTAATTTGTTATCGTCAAATATTTTTTTACCGACCGACGATAGTAAGCGAGGTATTGTTTTCACACCAAATTTCACATGTAGAGATTTTTTCATATCTCCACGAATCATGCATTTTCTTAACAGAAAAAAGTATTTTTAGCATGATGTCTGTCCGTCCGTCTGTCCGTCCGTATAGATGTGTACAGCCTGAACGGCTCAACCGATTTTGATGAAATTTGGTATATTTACTTAATGCATCAGTGGGATGAATTGATCAACTTTTGGTGCAAATCCGGAAACCGGAAGTGGTAGTATTAGCGATCGACGATAGGAAGGGAAGGGTTATTTTCACACCAACTTTCAACATGAGGAGATTTTTTACATATCATCACGAATCATTCACTTTGCATTGGTTTTATACTCGAGAAAAATCATCTTTATTAGTTTTTTCTTAATTAAAATTATCCAAAATTAACGTCATCCAGCCATTCATGACGTTACAGCCAGCACCTCCTTATATATTATAAATAAAATAAAATTAAAAATATTTATGTTATATCCATATCAGTTTTTTATTACATTAATAGATATATTAAAATTATTTGAAATTGTTTCTGTAGCTGGAAATTAATTTATTTCAAACCGTCGGTCGGTTCGGACCTGGCCACAGGTCAACTTATTTTTTTTTATTTTATAATTGTTCTTTAGATCAGTGTTTCAAATACTTTTTGAAGTCACGGTTTTTTGGAACTTAAATTAATATTGACGGCCCACCTATTATTTTTTATTTTAAATTTTGTTATGCATAAACTTATAAGTCAAAGCATGCATTTACTAATTTTAACTATAAAAGCACGAAAAGAATAAGCTCAGTTATTATGTTTAGATTAGTGAGTGTATGCATCCACCACTATGGATAAAAATATTTCTTATTTAATTGTTTTTATTAATAGATCCATTGAGCTGAATAACAAATTATCTACTTTGTTTTATTTGTAAAATTAATCTTTATTTATTTATTTGTTTAATATGAAATTCTTTGCTGTTCTTCTGCAGTAAGTCCACGACCATACCACTTTACGATGCATTGATTTTAATGGTTTTATTACACCTGCGGTCGCCAATTTTCAGAAATAAATATATTATTTTAACTTGAGCGGTCTACTCAGATAATTTGTTCAGTATATTTATATAATAATAATCTGAAATTTTTATTAATTGATATGAAATCCATTGAGTAGCAGAATCTCTTACTCGTATTCAAAAGCCAGAGATAAGGGCAGAAGAAAGTAACGGATGATTGATAAAGATTTTATCGTAAAGTAACAGAAAAGAGCATAACGTATATTATGTGAATGTCCTAACCCAGGAAATACCTATCAATAAACAAAGTGCATTAAGTGGTGGCAACAACAATAGCTCCATTCGCGGAGGGTGACAAAATTCTCAGCAGAATAAGGAAAACCAAGTAAAGTGGTTTTAGAGAGTAAAAATCGCACACAAGTGTTGGTATAAATGATTTTTTTTTTTTGAGATTTTCTTCTACCCTCGAAGTAAACAATTCTTATTGTTAATGTATTTTAAAGTATTTAATTGAATTATAATAATTATTTCGTTATGTAATATGAAATAATGGATAAATATTGTTAAAATATTACTTTAAAAATAAACGAAAATTCTTGAACCTCCACAACCACATTCCTTCTATCTTCCTACCTAAAATTAACTGCCCACTTACTTTTAATAGTTTTTTTTCTCAAATAAACTTTTTACTAAACTTTCTTTTTCCCATTCTGCTTAAATTGTAATATAATAATAATAATAAGAAGAGTAAGAATAAGAATAAAAATATTAATCTCTGTGGTTCTACGGAACTCGAAAGTTCTTGGCCGCTGCAACCACATTTCTACAAGTGTTCCAATCCTGAGCGAAAACCATTCAACCCCTACCTTTATGCATCTCTCTCGAGTCTCTTCCTACATTGTCCACTCACCGCGTCCTTTGTCTTCCAAGTGGACATTTCCCAATTGGTCTCCCTACCAATATATTTTTCGCCATTCTTTCCTCTACCATTATAGCAACGTACCCTGCCCGTCCCAGCTTTTTCGATGTTATAACCTTAACTATGTCTTGAAATGCATAGAGGTCAAGCAATTCGTCGTTAAGCGGTCTCCGCCATTTCCCATAAATGCTGTGAAGAAACCTATTTTCAAATACTCTAAAACTACTCTCGTCCCCCAAAGTCATAGACCATGCCTCCCAACAATTTAAAACAATCGGGAAAATAATTGTTTTAATAATAATTATAATAATAACAATTACTAAAATAAACAAAAACATCAGATCTTTAGTTATTATTATTAGTATTCATTTTAACTTTATACATTTTTACTTTTGTTTATTGATTTCTTTGACATCTTTCAACTTGAATTTGTTGAATTGAATTTTTCTTGTAGTTGTTAAGATAAGTTATATTATCGATTTCAATTGACAATTAAATTACAAGCAAATAAAAACGTAAATCGTGAAAAATTGTATACCTTTTTTAAGTACAATAGCCGACGTTGTTGTCATTAGTTATTCAACGATATATAAAAAAAACACAACCCGGCAATAAATGAATATGGTGAGTGATTCTTACTGTTGTTATTCTTTTCTCTCTCAATCCCCCTCTCCTCTAATCAAACTCTACTTCATCCACCCACCCTTTTCCTATATATATATATATGTGTGTGTGTGTGTGTGTGTGCTTTACTCGCTCGTACAAAAAGAGAAGCAACTTCGGCCTTGATCACTTGATTCATTTCCACAACAAGTTTTCTCTCCCTCTTTCTCTCTCTCTATCCAGACCAAACATTATTATTATTCCTATTATTACTAAAAGAAAGAAACGAAATAAAAATGTAAAAGAACCGAAACCTGTTCCCCTTCATCTTCACTTTTGCGATTATAAAGCAGACAGTAAGTACAACAGGAAAGGAAAAGTAAGAAAGAAATGATTAATTGAAAATAATAACATAAAAAAAATAAGGCAAAAAAACAAAGAAAATGAATAAAATTAATAAATAAATAATAATAAATCGCATAAATCTATAATTTTTCAATAGTTAATATACAAAAAAAAAAGCAGGAGAGTCTCCACTAGACTATCTCGCAAATTTGAATTGGATTAAATAACATATATTAATTTAAATTAAATTTAATTAATTAAATTATAAACTAAAATGAATAAATATTATTTATTAAACCAGCGCGTGTTTAGCACTTTGTTGATGGCACCACGCCACGTGCTGGCGCGTGATTTGCTGTCGTGTTAAAAAATTATTTGCGGTTCTTTTAGCAATTTAATCAAGCTAAAATTCTATATATAGCAGTTTTATACAATTTTTAATCATTTGAAAATCTATCAAACATATATCTTTATTTTTACGGGCACTTTAGAGGAAAAAAAACAAAACGTGGTAGATAATGGTCCTCGTTCGAATGAGCTACATTTCTCAAAATTTGAGAGAAAACTACGAATTATGAATAATGCCTGTGTATCAAATTTCATTATTTTAGCTCAAACCATTTTTGCGTAATCTTGTCTACATACACACACACACACACACACACACACACACACACACACATATATATATATATATATATATACAGATGTTTTTCTCAACAATAGTAAAAATAACTCAGGGACCTTGAAAACGTATAAAAACGTCAAAATCTCGGCATTGAAAATTTTCGTAATCACAATACTATCTCTTGCGAGTTAGTAAAAATATATTTAATATTCCCCAGGTTCAAAATTAAATTTTCAATTTGATAGATTTAAAATCGATCCTATTTTAACTGAAAATTAAAATTTTGAATGAATTTTATATGTATTATACTTTTATTATTACTTATTTATATTAAATATGCTAAAAAATAGTAATTCGAATGTTAAAATGGCGATAATCCCTCCAATTACATCCAAATTAGTATTTTAAATTTAACACTTAATATTTATTTATTTATTTCCTTTTATATGGTTCACTTATACATACATTTTTTTTTTACAATATTTACATTTATAATTTATTTAAGATTGTGTAACCAGGCCAATTAATATACACGAGATATAATAGTAATTTCAATTTTAATTTAATTACTATTTGAGATAATAAAATATTTTGTCATTCTCTCAGTAATTTTTAACTTTTTTTTTATCAATAGAATAGAATTCTAAGTAATTTTATAATTTTAAAATTATTTTTTTTTTAATTTTATAAGAGAATTAAATCATTATTTCAAAATAATAATATTAATTGATCAAAAAATGTGCTTGTTTAACTTAAATTTTAAATGTTTTATTTCTAAATTATTAGTGGTGTCCTGTCTAAAAAATATATTTGTTATTATTTCGAGGGATACGTTTTAGAAATGTGATACATTTGACACGGTAGTGTATTTTAGGGTGTTCCCCCTGACATTGCCAATATGAATCCTTGACGTGTGGGTCTAACACACAAAGCATGGAGGCGGAAAACCAAGGATACCCTCCCCTTTCATACATTTATCAAGAGAAGTTCGCCTTCCTTTCATTTATATATATTATATAATTATCTGGTCTATATATAAACATTTAGAATTATCATAAGAAACAATACATTTTTATACATATATTAAAAAAAACAATTTCCAAAAAAAAAATCTGGAGTGTCTCCACTCGACTATCTCTCAAATTTGAATTGGATTAAATAACATATATTAATTTAAATTAAATTAAATATAAATTATAAATTAAAATTAATAGATAATATTTATTAAACCAGCGGCGCATGTTTGGCTCTTTGTTGATGGCACCACGTCACGTGTTGGCGCGTGAGATTTGCAGTGTTAAAATATTAATTCTGGTAGTTTCAGCGATTCAATCAAGCTGAAATTCTATATATAGCAGTTTTATATAATTATTAATCATGTGAAAAATTATCAAACATATATCTTTACGGTCACTTTAGAAGAAAAAAAATCAAAACGTTTTAGATAATGACCTAATGACCCTATTCCGGTTGAGCTACATTTCTCAAAAGTTGATAGAAAACTATAAATTTTGAATAATGCCCATGTACCAAATTTTATCATTCTAGCTCAAACCGTTTTTTCGTAATCTTGGTTACATACATACACACAGACATTTTTCTCAACCTTAGTGAAAATGATTCAGGAACCTTCAAAACGTATAAAAACATCAAAATCTTAACATCGAAAATTTTCGTGATCGCAATACTATTTCTGGTGAGAAAATTGACCTTAATGATGGAAAATTTAATTTTCATTTACTAAATACTAGTCCCTCTGTCCGAAAATATATACATTTGAATCTTTTAAATGTCCGAAAACATCATATACAACAGGGGTGGCCAACACGTCGACCGCAAAGGCTTTAAAAGTAGCCCGCGAAGCCAAAGTTGGAAAAGTTAAAAGGGAAAGGACATGATTTTTCCATGGGAGAGGGAAGGCAGAAAAAATCATGAGCACACGTGAGGGCAGGAACGCCAATCCCTGAAATAGATTTCTTTTCTACTGGGATTATAGAAAAGAATTTACCCGTTACCCAGGATATTATTTTTAAATTTATTAAAAATTAATTTTACATTTCATGAAACTTATTCAATTTTTTCTTATTGCTTCATATATAAAAACAATATAATTATTTCCTTCCTTTTCAAGTAATTTTTATGTTATTTTAAGTTATTTATTTTGGAATATAAAATTTGAAAATAGAATAGAATAGCAGGTAAAATGTTTCAATGTTAAAATACAAAAAAGAAGGAATGATTGGGATGTAAAAGTTGGTTAAATCGATTTATTAAAATAATTTGTATTAATTTATTTGTCGTATAATACGTAGTATAATTAATTTGTATATAATTTCATTTAACGAAGGGGAAATAATATAATTTATTTTGAAAATAAAGTCAAAGGCAGTTGAATCTCATCCTTTGGGGGTAAGCAAGAGATTGCTAGACTGTCCCCTTCAAGGTCACCGAGAAGCAAAGCATTGGAGGTGGGGCGAAATTTATTAAATATATATAATTAATATATCAGTAAAAAGTTAAAAATCTATATTTTATAAAATTAAATTTTTATTTGAATCTTTTCTAAAATTTATTAAACTTCATTTTAATTAATAGGAATAAATAAATTTACAATTAATTCTTGATTGAGGGATGATTTCGGTGGTGACGCCAGTCAACGTCTTCGACTGGAAAGGGAATGGGAACTGATTGCGCTCGAAGCACACCGACAGGCTGGTAGGCAGGCCATGAGGGAGGGAGGGTGGAGGTGAGGTGAGGAGGCGGTGGGGGTTCAACATGGCGGCAAATCTTTTCAATCTGTCAAACTTCAATAATTAATATTTAATCAACGAAGCATCGTAAAATTATATAATAGTAGTGAAAAAGAATCTACGTTTCATAATGAATCGATTCGTATAGGTTTTACCTGTTGTTATGAGGCAATATTTTTGTTCAACTGTAAAAATAAACCGATATTAAAATTAATTAAAAATTTCCATTTAATGATACGAAAAATCAATTTTATTTAGAATCTGGCTAAAATTATGGTCAATGGATTTGTTTTGGTCACAATTTACAAGATTTAGTCAAAAATTTTAATAAAATGAAAAACATTGATTAGATTGGTTTTTTCTAATTCTCCAAAGCGTTCTATAAATATGAGTTCCAAGTTTTATACTAATGTGAAGCGTTGGAGGGGTGGGCCCTCTCAGAGGCATATAAGATATGTCTCACTCGTGAATTTACGGGGTTTTGCTTGTCGAAGGGTTGACGTAATCTGGATATATTTGAATTAAACCCCCGAAGGGGGTTTAATTCAAATATATGTAGGAGACTCTAAAGAGTCTCCTATAATAAGTGAAGATTTCAATTTTTTTTCTTTTTAATGAATCTATGACTAGGTATTCTCCTTCATCCAAATAAATTTAATTTTTTGAATGATCCGGGGAGGGGGAGGGGGGGGGGTGGAAGAGTAAGGGAATGGATTGAAAGGAGTCAACGGGTAAAGGACATGATTCCTCCAGGTAGAAGAGGGATTTAGAAGAAATCATGAGCTCACGTGAGGGCAAGGACGCCAATCCCTGAAATAGAATTCTTTTCTACTGGGCTTATAGGAAAGAATCTACTCGCTACCCGGGATATTATTTTTAAATTTATTAAAAAATAATTTTAGATCATAATCATTCTATATGTTATTACATCTTTTATATACCATATATTTATATTTTTCTTATCCCGATAATTTATATACTTTTTATCCAAGGGCTTCCTTTCTCAAAACACCTACTCTACTCTACCCAAATTTCGCCTCTACCTCCCTCTCCTCTCATATCCATTCCAAAATGAAGTATTTATTATAATTGAAGTTATAAATTTAAATGAAAAATAACAGCCCTTCCATTTACAATTTTTTTTTATTAATATTATTATAATAATTAAAACTAACATATCTTTCATATATCTAAGAACAAATTTTGAGAAACTTGCTGCTTTTATGCAATGCCAGGTTTCATCCAAATAAAAATTGTATGCTTAAAATTTGTTTGTATTTATTTCTTAACATTGTATTTTTTAAAATTTTAATAAAAATTGTTAGAATTCATAAAATAAAAAATATATCGTCGGCTTAGATTGCAAACCTGCTAACTCATATTCAGCATATTTTGCACAACTTACTTAAAACGCATAAATTTTTTGCTTGTCACGTGATTTCAATTAAATAGGTGCATAATAGCGTTGTTTCATAGCCAATGTAAGGTGTTTTTTTCTTTCTAATAGTGTGAAAATGTAATTTTTGACCAAAAGTGGAGGTTTGCATTTTTAAATCGGTGATATAATGACTTCTTTAATTATCTTCTAAAATTTTAAAATTATTTGCCCATATCCATAGTCGACCGCAGACTATATTTTATTGAAAAAGTAGCCCCTAAAAGCTAAAAGTTTGGCCACACCTGATATACAATTTTATGATGATTTAACCGCCCTACCTATACGAACGTGCGTGATACGTCTACTATGTTATCGTTTAATTATTTTTTTCTTTTTATAAAATAATTTATTATAATAAAATAAAAATGAATACTAAATATTATTAATTTTTCCAGGATCATATTTTTTTTTTTTTTGCATTCCTTTACTGAAATTGACTCGATTTTTTCGTTATTATTGTTCCCTTGAGTCTATTCTTGGAACTCCTTTTAGCTGGCCCTTGATAAACAAAAGGCCAGAGACCAATTTTTCCATTAAAAAATTGTTTTTTACACGGATCGCAACAGATGCCATGAGCATCATTTTTGTAATGAAACGTTTGATTTTATATCTTCTATGGGCTTCTTTTTCATCGTATCACGAACGCTTTGATTGTGTTAAATAAAACCATTCATGTGGACGTAATTGTACATATCTTGAAAATATCCTTCTGGTTTAACCTTGGACAAACAAAACGCTAATCTAGTAACCTTATTTTGGTCTGTTAGATATATTAACAGCCGAAGAAATGCGTTTAAACGTAGCACCTCTCTTTAAAACATCAAAAAGTGTTGACTTTAGGATACCAACAGCAACAGACAATCTACGAATTGTTCCTCGATGATTCAAAGGAACATTTTTTATTTTTGACAATTTTTCTGAATAATCCTTAAGCTTTCTTCCGCAATTCTTCTTTTTTTGAAGAAACATCTACAGATAATTGGCCTTCACTATAATGTGCTGCTTAGTCTATCTATCTATCTCTGTGGCTCTACGGAACTCGAAAGTTCTTGGCCACAGCAACCACACTTCTCCAAGTATCCCTATTCTGAGCTACAACCTCTCAATTTCTACTCTCTCCCATCTCTCTCACATTCATTCCTACATTATTGGTCTTCCAAGCGGCCGTTTCCCACTTGGTCTCCCCATATGTATATTTTTCGCCATTCTTTCTTCTCCCATTCTAGCCACGTGCCCTGGCCATCGCAGCTTTCTCTATTTTATAATTCTAACTATATCTGGCGATGCATAAAGGTCATGCAATTCATCGTTATACTGCTGCTTAGCTACATGCTAATTTTTGGAAACATTTAAACAACTAACCTCAAAATTGGCAGCAACGCTATTAAAAGCACCGCGTTGCAATTTATCGCCTTTCTTATACTGTAGCATTTTTTGGAGAATACCAGTCCGCTCATCAAATGTCAATTGTTTCGATTTCGAACTTCTACACACTTGTTCACAATTTTCATTGTCATTTGTCATTTTGCAATTATAGAGGGTGTCATTAAAATTTTAATACAATGTTGTTTTTAATCTATCAATTATTTTTGATAAAGAGGAGCTATTGCAGTGTATGCATATGTTGTTTCAGAAGTTCAATTAGTACTTATATATCTATAAAAGAAAAAACTGGAAATATTAATTACATTCCATAATCCCACGTTTTTAAAAAATTGTGTACCATATTTTCGAACAGATGGAGTAGTATTATTAGAAATAATCTTTTTTTTATAAAAGTTAGAAAAATAAAAGATAAATTAATTAATGATTTTATTTAAATATTTATTTTTTGTTCATTTTTGATTTTACAGACAAGAAAGATTATAAATGGGGAACTTGGGTTGAGTTAAATTATATATTTAGGTGCCTATTTTATGTTTAAAGTTTCATACTAACATGTTCTCTATATAGTTTTGAGGGTAATAAAATTAAGGGCTGTATATAGTTATAACTTTCTATTTCTAAAAAACATGTTTAGTGAACCTTCTTCTACCATATCTTTTGAACATATACCTGGAAGAAAAATTAATTTAAATATTTTGACCATGTGAAGTTTTTGAAAGTGAAAGTGAATGTGTAATGCTCCTTTTGGCCCTTTATAGCCCTTTGATTATCCCTTTTATCTAAATGTTTCAGAGATTAAAGGATAATGCATGTCTTAAAAAATATTTATCATAATTTTGGTTATTTTTTTTTTGTGTGTGTTTTTAATGAGTGAGTGTGAAACACTTTCTAAAGAATAAAAATCTCACATACACAAATGCAATGTCTCATTATTCTTACTAGCCAATGGAAGGGGCAAGGAATTTCAATCAGTTACATCAGCACTACGATGATATAAAAGGTATTATAAAATTGTACAAGGATAATAAAATAGAAAAAAAAACGATTAAATATAAACAGATTTAAAAGTTTTATATATTAGATTAAATTTCTTTAAAAAAAATATTAAAAAGATTAATTTTATTTGATTAGAATTAGTGAAAATAAAAGTTATATGTTACATTTTATTTTTTAATTCCCTTGTTTTTTTATATTAAATACCAGTTAATATTAAAACTACATATAAGTATATATAAGAAAATTGCTGTAACTTGATTAGAAATTAAAATTTTTTACGTAGTTTTACGTTATATAAACTAGATAATCAAAATATTTCGTTTTTTATTGCCTTTATCCGGGAATAATGTGACTCTTTTGAAGAGAACACAGTTTATATTTTCATCCGATATTTTAGTAGGCAAAATCGTAGGGTGTTGGCAATGTAACGTTGCTGAGATAAGGAGAAGCTATTAATTTTCTCAAAATTTGGGACTGATCATAAAATTTTTAAGACCCAATTAAACAACAGTTTAGAAAATACCTTGAAATTGAAAAAAGCCTATATCTTATTTTCTTATGATAGCTAAAATTGTTTGTTTGTACATGGGTTCTCAAAAACCGCTCTAACGACCAGAGATAGTATTTATAAAGAAAAATTAAGTTTTATTGATCATGTCTATGGAAAAATTCATCTTTATTAGTTTTTTTTTTTTTAATTTAAATGTATATATGTGACGTCACTATGTCATCCATATTGAAATTTGACTCCCGCCTTTTTTAAAGGATATTGTATTAATATTTTTTTTATATTTAAAATATTTTAAAATTTTTTATTTAATTTAATTAAAAATATATATTTTAATAATATTTTATAATTATAAATTATACGATATATATTTATCATTCTTCCAATAAAAAAAAACCCCAAGTTCCATTCATTTTAATCAGATTGATGCTATGATGCAACATTTAATAAATGTAATAAATAATTAAAGAATTGTATATCAGCTCGGTGTCCCAAGTATTAATATTACCAGCCAAACCCAATAATAATGAATTATTTTTTTTTAACTTAATTACCGAGCCGAGACTCGGGGTCCCGGTACTTTTTTTTTAAAAGCTAATACTTGTCACAATCATAGGCTAAATTGGTAACCCTGCTAGTTTCTTGCCTACCAGTGACGTCAGCGTGTTCTCTCCTATGTATTGAAAATTAATAAGTTTTTTGAATATGTCATAAATTAATATCCCTTCTGAGTGTATATACTATAGAATAACAATCAATAAAAGTATAGTGAAATGGCATTTTCAACCGGTTGATTGCCCCTCAACACCGGAAAAACTATACAGATATAATTATGTTTATATAGGTATTCAGAGATGTAGGGATAATTATTTTTTTTTTTTTTTTTAATTTTTTTATTTTATTAATTAAATTTAAATAAATAAAAAAGAATGAAAATTATTTTTGAATCTAACTAAATTAATAAAAAAGTACTTTGATTTTTAATAAAAATAAAAAATTAATTTCTAAATAAATTTACGGCTAATAATTTATCATATTTATATTCAAACTTACGTATCTTCTTTAAAATCACCAAATATAGATATAATATCCATTTGGATATTTAAATGAAAATGTAGATATTTACCTGAAACAAAAGAAAAATTAAATTATATTAATATATATAAATTTTTAAATTAAAAATATATATTTATATAAATTTAAGGACATTTACTTTAAAATTAGAATTAATATAGAAGAGAATGATCAATTAAGATAATTAGGATGAGACTTATTATAATTTCAGCAGATTCCTCATCTTTTTTTATATCTCATAAAAATAAATTTATTATTAGTACTATGAAATTCTACATTAAATTCTTGTCTATTAATTAAAACAAAAACAATATAAGATAAAATTTTGTTAAAAAGATGATTATACATTTAGAATCCAATGATATAATAATACTAAATTTGTGATTTGTAAATATAATAAGAATATTTAAAATATATATACTAAATAGGTAATTATTTACTAGAATAATTACAATTACTAACTAACTACTACTATCTTTTCTTATGAAATTTTTTCGGGCCTATCCTTGTTTACGAGAGAAAAATTATTAAAATAAAATTTTTTTAAGTATGATAGATTAGTTATGAACGTCGAAATGTGCCATTAAGTAATGTTTTATTGACTATTCGCTTATTCACTAATTTTCGGTTTTTATAAGTTAGGTTTGGATATAGGAAAATTATTTAATTAATTTTTTAATATTCATAAATCCAAACCGAATTTATAAAAACAGAAAATAAGTGCGCCCTCTGGTAGTCAAAAGGATAAAACATGCTAGCTTAATAGAATATCAATGGATTTATAAGCAAATTTTAATAATTTTTATCTCGTAAACTAGAAAAGCCCCGAAAAAATTTCATAAGAAAAGTTTATTTGGAATTGCAAAAGGAACCCACTTGTAAAGTATTATCCAAATCCACGAAAATGCGTTTACTTGAATAATTATCTACTAAATATAATAAAAATTATGAAATATTCATTTGTGTGAGTTTTAATAAGATTTTCAAATGGAATAGGTGGGTGAGGAAAAAGAGAGAAGTAGAAGAATAGTAGTGGTTGAAGAAAAGAAGGGAGTGTCGAGAACAATGTTGAAATTCCTCATTATAATTTAGCTATCTCTATTAATCTCGTTAGAAGACAAAAAGGCAAAGCTGATGATCTTCATGACTGGACAGAAAAATAAATAAAAAAAAGAAGATTCTGTTTTCTTTTTGTTTGATAAGCGAAGAAGAATATACGAGTAAAGAGGGTGGAGTGGATATTTATTTATTTATTTTTTTAATAATCGACGATTGATGATTTTTTTTTAGTGGTTAAACGAAAGTAAAAGAATTTCTATTCATGATTAATAATAAAATGAGAATATAAATGAAGGTATAAGACAGGTGGATTGTGACCTTGACACTTCATCATCATCATCATCAAATACTGCTGCTTCTTCTACTTCTCTCTCTCTCTCTCTCTTCGTATCTCTATCACTGCTGAAGCTGTTACTTTCTCTCTCCTCATATCTTTCCATCTATCAATATTTATTTATATATAATAATAATGATAGTAATAATATCGTTCATTAATTGTGGTATAATAATTTAAAAGTTGATTATAAAGGTATCAGTATTGACCAGTGATCGTATCAATATTTATTTGTTCTTTGGAGAGAGAGAGTAAGAATTCGATTAATCATCAATATATATAATTTTCTATGTATGTATGAAATGTCTAACATTATTTAGTTCACTATAAATTTAAAATTTTACAATTTACAATTTTTATAGAATTAAAAATAAAAAATAAAAATTTGAAATACAAATTGAAATATTTTAATTTTTAAATTTAAATACAATTTGATAATAATATATATTTTTTATTAATAAAAGAGAATTTATTAAACATAATAAATATAAAAAGAAACCTATCAAAATAATTAATTTGTTACTCACTTCATTGTTTTTAAATTTTGTTTTGTTATTAAATATTGGGGAAAAAAAATTAAAAAAATTAGTACGACGATTTAATAATAATAATAATATAAATTATAACAAATATAACATAAATAATGAATTGTATTAATTACAAAACAAATAAAAACATTTGATCACATGATATTTGACGAAGAAGAAATTTTAATTTACTTAATTAAAAAAAAAAAAAAAAAAAAAATAGTGTAGAAAAAATCATTTAATAATATTAATTAAAATATCTGTCATAATATTAGTATTGTTCTTATTATTGTAAATTTTATAAAATTATAAATTTATTTTGGATTTTAATATTAGGATAGAAATGGATGGAGGAATGTGGATGAATTCGTTTTCCCGAATGCCCCAGAGTAGATAAATATTATAATATTACTCTTAGTAATATTTTATAAAAAAAAAATGTTACCTTAAATTTTAAAAAAGACAAGAAGTAAATAAATTAATAAATAATATTAAAAATATATAAATAAAAATTATATTATTTAAGTAAATATAGTCACTTCTTTATTTTTCCTTAAGATTCCTAATTAAATTAAAAATAAATTATTATGATTACTAGCCGATACGGGCATCATATGCTGCCGGCGTCATAAAACTCTTCTTAGAGGGACAGGCGGCTTCTAGCCGCACGAGATTGATTAATAATAATAATTTATAGAAAATTTTGTTTCAAATTCTTACAAAACAACACGATGTTTAAATATAAAATTATTAACTTTATTCAAAACGTCGTAATAATTTTTTTTATTTGACACTTATTTCATTTAACAAAACAAAATTAAAAAAAAAATGAAGTTAGTTACAAATTAAATTGAATCAATTATTTCGAAAAGGCAACATCTCCGAATTTTTTCAAAATTGAGAAAAAAAAATTCCATTTTGTAAAATAAGCGTAATAACACCTATTTAGAGTGGAAAGGAGACATCTCCGAAGTTTTATCATTAAGCAAAAAATTCTGATAACTTTATTTATTTCGAAAAGGTAACAACTCTAGCAGTTGTTTCCTTTTAGGTCCCTGAGAAGTATATCGAATTAATAAAATCATCATCAAATACAAATAAATTTGATATCTACAACATTACAACTTCCGAAATTATTGATTTTAAAAATGGTTGGCCGCAATTTTACAAAAAAAAAAAAACTGTACTATCCAAAAGAAGTTTTAGAAAGCAAATTCCAAGGGAGCAAAGGGTTTCGTTTGCTGTAAGCAGCTATAACGAGTTTGTGTACAGTTCCGTCACCCCTGGAACTGTTAAGGTACGCCAATATATAGATAATCATATTAACGAAGAGGAATTTCATTTACTAAAGCATTTAACAAATTTCCCTTCTTTACCAAATTAAATGGATTTTCCTGCTTATTCTTCAAAAGTGTCAATTAATGCAAAAAAAAAAAAACTAGTCGACATCAAAAAGGTGATTCAGTATATTCCAGTAAAATATACACAATTTTACGAAGATTTATTTTTGTGGCCCACAAATAATGAAAATACCGACCAAGATTTTTAAATTGTCTTCAGAAATAAAAATAGTCCAAAATTTTATCAAAAATGACATTTATTGCATATTATACTTGTGTTTTTAGTATATTCTTATTTTTGTAAGGTTTTTTCATATTTTTAAATAAAAAAACAAGTCATAGTAACAAATTGTTTAACTTATTTCAACCTAACAAAGCTTCAACCTAGAAAAGGGAACATATCAAAATTTTTTTTTTTAATATTCAGTACAAAACTAATTTATTAAAATAATGATTAACACAAATTAATATTACCTGAAGATAGCTAAAAAGAAACACAGAAGAAATAATTTAATACAATTTTTAATTTTTTTCAAAAATCAGTTTTTTTAGTCCCCTGAAGAATTACATTTTTTGGAAATAATACCTTTTCGAAATAATTGTTTCAATTAATTTTGACAATTTGTTTGTAACTAACTTCATAATGTTAAAGACATCACATATATACATACATTCGACAGAAATTATATATATATATATATATATATATATATATATATATATATATATAGATAGATAGATAGATTAATTACCATATATTTATTATTTTTTCAAATTAATTCAGTACTTTTCAGGTTAGTTTTTTTTATTTTGATATTCAATTTATGTACAACATAAAATGGCAAAATAGAGAATATAATATATAATATATTCGATAATTTGATTTTTGATTAATATCTTTTTCATAAATAATCATAATTCATTTATTTCCTTATTATACTTAATAATAATAATAATAATAGAGATATTATTAGTAAAAAAAATAATAATGGGAAGCATATTATATTTCGATATTGTTTAAATAAATGTTTTTTTTGGGAATATGATTATAAATAATACTTTAATTTGATTTTTTTTTTTGAAGGCTATGTTGAATTCTGGTTTGCCTTAGGCAAACTGACAAATGTACAGACAGACAGGCGGCGAACGAGATAATAGTGGCACGAATGGCGTGAGAGATGGCATACCACTCACTTTACTTCACCCATTCAACCAAGAAAGAATGAAAGGAAGAATATTATAAATCGTTGTTTTGCTGTTGTTATTATTGTTTTTTTTTCAATAGAAATATGAAAATTGTTACTGTTTGTGTCGCTTCAGGTGATCATCTCTCTTTAATTTTTCCCAATTGGTGAATTTTTTTTTTTTTAAAGGTGCAAAATAAGAAATTCTTTTGCTCAATTTTGATTTCAAAGAATACATAACTTTTTGTTGATGTTGATGTTGTTGTTGTTATACATCTCTCTATCCTATGGGAGGTAGGATTTGTTAACCGCTCGAAGGTGTTTCACTTTCCATTCAAATTGAATGTGAATTCGTTATCGTTTGTTATCGTTATCGCCTTCGAGCTTAGTTTATCGACTCCTTTGACGAATAACTATAATAATATCCGACAACAACACCCGTTAGATAGAACAACAACCTTCATTTTTACATATTCAAATCAAATTCACTTCATATCTAATGAATGATTGATTATATATTACCAATATCTACCTCTGATTACATATTACATTACAATTCAATTTATTCCCATACCAAACAACAATTTCTAGTCAAATTATTTAGCTATCAATCAAGAAATAAAAAAAAATATTTATTACAAAATAGATAGAAAATAATTAGTTTATTTATTTACTGAAATAAGAAACAATGTAAATAATTACCTATAATCAGGGTGACCATAATTTCGAAAACACCAAACCGGGACATTTGTAAAAAATTTTACCTTTTTTTTAAGAGCCATATTGAATGAAAAATCGAAAAAAATTTAAGTAAAAAGAAATCTTTTTAAAAAACACACTTTAATTAAAATTGCACTAAAAAGTAAAAAATAAAATCACTGTAAAGTGTGTGCGCTCAAATTATAATAACACCAAATGGAAGCAAATGTTTTAAGGTGTGCGCTCAAATTATAATAACACCAAATGGAAGCAAATGTTTTACGGTGTTATTATAATTTGAGCGCACACACTTTACAGTGATTTTATTTTTTACTTTTTAGTGCAATTTTAATTAAAGTGTGTTTTTTAAAAAGATTTCTTTTTACTTAAATTTATTTTATACTTTTTAGTCGTGTTCAGCGCCTCTAGAACTGCTATCACCATCTATGATTGAAATAGTGAACTATTCCATATTCCGCATATGAAAGTTTAGTTAATTAATTACCACTAATAGATAAATAATTCAGTGGATTTTTCAATTGATTCGTGTATTATTAGCAGGAGCAAGCGCGTATGCAAAATTTCAAGTTGATTGAATGACGGGAAGTTGTTGAAATATCGATTATAAAATGCCGCGGACAACCCGCGTACAAACAAACGGACAACCGGACTACCGGACAGTGTGAGTTAAATAAAGTGTATTAATAATAAGAGCCAAACTGATTGTAAGAAAACGTTCGTCGGACCTAAATATGTAAAAACCGGGACAATAGACTGTCCCGAAGACATTATTCGGGACGCCGGGACAGAGCACCGGAAAACCAGGACGTTTGGTCACCCTACCTATAATAGATAAATATTAGGAGTATAATTTTAATTAAATCGATAATTAATGGGAAAAAAAAATATTTATTTTCTATTAATTAATTTATTATTATATTTATTATATTTATCGGTGGAATAAATTTATTTATTTTTAAAAACAAAAATAATAATAAATTTTTATTTCGATTTTTAAATTGTATAAATATATATATACATATATATAATTATAAATCTATAAACATAAATGGCTTTAATGAAGTAAGGTGGATTAATTAGGTATGGTGTTGTGTGAACAGGTGAGAGAGAAGAAGAGGAGAAGGGTGATGTTAAAGCTGAACAGATTAACCTGTCTAATGACCTCTTAAATCCGCCAAAAGACCACCGGCATTGCTAAAAAAAAAGTTAACTGTATTTCATATATTCATAGAGGAGCCACTATCATTATCCGTTTCTATTGCTGATTAGTTATCTTTATCACAAATTTTTATATTTTTTTTTTTTATTTTTCAAGTTTTCATTCTAATTTCAACTAGATAATTTTTGAATAAATAAATTAATATTAATAATAATAACAAATAAATGAACAAAATTACCTGATTAAAAATAATTCCGGTTAACAAAATAAATTGTTTATAAATTAAAAGTAACTGGTAAACACTCAGTAGAAATATGTTAACTACAATATTTCAATTTTTAATACTTTTGTTATTTATTCAAATGTGATTAACAACTATAATTAATTAAAATGATTCTTAGTGATACTTTAAAATCTTGACAGATCTATAAATTTAAAGAAAAAATCATTATTGGTCCTATTTATTGGAAAATAAATAAATACATAAATATAATTATTGCTGGTAGATAAATTTAGAAAGATATAAGTATAGAATTCAAAGAGAGAATCCAATACCATATGATGAGTAGAAGAATAAAAGGGCTGAATCTCCCCTTCAACAATAAATCGAAGCAATTGAAGAAAAGTATATATATATATATATATATATATATATATATATATATAATATAAAAAAAAGAAAAAAAACTAAAAGTAATAGATGTGCTATAAATAAATTATACATTTAATAAAAAAACAAAAAAAAAATACTAATTATATATATATAATAGGTTGGGGAAAAAGAAATCCATTATTTTTACGTGAACTTCAAGACTTTATTTAACATGTTTTGCATTGTCCAATTTAGGTCAAATATGCACCATTTTGTTCTATAATTTGTTGCCATTTTAATGGTAGCTTCATTATGCCTCTCTCATAAAAGTCTTGGTCCTTATTAGCGAAAAACTCCAGCAATTGATTTTCACACTCTTCCCTTGATGCCAATTTCTTATCACTAAAAAAGTTTTGCAATGCAAGAAAAAGATGGTAATCGCTTGGTGCGAGGTCCGGACTGTATGGTGGATGCATAAAAACTTCCCAACCAAGCTCCCGGAGTTTCTGACGAGTCACTATAGAAGTGTGTGGCCTGGCGTTGTCCTGATGGAACACGACACCTCTTCTATTGGCCAATTCTGGCCGTTTCTGGTCAATTGCTCGCTTCAGACGGTCCAGTTGTTGACAATAGATGTCTGAATTTAATGTTTGGCCATATGGAAGCAACTCGTAATAAATGATTCCTTTCCAATCCCACCAAACGCAAAGCAGAACCTTCCTGGCCGTTAGTCCCGGTTTGGCCACCGTCTGAGCTGCTTCACCGCGCTTTGACCACGATCGCTTTCGCATAATGTTGTCGTATGTGACCCATTTCTCATCCCCAGTCACCATCCGTTTAAGAAATGGGTTGATGGAAATTCGATCCATCATGTTTTTTGGTGTTAATTGGTGTGGCACCCAAACATCAAGCTTTTTTTTAAACCCAGCTTTGTGCAAATGGTTTAAAACTGTTTTGTGGTCGATCTTTAACTCCTGGGCGATGCTACGACTACTAACATGCCGGTCCACTTCGATGATTTCAGTGACTTTGTCGACATTTTCGACGACGGGCCTGCCTGTGCGAGGGGCATCCTTAACGTCAAAAATACCCGAACGGAATCGACGAAACCAAAATTGCGCGTAATTAGCTGTTACAGTATCGGGACCAAAAACACTATTCACATTTTCAGCCGCCTGACTTGCATTTTCGCCCTTATCAAAGAAAAACTGTAAAATGTACCGAATTTTCTCTTTGTTGACTTCCATCTTTAACGCCGTGTAACTCAGAACTGAATGGACAAAACAAAAAACTGCAAACGAATTCTTTTAGTGCGAACTGTTACCTTGACAACCAGCATTGTTTGATCGATAATTTACGAGATATCGATCACTACAGCCATCTACCGAAAAAATAATGGATTACTTTTTCCCCAACCTAATATATAAGGCGTCACTGGGTGGGAGGCTAGCGTCGCTGTCTCACATTCACGTGGTCCCGGGTTCAAGTTCCGGGTCTGGCAAGGGAATTTCTCTAGCTGGGGTCTATGGGACGGAGTCAACGCAGCCTCCGTGATCAACTATGGGAAGCTACTTGATAAAAAGTAGCGCCTCCGATCAAGAAAATCAAGGAAAAGGTTGATAGCTCTCGTTCTACTGATCATAGGACACCTAGTTGATATAACCTACTTGAAAGGCGTTGTCCTTGCGTAGGACGAGCAAAAGTCATATATATATATATATATAATATGAGGTTTAACCCAAACACTTATACATCAATATCTCTTTTGCGTTTTTTCGAAATTGCCTCGCTTTTTAATTAGTACTAATTTTCACTGTGAGTCGTAAAATTATCGCAAAATGTTTTGGGTTCGAGTTTTTAATTTTTTTTTTTTTTAAATTATTTAAATTTTTTTTTTCTGAAAATGATATCCCAGAATGTATATCAACGTTTTATGTTTTGTGGAAAATTAAGTGGAATGTTAAATGAAAAATTAATTACAGTGTGTAATAATACAATATTTAAAAAAATTTATGTTTAGTAGTGAGATCATCGCAAATTTTGTAAATAGTACTTTGTAATTTAGTTATTTATTTATTATTATTTATTTTATTTAATTTATTTATTAATTTTAAATTATTTTTAAATAGATATTAATTATATATTGAATTGCTCGTTTCATTTACACGTATAAATTCAATAATAATATGTTTACCATTGAACCAATTTTTTGTGAAAGTCGACTTACGACAACAGCCACTATGGACTCATCAGACAGTGATTTATTTTAATTTTGTTTTTCATTAATTAATTAAATAGTTTAATTTATTTTAATTGAAAATACGTTTTTTTAGTTCTAAGTTATTATTAACTTACTCTTATTTATTCGATTATCAAATTATCATTCAATTGTTCATTACAAGATCACCATTCAACGAATTTTAATTTAATAAGTAAAATAAAAAAAAATAAAAAATAATTAAATAGCATTCAAGAAAAATATTTTATCTAGAAATTTAAAATAAAATAAAGTATGAAATAGTAAGTAAAAGTATAAAAACATTTACTTTCTTTTAAAAGAAAAAAAAATGAAAGAAAGTAAAAGGATAAAAGATGTACTATTAAAAGAAAATATACATTTAAAAAAAAACAAACTAAAAATATTAGTTTATTTATATATTCATAAAAAAATAAATAAATAAAATTGCATGTCTAATAGACGGACACACAATAAAAACAGTCTAAATCGACTTTCTTCAATTGATAGTTTAACAAAATAAAAAATTAAAAATTAAAAAAATATAACACCAAAAGAACGAATAATGAAATTTCGAAAATATATTTAAAATATTATTCTATAGCAGAAGATCATTAACATTTTTATAAGATAATATCAATTTAATATAAAATCAATCAAAAAATAAATTCTTATTTAATTTATAATGATATTAACTGATATTAATTATTATTAATTTATATTAATTTATAGCAGTGATTCTCAACCACTGTGCCGCGAGATTATCAAAATGTGCCACCAAATTATTATAAATAAGAAGAGGCTCTTAAACATTTCCGACTTTTTTCTAAATCTTTTCAATTTGGTTCTAAAAAAAAGGTAAACCGTTTTTGAGACCACTTTTTTTTTCAACACATCTTTCTCTTTGTGTGCCGCCAAATTTTTAAACCGTTAAAAGTGTGCCGCGGTAAAAAAAAAAGGTTGAGAATCAGTGATTTATAGAGATATTAACATTTTTTATTAAAATACTGTTCTTAAATGTGGATTTTTTTATTCAAATAAATTAATATAAAATTTAATTATTATAAATAATTTAGTTTGATAATTACCATATAAATTTCTAATATACATATAATTTATTTTATTTTCTCATATTAATATAATAGTTATATATATGTATATATACCTACTATATTGAGATTTTAAATGCTAGAAATCTTATTAAATTATTAGTATATAATAATAATAATAATAATTATAATAAAAATAATAATTTAATCGACATAAGGTAAGCAGAGTTAATTATCTATTTTGTAAAATAAATTATTTAAAAAAAAATACTTTACAATTCAATTTATTTTCTATTTAATTTCTATTCAATAGAATATCATGAAGAATTATTATATTCATATTTATTTTAATGTTTCGATAATAATTCAAGTGTATATTTCCAACATGTTTAAACGATTTATTTCCGAGAAAGGGAAATTCTCTCCCACGCTCTTTTTAACAGTCCAATTTCCTGTTCATATTGAAATAACAGGCAATAATAAAGAAGGCCTATATGCGATAGTGAGAGAGAAAAGGAGAGGGTGGAGTTCAATGAGAAAAATATAAATTAAAAATACTTTTTTTATTATAATACCATCATATACGAATATATTAATAAATAATATATATTACTATGCATTTAAAATAAAATCAATTAAATTATATTTAAGGTTATAAAAAATAACATATACTAGTGTGAAAGCATCAATTAACTATTATTTATTGAAATAAAGTAAAATAAAAATAGTACTCAAATGTAATAAATAAATAATAAGTATGTATATACATAATTCATTTTAATATGATAATTTATAAATATTATTATTTATTTTTTATTTTTTTAGGCCAGTAGTTTTCAAATTAGAAGGTACGCCTCCATGGTGACTAGTTTTAGAAGGGGGGGGGGGTGGCATGAACCATAGAAAAGGAAAATTGATAGAATTATCATGTGATACCAAATTAAAACAGAAGTTAGAAATTTTAACCTTAATTCATTGTGGATGAATTTCAGCATTTCAACGGATAGAATAAAGCATTCAGTTCTTTTTTTTTGTTTAAATTTTTTATTATTTAAAATATATAAAAAAACCTCTGACTTTGTACGTCCTACGCGTCCTATCAAGTCGGTTATATAAATTATGATCAGTAGAACGGGTCCTATCTACCTTTGTCTTGATTTTCTTGAACGGAGGCGCTACTTTTTATCAAGTAGCTTCTCAATGTGTTCCCGAAGCTGGGTTGACTCCAAACCATAGACGCCAGATAGAGAAATTCCCTTGCCAGGTCTGGGACTTGAACCCGGGACCACGAGTATTTGAGGCAGCTGCTCTAGCTCCCATCCTGTGGCGCTTTTATTTAAAATATTTGTTTGTATTAAATAAAACAAATAAAAGATAGGAAGGCCAGGAAAAATTTTTTCGGGGAGACGTACTTAAATAAAGATTGAAAACAGCTGATTTAGAAGGGGGGGGGGTGATTTATATCACCTTTACAAGTATCAGTCTTTTCTATTTGTGATGTTTGTTAATACTGAACCTTTCTATGTAGTGATTATTGATGTTAATGTGGTTTCAGAAGCACATTGCGCTTGATTTCGCTACCCTGAATGAAAGTACTTTACAGTTCTAATTACTCTATTTAATAATACATCAGATTATTTGGCTTGTCAAACAAAATGAATGGTATGAAGCGTTTGTGTAATTATAGTTTCTTACTCTCAAATATCGAAAAATAGAATTTTGACGAAATAAAATAATTATAAATCATTATATGTGTTTTGTGCAAAATACATTTAAAAATAATATGATTTTTTCTTTATCTTCTGTTTCTCTCGAACTTGTTCTAAATATTAAACCCGAGGGAGAGTTATAAATGCATCATCGTTTCTGTCAACTAAAATCCTTTAATTAATTAATATACCTAAATTGGAACAATTTGCTTCTTTTATTTTATTTTTTTTATTTAACACCATTTAAAAAAGACAAGCATGAATTTAAAAAAAAAAAAAATTAAAAAGTGATTTCTGTGTTGTAAATTCTCAATTCAACATAGGACGATGTCTTCCGGTTCAATTTGAAACTTGGTTGAAAAATTGAAATAGACCAAGGAATCTAAAAAAATTTTGAGATACATCACTTCTCTAAGGCAACGGTCGGGGAACTTTTTTAATCATTACCCCAAAATATTTTGTGTAAGATGATATTATCCCAAGGTGAAGAACAAAAAAAAACGAAATCGACTTTTTAGCATCTTTCCTATTATAGCTGCTCATTATAATTTTGAAAAGAAAACAATAACTAAAAATTTAATTTGTAAAAATATTTTTACTCCCAAAAATTCCATTTTTACCCTATTTAGGGTAAATTATCCCGGTTTCCCGACCGCTGCTCTAAAGTTCAATAGTCGACCGACACACATAAACGAAAAAAAAACAACAGAGGTTAACGGATAATAGATTGACAGTAGCAATGATGCATTGATATTTGCCCCACCGGGTATTCAAAATGACTTAGCAACTTGCCCTCGTGTATATTTATATAATTTATTCATAATTGCTTTTTATCTTTTATTACTGACATAATTAAATGTGATAAGATCACCTGAATCTTAATGGAAAATTATATAAAAATAGATTATAATGTGAAGGTGTCTTTTCCAAATAAAATAATTTAAAAAAAAAAAATCAATAAAAATGAATGAAATTATAAAAAAGTATCAAAATTTCGAAAAAAAATTTTACTCTATAAGATAATATAAATATAAGTTAATTGATTAGTACATATTAAAATTAATTAAAATTTAATCGCTCGGTCATTAAAAAAAATTATTCTTTATTATCGAGTTTGGCTGGTAATATTAGTATATACCTGGTTCACCGATTTGTCGTTCAAATAATTTAAAAGAACATAAATTAAAAAAATATAGTCATAAAACATACAGCTTTTAAACGTATGTATTCATGCAATGAAAGACAGAAAAGTATGGCCTGTGGATATAACATAATATATATTTCGTAATTTGATTTTATTTATATTTATATTATTTACTTAAATTTCCTATTTTAAATTAAGAAAAAACTAATAAAGATGATTTTAGTTTAATATGATAGAATATGTGATTTTATTAGAAATAAATAGGATAACTGAAAGTTACAATGGAATTAATGGATATTATTTTAATTACGAATTTTTATATAATTTACATAACTTTCAAATATATACTATATATAAATATAATTAAAAACAAAATTATTATATATAAGAAAATAATCATCCTTTTAATATAAGAAAAAAAAAAATAAGAAATGGCTTCTTAAAGGGGTTGTAATTAAAAGATATGCCATCATTTTAAATGGATGATAGATAAATTATGAAGATGAGATGACAGAGAGGAATGAAAATATAGGATAATTAGAGAAGAGAAAGTTGTACTTTCTAATTTTCATTATTATAATTTTTTTTGTAACACCGATATAATAATTAATCAAAATAAAATAAAAAAAAAACATACACTTATTGTCATCCAAGTGGTAAGTAATTGATTAATCATCAATTCATAAATTATTTGTTGATTAGCATTCCTGTTAATATTAAATACAAAAGAATACCTCTTTCCAATGAAAATGATGCTTCATATAATTAAAAAAATTGTTTTGCTTATTGCATTCATCAAATCTCAATAGATACTAAATAATTAATTATGAAATTTTTCAAGAAATTTAAAACAATATAAATATGAAAAACAGATAAATTTAAAATTTTTGTTTATAAGAGAAAATCTATAAAACTATTTTTTTAGTTTTTATTTTAAGACAAAAGTTAAGATTATAGATTTAAAAAAAATACTATACTAAGTCGAACAATTCAATAATAATAATAACTTAAATTTTAAACCCAAATTGTATAAATTTTCCCAGGGTTGTTGACGAATTGATTAAATATAAAAAAGAAAATCTCTAAATTTTAATTGAAAGTAGATTTTTATTCTGAGCTATATGAATTGAAATGTTGAATCGTGACATGAATTCATAAATTTTTTTTCATTATATATTATAATTATATTCTTATAAATTCATAATTATTTATCAGTTTAATAATTAAGAATAGACTTGAAATAGCATATATCTGTCGAGGTGTCTAGGGATTTAGTTTTATAATCATAAATATAGAAGAAAATCAATTATGAACTTATTTCTATTGTAATTTTTCCCATAGGAAGTATTTGTATTTTTAGAATGTTGTAGTTGTAGCATTTTTGTTTGTTAATAGCACATAAAATGTGTATTCTTTTTTAAACTCATAAATAAATTGATAACCCACTATATCCTTTATACTGTAATATTAATTCATCTAAATAATTAACAATTCTACTGCTTTGAAAGAAAAGAAAACACATTATTTATTATTCTGATTAATAAAACAAAAACAAGATTTATATTTAATGCGATAAATTTCAAAGAATATTATATAAGTATAAAAAACAAAATAAAAACAATAAAAACTAAATACACAATGTCTGATATTGTAGAGGTAAATAAACTACTTGAAGACAGAAAATGAAGTGAGAAAGAGAGAGGGAGAGAGAAGTCCAGCTGAGGGGGATGGATGGATGTTGCTTGCTATTTGAAGGACATCCAGACAACAGACAATGAACTGAGAGGACAACATCAATCTATCCACAGACAGACAGACAGACAAGAGATGAGCTATGAAAAATAAAAATAAATTACTTCAGAAAAGTTAAGAATATAAAAAAAAAAAAAAAAAAAAAAAATATAAATAAATATAAAAATTAAATTCATTGCATTAGAACAAAAAATCTGGAATGTCTCCACTCGACTATCTCGCAATTTGAATTTGAATTTGACATATAATATATTTAAATTGAATTTAATTAATTAAATTATAAATTAAAATTAACAAATAATATTTATGGCACGACGTCACGTGCTGGCGAATGATTTGCAGTGTTAAAAAATTAATTCCGGTACTTCTGAAATTCTATATATATACTAGCTGCTCCGAGCGCCTTCGGCGCTCTCCACACCTAAACGGGGGCTCCGCCCCCTGTACCCCCTATTCTGAGCTATAACCATCTAACTCCTACCCTGTTCCATCTCTCTCACGTTCCTTCCTACATTGTTCACCCTGTTCATAATTGGTCTTCCAAACGGACGTTTTCCAATCGAACTCCCCACCAATAAATTTTTCCTCTCCCATTCTAGCCATGTGCCCTGCCGATCCCAGCCTTCTCTATTTTATGACCTATATCTAGAGATGCATAGAGGTCATGCAATTCCTTGTTATGCAGTCTCCGCTATTCCCCGGTGTCCTCATCTCTCTAATATTAAAAAATATATATTAAAATCTTACGTGAAAATCCAATTATGAGATCAATTTTTCTTAATTAAAATGATTTACTCACATAATCTTAAAAATAAATAGTATTAAATTATAGCCGTAATGTGAATGTTTTCAAAATTTAATAAAATAAAATTTAATAATAAAATTTTATTTAATAAAATTAATTTAATAAAATCAAATAATTTAATAAAATCTATATATATAAAAGGCAATGTCTGTGTGTGTGTGTGTCTGTCTGTCTGTCTATAGACTCAAAAACTACCCGTCCGATTACGGTGAAACTTTCAGGAATTGTTGTGGGCATACCAAGGAAGGTTTTAGTGTAGTTAAATCCAAAATTAATTTATCCAAAATTAATTTAATTAGTAATATATTGCTAAAAATCTGTAGTGTCACAAAACTATAGACAGATGGCGCTACATATAATTTTCAAAATTCAAATATTTTAAATTTTTTTTAAACTTAATATTTCTAACTTTATATTACAATACAATAATGAGACGGAATTGTTGTGTGTTAAATTAGATTTTATAAATTGAAAACCATTAGTTATACTCTTAAGTTATTTAGTTTTATTGATCACATATCTGGAAAAAATCATCTTCATTAGTTTTTTTATATTTAAATGTATATATGTGACCTCACAGTTACCGCCTTTTAGATATATATCTATTTCTTCTTAAAATAAAATTAAAAATATTTATATTATATTTATATATATGTAAAATAATAATTATATTATTTTAATATTCCTATAAGTTGGTATCACAATTTATTATTATTATGAATTATTTATAAGTAATTAATATTATTAATTGGTATTAATAAATAAATAATATTAATTATATTAACTTAATATTTCTAACTTTGTATTACAATAATGAGACGGAATTGTTGTGTGTTAAATTAGATTTAATTAAAGATTGAATTTAGAATAATTAAAAGGGTTATTGAAACCGCGTATGCTGATTAGGGAATGACAAGATTGAATAGGTTCAATTAAAAAATGCTTATATAAAATTATAACTAAAAATGATTTATTTAATAAAACTATAAGAATTTAAATTACAATTTAATTAATTTTTTGTGAATAAATAAACATATATAAAAAACTATATATAAAATTTGAATTTTCATTTATTCATTCATTTAAAATTATTTTCCGATTGTTCCTTTAAAATAACCCCTCTTAGGGGGTCGGAAGGGGAGGCAACATAAGGGAATTTTCTTTCACTTTGTTATTGGGAAAAACCAGGGGGGGGACAGTCTTACCAGGAAAAACCCAAATTGTCAGCGTCCACTCTGGGGTTTTAAACAGTTTTAAAGGAAATGTTAATTATAAGTTCATTTCTCAACGAGTTGTAACTTTAAATTATTTTTATTAATGTTAATTATAAGTTAATTTCTCAACGAGTTGTATCTTTAAATTATTTTTATTAATTTAATTAATTATAATTAATTTATAGCCAATAATAGTTTATTATAGCTAATAATTTTTTTAATTTTTAGTGTAATTTGCACGATCATTATTTATAAAAAAAAAAAAACACATTTTGCAATTTCCCAGAAAGGCTGTTTTTGAGATGTAAGTATAAGTTAGTTTTATGAATAAAAAATATTTATTTTAATAATATTTTAGAATCAAATTACGAAATTAATAATATGGGACAGGGTAGGATTTGGTTGTAGATCAGGATAGGGACTCTTAGAGAAAAGTGGATTCTGCGGCTAAGAACTTTCGAAAACTGTATAGACACAGAGTTAGATAAATATAACATATGCAATAATAATATATAATTAATTTACTGATTAAATTAAAATATATATTTTCTAAGAAAACAAATATATGTCTTATCTACTTATACTGATTGAAACAAAATGGATGAAAACCTTTTACATACAGACTTTCAACCAAATACTACACTCGGGGGTACAGGGGGCGGAGCCCCCGTCTAGATGTGAAGAGCGCCTGGAAGGCGCTCTGATCAGCTAGTATTAAAATAAAAATTAATAAATTTGTAAAAAAAAAATATATAATACTTAAAAAAAAAATGTACTTTTGCGAGATTCTAACTAAGAGTGCAAAGTCATAAAATAACGCCTTAGACCAGAGGTTCTTAAACTGTGGTCCGCGGACCCCTGGGGGTCCGCGAAGCCTTTACTGGGGGTCCGCAAAGCCATCGTACAGGTGCACGAGAAAATGATGAGTCAGTTAAAACTTTATTTAATATAAAAGGAGCGATGGCATGGCTTTGTGAGGAAACAGAGATCAAATACCAAAATTCAACGAAATGTGCAAGAAAACTATTGCTACCGTTTCCATCTTCATATTTAGCTGAATTTTCTTTCTTCAATATTATAATTTCTAATAAAATGTGTTCTACAATATGCAAAAAAATCGTTATTCACCAATCACTGTTAGAAATATTCAACATATATCCTTGTTCTTATGAGATCGTAAGCCAGAAATTAACTAATAAAATGACGTAAAGTACCTAAAGTTAGGATGGGGTCCGTCAAAAAAAAATTTCTCCAAGTGGGGGTCCGCGGAGTACATAAGTTTAAGAACCTCTGCCTTAGACCGTCGACCCATGAAACACTTTGTTTGCAAGTCCTCTATTAGAATATATAGACATGTCAAATTTTCGCCACCAGCGCCTCTATGATCTAGTATGGTAACTAAACTATTTTTAATTAATTAGCATCTCCTGGACACACCTTACCAATTAGCGGTTTTATAAAGGAAGTCTGACATGCCCTGAGACCTACTGAATATACATAAAAAATTTCATAAGAATCGGTCCAGCCGTTTCGGACGAGTATTCTTTCAAAATTTTGTGACACGAGAATTTTATATATAAGATATTTAATCATGGGAAAAACTATCAAACATATATCTTTATTTTTTCGGCCACTTTAAAGGAAAAAAAAAATCAAAACGTTGTAGGTAAAGACCCTCTTTCGGATGAGCTACATTTCTCAAAATTTGAGAGAAAACAACAAATTTTGAATAACGCCCGTGTACCAAATTTCCTTATTTTAGCTCGTTTTTGCTTAATCTTGTCTACACACACACACACCTATACATACATACACACACAAAATGACTCAGGGTATAAAACGTATAAAAACATCAAAATCGCGAAATCAAAAATAGTAGTAGTAAAAAAAAAGATTAAAAAATGAATCTTAAACTTTAAATCTAGAAAATAAAAGACGTTTAAAAATCCTTCGAATACGACCCCCACATATAAACAATTCAATAATACAATTTAGCAAACTCAGCGTTTATATAAGAAATATCATTAATATATTGATTAAATATTAAATTAGTTATCATATAATGAGAGAGATATGATTTGATCAATGTATGTACCATTTTAAGCATCTTATTACTTTAATATTGATGGATGATTTACTTCCAGTACCGTCCATAAATTTTTTTATACCTGTGTTAGATGCATTCTGACGATTGCGACATAAAAGTGCCGAGACTGCACCTTCCCCACGTTTTTATTAGCAAGTTTTTATGTTTTTCATCATCATTGAATGACTACCATCTATCCATTTAACGAATAACGAGAACCATATATTTTCTTTATACCCACACACAATCAATAAATTCAGACAACTCATATTTTTATTTAAAATCTGGACAAATTCATTTCGAATGACACATACTAAATAAGTTAACCTGTGGCCAGGTCCGAACCGACCGACGGTTTGAAATAAATTAATTTCCAGCTACAGAAACAATTTCAAATAATTTTAATATATCTATTAATGTAATAAAAAACTGATATGGATATAACATAAATATTTTTAATTTTATTTTATTTATAATATATAAGGAGGTGCTGGCTGTAACGTCATGAATGGCTGGATGACGTCATATAATTTTAATTAAGAAAAAACTAATAAAGATGATTTTTCTCGAGTATAAAACCAATGCAAAGTGAATGATTCGTGATGATATGTAAAAAATCTCCTCATGTTGAAAGTTGGTGTGAAAATAACCCTTCCCTTCCTATCGTCGATCGCTAATACTACCACTTCCGGTTTCCGGATTTGCACCATAAGTTGATCAATTCATCCCACTGATGCATTAAGTAAATATACCAAATTTCATCAAAATCCGTTGAGCCGTTCAGACTGTACACATCTATACGGACGGACGGAAAGATGGACGGACGGACGGACAGACATCATGCTAAAAATACTTTTTTCTGTTAAGAAAATGCATGATTCGTGGAGATATGTAAAAATCTCCACATGTGAAATTTGGTGTGAAAACAATACCTCCCTTACTATCGTCGGTCGGTAAAAAATGGCTTCATTTCATTCATGGTCTTATCTTCTTTTTTAAATATCATTTGTTTAATATGAAAAACTAATTAGTTTATTATTTTACTGGACGATATATAATTATATGAAACAATACCTAAGAATATTCAGAGTCGTGTTAAGGAGGGAGGACGAAGGGCGCCATAGTTTAGTGGGTGCCAAATCCTATACTGTAGAAACATTTATGGATTTAAAAAAATATTTCTATTTAGGTTTTTATTTTTTATTGATAGTATTTTAAATCATTGGGAAGATGGGGGGGGGGGGCTTGATTTTAGTCCCAGGTTCAGTTTTGTTTTGACATGGTCCTGTAAATATTATTCTTTTTTTACAACATATAATAAATATTAACTAATTTATCTAAACAAATAGAATTATTCAATTTTTATAAGTAAATAAAGAATTTATATATAATATAAATATAAATATATATATATATATATATATATATATATATATAATGAAGTGTAAAAATCCTTTCTAAATTATCTCAATCCATCAGTAAAAGTGAGAGAGAGAGAGAGAGAAAAAAATGTAATCTTCTTCATATCTATTTCGTAAATATATAGACTTTTACTTTTTCGTTAGTTATTTGAATATATAAGAGTATATATTTTTTTAAAATGTCATAAAACAAACAAATCAGTTTAAAAATCTGTTCATTTTTCTTTTGTTGTAAGTTGTTATTTCAGTTTTATTTATTTCTAAACTTTTTTTTAATATCTACCAGTCATTCTCATGAATAAAGAAAGTTTAAATGTAATAATAATAATAAAAAAATAATAATAATAATAATAATATCTAGTAAATACACAGGGATGGGATGTAAATATAAATAAGATGAATCGTTTCGATTTCTACTACATATATAATAATAATATGTTAAGTTAAAATGATGATATTTGGATAATAATTTCTCTAATCCTATAATCATTTATTGTTCATTCAAAAAATCAACTAGTTACATAATTTTGATATATTGTATTATTTATAACGCCCATTTACTTTTTGTTATTCTATTAAATAAATAATCAAAACAATGATGAACTATTGAATTGATGATAATAATAATTTTGTATAGAACTCTCTAATAAATCATTGGCCCTTAATTAGTATACGTGGTCTGTTTAAAAGAAAAGATGAATTTTGAATTTTCGTGGGCTGTGTACATTCGATTATCAATTTTTTTTTTGTTATGTTGGTACACATATATTTCTCATATGTTGATAAGTCATTTTGGATTAGTAGTTTGTTTTTGACACCTGAAAAAGTTAGTCACGTTTTTGTGTGTCTTCGATATTTTACTTAAAAAATATTGTATCAAAGAATCTGTATTAAATTTTGCGTTAAAAATGGAAAACGTCCTCCAACCCACTTTAAAATGTTGACTGTGGCATTCGGCGAGTCTAATAAATGATATAACATAGGGGAAGAGATTCTTTGCAATTAAAATAAGTTGACCTCTGGCCAGGTCCGAACCGACCGACGGTTTGAAATAAATTAATTTCCAGCTACAGAAGCAATTTCAAATAATTTTAAGATATCTATTAATGTAATAAAAAACAGATATGGATATAACATAAATATTTTTAATTTTATTTTATTTATAATATATATATGTAAGACCAGGCTGTGACGTCATGAATGGCTGGATGACGTCATCTAATTTTAAATTAAGAAAAAAACTAATAAAGATGATTTTTCTCGAGAATAAAACCACCACAAAGTGATTCGTGGTGATATGTAAAAAATCTCCTCATGTGAAATTTGGTGCGAAAATAACCCTTACCTTCCTATCGTCGATCGCTAATTCTACCACTTCCGGTTTCCGGATTTGCACCAAAAGTTGATCAATTCATCCCACTGATGCATTAAGTAAATATACCAAATTTCATCAAAATCCGTTGAGCCGTTCAGGCTGTACACATCTATACAGACAGACGGACGGACGGACAGACATCATGCTAAAAATACTTTTTTCTGTTAAGAAAATGCATGATTCGTGGAGATATGTAAAAATCTCCACATGTGAAATTTGGTGTGCAAACAATACCTCCTTTACCATCGTCGGTCGGTAAAAAGGAATCCACTGGCAAAGTTTCATTCAAATCCCTTAAGCTTCCCGGTTTGTAAACAATTACCCATATGTAATAAGATCAGAGTGCATAATCAAAATTATTTAATAGATTTTTTTATTTCAGGATCCCAAAGCATATAATGATATTCCAACATAAATCTAAATACCCAACATGTATCTCACCTTCACCCTTATCTCACTCTTCCTAACTTAGTCTGGAAAATAAAAATATCATCAATAAATTATAATCCAAATTCTTCTATTCATCCCTATGTTTATATATATGCATATATATTTACAATTCTATTCCCCTCTAGTTTTTTTTCTTCACATATTCAGATTTCCTCTTAGGGTTATTTGGATTTAAAATATCCCCTCATCCTCACCTATTTCCAAACCGAAAAAAGGACACATGATAAATTTATTATATTTTTATGATAATATCTTCAGTAATTTAAATCCTTAACTGAACGTTCCGGTGTAGGTATTTATAACAGGTGTCAACGGGATGAAATAATTCATTTAGTAAAGAAAAAAAAATTATATATATATATATATATATGTTTTTAAAAATATTAAAGATTGATATAGACCTGTGAAATTATTACTGTATTTTTTACTTTATAATATATATTCATTTTAAAAGTATATAAAGTACAGGAATCTCTAAATAAATGCATAAAAAAAACCTTATAATTATTATTTTGACAATCAGACTTTGTGGTCATATTTATTATAAAAGATAATAAAGTCAATTAGATAATTTGTGAAGAATATATACAGTGTTCTTATTTATGAAACAATTTTAACCCAATTGAATTCAGGTAATCTTCACGTTTAATTATAAAATTTGGTTATAAACCGTTATATACAGTTTGAACGGAATTTCGTTAACATACTTGTTACTAGACATTCCATACAAATCAACTCAAAATGAATGTTTTAGTCTCTTATAGTTAATTAGTTATGAATTTAAATATTAAATATTATAAATGGAAATTTTAATGCTTAAGAAAATGGTTATATTTTTTTTATGTTTGAAACTAAAAACTCAATAGTCATTGTTTATTTACTAAAGAATAAACCTACTTGAATAAAAAAATAACATATTTAGATATATTATATATTATTATGACATTATGGATTTTATATTAAAATATTTTATATGTATATTGATATTTTAATTGCTAAATAATTTGTATATTTTAATAAATTAATTTAATGTAATTAACATAAGAACTTTATGTAGACATAGGTAGTTATTAATTGATGAAACAAAAAATTACAAATATTTTAAAAACGACCTAACTTACTAATTAATTAATATTCATTAATTGCCTCCTAAGATTTGTGAATATATATTAAAGTCTCTTCTGCATAGTTTACAAGATAAAAATGATTAAAATTTGACAGATAAACTTGTTAAGAATGAGCATCAATTTAGTAATATTTTTTTGACTAATCACTCACTTAATCACTAATTTTCGGTTCGGTTTTTGGATATAGAAAAAATTATTTAATTAATTAATATTTTTAATTTCCATATATCCAAAAAACCTTAACTGAAAAAAAAAACCCGAAAATTAGTGAAGCCCTCTGCTGTTCAAATTAATAAAACATGGTAGCGCTAAATAGAATATTAATTAATTTATATGCAAATTTTAATAATTATTATCTCGTAAACTAGAAGAGACCGAGAAATATTGCATAAGGAAAGTTTCTTTGGAATTAAAAAAGGAATTCACTGGCAAAGTTTTCTCCAATTATCTAAATATGTTATTATACTTGATCTAATTAGAAAAGAGCATATATTTTTTTTTTATTTCAATTAATAGAAGAGATTAAGAGATGTAAAATGTATTTATTGTCTTCTCAATTTTGATACAAAATAAAATTAATTAATTTCATTTATTAAATTAATTGATTAGTAGTCAACAAGGACCAATAATTAACTATAAGTATATAATGAAAAATAAAACAATATATATTTCAAATAAATATTATCTAATTTGAATAGAAACATAGTATACTATTCTAATAATTATTCAAATTTATAAAAATTAATCTTTCATTTTTTACTTTTAATTTTATAAGCAATTTTTTCCATTAGTATCTTCATTAAATTTAAAATTTAAATAAAAAATTAAAGTAATTTGTGGACGCAATTCGTTTACATTTATTTACAAACTATTTAAAATTATAATTGGATTTTTTTTTAATAATTATTGGTCTTAAGAATAAATCTCCATTTTTAGTCTTTCTGAGAACTTAGCGAGGTTTAATTCCTCAAACTCAAGTTCTGCCTACCAGAAATAGTTAGATTTATAAAATTTAGTAATATAAATAAGAAAAATGTATTTATTTAATCTCTTATCTATTTATATTTTATTTGAATAATTATTAATTTATTAATTTATTTTTTTATATAATATAAAAAAAAAGAAAGTATCCAAAACATGAATGAATGAAAGAGTGGGTAGTTGTGATTTGGAAAGGTGTTTTAACTGCTAGTTCAGCAATGTTGCAGTGGCAGGTTGCGTAAACTATCGTTGGATAGGTGGGCGAACCGCGCCAACTAACAGGTGGGAATTAAGATAGACAGTCAAACCAACCCACATACTTTATGAATGTAACAGGACTTTTGGAATTCATTGAATGAATGAAAATGAATTAAACTTAACATTTACGATAGATGGATGGTTCTACTATGGCCCGTATATTTTATATAACCCATTTAAATAAAAAGACATACAATAGACACATTGCAACATTTCATAGTCATAAAAAAACGGATATAGATTAACATAAAAGAAGCAAAATATAACAATAATATTGTATTATAATAAATCAACAAAGAAATTAAAACCTAAACGCCCAAAATATTCATAGATTATCAAGAAATAAGATCAACTCGTTTCTCATCCAATATTTAATTTAACCTTTTTTTTGTTCTGTTTAATAAATTTGAAAATAAATCTTTAAACAGATTTTATCTGCTACTCCTGTCTCTTCGTCCACTGTTTCCAGCTTTTCCTATTCAAATCCTCGTGATCCTTTAAATTCCTGTTGGTAATTAGATCATTGATCTCATTTCGCCAAATCCTTTCTTTTCTCTGGCGGTATCCATTCTAGCATCCTTTTAAGTCAGTGGTTTCCAAGCCTATATTTGGCCAAGCGCCCCCCTTCCAGAAAATAATTTACTCACGCCCCCTGGAAACGTTTTTTAATTTTGATAACAATTAAACAGAAAGATAAATGTACCTATTCGCAAAATATCATAAATAAAGATGTAAATTATAAACATTGAAATTATGTATCTATTTATTGAACTCAGAATAGAACAGTAATACACAAGTAATTTTTTCTAAATGCACCTGTGACTATCACCGCCCCCCTGGATCACTGAAGCACCCACAAGGGTGCAGTGGTGCCCACTTTGAGAATCACTGTTTTAAGTCATCTATCCGGGTTCATAAGTTTTATATATCCAAACCAAATTAGCTGAAATTTTGGTTCTATCGTGTATCTATTTGTCTTTCCATTTCCATTTGCATTCGGAAATCGTCATTTCTAATTTTGATTGTTCGCAGCTTATTTTTATAATTTTTGTAAAAATCCATTTTTTTGAACCAGGAAGAATTACACTTTGGACTAGTCACTTAGTCAAGTAGTTTTTGATTCTGGTGAATGATTCTTAAATTTCATCTTCACTCTATTGCCCTTTCTGTTAAATAGCATTCAAAGATACTTACTATAAATCTTATAATTCTATAAGGCGCTAAATGAACTCATTTTTCCAAACTTGGACAGTGTAAAATGAATATTTGACATATAAACAATATTTATATATTAATAAGAAGATAGAAACGTAATTCTTCGAGGAATAGTTTCCAACGAGTTATTGTATTCTTGAATGAAAACAAACTCAAATTGATTGGAAATTCCGCTTTTCACTCTCTGTTCTACCCCAAACAATTCAATTATGTGAAAATCTGTGGATTGTGAGAGACAGGGAAGAATTAAGATCATATTATGATGCTTTTTTTGGCTGTGTGTATAGATGCATTATCATTATGAAATATGGCAAATATTAGTCATGGTAAGAACTTCATCAATGAAAATTTGGAGATTTCCATTTGTTGTAATTTAGTCAATAATGGTAACAATAATAAGCTAATGACAATGGAATCTCCCCATGTTTGACTGGAAATATCAATGAGTGATAGTGTTCATAAAATATTAAACTATTCAACTGTTTTCGTTATGGACTCTCGCTAATCAAACACCGACAAGACACTAAAACACTTGAAGTGTGCAATTGATACACTTCGTATTATTTACGAGGTTTGTTCAAAGGTGAATTTTGAATTTTTTCGGGCTGTGTACATTCGATTATCGAAATTTTTTATTGTTATGTTGGTACACATATGTTTCTCATATATTGACATTATCAGCCATTTTTGGTTAGTAGTTTGTTTTTGACATCTGAAAAAGTTAGTCACATTTTGTGTGTTCTTCTATTTTTTACTTATCTCATGTTGTCAACTATTATCCTATATATATATATATTGCATGCTGATTATAATATTTTGTTTATTTCCGAATATATTTATTTGAATCTACTAGAAAATTAAGAGGAATTGAATTTTCTGATATAGGCCAGTAAAGTATTAATTTATTATTTTATCAGTAATTTTTTACTATACTTTAAGTTATTTTAATTAAAAAAACATCATAATATAAGATATAAAAATGAAAAACTTATTTGAAATCAAGAAGACAAAATATTAATAAAATGTAACCTGTATTTTATTTATTAAATAAATATCAATTAAGTAAATACCAATTAATAATGAAATTAATTTATTAAGTAAGTATGTATTGTTTTTTATTGTATTAATAAAACAAAAATTGATTAACACTAATTTAATTTTTAATGATCGTTAATCATAATATTAAAAATAATGATACTCTTTTATTAATAGATAAAAAAGTAATATAAATATCCATTTTACTATTTAAAATTATTTTTACAAGAGTAAATAAATGAATGGAGTGAAGGAAAACTAAACAGATGTTGAATAGAATGTAACAGAGAGAGAGAGAGAGGGAAAAGACATCTTCATTTCCATTTTCTCAAAAAGATTTATTATATGAAATTTACCTCTTTCTATGTATTTTTTTACCCTTTCTATATATATATATATATATATATATAAATTAAAGATAAAATTTACATTTTCATAGAATAGATAGAATAGCATAGCAAAGAAGAGAGAAAGAGGAACTCTTTAGTTGGTAGTGTAGTAAACAAGTAGAGACTTTATTAATGCATGAATAACTAAAGATCTATAATAAATTTCAATTTCTAATCGTTTTTTTTAACAGCCTAAAAGACATACAAACATACACTACAATATATGTAGGTATGTATGTTTAAGTACAAAGTAACCTATGTAGGAAATGAATCGAATTATAAGACCATTAAATAAATAGGAAAAAGATGTGAAATAAGTATTCCCACAACAACAACAACAACTGCAATTTAATATGCAAGTAAAGAGGAACATAATTTTTATAATAATTTAAACATTATATATGTTAGATTATTTATATTTAAATAAATAATAAATTAATTATATATTATTATATATATAATAATAATTTTTTAATTATTAATTAAAATTAAAGTATGATTATTCAAAAATACAAATAAATTTTTTAAATATATTTGTTTATTAGTTTTGGGCTTATATTTTAGACATTATTAAATTTGTAAGCCATTTTGTATGTTACTAAAATATTTTTCAAAAAAATATCAGGTTAACTAAATTTAATAAATTAAATAAAGTCAGACAATATTTATGCTCGTTGACGGGTAAATCAGTCCAAAAGGTGTTATTGAGGGTTTGGTGGGGTAAATATAAAATCATCCAAATTGATCTTGATCAAATGGTCGATTTTATGTTGGAGCTAAGAGAATAATTGAAGAAAAAATGTTAAAAAGTTGAATTTTTTTTTTTCAAAAATAGAATCATAAAAAATAAGTTTAATATTAAATATAGAAAATCGTATTATTCTAACCTATGTAGTATTTTAAAAAATCAATTAAAGTCACTTGAATCGTTGATTTCGATTTTTTAACATTTGTTGATGTATTAATAACTTTAATTCAGTGATTCTCGACCTTTTTTTTTACAGCGGCATACTTTTAACGGTTTAAAAATTTGGCGGCCCACTAAGAAAATGATAAGGGTAAAAGTTTACCATATTGAAAAAAGTGGTCCCAAAAACGGTTTGCCTTTGTTTTTTAGAACTAAATTGAAAAAATTTAGAAAAAAAGTCGGAAATGTTTAAGAGCATCATAATCTTGCGGTACACTAAAGTGCCACTGCACAGTGGTTGAGAATCTCTGCTTTAATTGAATACAAATAAAATTTTTTAAATCTAAAAATGAAATTTATAAAAATGGATTTTTCGACTCAAAACGTTACCTTAAATTATTAAAATTAAGAACAATGAATGTGTTTAGTTTAATAAATAATATAATATAGTACGATATCGTAATAATCTTTTCTCATGTATAGTTTCAATATATTATATTATAACTTTCAGGAATAATTAAATGAATGAAGTGAATGAAAAACAGAATGATTAAAACACTATTTCTATAATTAAGGTGTAGAAATTTAAAGAAAGATAGAGAAGTCAGAGAGAGAGAGAGAGGGATACAGGAAATTCTTCATTTTAAATGATGAGTAATGATAAAAATTATAAAAATTAAAAATTGTAATATTGGTTTCTAATTTAAATGGATAGCAAATTATATTTCTCTGTCTAAAAAGGAGAATGGAAAATACCTAAAAAAAGGTATTAAGAGTATTATTTAATTATTTAATTTTTTTAAATACAGATCGTGTGCTACACTAAATAATAATATGCAACATACTTAATATTTTTTTTTTGGAACTTGAAAAAAGCTTTCCTGATTTATTAATTCATACTTTTTGTCAGAATAATTGATGTATAGACATTTTGAATTCGTTTTTTTTAATCCCTTTTAGTTTTAGACTATAAGTACAATAAGTACTCCTCAAAAGATTAAATCCATTTGAGAATCAATTGGACCTCCAAAGATTCTCAGAAAATATTTCATCAAAATACTAAAAGATAAAGTATAGTGACGCCAAGGGGCGCTGTTGTCGGGTAATCAACCTGTTGAGAAAGGTCATTGCCATTGCACGACATTTATTCGTCAGTGTACATCAAATAGTAATAATTGTCAGTTTGGTGGGGTAAGAACAAAATTAATATAATAAATATATATAGATATGTAATCTCAAAATAAATATCATCTTTATTTACCTATGGATAACTCATTTTATAGTAGTATATATATTTATGTATCTTATCTTATTATACTAGCAAAAATTGAATATATATATTTGTATTTTTGAATATTAAACCGCTCGAATGATTTTTTTGAAATTCACAACATAGATAATATTTATAAAAAAATCGATCTGGATTGGTTCCAGCCTCGGGAAAAATCATCTTTATTACTTTTTTCTTAATTTAAAATAGGAATTTTAATAATAAAAATTGACACTGGACAACTCCGGACAGTGCTAACTTAAATACAAAATATTATAAATAAAATAAAATTAAAAATATTTAAATTAATAATATTTTGCAGTCAAATTACGAAATATATATTATGTTATATCCACAGGCCATACTTTTCTGTCTTTGCAGTGCATTAATACGTACGTTTAATGGCTGTATGTTTTATGACTAATTTTTTTTTAATTTATCTTCTTTTAAATTTAAATTATTTGAGCGGCGGCTCGGTGAACCAGGTATTAATATTACCAGCCACACCCGATAATGAGGAATATTTTTTTTAATGAAAGAGCAGCGGGTATACTATATTTTAGTGCATATTTTTTTGCTTAACTTTTTTATGATTGAATTGATTTGATTTTTTGTTACATGTTCATTAAGGAATTATAAAAATTATAAAAACAACAGATTCCTTAAAACGTGCATTCCATACAAGTTTAAGAGGCATTTTCAACATCAGAAAGACATATACATACAATTTTAGCTCGTATAATAAGATTATATATAGATAAATGCTGAATTCTTTAATGAATTATCGTAAATATGAATGTAATTTTCTCACACATATTCCATCTCTTCCCCCCCCTCTCTCTGTTTCATTTTATCGTTTACCTCACCACTCCTATATAAATTTCAAATGGAATTCCATTCGTTGGTTGTTGAGAGGGTCTCCTCTTGAAGTAATGCCGGCTGCTGCTCCTTCCTCTATGCTATTTGACCCCACTCGACTCCAATCGCCATTCATCGCATATTCTATTTATGGATGCCTCCAAATTATATTCATCTCTCTCTTTATATATATATATATATTAATTCCTTACTTTTTATTTTTTGTTTTCTGTTTAGTCTACCGTTAGGCGAGAAAATATGATTATATATATACTGGTAAGTTTTAATATTGTTTCTAGTTTTATATACATTTCAAATGCAATAGATTGAATTTATGCATTTTTGCACGTTTTATTGCTAATGCAATATTATTTCTCCTTATTTTTTTTCTTACTCTCGATTTATATCTACTAATTTTAAATATTGTTAATATTTAAGTTGATACCAAATCCAGAAGAAATTGTTTTTTTAGTAAAATTTTTGAATTTTAAAATGCTTATAAGTTATTTGTGTATTGTTCTTTATCTTATCTTATTATACTAGCAAAAATTGTATATATATATATATTTGTATTTTTGAGATATTAAACAGTTCGAAGGGTTTTTTTTAAATTCACACCAGAGATAATTTTTATAAAGAAAAATCGATCTGTATTTGTTTCAAAATCATCTTTATTAGTTGTTTCTTAATTTAAAATAGGAAATTTAAATGAGGTTAGCAACTAAGTCAGACAGCGCTTCCTTAAATACAAAATACTATAAATATAAATAAAATTAAATTACGGAATATATATTATGTTATTTTCACAGGCGATACTTTTCTGTCTTTCAGTGCATTAATGCCTACGTTTAAGGACTGTATCTTTTATGACTATTTGTTTTTTAATTTATGTTCTTTTAAATTATTTTATCGGCGGCTCGGTGAACCAGGTACTAATATTAATAATTGATAAGTGGAAATGAATCAATATTGAGCACCAAATTTAATTCAGCAACTGATAATAAAAAAAGATGGTCCTGAAGTCTAGTTATTTTAAAAATTTTGAAATAGAATTCAACTTTAGTTTAATAAATTATTAAATATAAAAAAATTTATAAGAATTTAAATAAACGCATAAACTAGATAAACGCATAAAGAAATACTTTTATATATTTATTTATTTTATTAATGTTTTTTTTATTAAATATTCTCATATCAATTTTTAAAAAATTTTTATTAAAACTAACTTTATTTTTTTATTAAGTTTTTAAATTTAAAAAACAAACATTATTCTTATATGGTAGGTAGAGTGAGAATGGAAGTTAAGTCTACTATAACACGTCCTCCTAACCATAATTTACATTTATTTATTTTTGTAAGATGCACTAATTTCAAAATTGAAAAAAAAAACAAGAGAATACACCCTATAATTATGTAATAATAAATCATAAATTTGAAAAGAGAGTTAATTTTTTTTCTTCTTTCCTCCCCCTCTCCTTTCCTTCTCTTTCTCTTTTTCATAATGAAAAGTTATCATCAATGGTCGATGATGATGCCCTTGAGTTGGGTTCTGGAGGCATTAAAATGATTAATTTTTCAAATCTTATGAGGAAAAAAGGGTGTCTAATTAACAGAATAGAAAAAAATACAGAAGAGGAGGTGTGAGAAATGTTTATAAAATTAAAAGATAAATATGATAATATTAATAATAATAATAATAATAATAATAATAATAATAATAATAATAATAATAATAATAATAATAATAATCAAATAAGAAATCGAAATAAACCCTTTGTTATTGTTCACACACCTACACACACAAGTCTCACTTTCACGATCGCTTTTACTTTCTATTATAACACATTATTATTATCTCGCCAGATCACGAAAATTTTCGATGTCGAGATTTTAATGTTTTTATACGTTTCGAAGGTCCCTGAGTTATTTTCACTAAGATTGAGAAAAATATCTGTCTCTCTCTTTCTCTTTCTCTCTATGTGTGTGTGTATGTATGTAGACAAGATTACGCAAAAACGGTTTGAGGTAGAATAATGAAATTTGATACACGAGCATTATTCAAAATTCGTAGTTTTCTATCAACATTTGAGAAATATAGCTCTACCGTAAGAGGGCCATTACCTACCACGTTTTCATTTTTAATTTCTTCTAAACTGACCGTAAAAATAAAGATAAATGTTTGATAGTTTTTCCCATGATTAAAAATTGTATAAAACTGCTATATATAGAATTTGAGCTTGATTGTACCGGAATTAATTTTTTAACACTGCAAATCACGCGCTAGCACGTGACGTAGCGCCATCAACTGAGTAAAACACACGCTGGTTTAATATATATTTATTAATTTTAATTTATAATTTTTAATTAATTAAATTTAATTTAAATATAATATTCAATTCAAATTGCGAGATAGTCAAGTGGAGACACTCAAGATTTTATTTTTATTTTAAACTAACGTATGACCATTAAGTGATGGAGCTGATGGTTTTTGTTGTTATTTTATTTTCTATGCCATCCTATGATTTTTTTTGTTCTATTGTGACCGGAAATGTTGAATTTATATGAATTTTTCTAATCCAACATTGAATTTAATACACGAGCTGATTGGTTGGTTGAAGGAATGAATCATTCAATTTATTTCAATTAAATTCACTCTCATATCGATTTAAATGAGTTGAATGCGGACAAAAAAAAATGTACAATCAAGAAAAGAGGGGATAGATGCACAGGAAATAGTGTCAAAATAATATATATCAATAATAATATTTAAATAAGTTGACCTGTGGCCAGGTCCGAACCGACCGACTGTTTGAAATAAATTAATTTCCAGCTACAGAAACAATTTCAAATAATTTTAATATATCTATTAATGTAATAAAAAACAGATATGGATACATAAATAATAAATATAAACATTTTTAATTTTATTTTATTTATAATATATATGCAAGACCAAGCTGTGACGTCATGAATGGCTGGATGACGTCATATAATTTTAAATCAAGAAAAAACTAATAAATATGATTTTTCTCGAGGATAAAACCAATACAAAATGCATGATTCGTGATGATATATAAAAAAATCTCCTTTGGTGTGAAAATAACCCTTTCCTTCCTATCGTCGATCGCTAATACTACCACTTCCGGTTTCCGGAATTGCACCAAAAGTTGATCAATTCATCCCACTGATGCATTAAGTAAATATACCAAATTTCATCAAAATCGGTTAAGCCGTTCAGGCTGTACACATCTATACGGACGGACGGACGGACGGACGGACAGACATCATGCTAAAAATACTTTTTTCTGTTTAGAAAATGCATGATTCGTGGAGATATGTAAAAATCTCCACATGTGAAATTTGGTGTGAAAACAATACCTCCCTTACTATCGTCGGTCGGTAAAAAATACACCACTCAATTAAGTAATTTACATTTTATAATATTTTTCATTTCTTTTTTAAATAAATTACTTAGTAATTGTTCATTAATTAATTATTATATTAATTATTAGTTATTATATTAATTATTAGTTATTATATTAATAATTATCATAATTAATTAGAAAAATATTTATATAGATATATCTATATATATATATATATATATATATATATATATAAATTAATATTATAAAAATTTAAATAAATTGTCAATATTCTTAAATCACATTTTATGAATTTTTTTTTTAATTTTTAAATTTATAATTTATTAAATGGGATTGATTTTTATTATCACTTTATAAAACATATAAATAAATGTAATTTTTAATTATTTCAAGTTCATTTTTTTCAAATTTATTTATTTATTTATTTACTTATCATTGATACGAATACTAATTGGAAAGTTTTATTTTTTTTCGTTTTCATTAATTCGTGACAAGTGTTTTCTAGTTATCATTTGAGCATCAACAATTCAATTTTATTTATTTATTTATTTATTTTAATTTTTTATTTTATATTTTTAATTTATTTTAATGAATATTTTAAACAAAAGAAAATATAATAAAAGATAAAGAAAAGAATAATGGAAAAAAAGAATCGGCTCGGATTGAAGATGACGTAACATGAAAGAAAGTCCATTGATCCACACAAATGGAAGGTCAACTTAAAAAGTCGCATCGATTTATTGTTATATTAAAAAAGAAAAAAAGAAATAGCTAAATTTGCATTTCGGGTTTTTCAGCATTTAATTCTTTTTATTTTTTATTCTTTCTTTTATTCATTAAAAAACAAAGGAAAACTTAAGCGCGATAGTTTTTATTGAAATATTTTATTCTACTAAATACATAAATAAATCATTATTATTATAAATATATATATATCACACACACACACAACTTAGGTTTATCTATAATTTAAAAATGAAACGCAAAATGTGATTGTAAGCTCATAACTCAATAATCCCTGGGCCAATTTTGCCAATTCTTTTTTTTAAAATTCGTTAAAGTCCAACGATCGTTTTTAGTGCGAGAAAAAATCAAATAATTGCAGGGAAAACCCTAAAAACAGCCCTTTTCTTTTTCCCATACGTTACCATGGCAAGTGATAACAAGAAATTTCAAATTTGACTCTACATTTTAGTTAGAAATTTTTTTTCCAGAATGCCACCGAAAAAATCAAATTAAAGTAGGTATTTAAAAAATAGATAGTAGGCAAAGAAAAGAACGTATAAATTAAGTCAGATAGGGTCATCTGATTTGTTAGAATTACAAAACAAAGATAGGGAGCCTAAAATTAAAAAACGAGTAATTGAGTCTCTGTCTGAGAGTAAAAATATGCTTTTTAAAGATAGGGTCTTACATGCAGCTGGACGCTCTAAAGAGACCGAAGAAGAAAGAGAAGAGAGGCTAAAAAAGATAGGATTTATCATACTGACAATAAGACTCGATCTTCTGAGTTTCAGTCAGAGAGAGAAAATAGACTTTTTAAAAATAGGGTCTTACATGCAGCAGGTCGCTCTACTGAGACAAGAAGAAAAAGAAGAGAGGTTAAAAAAGATAGACTTCAGGGAGTACAGGGGCAGAGTCCCCGTCTAAATGTGAAACAGCTAGTATATAATAAATACGTTAAAAATTTTGGCCTTTAAGCCAGTCCTATTGTCTTAAATTAGAAATTTAAGAGGAATTGAAAGCTTGATAAAATTAAAAAAAAATTACTTTAAATTCACTTACTATTGAACGCCCATACGAATGAAAATCATTATTATCTATATTAAAGGACGTATTGTAAAAAAACTCTTACCTGAAACAAAAAGAGAAAAACAAAATATTAATAAAATATAAACATATTTTTTACGAAATATAATATTTGTTTGTTAAAATAACTAATAAAATAAATACAATATGATTAAATATTTTAAAATATTTTAATTATTTAATAATAAAAAATAATAAGTCTTATGACATTTATGAATTGATATATTATAATATAATAATATAGTTATTAGTAGTTATTACTACTAAATTACACTTAATAAAACTATTTGCTTTTTTAAAAACTTGGTTTTTTCATTAAAATGCTTATAAATATTATTGTAAGAATTATCTATTTTATTTTATTAGTTAAAAAATTATTATTATAAATGTTAATATTTTAAAATTTTTTTTATAGGTTTTTTTAAAGGATCTTTAAGATTAGTATATGCATTTCTTATTTTTGTTATCCACATTCTCTATTGTCTTTTCTTTTATTCTTACGTATATACCTATATAGGTAATTATATTAAATAGTCATCCAGTCATGGATTTGGATAAAACTTAACCATTGGGTTCCTTTTTTAATTCCAAATTAACTTTTCTTATGCGATTTAGGGGGGTTGCTTCTAGTTTACGAGATAAAAAGGATTAAAGTTTGCCAGATTAGTTTATTATGAATCTCGAAATATGATGGCATTAAGTAATGTTTTATTGACTAATTCACTAATTATACACTTATACCTAATTTTTGTTTTTTTTCGGTTCGGTTTGAATATAGGGAAATTATTTAATTAATTAATTTTTTAATTTTTCATATATCTAATCTGAACTGAAAAAACTCAGAAAATTAGTGGTGCCCTCTGATGGACAAATCAATAAAACATGGAATGTAAATAGAATATCAATGCATTTATATGCAATCTATAATCCTTGTTATCTCATAAACTAGAAGCGTTACCGCAAAAATTGCATAAGTAAAGTTTATTTGGAATTAAAAAAGGAACTCACTGGTAAAGTTTTATCCAAATCCATGACTGGATGACCATTTAATATAATTACCCATAGATATAAATATATAATTTGAAATATTGAAATATTTTACCAGTCCATTGTTTTCAAAAATACATAATTAGTTCCACAAAATGGCATGTATGTGTGTTAGTGCGCACTTTAGTCTTAGTCGAAGTGAAAAGGTTTTCGAAATTAAAATTTCATATTGTAGATATGTACCTTATAAAGAATGGGTCGATAAAAATTACATTTTCATTATTATGAACTAAAAGGAATATTAATGTTTTTACACTTGTAGATTTCTCAAAAATTATTTTGGTATACTGTTAAAATGTTAAACTGACAAAAAAAAAATTATCTTTAATAACAAGATTTTATTTATTAACTTTGGAGTACTCTAAAAAAGCTCTGAGATGAATTTTAAAAATACTTTCCTCTATGAAAAGAATAATTAAAAAATATCATTGAAATTGTTAAATAACATCAAAAACAAAATTCAAAAATGGAGTGAAAAGTAGAATGGTAAATAAAAATTATGTGGTGCTCGTACTCGTATTAGATTTTTTATTATTGTTATTTATTAATCAAGACTTCCGCCACGAGCTTATTTCCAGTCAACGAATGCTTTTTTTACATCTCTAAGCTTTTTTTTTTTAATTTGAAAATGGTAAAGTACAAGCGTCTGTCTCGACGCTTGGAGGTTTATTTTTGAACTCAACCAAGGTCGATATTTTTAAAACCAGAGATAGAAGAAAAAATGAACTGTTTGGCGATGTATTGTATGCAAATGAATACGATATATATATATATAAGAAGAATCCAAGAAAGCCAAATATACTAGAATATTATATTAATTTAATTTCTTATTTTAATTATTTTAAATATTAATTAATACAAATAAAATGAAAGTTGAATAAAAAATTAATAATAATGAATTTTATTAATTAATAATTAGTAATATAATATTTCATTTAATTAAATAAATAAAATAATTAATCGAATTATTAAATATATCTCGAAGATATTTTAAATGTATGTATTTATGTATGAACAATAAGTTACTATGCTTATCAAAATCGTTTTTTTTTTAATATTGATTTTTTTTTTTTTTTTTTTTTTACTTTTTCGAAGATTTAATAGAAAATGGTCTTTTTCATCTCATATTTCTCTAATATTATGTCTACTATCATTTATTAATGCTCTTTGATAAAAAATAATTTTATTTTTATAGAAAATTTTCTAAATTTTTAGATAGTAATGCGATCACGAAAATTGTTGATATCGAGATTTTGATGGTTTTATATTATTTATATATGAATGCCCTGAGTCATTTTCACTAAGGTTGAGGAAAATGTATGTATGTATGTATGTGTGTGTGTGTGTAAACAAGATTACGCAAAAACGATTTGAGGTAGAATAATGAAATTTGATACACGGGCATTATTCAAAATTCATAGTTTTCTATCAAGTATAGCTTTACCGGAAGAGGGGCATTACCTACAACGTTTTGATATTTTTCCTCTAAAGTGACCGTAAAAATAAAGATATATGTTTAATAATTTTTTACATGCTTAAAAATTGTATAAAACTGCTATATATAGAATTTCAGCTTGATTGAAATGCTGAAAGTACCGGAATTAATATTTTAAATTTTTTAACACGTTGACTGCCAATCACGCGCCAGCACGTGACGTGGTATCATCAACAAACAGCCAAATATGCGCTGATTTAATAAATATTATTTATTACTATTAATTTATAATTTATCATTAATTAAATATAAGAATATATGTTAATTAATCCAATTCAAATTTGCGAGATAGTCGAGTGGAGACACTCCAGATTTTTTATTATATTCTAATGATAATTTTATCAAATAAATTTTAATAATAATTCCAATATTTGTTTTATATAATTATATTAAGATATATTCTTATTTAATACAATGAATAAGAAGTCATGGGGGTAAATATCTTAAAATATTAAAAACATCTTATTTTTTTTTTTAAAGTTTGGAATTTGAAAAATAAATTTAAAAAAAAGTCAATTCGTTTTTTTACGCTTCATGTTGGGAGTAAAAATACACCCAAGAAACAAAACAAGGATATATCTCATTATCATTGAAATTCGCTACAGAAAGACTATGAACAACATTAAATAATTAAGTTATCTTTCTTTCTAAATAATTTAAATGTGTTTTGGTCATTTAAATGAATTATTGTTTATCTCATAAATGGCATAGACATGCACCATCATTGGCTAAATTGATTGTATTTTATTTCAAACTCAAATCTTATTGTTAAATGTTAGCACACAAATTGATTTGTCATAACTACAAGGACTACCATGACACATTTACCATAGAAAATTGAAAATATTTATTTATTTATTTATTTTATTATTCATTTATTATCTTTTTGAAAAATACAATTTCAGATATTCTTTTAAATGTTTCTATTAAATTAATATTTGTTAAATGCGGGGAGTGTATAGATTCTTAGACAATGTTAGACTGATGTTTTAGTCATTAGCTATATAATATTTATTTATGTATAAAATTATCTTCGATAGCATTAGGTTATTTTAAACCTATTAATAAATATGTATATGAAAGTTTTTCCTTAATATGAGATTCTGATACGATTTAGTAGTCTGTCCAATGATTTAGATACCATTTTTCATATATTGGAAATTAGAAATGTTTTCAATATGAAACAAAATTTAGATATAAATCAATTATCAATGATTTAGAGCAGGGATGGGCAAATACTTTTAAGCGCGGGCCAAAATGAAATTTTCAAAATGTCTCCCGGGCCGGAGGACCATATTTCGAAAACACCAAACCGGGACATTTGTAAAAAAAATTTATCTTTTTTTTAATGAAATGAAAAATCGAAATAAGAGCCAAAGTTTTTCAACGGGCCGGCGGGCCGAATAAAATAAGCAAAAGGGCCGGATCCGGCCCGCGGGCCGGCTTTTGCCCACCCCTGATTTAGAGAGACAGGCGGTTTCTGGACGCACGAAATTGATTAATAATTTAAGAAATCTTGTTTTAAATACTTTCAAAACAACACAATGTTTAAATATAAAATTATTAACTTTTCAAATCGTCGTAATATTTTTTTTTATTTTTTTTTTTCAATATTTAATAAAATATAAATATTAAAAACTTTTATAAAATAAAGTTTTTCTAATGGACTAAAAAGAATAAAATAATTTTTCTATAAGCCTGACAAAGTTTATGAATGAATTGCTTTATATTCAAAGAAAAACGTTGGACGCATTTTATTACATACATATCACAGACCATCCGTTATCATACATAGGAAATTATATATGTTGATTTGAGAGGCTGCTAGTTTTTTGTTTATATTGGAGTCAGAAATTGATTAATTTAATATAGATATATAATATGAGAGTAGGTTTTAATTTTAAACTAGAATTGAGAGGGAAGAAGAGAGATGAAGATGGTGTCTGTAGCTTACTAAATGGGGTTCATCCACCTCAAGGGAAAGCCACACCCTAACGTCCAGTCTTTATTAATATTTTACAAGTATAATGAGCCGCTAACACCTTTCTCTATCTCTCCTTTCCTCTCACTCTCATCAAAGAAAAAATAACACCGTTGAGAGGATGATAGTATAATATATTTAAAAAAATGAAAGGGAAGTTGTTTATATTGCATATACAGAAATCGAACTAATTCCCTTTATATAAGAAAATTGTTTAATTCAATATATAATAAATAAATAAATCATATTATATATACAAAAAAAAATTAATTTAATAATTAATTATTGTATTATATAAAAAACGAATTATACAATGCATTGCTAGGGGATTTAAGTGTGAGTAATTAATGAAATTTGAAGAGGATTTTTTAAACCACACCAAGTTCACAAAAACTTAATCTATAAGTATATTAATTCAATAATACTACTATCTAATCCCCGAAATTAACGATAAAAAACAAAAACGATAATTGTATAATAATTAGAAATAAAATTATTTAACTCAAACGTTCAACACATAATATAATTTTTCAAATTGCATATCGCTTAACTTGGAAAGAATCCCACCATTCTCTTAAAATTTCCACCTAATCTTTAGAAAAAATAAATAAATAAACAAATAGAGGGAATGTGTGGACATGCCCTTCATTAATCTCATCACTACATACATTTATTAAAGTGATCTTATAACATACCATATATTTGAATCGATTATTTCGAAAAGGTATTATCTCCAAAAAATGTAATTCTTCAGAAGACTAAAACAACTGATTTTTGAAAAAAATAAAAATTGTATTGAACTATTTATCACCTTTTTGATGTCGACTATTTTTTTTTTGCATTAATTGACACTTTTGAAGAATAGGCAGGAAAATCCATTTAATTTGGTAAAGAAGGTAAATTTGTTAAATGCTTTAGTAAATGAAATTCGGCTTCGTTCATATCATTATATATATATTGGCGTACCTTAACAGTTCCAGGGGTGACGGAACTGTACACAAAGTCGTTATAGCTGCTTACAGCAAACGAAACCCTTTGCTCTCTTGGAATTTGCTTTCCAAAACTTCTTTTGGATAGTACAATTATTTTTTGTAAAATTGCGGACACCATTTTTTAAAATCAATAATTTCGGAAGTTGTAATGTTGTATAAATCAAATTTATTGGTATTTGATGATGATTTTATTAATTCGATATACTTCTCAGGGTCCTAAAAGGAAACAACTGCTAGAGTTGTTACCTTTTCGAAATAGATAAAGTTATCAGAATTTTTTTCTTAATGATAAAACTTCGGAGATGTCTCCTTTCCACTGTAAATAGGCGTTATTACGCTTATTTTACAAAATCGAATTTTTTTCTTAATTTTGAAAAAATTCGGAGATGTTGCCTTTTCGAAATAATTGATTCATTTATACTTCTATATATATATATATATATATATATATATATGTAATATAAATGTCCAAGCATTAATATTAATGCTAGAACAAAAGTTGAAAAAATTTACATTGACAATTTATACAAGTATATAGATATATAGAAATATAGAGGATATACATAAAAATAAATTAATAAATAAATCTATGAATAAAAACAATCTCTTAAATAAAGAAATATTAAATGACAAAAATTTATTCACAAAGGACTTTTTTAATTTGTCATAATGGTTGATGACATTTGAAGATTTTATATAAAACAAAAAACAAACAAAACAACAAAATAATCCTAAAAAGAAAAACTAATATAGAAAAATAGCAAATTTCTCATAATCCACTTTTAATTTTAATTTATTTATTTTTTTAAATCAACTTTTATTAGAGTTGGTCATTATTATCTTTTATTAATATTTTGTTAATTTCATTTATCATTAATTAAATTCATTAATTTTTAATTATTATGTATTTTGATTTGGAAGAGGCCTATGCCTAAGGGGCATGGTTACACAATTTTAAAAAATTATAAATGTAAATATTGTAAAAATATGTATAAATGAACCATAATAAAGGCTATAAATAAATAAATAAATGTAGTTAATTTTGAAAATATGTTAATTCTAGAATTCAAAATTTTATTATTAATTAAGTGAAATATATATGTGAAGGACTTAAAAAGAATAAACTAAGATAATAAAAAAAATTGCAGTAACAAAACAAAAACAATAAAATATTTAAATATTAGATAAAAAATGTTACTTAATTTATTTGAAATTAAATTAATTAAAATCTTATATTTTAAAAATATATTTTGAAATTTTCACATTCAAAACATAAAATTAAATTTTTATTTTTTTAAAAATATAATATAAGATAATTTTGTTTTTCAAAATCATTAATTAAATATAAATAAATATTAACTATCATTTAGTAATATTTAAGTAATAAATAAAATAATTAAAATTTGAATTAAAAAAAAAAAAAAACAATTATATTTTCCATTCAAAATTTGAGAGGATAAATTAAAATAAACTGAATATAAATATATTATTGTATTGATAATTGATTAAATAAAAATTTTTAATGAACTAAATTATAAAATAATTAATTAATTAATTTTAAGGGTTTTTTTTATTCATATAAATATTTAATTAATTCCATTTAATATTAAAATTATTGATTTTTTTATTTTTATTCAATATAGCCATAAGATAATAAAAATGTTTTATTATTTTTTTTTCTACTTCGTTTTTGTAATTATAAATTTTATTTTATATCATAATTATAAGATTTATAACATATTTAAAATTCCTTTCGATTTTAAAAACGTGAAAATATGAACATAAACATTTAATAATTCAATATTATTTAAAAATTAATTTTAAGTATTTTTTTTACTATCTCGCCAAATGGGATTTTGATGTTTTTTTACGTTTTGAAGGTTCCTGAATCATTTTCACTAAGGTTGAGATAAATATCTGTCTCTCTCTCTCTCTCTTTGTGTGTGTGTGTGTGTGTGTGTGTGTGTGTGTGTGTGTGTGTGTGTGTGTATGTAACCAAGATTACGCAAAAACGGTTTGAGCTAGAATGATGAAATTTGGTACTTGAGCATTATTCATAATTCGTAGTTTTCTATCAACTTTTGAGAAATGTAGCTCAACCGGAAGAGGGTCATTACCTACAACGTTTTCATTTTTTTTCTTATAAAGTGACTGTAAAAATAAAGATATATGTTTGATAATTTTTCACATGATTAATAATTGTATAAAACTGCTATATATAGAATTTCAGTTTGATTGAATCGCTGAAAGTACCGGAATTAATTTTTTAACACTGCAAATCACGGGCCAACACGTAACGTGGTGCCATCAACAGAGCCAAACATGCGCTGATTTAATAAATATTATTTATTAATTTTAATTTATAATTAATTAAATTTAAATGAAATATAATATACTATGTTAATTCATCCAATTAAAATTTGCGAGATAGTCGAGTGGAGACACTCCAGCTTATTTATAATTAAAGTTACATTTTTTTTAAATTAGACAATTTTATTTGTTTTATAAAAATACATATATCAATTTATATTAAAATATTTTATTTTGAGGAAAAGATGATTATTTCTGCAAACGTTTTTGATAAATTTAATTAATTAATAATTAAGTATTGATTAATACTTTTTGTTTTTGTATTTTATGAGGTATTTAAAAAAAATATTTTATTTTTTCTTATTAAAAAGAAATTACTTAAATCTTTATCGAAACAATTTGCTGGCTTTGTTTCATTGTTTGTTAGTTTTTTATTTTTTTTTATTGTATTCTTAAATGTTTAAGTGAAATTATTGGCAATTGAAATTTCTTCACGAGTTCATATACCGATAGGAAAGATGAAAGAACAAATGCCAGATGGATTAAGGGTAGCGGGAACGTATCTAGAAACATGGAGGGGCAAAGGAACAAAGTTAAAATACTGAAAAGGATTAAAAGAAAAAGATGTATCTATATATATACAACTATACTCTTAAATTTTTTTTCTTTTCTGTGAAAAGAAAGAGAATCAGTTTTATATTTTACTTTTTGTAACATGATTTTTTTTCTTTTATCAAATTGCAGCGATCGTTCAGGAATTTCATACCAAAGAGTCATTAAAAAAATAAAATTCATATATATATTTAGTAATTTATTTATATTAAATAATTAGCTTAAATAAATTCACTGATAAATTGTGCTTAAAATAATAAATAAATTAGAATATTATGTTCAATAAATAATTAAAATACGTGGTAACTTGAAATTAATAATTAAAAAAAATCTGGAGTGTCTCCACTCGACTATCTCGCAATTTGAATGGAATAAATAACATATATTATATTTAAATTAAATTGAATTAATTTTATTCATTGTTTTAAATAAGAATATACTTAATATGATTATATAAAACAAATATTGGAATTATTATTAAAATTTATTGATGGCACCACGTCACGTGCTGGCGCGTGATTTGCAGTGTTAAAAAATTAATTCCGGTACTTTCAGCGACTTAACTAAGCTGAAATTCTATATATATCAGTTTTATACAATTTTTAATCATGAGAAAAACTATCAAACATATATCTTTATTTTTACGGTCACTTTAAAGGAAAAAAAAATCAAAACGTTGTAGGTAATGACTCTCTTCCGGTTGAGCTAAATTTCTCAAAAGTTGATAAAAAACTAGGAATTTTGAATTTTGCCCGTGTACCAAATTTCATCATTCTAGCTCAAACCGTTTTTGCGTAATCTTGTCTACATACACACATACCCACACAGGCATTTTTCTCAACCTTAGTGAAAATGATTCAGGAACCTTCAAAACGTATAAAAACATCAAAAGCTCGACATCGAAAATTTTCTTGATCGCAATAATATCTCTGGCGAGATAGTAAAAAAATTAGAATATTATTGTTCCGAATTGCTCTTTTAATTATATATTTAACAAAAATTAATCAAGTACTATTTGATAATAAACATTATTATTAATATAAATATAAAAAAATCAGCTGAGGCCAGGCACAGAGCCGACCGACGATTTGGAATAAATTAATTTTCAAACAACATTATATATATATAAAGTATCAAAAAGAAATATATTTAAAACTTATTTATTTTTATAATTTTAAAACTTGACTAAATTATATTATCTTGGTTTTTATTTTTAGTTTAATTACTCAATTATTAATTATTACTATATTTTATGTAAAAAATTTCCGACAATGAATATAAAATTAATACTTTGTAAACTACCACTTCCGATTTCTGGATATTTACCAAAAGTAAATGAATTCACGCTCAACGGAAGGGCAGGCATCATGCTAAAAATACTTTTTGATGTTAACTAAATGGATGATTCGAGGAGATATGTAAAAATTTAGAGAGTTTAGTGTGAAAACAATACCTTCACTTCCTATTGTTGGTCGGTAAAAATATTCATCACATATGCATGCATTTAAATTCTCTATGTTTTCTAAAAGAGAATCGTGACGTCACTAGTAGGCAAGAAACCAACATGGTTATCAATTGTATAGCGATTATTGATGAAAACTGATTTGTTTCTGTAAAATATTCAGATTTTTTTTTCTGAATTTAAAGACATTTCCACTAACTCCTTTTTAATTGGGTTTTAAAAATTTAAAAATAATTCGAGGTATTGAAAAAATCCATTGCTCTCCTTATCTCACCATATCTGAGACATTCAGACTAACATTTTGCCTTTTTTTCCTACCAAAATATCAAATATAATTATAAACAGTGTTTTCTCTCCTGTAATAAGAATACTTTTTGTATATTTATTTATAATATGAATTTATTATCTAAAAAACAAATACAGTGAGATAGATTAATGATGTCGCTACACCCTTAAAAATAAATATAATTTTATTTATATTTGAGATTTCATTTACAAATAAACGGATATATTATATATTTTGTTTATTTTAAAATTAAATATTATAATATATGCAGTTTAAAAAAGAATTTGTATGTCACAGAAGAGTGGAATTATAAAATGTTTACCTTTTTTTGGTTGAAATTCTTAACTAAATGTTTATTAGTATGAATAGGTGAGAAAGAGAAAGAGAATTTCATAGAGATAGATAGTTTAGATATATTTTCATACACACGTAGAAACAATTTGGGCTATTCAAATACGGATACATCTTTCAAATTTGTGTTTATCTTCCCACAAGGAGTTTTTTTTTTTAAATAAAAATAGTTAATTTTCTATTTTTTTAACTATACTAATCAAATATCATTTAATAAAACTCCACCTTAGATATATATGTAGTTTTTACTAAAATTATGAATTTATTAAATGAAAATTTATAAAATTTTCAGAATCTGGAATGCAAAATAATATCAGGATAGAATACCTATATATCTATAATTTAGACCATTGTATGATATATCAGGTGTTTTATATGAGTAAATACACAAGTGTATTCAGTAATTATCTATTTGTGTTAAAATTTTGTAAAAAGTTTTTAGTTTATTTTTTTATAAACAAAATTGGAATTGAGATTTGAGTGACACTAATAGTTTTTTTTTTATTAGATGTTTAATACTTGGCCTAAATAATGGTTCTTTCTAAAATTATTATTATTATTATTATTAGTTTTTATTTATTTTATTTAAAGTTTTGGAATCTAAACCCATTTCAGTTTATTTTTTAATGTATTTATAAATTATTTATTAGATTTAAATATAAATATTAAATTTTTAGATTTGGTGCAGAGGCGGATTATCCGTAAGGCTAACTAGGCACGTGCCTAGGGGGGTGTAGTTACAAGGGGCGCGCGAGCTCAGAATTTTTAAAATTTATAGTATTCTGATGGGCATTTATGGCCGATACAGGGGCGCCGATAAAGTGATTGCCTAGGGCGCTCTGGACCTTTAATCCGCCACTGATTTGGTGGATTTTCACACTTTTTTAAAGGTTACGAAACTAAACTAATGACTAATATTAAGTGATAGCAACAAGTACGTTATTATAGTACATAAATATAAATAAAAATATAAATAAAATTTAATATATGTTATCTTATTATACTAGCAAAAATTGTATGTTTGAGATATTAAACCGCCATTTAGGATTTTTTTAAAATTCACACATGTAGATAATTTTTATAAAGAAAAATCGATCTGTATTGGCTTCCGTCTCGGGAAAAATCATCTTTATTAGTTTTTTCTTAATTTAAAATAGGAATTTTAATAATAAAAAATGACACCGGACAACTCCGGACAGTGTTAACTTAAATACAAAATATTATAAATAAAATAAAATTAAAAATATTTAAATTAATAATATTACGAAATATATATTATGTTATATCCACAGGCCATACTTTTCTGTCTTTGCAGTGCATTAATACGTACGTTTAATGGCTGTATGATTTATGACTAATTTTTTTTAATTTATGTTCTTTTAAATTAATTGAAATTATTTCATATATTTTCTCGTTTATTTATTTTAAATAATAATCTTAATCTTAAATATTCATAGTTCATAAGGAATAATTTTTTTAAAGTGCCTTTTTTTAATTAGATATTATTTTTTTGATTTGTCGTATTTCAAATAGTAGAAAAAGTTTAAAATTTCTTTGTATATTTACTTCATAACATATTTCTAGTGAACTAATAGTAAATTCTAATAAAAAATTAAAACGACCCTCTCTTCTTTTTTCCAACTAATTCCTGAGGTTTTTTCTATCTCTACTATTTAACAGTAAACATTTTCATTGTATTATAACCTAAATGAATAGAATAAATGCAAATTTTATTGTTGTCGAATTGATTATTCATCGTCTGTTTATTTGAATTCTTTCAGTTTCTTGTTTCTTTGTTATTGTCGATTTTTTTTTTCAACTTAATTTTAAAAGGTTGCTAGCCCTTTTTCTTGTTTAATGTGTAACGGTCAGTTGTCAGTGTGGTTGGTCCATTCAATGCAATTAAAATCCATTTTAATATCAACTAACCACTTTTTGAATAAATTATGCAAATTTAAATTCTTATTCTTGTATTTTTTTTTATCATCTTCTCCTGAAAATAAAATACTTTGATATATAGGAACCTTCAAAACGTATAAAAACATCAAAATCTCGACATTTAAAATTTTTTATCTTTATTTTTACGGTCACTTTAGAGGAAAAAAAATCAAAACGTTGTAGGTAATGACCCTCTTCCGGTTGAGCTACATTTCTTTAACGTTGATAGAAAACTACGAATTTTGAATAATGCCCGTGTACCAAATTTCATTATTCTAGCTTAAACCGTTTTTGCGTAATCTTGTCTACATACACACATACCCACGCAGGCATTTTTCTTAACCTTAATGAGATTAATGCAAGAACCTTCAAAACGTATAAAAACATCAAAATCTCGACATTTAAAATTTTTTATCTTTAATTTTACGGTAAATTTAGAGGAAAAAAAATCAAAACGTTGTAGGTAATGACCCTCTTCCTGTTGAGCTACATTTCTTAAAAGTTGATAGAAAACTATAAATTTTGAATAATGCACATATACCAAATTTCGTTATTATAGCTCAAACCGTTTTTGCGTAATCTTGTCTACATACAAACACACACACACACACACACACACACACACACACACATATATATATATATATATATATATATATACACAGACATTTTCCTCAACCTTAGTGAAATTGACTCAGGGACCTTCAAAACGTATAAAAACATCAAAATCTCCACATTGAAAATTTTCATGATCGAAATACTATCTCTGACTAGATAATAAAAAAAAATATGAAATTATCTTATAAAATTAATATTAATAGATAATTTAATTAAATCTATTCATAATCATAATAATAATAATAATTTTACTAATATTGTATTGCAAATATTTTAGCTGAAGTTGAATAATTGAAATTGCAAGTCATTGATTGTGTGTGAAGTGTAGTGAACTATAAAATGTTGTTGCTGTTGTTGTTAAGGATGAGTTGGGCAAGGTCGTCGTTGTCGTTTGTTCATTTGTGGACCGTCAACAGGTCCAGCAGCAGCCAGTGGGCAAAAGAGAGAGAGATGCTCGATGGATGGATGGATAGATGGATGCTTTGCTTCTAGTGAGAAGGAAATACCGCAGCAGCAGCAGCAACAGCCTGATCTAGAGCATTGGCTCTCGCACTAACAACCATAAAAGGTAACCTGCCCGTCCACCACAAGGGCAACCACCTCTCTCCCTCCCCCCCTATCTTACTTTTTACATACAAAACTTTCTGGTAACATTTTATATAGCGACAAATCTTAAGGGGATACAGGCGATCTCATAATACATATTAGATAATAATTTTTTTTTAATCAAAATCAGATTTATATCTACACTTATTTCACATTTAGGGCATTAAAAAAAAAGTTTTTTGTTTTTTTGCTCTCCAAATCTCGTCACCTTCTTAATGGCAGTCATTTAATATTTCTTTAAAGGTTTTTAATGGGAAAAATAATATAAATATATTTAAATATATATATGTATCTACAAGGTTTGTACAAAAGAAAAGGTGAATTTTGAATTATTTCGAGAAGTATTTATTTATTCATCAATATCCATTTGGTCCACTTCAAAGTAATTTCCCTCAGATATAATGCACTTATGCTAGAGCTTCTTCCAATGGTCGAAGAAATTCTGAAAAACGCATTTTGGTATGGCCATCAGCTCATTCTTTGATTCCAGTTTGTTCAAAAGAAAAGGTGAAATTTTGAAGATCTGTTTTTTCATAATTCCGATCCTTTGAATCGTATTGCTTCACGCAAACGTTGCATAACTTCCTTGAAGTATTCCTTATTAACTGTACTACCTGTTGGCAAGCAATCATAATGCACCACGCCATTGTAACAAAACCTTCACATCTGATGTCACAGGGAGCCAAATCTGGTGAATACGGTGGTTGAGGCATGATTACGGTATTGTTTTTGGACAAAAAATCACGAACAAGAAATGAAGTGTGGGCTGATGCGGAATCCATGATTTGTTTTTCCACAATTCCGATCGTTTGAGCCGTATTGCTTTCATAACTTTCTTGTAGTATTCCTTATTAACAATATGACCTGTTGGAAAGAACTCATGATGCACGACGAAATTGTAATCGAAGAAAACAGTAAGCAAAATCTTTACATTTGATCCAACTTTTTGCGTCCTCTATAAGGCACTTATACTACTTATAAGCATTTTTTTTTAATAAAGTAGACTCGCCCAATGCCACAGTCAACATTTTGAGTGCATTGGAGCACTTTATTCCATTTTTAATGGAAATTTTAATCAGATTCTTTGATGCATTTTTTTTAAGTAAATTAGCTGGAGTGTCTCCACTCGACTATCTCGCAATTTGAATTGGATTAAATAACATAATATATTATATTTAAATTAAATTTAATTAATTATAAATTATAAATAATAAATATTAAACCAGCGCATGTTTGGCTTTTTGTTGATGGCACCACGTCACCTGTTGGCGCGTGAGATTTGCAGTGTTAAAAAATTAATTCTGGTAATTTCAGAGAATCAATCAAGCTGAAATTCTATATATAGCAGTTTTATACAATTATTAATCATGTGAAAAATTATCAAACATATATCTTTATTTTTACGGTCACTTTAGAGGAAAAAAAATCAAAACGTTGTAGGTAATGACCCTCTTCCGGTTGAGCTACATTTCTCAAAAGTTGATAGAAAACTATGAATTTTGAATAATGTCCATGTACCAAATTTCATCATTCTAGCTCAAACCGTTTTTGCGTAATCTTGCCTACATACACACACACAGACACACACACAGACACACACACACACACACACACACACACACACACACAGACATTTTTCTCAACCTTAGTGAAAATGATTCAGGAACCTTCAAAAAGTATAAAAACATCAAAATCTCAACATCGAAAATTTTCGTGATCGCAATACTATCTCTGGCGAGATAGTAAAAATCGAAAAACTCACAAAAACGTGACTAACTTTTTCAGTTTTCAAAAAGGAACTATTAATCCAAAATGGCTGATAATGTCAAAATATTAATCAGATTCTTTGATGCATATTTTTTTAAGTAAAAAATAGAAAAACTCACAAAAACGTGACTAACTTTTTCAGTTTTCAAAAAGGAACTATTAATCCAAAATGGCTGATAATGTGAAAATATGAGAAATATATATGTATCAATATAACAACAAAAAACCTCAATAATCGAATGTACATAGCCCCCGAGAATTCAAAATTCACCTTTTCTTTTGAACAAACCTAGTATAAATCATTAAAAAAATGTGAAAGGTGAGGATTTATATTTTCTCAAGAAACTTCTTCTTTACCAATTAAAAAATACTTTCAATATTTTATTTTTAAATATTTATTAATATATTATATTTTTTACATTGTAATATTAATAAATTAGTGTATTTTAAGGGCAATGTTTCTTTTAAAAATCAAATATATATAATCGTAGGTGGTTTTTTGAAAGGCTCTAACTAGAGACACCTGGTAATGGTAATAAAATAGCATACTAGCCCTATTGTTAACACAAAACAAAGTTATTTGTCATGGGCGGTGAGTTATGCTTTTAAAAAAGGAATAAAAAAAAATTTTCTAGTCTAACTGAAACTATCAAATAAATAACAACTTACAACTCGCTAAATGAACAGGTATTTATATTAAAATTGAACAGGATAAGTTATGTAAATTTTGAAAGGAAAAGACATAATATATCATAATATAATAATAGAATATACTTTGTATAAATATGTTAGATTTCAATTGAATAGAAATTCGAAAGAAAAACAAATTTAAAAATTATTTAAATTTTATATTAACGACCTTAATGAGCAATTATTTTTTACAATTTTAAATGTAATCAATACAGTGGCGTACCTAGAACTTTTGCCGCCCGGGGCGATCACCAGTTTGCCGCCCTTTTTATTATAAGTCAATCAAAGAGTGTGTTTTTTATAAATTAATACACATAAATAAATTATTAAGTTATTTAATCAATATTAATTAATACACAGAGTAAATTTTTTCACACATATTTGAATGCACTCGTAAACATATTTTTATAATATTTACTCTTCTAGGTTTCATACTAGAAAAATCGTGTATAATGCTCCCAAAATTTATATTATTTGTAATTTCTTGTTCTATTGACAATATTGCAAAATTTTGTAGTCTTAATTGACTCATTGTAGAACGAAGATAATTTTGCCGAACAAAATCTTAAAGATGCGTTTACGAATTCAACGAATTTTAATGAATACAATAAAATAAAATTATTATCCTATTCTTGGAATTAGAATTCAAAATTTACACTAAAATGCATTTATATACACAGAGGAATAATATTCGAAATCATATAGTTGATCATAATTTATATAAATCAAATAGTAAACTTATAATAATCATAATAATCATTTATTATTCAAGAAAGAAAAAAAATAAATATGAAATGAATAAGTTGCTTTTTACAACTATAACTAAATATAAAAAGTGCCGCCCCAAGATAAGTGCCGCCCGGTGCGGACCGCACCCACCGCCCCCCTTAGGTACGCCACTGAATCAATTTAATTTATTAAAAATGGGCATAGAATCTCTAGTATAGATAGATAATAAATATATAAATAAAATAATTATATATATTTCTATAAGTGGGATTTAAGATACTTAATAAAATTAACATTTTAAATAGTATAAAATAATTAAACACCAATTATTGATTTGTATTGATATTTTTAGTTATAATAGGGTTATAATGCTAAAAATATTATTGTTATTATTGTGATTATTATTATTATTATTATTAGAAATTAAGGGCAATAACGCCTCATTTACCCTTTGTCGTCATCGATAAAATTAAATAAATAATGAACAAAAAATAAATAAATACTTAAACTCTTACCACAAAGAGACCAGCCGTCCTAGACTATAATAAATAAATAAATTTAATAGACAAACAATTTAATTCAGACAAACAAATATTTTTTGTCTCCTACAACCGATGAACATACGAGAGCAGGTCATTAAGTCCGTGACTTTTTGGATGAAACAGGTTTGTGGATATAAAATTATTTTATTTTTTAACTTAGTCTCTTTTGAGCTCGATATACCTCGTTCAACGTTTCTCCAATTTTTTTTTTATCCCTTTCCAAAAATAAGATTTGTCGAGGACATCAATATGAATTTGTTTGTAAGATGATTTCATCGTGGGAGTGAAATCTTATTCCGCCAAGTCATTTCTTCAGATTTGAAAAGAAGAAATAGTTACACAGGGCTAAATCCGGGGAAGAGGGCGGATGAGAGAGCAAGCAATTCATTGATTTTTTATGGAAATTCACTTTTTCCATTTTCTTTTCAAATCACGAAGTAATCTGCTATTAATGGATGTCAAACAAAAACTAAAAAACCCAGCTGGTTCCAATTTCAACAGGAGTTAGGTGATAGTCGCCTGCTGACAGGGGCAGTGTTGCTATTTCATTTAAGAGGCGGGATATTAAAAAAACCACGGACCTATTGACCTGCACACATATTATTATATTCTATATTATTATATTTATTAAGATTATTTTTTTTTTGGCAAAATGAATTGTTTTTCCATACAATATCAAAAATTGTTATAATATATATATATATATATATATATATATATATATGCAAATTTTAGGCATTGAAGAATTATTTCTTTCATTTGCAATTATTGATTTTTCAATTATTAGTTTCATCTTTTTTTAAGGCTGATTGATTCCCCGAGTGTCATTTTAACAACAGTTAACACAAACGTGCTTGCCTATATTAGAAAATGCAAAAAAAAGACCATTAAAATAAATGGTAGATAATTTGACAGTTTATAAATGAACCGGGAATTTGGAAAAAGAAAGAAACAAAAAAAAAATGAATGGATTTAATAATAATAATAATAATAATGAAGATATAGCAAACTCAAGATCAATTGTATCCTGTTATCTAATAGACACCCTTGAAATGTCTTCTTTATTTCTTTTTTTTTTCACTTAACGGATTTTCTTCATCTTTTGAGACAAGAACCAAGCAGGAAGAATCAAGAAAATAAAGAGCGTATACATATATAAACATGAAAAAGTTTAAGATAATGATTATCAAGTATAAACCGCAAAATTCAATCAATCAATATCAATAACCAACTAATAGACATCTATATTCTTGTTTGGTTATAGAGAATATCAAATTATAATAAGAAGATGATTTTTTGCACATCAAATTGCAACCATTGCCAAATGAAATTCACTTTATCATCAAGAAAAAAAAAATATTAATCTATTCTTAAAATTCGCATAGAAAATTCTTTCATTCTATTTACTTATAAATAAAATAAAATAAAAAATTCAATGAAAATTATTAAATCTTTCTCTCAAATAACTAAGAAATAAATATTCGAGGTTCACGATGAAAACTAAAAAATAAAGGATCAATGAACTAAATATCTAATTGACATTGCGATTTAAAAGTCTAATAAGTCCAAGGACCTCAACTACCGTAGACAGAAAGCAGACATGTGTTTACCTACTAACAACTATAAACGTTTAAAAATTTAATTATTAGTTATTAAATAAATAATTAAAACTATATAAGTAAATTATATTACATTATTTTAAAATAATCATATATTTAAATTTTGATTAATTACTATAATTGATTTAAAAAATGAGCTGTGGCCAGGCATAGAAACGACCGACGATTTGAATAAATAAATTAATTTCCAAACAACATATACCATATATATATATAAAGTATAAAAAAAAATTTTTTAAAACTTGAATTAAAATGACTAAATTATATTATCTTGGTTTTTATTTTTAGTTTAATTATTCAATTATTAATTACTACTAATTATATTTTAAGTGAAACATTTCCGACAATGATTATAAAATTAATACTTTGTAAAATAGCACTTCAGGTTTCCGAATATACATCAAAAGTTGATGAATTCATTCTATTGATGCATTAAGAAAATATACTAACTTTATCATAATCCGTTAAGCTGATCATACGGACACACAATGGACAGACGGACATTTGAAATAAATTAATTTCCCAACAACATTATCTATATAGCATGAAAAATTTCCGACAATGAATATAAAATTAATACTTTGTAAACTACCATTTCCGGTTTCCAGATATACACCAAAAGTTGATGAATTCATGCTACTGATTAGCCTAATTTTTGAATTTTTTTGTTTAATTGCATTTCGAGTGATTTTTATGCTTGATACGTATGCTTTGCTAAACGTTCTCTGTTTTTCCACTTGGAGCGTAAATAAACAAATGTTGTTTTGTACCTACTCACGAACATGCAACATATAATTGGCCGTGGGAAAAACATAGGGATTGCAAATGAATTCCGCAGCACTTGAGTGACTGGCTCTGAGCTTTGTTGATAGTTATTTGTTTCGTTAGAAACTTTACCTCCACCTCTTGGATCCATCGACCAATCAACAGCCGTGTACAAACATACCCACATTTCACTTTTATATATATATATATATATACATACATATATATTTGATTGAATATTAATTTTATATTTTATACTTAATTTATATTAAAATTTAATAAATTGTAACAAATTAAAAATTTGATTATATTTAAAAGATGTGGATAGAGATAATTAATTATTTATATTGATAATAAATTTGTATAAATATGATTATATTTCTATATAAGTGAGATTTAAGATGCTAAATAAAATTAACATTTTAGGACATATAAAATAATTAAATATTCATTAGTTTATTAATTTAATATATACATTAATATACATATAATTTTCATTAATAATTTTGTTACTTTTATATTTATAATTTCATTTTTTTTATGTAAATTGTTTATATTCAAAAGTGATAAGAAAAATTTATTAGAACCTTGAATTGTCTATCCGGAACTTCCTGGAAAATTATTTACCGATAATAAATGTAATGATAGCGAAAGAGTATGTGTTTAAAGGGAGGGAGAGAGAGAGAGAGTTTAAATGAAATCTTGTTGTAATAATAATTACACATTTCTAACGGTATGGGTAATGTTTATTTCATTTAAATTGTCGATGGTAATTATGTAGAGATTATGAAGTGAATGTTGATAATATTTAGAACAATTTATTATTCACACTGGAGGCTATTTAACATGAACAAATTTTATATTATTTTTATTTTTTTTTATGTTAAATTATTGAAAATATAATTAAATAAAAATAAATGAAAAGAATTAATTTTTAATTTAATTAATTCTGATAAAGATATTACATACGAAATTTATACATATATATAATTAAATGTAAATAATTGAGAAGAAAATTTACCTAATGAAGTAAATTTGTAGTTTAATTTATTTAAATTAATTTATCAGATTCTAAACAAAATTTAGTAAAAAAATAATTTTTTTTAAATATTCCTTTTTAAAGAATTAAATATTATAATAATAAAATATAATTAATTAATTTGAGAAAAATTAGGAGGTAAGTAAAAAATTTTACCATTATTGATATTTCTTTAATTGAGGGATTTAAGAAATTTCTAAAAAAAAAGATTACAACTAATTTTATAAAAAAAAAAAATAATTTCAGAAGGTGGAACACAAGCATATTTCCTTGCAATGCTTTTAAGGTCTCACAAAATTTTTGGAAATATTATTGAGACCCAATACCAAAAATTTAAGTAGATAATTTGGTGAGAATATTTGTAAATATTATATTTATATTATGTTTATATAATATTTATATAATTATTCACATATATATGTAGGAATTCTTTAATCGTTTAATAAATCAAAATTATATAAATACATAAGATAACAATTCAAATTCTTAATAATTATTTTTTGGCTCGTAATTCCTTGAAAATCTTTCTTCTCTTCCGTATAGTCTATCTCCAATTCATTAATTAATCAACAACTGATCTAGTCTGCCGTTTCCCTAGTAACTTTTCACTCGTTACTCTTCTCCTGCTTGGTGACGTCATCCCACATTTATAATTTAATATATATATGATCAAAATGGGAGAAGACTTTTTCTGCATCCATCGAAAAACTCAAGTCTATCAAGGCTTTATAAAAAATATTTCGGGGTTTAAAAAAATTCTGGTACATGAGTAGGGGATTATATATTATATCTTAGGGAACAAAATAAATATTGATGAATAAATAAATACTTTTCGATTAAAAGTAATTAATTAATTAATTAATCAATTAATTGAATTATACATATTACGATTCTATTTAATATTTTATATTAATTTCGCACAAATACAACTCTCTTTAAGTTAATTTTTTTTTTTTTTAATATTTATTTAATGAATGAAATTGATATTGCATTAGTTGTGAAAAATCATTAATTTAATATAAAAATTTTATTATTAATTTTAAAATGATGTAAAAATAATTTAACTTATTTTGTGCTAAATGAATATAAAATTAAATAGAATTATATAATATATATATTAAAAATTAAAACTCTAAATAAAACAGTAAGTTAATTTATTTAATCGAAAAGTATTTGTTTATTCATTAATATTTATGTGTTGTCCTATAAGATATAATATATAATCCCCTACTCTTTTGCCAGAATTTTTATTTTTAATTTATTATTATATTTTATATTAATTTTTATAATAAGAATAGATATTATATAAAAATATATAGAAAGTTCTTAAAATTATCAGTTGTACTATCAAACACATGACCATTCGAGGGCCACATTGCAAAAAAAAAAATATGCTGGGCCGCACATAAATATTTTTTCAACAAATGGAAATAAAATTAACTACAGTAAAACCAATCTATAAGGTCACGACTAATAGTTACTACACAATTCACAATAAACATTGTTTTTAACAGTGTTTTGAGAATGTCCTTATATAGAGGTTTTACTGTATATATAGTTTTATTAAAATAAAATAACTTCTTTTTATTATAATTTTTTTATATGAATTAGATATGTGTATAAAATTATAAATGAACATGAAAAATATCGCAAACATTAATTTTTAATATCTCGTAAGAGATAGTATTGCGATCACGAAAATTTTCGATGTTGAGATTTTGATGTTTTTATACGTTTTGAAGGTTCCTGAATCATTTTCACTAAGGTTGAGAAAAATGTGTGTGTGTGTGTGTGTGTGTGTGTGTGTGTGTGTGTGTATGTATATAGACAAGACTACGCAAAAACGGTTTGAGCTAGAATGATGAAATTTGGTATATGTACATTATTCAAAATTCATAGTTTTCTATCAACTTTTGAGAAATGTAGCTCAACCGGAAGAGGGTCATTACCTACAACGTTTTGATTTTTTTTCCTCTAAAGTGACCGTAAAAATAAAGATATATGTTTGATAATTTTTTCACATGATTAATAATTGTATAAAACTTCTATATATAGAATTTCAGCTTGATTGAATCGCTGAAAGTACCAGAATTAATTTTTTAACACTTCAAATCTCACGCGCCAACACGTGCCATGGTGCCATCAATAAAAAGCCAAAAATGCGCTCGTTTAATATTTATTATTTATAATTTATAATTAATTAAATTTAATTTAAATATAATATATTATTTAATCCAATTCATTTTTTTAGTAGAAATGAGCAAATTTAAATATTTTCATAATTTGCGTTTGGGCCGCATCTCAAAGGGTTTTGGGCCGCACTTTAAACAAGCATGATCAAACATATGTAGGATATATATTTGACATAAATATAATTTATTATAAGTATATGTATGGTATTTTAAAAGTAATGTGTAAATTATTTTTTTAAGAAAAAATAACAGTAAATAAAAAAAATAGCAAATAAATAAATATCAACATAGAATAACAATCTGAGTTGCTCAATGAAAGGCTGTCAAAGAATCTCCATTGAATCCATCAAGAAGATAGAAAACTTATTTTAAATCAATAATTTTAATTAATAAAATATGAAAAATATATTAATAAAAATTACGAATCCCAAAACGATATCTGTCACTCTCTTATAATTTTTAATTAAAAATAGTGAATAGTTCGGTATAATTTAATAAATTCCCGTTTAGTAGTCAAAATGTTTGGACGTTTTTCCCCCCTTTTTGTATTTAAAAACTTTAAAACTTAAAGAACTGAATTTATTTTTTTTAATCATAGAAAAATAAATCTAAAAAAGTTAAATTATGGATTCTCACGCAAAGAATAAAAAATAAAAAAACTAAAAATTAACTAATATATTATTATATATATTTATATGAGAAAAGTTTAATTAAAAATAAATTTTTTTTTTCTTTTTTAATTATAAAACATATATATATATATATATATATAATTCTTTAAAAAATTATTCAGTGAATATGATAATTAAGGGTGTTTGGGTAATTTGAAAAATCAGTAAAGATTACAATATCAAGATAGAAAAGTTAAGTTCATAATTTTAATTGATGTGAGGATTAAGTTAATTAAATGTCTAATTGACTAAGTTAATTTCCCATTGTCTATTTTGATTGGTGTATATAAGAAATATTTATTTATTAATTAATTAATTTATTAAATTATATACTTTTTTGCCTACCCTAATATCACAAATGCAATAATATCGAAATATCGATTTAAATAAATAAAAAAAATTCCTAATCATAAGAATTTCATTAATTAATAACCTTTATATAAAAATAATTTATTTAAACACTTAAGATTATAATTGATTATCGTTCCTGTGGGTGTAATGAATATTAAACCAAATATATGGTGAACATTCAAGGTCAAATAAGTAAATCTCGTATATATATATATATATATATATAATTTTTTAATTTATAAGAAAGCGAAGTAAATCAAAAGTAATTTATAACTAAGGTAAATATCATTTTAATTAAAGAAATTTTGCAAAATAAAAATAATTACGAAAATTTTGATGACAAAAATTTTTTTTTTATCATATGAAATGTAAGTTTATAAATTAAAATAAAGAATCTAAAGAATATTAAAAAAATATGAAACAAAATAATAATAATTTGAGGGATCAAACTTTTTATTTCACTATTTCTTCTATATTCTTTGGAATTATACCTTTAAATTGAAATTAATAGAAAGATTTTTATTAATTATTAATGAATGTATTTTTATTGGAGATTTAATTGATACTTTAGCTATTTCACAAAAGTTTATTTAAAAGTTCATCATTCTTTTTATTACTATCTCGCAAGATATAGTATTGCGATTACGAAAATTTTCGATGTTGAGATTTTGATGTTTTTATACGTTTTGAAGGTCCCTTAGTCATTTTCACTAAGGTTGAGAAAAATGTCTATGAGAAAAGTGTGTGTGTGTGTGTGATATTACTTAAAAAATAAAATTATTTTTGAAAATTTTCTATTAATATAATATAATTTGATATTTTTTTTAAAAATTAAATAGATTTCTGAGATTTTTTAACTTTACTGAAGTAGAAAGGAGAATTTGTGAATCTGTTTTTATCCGTCAAGTAACGTGCATTAATTTCTCCAAGTGTGACATCACATAAAACCTTATTTGAGTTAAATCTTGAATGATTTTAATAATTTTTTCAAATTTTCTATTTCTTTAATTTTAATATATTTGATATAAAATTGAGTATATTAAATTGTATAATATTTATATATATAATATATATGTATAAATAATTTTTTCAACTAAAAAAAAAAAACATTTAAAAAATTTACTTTGGAATAGAAAATCTTAATTATTAAGACATGAAACGATTTACCAGAATTGGTTTGAAAGTCTTTTTATATTTACTAAATTCTTTTAGTAATTATTTATTAAAAGAATCTAAGTAAAATTGATTAACTATATTTCGAGTCAATTGATTGGTAATTATTCAATCGAGTTTTTATGCCATGGATATGGATAAAACTTTAACAGTGGGTTCCTTTTTTAATTCCAAATAGACTTTTCTTATGCAATTTTTGAGGGACGCTTTTACTTTACGAGATAAAAATTATTAAAATTTGCATATAAATCCATTGATATTCTATTTATTTACCATGTTTTATTAATTTGACCATCAGAGGGTTCTACTAATTTTCTGGGTTTTTTTTCAGTTCGGATTGGATATAGAAAAATTAAAAAATTAATTAATTAAATAATTTTCCTATATTCAAACCGAACCGAAAAAAAAACGAAAATTAGGGATAATTAGTGAATTAGTCAATAAAACATGACATAATGGCACATTTCGACGTTCATAACCAGCTAATCTGTCAAACTTAAAAAAATCTTGATTTTAATAATTCAAATTTTCTATTTCTTTAATTTTAATATATATTTGATATAAAATTGAATATATTAAACTCGTAAAAATTGCATAAGGAAAGTTTATTTGGAATTAAAAAACGTAACGTTTTATCCAAATGGCATAAAAACTAATTTGAATAATTACCAATTGATTTATATTATTTTAATCAAAACTATCATATATTAATTAATATTAATCTATATTTGAAAAAATTTATAGGAATGTTATTTTAATAGGAGGAATGAATGGAAATGATTGTAAGGAATGTACAAGAATATATAATATACTCGTATATGAATGTGTGAGTAAAGGAAATGAGGGGTGAATGAGTGGGTGTATGGAGATCAGGTGTTATTCTCAATAAAGATAGTGATAATAGAGAAAAGACGAATAGAGAGAGAGAGAGAGAGAGAGAGAAAGGTAAGTGAACTTTTCCAATACACAACAACATACCTGCACGCAAGACAAACAACAACAACACCAACCACAAGAACACCGGTTGTCAGCGGCTTTTATTCACTTTTATGAATATCCAAAATAATAATAATAATAATAATAATAATCACTCACTTAAATCAATCACAAAATATTTGATTTAACTAAGAAATCATCACAAAAATATTTTTTATTGATTTTGAAATGAAAATAAACACTGATTGAATGATCACAAAACAAAAACACACGATTGGATAAAAAAAGATTCAAGAGAGGGATATGAGTGAGTGAGTAAGTGAGAAAGAGAGAGAGAGAAGGTGGATTGTGCTAGAGATTGTAGCGACCCGTTTGACTGACGAATGAACAATGAGCGGAGTGTTTAGTGCGCGAGTCCCGTCTACCTTTCATCCCGAAAGAGGGCGCGCGAGTGGGTACCTCTACCTCCCCTCTCCGCTGTCCCTACCCTTTTAGTATAGTCACAATCTAAACCTGACATACACCGTCCAACATTCATTCTACTGCCCTCTAACCCCCCCCCCCCCCCTCCACCCTCACTCACAATACACAACACATCTAACATTGAGATAAGATGTATTTATTAAAGCTTTTGTGGTTATTTTGATAATTATTAAGGGAATTTTTATTAAAAGATCACATTGTATAAAATTATTTATTAAATTAAAATTTTATTTATTAAATTAAAATTATCCTTTTTTATTGATTGATTCCTTATTATTATTATAATTATATATTTTTTAATTAATTATATTAATTATAAATTAAAATTAATAAATAATATTTATTAATCCAGCGCATATTTGGCTCTTTGTTGATGGCACACCGTCACGTATTGGCGCGTGAGATTTGCAGTGTTAAAAAATTAATTCTGGTAGTTTCAATCAAGCTGAAATTCTATATATAGGAGTTTTATACAATTATTAAGCATGTGAAAAATTATCAAACATATATCTTTATTTTTACGGTCAATTTAGAGGAAAAAAAATCAAAACGTTGTAGGTAATGACCCTCTTCCGCTTGAGCTACATTTCTCAAAAGTTGATAGAAAATTTTGAATAATGCCCATGTACCAAATTTCATCATTCTAGCTCAAACCGTTTTTGCGTAATCTTGGTTACATACATACACACATACACACACACACATAGACAGACATTTTTCTCAACCTTAATGAAAATGATTCAGAAACCTTCAAAACATCAAAATCTCAACATCGAAAATTTTCGTGATCGCAATACTATCTCTGGCGAGATAGTAAAAAAATAATAAATATAACAATACGGAATCAATCAATAAAAAAGAATAATTGATTATTCTTTAAAAAAAAGATTCTTTTATAAAATATCTTTATTTTTATTTTTATCTATTTTTTCACGTCTATAAAAATAAATGTATATACGAGGTTTGTACAAAAGAAAATGTGAATTTTGAATTATTTCGAAAAGTATTTATTTATTGATTAATATCCATTTTGTCCCATTCAAAGTAATTCCTCTCAGATATAATACACTTATGCCAGCGCTTCTTCCAATAGTCGAAGCACTTCTGAAATGAGCTATTCGGGATTGCCATCAGCTCGTTCGAGCTAACTTTATCCCATCAATTGTGGCAAAACGCTTTCCTTTCATTGGTCTCTTCAGTTTCGGAATAGAAAAAAGTCCCAGGGAGCCAAATCTGGTGAATACGGTAGTTGAGGCATGATTACGGTATTGTTTTTGGACAAAAAATCACGAACAAGCAATGATGTGTAGGCTGGTGCATTATCCATGATTTGTTCTTCCACAATTCCAATCCTTTGCCCTGTATTGGTTCACTCAAACGTTTTTTAAGTAAAAAATCGAAGAACTCACCACAACGTGAATAACTTTTTCAGTTATTAAAAACAAACTACTAATACAAAATGGCTGATAATCTCAACTTATGATAAACATATGTGTATATATATAATCGATTGTACACAGAACGAGAAAATTCAAAATTCACCTGTTTTTTTTGAACAGGCCTCGTATAGGTATGTATGTTTATATAGTAATTATATATCCTTGTATACACATATTTGAAATACACATCTATACAAATCATCGGATTTTAATAAAATTTAGTATTTATAAATTTTTTAATACCAGAAGACTACCATTGTTATTTGTTTTATACCCAAAATTTCATGGAAATACAAAAAAATGAATTAAAATTTTACTCACAAAGAAATCCCGAATAAAATCAATGTAAATAGTGTCATTTATTTGACCTGATTTAATTATCTTTTGTTTTTTTTTATTTATCATATTATTTGCATATTTTAATTCTATTCCAAATTATGCGATTAATTTATTTTATTTTTAGTATTTTTAATTTCTATTATAATATGTGTATTGCAATGTAATTTTGTTAAAGAGTGAAATTTCATTTTATAGAACTATGTATATTATTAAGATGGCAAGATAGTAAAAATTAAAATTATACTTCTATCCGATCACCTGAGTTTATCATTATAAAACATAAATACGCATAAAACAACTCAAACACAAATAATAATTTAATACTAATTATGAAGCCTTTATTTGTTTATAAAATTTATATTCAATGTTTCAATTAAAAATTATATATATATATATATTAATTTATTATAAAAACATGAATAATTTGATTATTTTTTTTAAAAATGATTCTTTTCTGATAAAATATGTACTTACAAATCATTTAATTGGGTATTAATAATAAAAAATAATAATACTAATTATGAATTCTTTATTTTTTATAAGTTTGATTTCAATGTTTCAATTAAAAATTATATATCTGTAAGGACTAATCGAGCCAAACGTTGGGCTGCCACTTTGTAAGGAGGACCGTTTCAAGTTGGGGTCACTTTGTAGACGATCCTCTTACGTTGGGTGCCAATTTATAAGGGGATCTAAGTATGGGGCACTTGTAATGACCCACGATGACCGTGAATTGTTAATTATGTTAAGTTATTGATGGGCGCCAACTTTGGATATCCCAAAGTATAAAATAGTGTTGAAAAATTAAGGGAAAAGGGAAAACACAATAATAATGTTCACATTAATTTACTTTAATTAAATAGATAAAAATTAACAAATTAAATATACAAATTTTAAATAGAAAAATAAGAAAATGTAATTCACTAATATCACTGGAATTAGCGGAAATAATTATCACAGGGGGTGATGATAAGGATTATACACAAATAATTATATCACGGGACGTGATAAGTATAGGTTATATCAGGATGATATCACTTGTTCGACTGTATCACAGGGTGTGATAAAAATGATTATGTACAAAATAATTATATCACGGGACGTGATAAATACCAGGTCATATCGGGATGATATCACTAGTTAAACTGTATCACAGGGTGTGATAATAAAAATGATTATATACAAAATAATTATATCACGGGACGTGATAAATACAGGTCATATCAGGATGATATCACTCCTTCCACTGTCCATTCTCAACTGTCAAAAATATAACAACTTGGAGGGATGGTTACTCCCCTTAGTCGAAATATATCTCTATATATATATTACATTTTAAGAATAATGCGACCAAATAACTTTGTTAAAAAAATAGGGGAATATAAAAACAAAATAAACTAAAAAATAGATAAACAAAATAAAATGTATAATAAAAAAAAATAACTAAGAATATAAATACTTTGTCCGTTACATCCTCCCCCTCTGATTCCGAGGTCTTTTGATTGAGGGATCAGCCTTAGGAACGGACAATTTTTGGCCTTCCTCGCTTACTTAGAGGAACTACTGGAGTAGAACGCGTGTCGTGGCTTAGACGCAATGCTGATGTATGAGGGGGAACAAGTCCTTGAGTAAATAATTGTTTTTGAGTTTGTGGTGGCTCCATAACTCCTGGTGGGCCCCGATGGGCTCTCGGAGACCCCACCAGCTGTCTATATCGGACAGCAGGATCTTCTTTGCTGATATTGGTACCGTCCATGGGATCGACGGCCCTTTGCAGTCCATTCAAGCAACCGCCTGTGTTTATATGATGTTCAGCGAAAGCAGTTGGCTCTCCCCCTGGTTGAAAGACAGTTTCATGTTCTTTTAATAAATGGGCAAGTTTTATGTTCTGTTCCGCAGATAGCTGAATAGTGTTTTCAACAACAGTATTATTTTCTTCAGTGGTGCAGAGATTTTCTCGAATAAATTTGTATTTTCTCTTAGGATAATTATGAAAATACCAGCGATTGTTTCGCATATCTAATACTAAACCTGCTTTTCTGAGAAAATCAAGACCTAATAGTGATCTATTTCCACTAACATTGGGTAGGAATATCATTTCTATATGTATTATTTTATTTTTGATTTTTACAGGAACTGTAGCTAATAACACGGAATGTATACGCTTTTTCCCATCAGCTAGAGTTAAGGAAAGTTTTTCGACTTTAAAATGTTCTCCTCGTTGTCTTAAATAGCTGAGAAGACGCTGACCGCCAATAGAGCGAGTGGCTCCGCTGTCAACACAAATAGAACCAGAAGCTTCATAGATGGAGGCTTCTATTAGAGCGAGTTTAGTATCTCTATCTGTAGTAACGTCACACTGTAAGGCTTGTGCGTTGGTAATTTCCTGCTTCGGATTGCAAGTTAGACACCTAGGTTTGGTGACTCCTGGAGTTCCGCAGCCGTAGCAACGAATTATTGAAGAGTCAGTCTCTTCTTTTTGTTTTTCACGAGGTTGTGAGTTTCTAATGGGTTTCCGATCATAATATTTCGATTTAGGGGGTTCGATAGATTTATTTGAAGTAATTGTTTTTGAAAATGGGGCCCTTAAGTTATCATAGGAGTCGAATTTTTCTGCGAGATCGAGGGGATCTACCAATGTTTCCCAAGAGTCGAGGAAGTGATCTTTGCATTCGGATGAACACTTTCTCTTCATTTGATCAGCTAGGATCAAATTTTTAAGTTGACCAAAATTTTCAATTTTTAGATCGGATAGCCAGGCTTCTAGATAACCGCGTAGATTGAAGTAAAAATCTTTCCAGGTGTTTTCCGATGTCTTCTTGGAGGTGGAGAAAAGTTTTCTTATTTTATCCGTAGTTAATTTAAATCGGTGAAGTAGGAGCTTCTTAATATGTTGATAGTCTTGGGCGACTTCATTTGGTTCTCTAATTATTAGAGTGGTAATATCTGTGGGTAAGACCGAAATAAGATAAGTGACCCATGCATCCTCAGATATGCCAAGAAAATTCATTTGTCTTTCGAAAAGACGCAGATACGTATTAATATCGTCATCGTTAATTTTAAATAGAGGTAAGAATTTCAATATATCTACTTTCGGTTGAAGTGGGGTTGGTGATTCTACCTGGTTCACTACGGTTTGAATTCGGAGTTTCTCTAGTTCAAATTGTCTTTCCTTCTCCTTTTCTCTTTCTTCTCGGTCTCTCTCTCTTTCTTCTTTTTCTTTTTCTTCTTTTTCCTTCCTATCCTCTATGATGGTCATAAGTAATTCCCGTGTAAGGTCTTCATCATAATCAGGCAATGACGTGATGTCATTTTTTATATCGATCCTACGAGAATCTAAATTCATAACTATTCCTAATTCCTGTGCTAAAAGGATAAGATCCTCCTTTTTCCCTTTGCCGAAAAATGACATTTTTAATAGGATAATTAAATTTAATGTTAACCAAAGAGAAAAAAAAATTAATTAATTAATCAAAATTAAAAGTTATTTAGTCGCGTACAATTGATTTATACAATGTTTAATTATAAAATAAGATAATTGAAATATAATTTAAAAATATGTAAAAGTATTTAAATATTTGAAAATATAGTGATATTTTATCAATTTTATTAATTCATTAATTTAAATATAATGTAGTAGAATAAAATTTAAAAATCAAAAAAAAAAAAAAAAATTTACAAATTAAACATATAAATTAATTAATTATAACTAATAATAATATTAATATATTCAAACTATTTTTATTGAATTAGAATTAAATAGATAAATATTCTATTTGTTAGATAAATGTGAAAATTAAAAATAAAAAAAATAATTAACAAGTATTAAATATATTATTATATTAGACAAGGAGATATGATTTATTTAAATTTAAAGTATAAAAGTAAAAGTTTTAAATTTCTATTTTATTAATTAAATATTAAATTGTACTATAAGTCCGTTGAGATGAAAAAGTGATGATACTGCTCACCAAAGATGAATAATGTACTTTTCTCAGGAGCCGTGGTGTACTAATCGGGCTTCACGTTGGGCTGCCACTTTGTAAGGACTAATCGAGCCAAACGTTGGGCTGCCACTTTGTAAGGAGGACCGTTTCAAGTTGGGGTCACTTTGTAGACGATCCTCTTACGTTGGGTGCCAATTTATAAGGGGATCTAAGTATGGGGCACTTGTAATGACCCACGATGACCGTGAATTGTTAATTATGTTAAGTTATTGATGGGCGCCAACTTTGGATATCCCAAAGTATAAAATAGTGTTGAAAAATTAAGGGAAAAGGGAAAACACAATAATAATGTTCACATTAATTTACTTTAATTAAATAGATAAAAATTAACAAATTAAATATACAAATTTTAAATAGAAAAATAAGAAAATGTAATTCACTAATATCACTGGAATTAGCGGAAATAATTATCACAGGGGGTGATGATAAGGATTATACACAAATAATTATATCACGGGACGTGATAAGTATAGGTTATATCAGGATGATATCACTTGTTCGACTGTATCACAGGGTGTGATAAAAATGATTATGTACAAAATAATTATATCACGGGACGTGATAAATACCAGGTCATATCGGGATGATATCACTAGTTAAACTGTATCACAGGGTGTGATAATAAAAATGATTATATACAAAATAATTATATCACGGGACGTGATAAATACAGGTCATATCAGGATGATATCACTCCTTCCACTGTCCATTCTCAACTGTCAAAAATATAACAACTTGGAGGGATGGTTACTCCCCTTAGTCGAAATATATCTCTATATATATATTACATTTTAAGAATAATGCGACCAAATAACTTTGTTAAAAAAATAGGGGAATATAAAAACAAAATAAACTAAAAAATAGATAAACAAAATAAAATGTATAATAAAAAAAAATAACTAAGAATATAAATACTTTGTCCGTTACATATCTATATTATTTTTTTAAAAAAACATGAATAATTAGATTTGTAGTTTAAAAATGACTCTTTTCTGATAAAATATGTACTTACAAATCATTTAATTGGGTATTAATAATAAAAAATAAAAATAATATTGTAATTCCTTTATTTCTTTAATTTCTTTGAGTTGTTTTGGGTTATTTGCCTCTTTCCTCTGATCATTATTTTTTTAATGCTTTTTAAAATGTTTATCAAACATTTTTTGGATAAGAAAATGAAAAAAAAACGAAAAAATTGAAGATTATGTGTAAATGAGTGGTTTAGATATAAACATAAAACTAATGAGAACGACTTAATTGACATTTTAAACTGATAATAAATAAATTAGAATCCATTTGAAAGCCAATTATATTGAAAATAAATAAATAAATAAATAATTTCATTTTTATGGACACACATTGAATTTAATTCGAATCGAATGATTATTTTAATATTAATATTAAAATTTATTAACTTATATTAAATTAATATAAATATGATTATATTAAATTATAAATAGTAATTTTTGTGGTATTTATGAAATAAAATGTTTTTGACCGCAGACACATATTTTTCATATCAGCCACCTCAATACCAAATGGTGTTCACACACACACACACACACACAAATAACAGTATTTTAATTTATAATTAATATTAACCCCTTTGTTTTTAGAAATTTTTCAATCAATTGGATTTTTCTAGGAATTTTTCGTTAATAACACAATGGAAAGATATAGTGAAGACGCCATGTATCTTGGGTGATAATCCGTTTCCCTGGATTCAAACCCCGAGAATTTCTCTAACTGGAGTCTATGTGACGCGATCAACCCAGCCTCTAGGATCAAAATTGGAATTCTAGTTGTTGAAAATGTATTGCTGATTATGTAAGTCAAATTGAGGCTGACCAATATCCAGACAGTTAGGTGGTTGATAGTTTGGTGGTGTAATTTGACCATATATTATTTTTGAAAACCTAAATGTGTCAATGTTCTCCAGGCATAGGATTACTGATTTTTTGTGGTATGAATTCAATGATTTCAATCAATTTATTGGAAGAAAACTTAAGTTGACCACCATGATCATTATTATATTGAACTTTTTCTTTTGAGGTTTATGATTTCATTAATAGTGTAGTTAAAGAGTAGTTTTATTTTAAAAAATAGCTTAAAAATTGATCAAAAATCCTTTTTAGGTAATGAAGTAATGAATCAAAGCTTAAAATGCATGTAAGTGATACGATACTTTTTCAGGTCTACAAAGATTTGGGATTAAAAAAAATTGCTTTTAACACCATAAATACTTTCAGGTTAAAATATGTATTTATATTTCTGGGGCACCTTTAAGGGATATTCCTCTTTCAATAGATATAAAGAAATTTGTATTTATTGTCCTTTCTTTTTCTTTTTAACATTTCCTACTAATGCATTAAAGTCACTGTAAATTTTTATATATTAGTATAATAATTTATTATACAATATGTTGGTTGATTGAAAAAAACCACCTGTATGATTGAAAGCAGTGGTGAGTCATCAGTTCATTGATTAGTGAGGGTAGTGAACTCACTGTCCGGTGCTAGATCCTTTGGTCTACTGCTCTACAACACATATTTTCTTATTTTTAATACTCTTTCAACTCTTTTTATTCGGCGTCGCCTTAAGGCTTCACGCTATCTTTCTTTTCTTTTCTTTTTTTTTTATAAATCAAACCAATCTGGCAACCATGTGATTGAATGGAATGCCATCATTACCATCATCTGCCACTTGTATGTGTCTGTGTGTGTGTCAACTTGCGATATCCCCCTCCCCCCTCTGTATCTTAACCCAACCATCCTCAGGGTGGTTTGTTAAGGCAGTAATTCCAGGTATGAATGATGAGTTATGATATAAAAAAAACTAATTTCAATATGAAATGAGTTTTTGCATTTTTTGAATTAATTATATTAATAGGAAAGAATTTAAAAAAAAAGGACAAGTATTATAGAATGTCTAAACAGTTATGTATCTAATATATATATATATATATATATATTAAAATATTTAATACAATATTATTATTAAGTAACCGGTAGTTAATCTCTAGCAATATTAATTAAATCATAATTAAATTAAATATAAATATTTATTCTTTTAAAATAAAAAAAATCGAATTTAATTTAAAAATAAAAATCCAGGAAGAACATAGCATTACTATGATTTTACGATATTTATTAAAGATCATATTTACAAAAAAAAAAACCTAAATAAATGCTTATTTTTCAAGTTAAGAAATATATATATATATATAGAATTTTTGTAGATTTAAAAAAAACTCATAGATTGAAATATACATTTTAATTTGAAAATATTTATATTTATTCTTAAAGATATATATATAATCTCTTACAATTATTATAGTATAGAAACAATAAAATATTTTTCTTTTGTGTAGGTAGATAAATTTAAATTTCTGATTTAGAAAGTTATTTTTTTAATTCACATTAAATAGAGAGGATTTAAGTTGCAAAATCTATTGATATCTCATTTTCTAGAAATATAATTTTAATTATTGTTTGTCTTAATTAAATGAAATTCATCAACATACGTCAATAATTATCTAAATGTAAAATGTGATAACACTAAAAATAGTATTTCAAGTTAATATTTCCGTTCTTATTAAATATTCTTATAATTGTAGCATGGAAAATTTGAATTTTTTAAAAAAAAACGTTATAATAAATATCAAAATAAAATAAATTTAATTTAAATAAAATATATTACTTACACAATCAATTAAAAATACATACAATCTATTTAATTTCCAAAAAAAAATATTTTTGTGTTTTTAAAATTTTGTTTTTATTCAAAAAAATTTTTTTGTTAAAACATTTCGAAATTTTAAAAGATCTAATTTAAAATAATTATTTAAATAAATACTTACGTTTAAACTTATAAGTATATATTTTTAAATAAAAATAACAAATATTGTATAATAAACAAATTTATATTAAATATTTAGAATATATTGGTTTAAGTTTAAGTGATGTGTAATTTAATCTAAGAAAGAATATTTTATTTTTAAAAAATATAAAAATATAATATATCTAAATCGTGATGGAATTTAAAATGAAATTTGTTGTATTTTTTTTTTAATTGTGTGTTTTTCAGTTGGAAATTATTATCAATACAAATTGACTTCCCATTTGTGGCGTAAGTAGTCAGTAGCGTGGAGTGACCTTTTAATATGTCTTCCTCTCTTTCTCACTGTTTTCTTTGTTTTTATTTTTGTCTGTTCTTTGGGTGGTGTCTATGTAAAGTAAGATCCAATTATGTGTTTTAAAAGGGCTCGGTGTTGTTGTTGTCGATTTAGGTATGGGGTGAAGTGAAGAAGAAGGGGAGTAGAGGAAAGGGAGAGGGATGGTTAATTTGTGACTAAGAACGACAACGGGTGGTCGTTTTGTCGATGTATTTTTTTTTATCTGGATATATAATGTATATTCTAAAGGGCCTCCTCGTAAATCGGATACTTAGTGAGTGTCCTTCCAAGTGGTGGTCCACCCAACCAACGATACAACACACACACATTTACATCCACCAAACAAGATGCATTAACATACATGCACTTTATTTTTATCTGATTAAAAAAACTAAATTCTTTAGCATTAATTACAAAAAAAAAAATAGAATTTTTTTTTCTATTAAGATGTTATTTTAATATACTAAATGGAGAATATATGAGAGTTTTAGAGAAAATAAGGATGTTAAACTACCGAATTTGAGCAAGAATGTTCGAAACTCACCTGTCTAAAAAGATTTTTAAATTAAAGAATGACATATATTAATAAAAGTATACTTAAATAAATTAAAACTTTTGGAATTACTATAAATCATTTTAGTTATAAATAAAAAAAATAATATAAGTAGTTTATCATATTTTTCCCACATCCATCCATCATTATTTCCTAATTTAAGTTAAATATACTTTAGAAATACATTTATCATTTATTTTCCTAAATTATTTATATATATATATACGAAGTTTTTTCAAAAGAAAAGGTAAATTTTTAATTATTTCGAAAAGCATTTATTTATTTTTTTAAGTAAAAACTCAAAAAACACCCAAAAACGTTTTCAGTTGTCAAGAAAGAAACTACTAATCCAAAATGGCTGATAATGTCAACATATGAGAAACATATGTGTACCAACATAACAAAATATATATAATTTCTTTTGTATGAATGTATGAAATGTCTGTAACATTATGAAGTTAGCTACAAATTTAGAATTTTACAATTTACAATTTTTATTAATATTATTTTTATCATAAAAGAGAATTTATTAAACATAATAAATATAAAATGAAACCTATCAAAATTATTCATTTGTTACTAACTTCATTTTTTTTTTAAATTTTGTTTTGTTATTATTAAATATTGAAAAAAAAAAATAATATTACAACGATTGGAATAAATTTATTAATTTTATGTTTAAACATGTTGTAAGTATTTGAAACAAAATTTTCTATAAATGATTATTATTATTAATCAATCTCGTGCGGCTAGAAGCCGCCTGTCCCTCTTCGAGTTTTATGCCGCCGGCAGCATATGATGCCGTGAACGGCTAGTATCTATATAAATACCTATTTATTCAATTACTATTGATTTCCTATTTCAAGCTAAACTTCTCATCGCCCAATTTATCATCTCATTTTTATTATATATTTCTAATTCTAAATTAGAAAAGTTTGCTAACAGAATATAATTATAATCTAATAAAAGGTGTCAATAATTAATCCAAATTATAGAAATAAGTTAATTATAATTTTTATATATAATATATATATTTTTGAAGTGTAAGAAAAAGAATTTGTTGATGTGTTTTTTATTCAATGACCACCCAAAGACTGTTAAGTTAAAAAACTAAAAGTGATCCTTCACCTTTCATCGTTCCCTCTGATGCCATACCACACATTGATTTTTTTTTATTCCACCCACGAAGATGAGTGAACCCTGATGATGTTCTTTTTAGTCTTTAAAAAAATGGGGCGGGAGAATATAAAAAGAAAAAAAAAATCAGGAATAGATGATATGTAAGTATTATATAACCCGGATCCGCTTCTTAATTTATTTTTCCCTCTCTCTCTCTCTCTGTTTTATGTTTTGATGTACAAAAAAAACAAACAATAGTTGTAAGTAAAATTAGTACATTAAAAATTAATTAATTAAATCAATAGGTTTTTCGTTAGTAAGATTTAATTTTTAACTTTTTTTATGTCTGTTTATTTCTGAATTATAATTGTTTTACTATTTGTATAATTAAATAGTAACAATATGTATGTGAAGTCACTGGTAGGAAAGAAACTAGCATATATATAGGCAATTATACAGAACAGTCATCCATTCATAGATTTGGATAAAACTTTATCAGTGGGTTCCTTTTTTACCGACCGACGATAGTAAGGGAGGTATTGTTTTCACACCAAATTTCACATGTGGAGATTTTTACATATCTCCACGAATCATGCATTTTCTTAACAGAAAAAAGTATTTTTAGCATGATGTCGGTCCGTCCGTCTGTCCGTCTGTCCGTCCGTATAGATGTGTACAGCCTGAACGGCTTAACGGATTTTGATGAAATTTGGTATATTTACTTAATGCATCAGTGGGATGAATTGATCAACTTTTGGTGCAAATCCGGAAACCGGAAGTGGTAGTATTAGCGATCGACGATAAGAAGGGAAGGGTTATTTTCGCACCAAATTTCACATAAGGAGATTTTTTTACATATCACCACGAATGTATTGGTTTTATCCTCGGGAAAAATCATCTTCATTATGTTTTTCTTAATTTAAAATTATATGACGTCACCCAGCCCTTCATGACGTCACAGCCTCGGGTAACGCCGGCAACGCCGGCTACTTCAGCTATATATTATAAATAAAATACAATTAAAAATATTTATGTTATATCCATATCTGTTTTTACATTAATAGATATATTAAAATTATTTGAAATTGTTTCTGTAGCTGGAAATTAATTTATTTCAAACCGTCGGTCGGTTCGGACCTGGCCACAGGTCAACTTATTTTAATTCTAAATAATCTTTTCTTATGCAATTTTTGTAAGACGCTTCTAGTTTACGAGATTAAGAGGAATATTGTTTGCCAGATTAGATTATTATGAACCTCGAAATATGATATCATTAAGTAATGTTTTATTGACTAATTCACTAATTATTCAATTATTCCTAATTTTCGAGTTTTTTTTTGGTTCGGTTTGGATATAGAAAAATTATTTAATTAATTATTTTTTTAATCTTCTCATATCCAAACCGAACTTATAAAAACAGAAACTTAGTGGAGCCCTCTGGTCGTCAAATAATAAAACATGGTAAATAGAATATCAACGGATTTATATCCAAATTTTAATAATTTTTATCTCATAAACTAGAAGTGATACTCAAAAATTGCATGAGAAAAGTTTATTTAGAATTAAAAAAGGAACACACTGGTAAAGTTTTATCCAAATCCATGACTGATCTGTATAATTACTAATATATAGTTGGCAATTGTGTAGCGTATAGTTGTAAAAGTATTTAAAATTTCAAGAAATTTCTACTAGGTATTGTATTAATTGGATCTTGAAATTTTTAAAATCATTTCCAGGTATTGTTAACATTCATTGCCTCCCCTTATCCCATCAACGCTCCATTGCTAACATATTGCGATTTCGCCTACCAAATTACCGGATGTAAATATACATAAATAGTGCTTTCTCCTAATGGCATTGCAATTATTTTGTATTTATAAAATAAGACTATATCCATCTAGTTTTAATTTTTTAAAGAACATACATATATAGAAAAAAAAAAGATTGGAAATAAATAAATAATTAAATGTTAATTATTAAAAACTAACTATATTATTACATGACCAAAAATAGTTGGCTTCAGTAGAGCAGTACTCATTATACCTATTATAGATTAACAAGTTGTTAAACTAAAACAATCTCATAATATGAAACTGTTTCGACCTGATTTGTAGAAATAGTAATTAATATTACAAATGTATTTTTTTTTATAAATAATACTATAAAAAAATAATTGTATAGTGCCAAGTTCCAAAGAAATAAAGGATTGTTTTTGTTTATAGTTGGTATCTCTTAAATGCAATAATTTAAAAATTAAAAGAAAAAAAATTTATTTATTTACAAAAAAAAAAAAATTTTAAATATTGAAAATAATAATATACCTATATACTATAAAATATAATTAATTTTAATTAGAAACTATTTAAATTTTTTATAATTAATTTTTATGTGAGCGTTATTATAATATAATAATTAATATTTTTACAATCGCGACATATATGTATTATAATTAATATATTTTAAAAATCGATAAAATGCCACTTCTCGTTTGTTTGTTATTGTCTTTGTATTTCATTTCCTATTATTAATTTTAATCCATTAGGAATTTCACTTTCATATTTTTTTTTTTTACTGAAATGTAAATTGTGATGGTATTCAATCAAAGAGTTGACAAGCAAGTTTATTGAAAAAGGTGACAATTCTCAGATAAGAATATGAATCATGATGATGTTGCTGCTGATAAAAATCACCAGAAAGTGAATTTCATTTCAGTCAAAATAATAATAATAATAATAAGAAGAAGAAAAAAAAGAAGAAGAAGAAATTATATGAATTATATTATATAGAGAGAACAGTCATATACTCACAAACTATATAAAAAAGAATAAGGAAAGCACAGTCGTAGAAATACAAGATTAAATCTCTATTTAATCGACACAACGCATATTTATTATATTATATTCGAATATTTTCCATCTCAAATGATATGTTAAATAGATAATAGAAATGTTATATTGAATAGCAACAGCTTATACAATTTTCTAACAGGATTTCAATGATTCATGATAATTTCTCTCTTTTTGTGTTCTTTAAATTTATTAAATACGAGTGTATTTTTTTAATTCAAGCAATTATTAATTTAGAAAAGGGCATTACAAGAATCTATTATTTCTCTGGATTATTTATGTATTACCATACGAAGTTTTTTTAAAAGAAAAGGTGAATTTTGAATTATTTCGAAAAGTATTTATTTAATCATCAATATCCATTTTGTCCCTTCCAAAGTAATGCACTTATACCAGATATAATGGACTTATGCCAGCGCTTCTTTCAATCCTCGAAGCACTTTTGAAATGCGCTTTTTGGTATGGCCAACAGCTCGTTCTACGATTCCGACTTTATCTCATCAATTGTGGCAAAACGCTATACTTTCATTGGTCTCTTCAGTTTTGGGAATAGGAAAAAATCGCAAGGGAGCCAAATCTGGTGAATACAGTGTTTGAGGCATGAGGTTTTTGACCAAAAACTCACGAATAAGCAATAATGTGTGAGCTTGTGGATTATCGTGATACAGAATCCATTATTTGTTTTAGCGACAATTCCGATCGTTTGAGGCGTATTACTCACGTAAAAGTTGCATAACTTCCTTGTAGTATTCCTTATTTTTTTTTAAAGTAAAACAGAACACACAAACTAACTTCCCCTATGTTATATTATTTATTAGACTCGCCGAATGCCACAGTCAACATTTTAAAGTGGGTTGGAGGACGTTTTCCATTTTTAACGCAAAATTTAATACAGATTCTTTGATACAATATTTTTTTAAGTAAAATATCGAAGACACACAAAAACGTGACTAACTTTTTCCGTTGTCAAAAAGAAACCACTAATCCAGAATGACTGATAATGTCAGCATATGAGAAACATATGTGTACCAACATAACAAAAAAAAATATTCGATAATCGAATATACACAGCCCGCGAATATTCAAAGTTCATCTTGTCTTTTGAACAGACCTCATATATAGAGTGAGAGATTAGTATAAAACTTTTTAATATTAGTAGATATATTATCAAGAGTGATTGAGAGGTTCTCCAACTGTGGTACATGTACGACTGGTTGTAACTTATAACCTGACGGTGGTACCTACAGTGAAGTTACTTATAATCTTTTAAGTTATACCTGAACTTTATGAAGTGTGTTTCTGTGCTATCAACTTTAAAAACATTGAGACTTTTGAACTAGATAAAATAAGATGATAACTACAAGTATTATTTAGACTGGTTGACAATGATGATATCTTACTCATGTCTTAAATTGAAGTGAATCAAGTGTGAAAGAAAAATCAAACTGCAATTTCAAAATTTAAAATAAGAAAATAGACGAAAGAGTGAGATTTAATTGTTCATATACAATTATTTCAGAAATGTCAAACTTGTTAACCAGAAAAAACATTTTTTTTTTAAAGAAACTTGACGTTTATCTAAATCTTCGAAATATGATTGAATTTGTGCAGCTCTTGCTCTAATGATTTGATTTATAATTTTAAAACCTTTATAACAAAATATTATGTCTTTAGACAAATCTTGACACACCGGCAAAAACTTATCGGCGGGTTAAATGCGGCCCGCGGGCCGCGTTTTTGCATGCCTTAATTATTTAATTAATATTAATATATATTATTAAAATTATATATGTATAATTTTTTAATAAGAAGAAGAAAATTATAAATTAAAAAAGAAAAAAGCAAAAAAAAAAAAAAAAGAAATAATGTTAAGCATTGAATTTTATTTTTCTATTAACTAATTTTTTATAATAGTTTGTTCATTTTAATTAACTTTGGAGATCTAAGTCTTATTCTTCTTATTAATCAAATTTTTATTTCTAACCTTTTTGATTATTATTATATTTTATTTACTTAATCAGGTTTGAACCCTCTCCTAATTCTGATCTATAACGATGGATTTCACTAAGAGAGCAAATTTAAAATTTAAATTAAAATCCTTTTTATATTATTTTTGTCTCTTATTACTCAAATTAAATATACCTAATACGAACAATATTAGCATTTGTTTCATTCCGCGATTTGTTTTTTTAATAATAACATTACTTAATGCTAAATTGATTCTTTTTTAAATTGTTTTTCTTGATAATTGTTAATTTAAAAGTAGAAGGTAATTTCACAACTATTATTAACTACAATTAACAATTGTTACTTAAACATCCGCATTAATACTAATAGAGTATATAATCAATCACTTTCATAGAAATCATTTTCATTTAATCAACGCTTTTAATGAAAGAAAAAAAGGAAAAAATTTATTTACTGTGGTTGTTATTTGTGGTTTGCGGTATTCTCATTTAAAGAAAACAGTTTTAATAGCAATAATCTAAGGATTATCATTAGTAATATACTACAAAATGTATGTAGTATCTATTATATATAAATTTATATAAGGATTTATTTATTTATTTAGTATTCATGTCTATAGTAAGCTATGTATCCAATTTGTCATAAATAAAATACAATATCTAATATCAAAATGTTCAATATTAATAAAAAAGTTCCAGAAAATATTTATTTCTAAAATTGTTTTTTTTTTAAATTCTATTTAAAATATCTGGAGTGTCTTCACTCGACGTTCTCTCAAATTTGAATTGGATTAATTAACATATATTATATTTAAATTAAATTTAATTAATTAAATATATAAATTTAAAAATAGATAAGTAAGTATAATTGAATTGGATTAATTAATTACAAAATTTAAAGTTATAGTATATAATAAAGTTATTCAATCAAATTAATTAATTAACATATATTAAATTTAAATTAAAAACATTTCTTCATTTTTAAGTAAAAATTTAAAAATTTAAAAAATTAATTCCGGTACTTTCAACGATTCAATCAAGCTGATATTTTATATATAGCAGTTTTATACAATTTTTAATCATGTGAAAAACTATCAAAGATATATCTTTATTTTTACGGTTAGTTTAGAGTTAGAGGAAAAAAAATTAAAAAGTAGTTGGTAATGGTCCTCCTCCGACAGGGCTACATTTCTCAAAAGTTGATAGAAAACTATGCATTTTGAATAATGCTCGTGTACCAAATTTCATTATTCTAGCTCAAACCGTTTTTGCCTAATCTTGTCTACATACATACATACATACACACACACACACACACACACACACACACACACACACACAGAGACAGACATTTTTCTCAACCTCAATGAAAATGATTCAGGAACCTTCAAAACGTATAAAAACATCAAAATCTCGACATCGAAAATTTTCCTGATCGCAATACTATCTTTGGCGAGATAGTAACGAAGTAAATATTAATATTTAATTAACTTTATTTGAGTAGTTTTTTAATTTAAATTAACTATTAAAATTTAACAAATAATAAATAATTAGTTTATTTATAGTTTGTAATTATAAGTATAAATATTATAATATATGGTCGTATACCTATATATATGTATATATATATTCTTAATTTTACTATAGTTTGTTTAAGTAATTGAAAAAAGTTAAATAAGAAATTTATTTTTTTATTCAATTTTTTTAATCAACCTTGTTAACAATTTTAAAAGTTTACTTTTATTGTAATTATCATTCTCATTATCATTATTTATATAAATGATGAGTTCTCTCGTTAATAGATTTGATTAATTTGTCTCTCATATATATATATATATATATATATATATATATAATGGTGTGTGTTTTTTTATATCTTCCCAATTCACGAAATGATGATTAACAAGTTAAGATAAATGTGTTGCGTGTTTGAATAAATAAATTTAAATTCACTTATGGCTTATTAAATTAACTAGAAATATTATATATATATTATATATATATTTCAATAAGTAATAAACTTTTATTTACTAAATTTAATTAATTCTTATTTAAATATTCTTATAAATATATATATATCTTTTCTATTATATTTAACCAGTGATTTTATAAAGTAAATACATTTAATTTTTATGTAAGAATTTTTGTAGTATGCTTGTGTGTTTAAATCTTACTGTTTTCAATTGAATAATAAGTGAATTAGAAACATTGACTTATTATTCAATTATTATTTATTTAGTTATATTTTGAATTGAATAATAATTATTCAATATTTACAAAAAATTAAATGCATTTTTAAATAAGAAATTTAATTAATATTTATTTTATTTTAATTATTATATATAATGTGGTCATATGAAATGATCATATTTTTTGTTTATTTAAAAATAAAATTTCTGTGAATAATATATATATATATATCTATATTATTTATATTTATATACTTACATTTTAAAATCACGAAATATATAATACTGATACATTTATGTAATATAAACAAAAGTTGATATTTACCTGAAACAAAAGATAAAAATAAATTAGTATTGTTAGATATAAATTCTTTTTAAAAAGAAGAAAAAGAATATATATTTTCATTTAAAAATCTCTTTGATCAGTGAAATATGTCCCAGCTGGACTAAATTTTGAAAAATTTGATAAATAAAATAATTAAAGAATTAATAAATTTAAATATTTTAATATAGATTATAATATTATTATTATTTATCAGAGATGTATTGGTAAAATAAGAAGTAAAGGAACGCATAGTGGGAGCATAAAAAAGTACTATTTTAAACACTATTAAACTATTTTTTTCCTGAAATTGATTGAGTTTTTATTTTTTCTTATTCTTACTATTCAAAATATTAACGAACACAAAACAAAAAAGAAATTCTAACAGTAAATTTAAGTGGGAGTTGTCGGGATATGAAAATATACTGGAACGCTTTCCGGTTCTGAAAAAAGGTAAGGGAACGTCGTTCCCCGCGTTCCCCTCCCAATACACCACTATTTATTATATAATAAGATGGGAGCTGATATTAGGGTTATATACTGTGGATCAAAGATATATGTACTTGAAAAAAATTAATTTGGCCTCTCATGTCTCAGAAATTAAAATTTATGAAAAGTGGTATAGACAGACAAATTGATAAATTTTTTTAAAAATAATAATAATAATTTCTATAACCTTCAATTTCATCATTATCATCACTTTCTCAAATTATTTAATTCGCCATTTTCATTTTATTTTGATTTAAATATTTAAAAAAAGGCGAATTAAATAGATTTGTATATATAGGTATATATAAATTTAAAAAAACTTATATATTGTTATTTAAATAGAAAAAAAATATTTTATAATAAAAATGATTTGCAATTGGATATAACCATTGGATTTATAACTAAAAAATATGTCTCGATTTAGAATACAATTCTTCCTTCACCGGAAATTGAATTGAATAGCGATATTTATTTGCATACATATATTATTTGGCAGTGTTTGTGATGAGAGGTTAAAGTACTGTACGATAAGTATAAGCATTAATAATTAAACTTTGATATCATCAAACAAATATCAAAGGATTAATTTAAAAATAATTTAATGACAGCATCAAATGATTATGATATTTCTATAATTATAGTAATAATTATGAAAAAAATAATATATTAAAAAATACAAATTTTTAATTTAGCTCTCATAAAAAGTATATAATAAAATACTTATTTTGATAGAAGAAGAAATACCAAGCTGATATAAAGAGATTTGTAGTAGTTTCTCCTTTTATATGTTTAAATTAATAATTTTAATTCAATAATATTCGAAATAATACAAAACAATAATTATAACGGAATTTTGTAAATTAAACAACTTGATATTTTTTATTACAAATTTATTCAAAAAATACAAAAATATATACAACGTTTCGATTGTTACTTCTGCAATTGCAACAATCGAAACGTTATAATATACACAACGTTTGGATTGTTACTTCTGCTATTGCAACAATCGAAACGTTGTGTGTATATTAAAACTTTTCGATTGTTGCAATTGCAGAAGTAACAATCGAAACGTGTATATTTTTGTATTTTTTGAATAAATTTACAATATAACAAATATCAATAAGTGGTTTAATTTACAAAATTCCGTTATAATTATTGTTTTGTATTATTTCGAATATCATTGAATTAAAATCATTAATTTTATAAATAAAAACATCGACCAAAGCTTTAATTATTTAACAAAACAATAATTATTTTTTCAAATTCTATTTTACTTATAGTATATATTATTAATTTACCTTAAGATGATTTTCACTATGAAATAATTATTATTTTATTACAATTTTCCGTTATTAGTTTGTTGATAGTTACATCTTAAAACTTAAATTAAAACAATGAATATAGCAGGAATCAGATCTTAGACGTATCCATTAAGAAATATATTGAAAAAGAACAATATTATATAGTATATTGAAAAATATTAGATAAAAACAATCTGGCCGAGGGGAGTAAAGGTAAAAATATGGCCCTATTTGCTTTTAATTAGATTTAAAGATTGGACTGCCAACTCTCGTTGAAACATTGTATTATTTGTAGATTCAAGCTAGAAAACTTTGTTCTTTTATAACAACTTTCAATTTATAAATAAACCTGAAAAATTAATAATAAAATTAAAAATTACTATCCTATGAGTATAGAACAAACTTCTGATGATGACATTAGTGTTAAAATGATCATAAAGTTGAATAACAGTTTATTTTGAAACATAAAACCGAATGTTATTAATAATATTTTACATTTCATCTTTTTTGATTTTAATTTTCAATCACCTTATTATAAATTGAAAGTTGTTATAAAAGAAAAAAAATTTCAGGTTGAAACTATCTATTTATTTGTTTTATCTAATAGAATAATTAAAATTAATTATAAAATATAAATTAAATTTTCTTGATTTTAGTTGAGATTTTTTTGACAATTTAAAATTATTTTAATTATAAAGTATAAAACTCTTCACATTTTTTGGGAAGTTTATGATATTTTGAATTATTATATATCTAGTTATAGTTTTTATATCAAAATACCAAATATTTCTAATTCTATTATTATGTGAACTTTGTAATATATATATATATATATATATATATATATATATATATATATCAATAAATGAGACTTAAGGGTGATATATGTAAAATATGATATATATTATTAGGAGAGAGGAGGGAAAGGGTTAAGAGAGAGAGAGAGATATAAGGGAGATTTAGTGGAAGGCCGAAATTAGAAAGGCATCACGATAATCGTCCTGTGGAAGATGAACCGGATGGATAGTCGAGACGTGATTGAAATTAAGAGAGTTCACTTGTGAAGTGGAAGGCCAGAGTCAAAAAATAAAGAGAGAGAGAGAGGGAGAAACATGTCAGAGTGGAAAGGAAAGGAAAGGAAATGAGTAAGTGAATGTGACTAAGAGAGATAGATAGTGTGATTGAATGAAAAGTTATTTTGAATTTTTCAAATTCATTTGACTATATTTTAAATATTCATAAAATAAAGATATGTATTATATTTATATAATTTAGATAGTTTTCACTGTAGTTTTATTTGTTAGACGAATAGAGGGCCTTGGTTTTAGTAGTCAAAAATCTCATGCTCTTGTCATCGAAGAAAAAAATCTTTAAAACAATAATTTTTTTAAAGAGATGGTGAATTTTTTATAAATTTGTAGTTTAATGGTATTCATTAAGAATTTAATTAATATTTTACTTAAATTTTTATATTTCAAAATAAATTTTAAATTTTATTATTAATTAATTAAAGTTAAAAAAACAGCATAGTAAGATATTATTGTGAAATTGTATTCAGAGAGTTTTTGTGAAAATATATTAATAATAGCTTATAGAGGTATAATAACTATTGTTGTAAGCTTTATACAAGTATCTAATATCTAATAATTAGATTTTTTGGTAACATTCATATACAGAAAAACTTCGATATAGCAGATCCCTATTTAACGGACTTTGTATATAAAAGAGAAAAAAATCCGTACAATTGTAAAAAAAATTCATATTTTAACTCATAAATAAGATATGGTTCAACTAATATTTAAAAAAAAAAAACTAGTTTTTTTAAAGAATTTGTGTCTACAGCAGGGGTGTCAAACTCAGATAACTATTTTTGCGGCCCGCGACCACTTTCGACTTTTTTGAAAAAATTTCAATTTGTCTTTTTTTAAAAAAAAAAAGGTAAAATGTTTTTTTAAAGTTAAACCTTGTTTGTTTGGCCCAAGTGTACCTATGAGTTTGACACCCCTGGTCTACAGTGAGGGATATTTCAAATGAGAAACTGAAAATACCGCCGGAAGAGGTGAAATGATTTTTGATTATAGACAATGCTCCTACTCACGAAACCACCCCACCCTGTGAAAATATTGTCTTCATGAAGATGACAACTTTAATTGCCATACGTTTGCGCCAAAAAATACATCATTGTTTATTCTATTCATGGATTATGAGATAATTTTGGCAACCAAACGTAGAAAGTTTTTAGATGAAGTAATGGTTGTATTATAAGATGAAGATAATGTTGAAGATATAATTTACTAATGTCGCACAACTAAACAATTTTTAATTTTGCTGTAGAAAGGTTTGAAAAAGCCAAAATTAAAATTTATGGAAGAATTTATTTGATGTAGACGTAAAAGAGTTAGAAATTTCAGTTTGCTCTACAACAATACATAATGCTGCTGTAAAAGAAAAAACTGAGGTAAATGTTTTGCAATCGCTAAAAGTAGATGAAAGTCCGAAATATAATATTGTTTCTGTTCTGAGTTTATTTTATTATAGAAATGTGGATGTTGCGGCCAAAAACTTTCGAGTATCGTAGAGCCACAGAGATAGATAAATACATACTTATAACATACAATACTAATATATAATTCATTTACTGATTAAATTAAAATATATTTTAAATAAGATCACAAAAAGAAATGAATGAATATTTTATGTAATATACTGATTGAAACAAAATGGATGAAAACCTTTTACAAACAGACTTTCAACCAAATACTATGTATCACCTTGGGGGTTCAGAGGGCAGAGCCCCCGACTATGTGTGAAGAGCTCTAGTTTATTTCTAAATAGGGTGTATTTCAATAAATACTTTTTTATAATTTATTTTAAACCTATTTTTATATAAAGAACTTTTGACCTTAACGACTCCATTAGTTCGTTATATCCAAGTTTTACTCTATTATATCTAAATTAGAATTTTAATTTTTCAAAGTTAATATAAAATATACATTTCCATATAATATAAGTAAAATTAAAATAATTTTATAATTACTAATAAAACTAATCAAAAAAATGTATTCGGGACATAAGCATTATTTATAATTTATTTTATTAATTGAAAATCAAAAAAAAAAAAAATTATTTAAGAAGAAATTCATATTTATAAATATTTTGTCTATCTAGGTATCTGTACATAAAATCAAAATGATTGAAATTTTAAATTTACCAATTTTTAAATTGATTAAATTTGTTTGTTTTAAAAGACAGAACATGTAATCTTTTATGATATATATGAAATCTTCTATTTAACCACACAGATCGTGATATATAAAAGAAATTGCATAAACCAAAATGATAAATTGGACCAGAGATAGATATGTATATTATACTCATATAGATTAATAGAAAGAGTAATTTAAAAGATAAAAAACAAGTGGATGGATAACTATTCTATCACTTTCACTTGTGGACAATAGACATTCATTTTACAGGCCCTTTGAAAAAGATGAATTGACTTCATATATACCATATATATATATATAATATTAAGAGGGAGAGAGTAAAAGAGTTAAAGAAGGGGAAAGGAGAGGGAGAACCTTGAAAGTATTCAAATAAGAAAGAGAATGAGAGAGGACACCAGGAAAGAAAAAAAAAACAAGAAGAAGAATCCATCTTCTACGCTCTTCAATTCAGATTAAAATCAAAAGATCATCCCGAAATACCTTATCATTAACCTGAATCTATTCTATTCATTAATATGGATACGAACAACAACAACAACAACAACAGCAACAACTGAAACAACAGAAATTAGAAAAAAAAATGATCATTTAATGATTATAAAATTTGAATTATTTTTTAATTAATGCCTTAACATAGTGTATAGTTTCTTTTATAGTCGTATATACTATCTGAGTGTTGAATAGCCATATGTTAAAGAGAAATCGGAGAGGGAGAATGCCAAGAGGACACTTGACATCCATTTTCAATCTCCCTTGTCTTATTCCATTCTGATTATGTTTGTTTAAATTTCAAAATTAATACAATAATTTCATTTTTATTATATATTAAATTTTTACCGACCGACGATAGTAAGGGAGGTATTGTTTTCACACCAAATTTCACATGTGGAGATTTTTACATATCTCGACGAATCAAGCATTTTCTTAACAGAAAAAAGTATTTTTAGCATGATGTCTGTCCATCTGTCCATCCGTCCGTATAGATGTGTAAAGCTTAAACGGCTTAACGGATTTTGATAAAATTTGGTATATTTACTTAATGCATCAGTATGATGAATTGATCAACTTTTGGTGCAAATCCGGAAACCGGAAGTGGTAGTATTAGCGATCGACGATAGGAAGGGAAGGGTTATTTTCACACCAAATTTCACATGAGGAGATTTTTTACATATCACCACGAATCATGCACTTTATATTGGTTTTATCCTCGAGAAAAATCAACTTTTTACATTGAGCGCGCAAGCAGAATAGGTTTAAATAAGATTAACCAATTTTGAGATATGTTCAACTGAAAGGTTTATACGAGGGTGGGGTGAAAAGTTTCCGGCCTGACCAAGGAAAACGATGTTATTAAATTTTTTTTTTGCTTTATTTTTCAACTTAATCTCCATCGACACTGATACATTTCTCATAACGGTGTTCTATAATTTAGTTAATTAATTTAATTAAATTAAATTTAATTTAAGTCATATCAATTGTTATGAATCGACGCAAAAATTCGCTTGGATTACGCCTACAGCGCCCAATTGTGGATAGAAATGGTTTTTCGAAGCAGTTTTTGGTCTAACCTTAGCAAATGCGACACCCACCTTGCACACAGCTTTCTATGTTCAAATGGTTGTGCAAAATATTTCGCACAGGTTCAGCTGACATTGTACAGGTCTCGGCTATCTTGGATGTTGAAAAATAAAGCAAAAGAAAAAATTTAAAAACATCGTTTTTCTTGGTCAGGCCGGAAACTTTTCACCCCAACCTCGTATAGATATTTAATACGATTTCATTGATCGTTCCAGACATCGTGAACGTTTATCATCATGAATTTAATTTTCATCTCAGAAACACACTTTTTATAGTTGAAAAGAAAACGGATGAGCCTTTTAAAGTGGTATCTATCTCTTTTTTTAACGACTGTCAAGATTAAACCCTTTTATTGGGATAAAATTTTGACAGTGGTGTTTGAAGGTAATAAGTACTAGGAAAGTTTATAAAAGTTAAAAAGTGGAGCAATCTAAATTTTAAATCCGGGACATATTGATTGACCATTGTATATATGTAAAATTTTAATTAAATTGAATTGTATTTAAAATCAAATCATGAATCGAAAACTACAACATACGAGATCTAGTTCAAAAGAAAAGATGAATTTTGAATTTTCACAGACTGTGTACATTTAATTATTGAAATTTTTTTGTTATGTTGGTACATATATACTGACATTATCAGCCATTTTGAATTAGTAGTTTGTTTTTGACAGCTGAAAAGTTAGTCACGTTTTTGTGTGTTCTTCAGTTTTTTAAAGAATCTGATTAAAATTTGCATTAAAAATGGAATAAAGTGCTCCAATGCACTCAAAATGTTGACTGTGGCATTGGGCGAGTCTACTTTAACTCAAAAAAATGTTTATAAGTAGTACAAGTGCCTTATAGAGCACGCTAAAAGTTGGATCAAATGTAAAGATTTTGCTTACTGTTTTCTTCGATTGCAATTTCGTCGTGCATCATGAGTTCTTTCCAACAGGTCATATTGTTAATAAGGAATACTACAAGAAAGTTATGAAAGCAATACGGCTCAAACGATCGGAATTGTGGAAAAACAAATCATGGATTCCGCATCAGCCCACACTTCATTTCTTGTTCGTGATTTTTTGTCCAAAAACAATACCGTAATCATGCCTCAACCACCGTATTCACCAGATTTGGCTCCCTGTGACTTTTTTCTATTCCCAAAAAAAAAGAAAGCGTTTTGCCACAATTGATGAGATAAAGTCGGAATCGAAGAACGACCATACCAAAAAGCTTATTTCAGAAGTGTTTCGAGGATTGAAAGAAGCGCTGGCATAAATGCATTATATCGGAGGGAAATTACTCTGAAGGAGAAAAATGGATATTGATGAATAAATAAATACTTCTTTTGAACAAACCTCGTATATCATTATTATAATCATTAATTTATTTCTTGACTAAAAAACACCTCAAAGGACTTCGCCGGGACACAATTAAACAAATAGTAAACAGTATTTTAACCGATTGTGTCATGTGAAATTAGAATGGAAATTTTGCATGAAGAGCAAACAAATGCAAAACACTCTTGATTGCACAATTTAAACTTCTCCTATTTATACTTATAAATATTTATTTAGTTAAAATCCCTCAGAGGACAATATTTTATAAAAAAAAACATTCAACCCAATTCCAATTGCTCTTTCTAACCACCCCCATCTAAATTACACAATCCATTTTTTTTTATTGAAATGAATTTAGGTCATTTATAGGGTGGCAGCCACGAACCCGAGGGGTTATCGATTCTGAGTACTGCGCAAATCCTGACCTCGCATTCACGGAACGCTCATCCCCTATCATCAAAAACATCAGAAATGCTCATTATTTTATTTTCAAAATTCAAAATTTAAAAATACCCACATACGCTTATTTTTATTTTATTTATATATACATATATTATTTTACAATAATTATATCCCACCAATACTTATCTTATCTTATTATGCTAGCTAAAATTGTATATATCTATTTATCTATATATATTGGTTCTCAAAAACCGCTCTAACGATTTTTTTCAAATTCACACTAGATATAGTATTTATAAAGAAAAATTAAGTTTTATTGATGATATCTCTTGAAACATACAGCTTCATTATTAATTTCTTAATTGAAAATTATATATGGAAAACGTCAAAATTGGCATCCATTTTTATTTGTATTAATATTTTTTTTTATTTAAAATATTTTAAAATTTATTATTTAATTTCGAAATAAAATTAAAAATATTTATTTTTAATAAAATATATATAGATATTTATTAATCTCTCTCAAAAAAAAAAAATAAATAAAAAACATCAAATACTGCTAAGACAGTAAAAATATGACAATTTTTTATCTAAATACATATAGTCCAGAGGTTGGACTGATGTTTTAACGAGTGGATTTCGTCGGTTCGAAACTCGCCGGGTGAATCGTTATTTAAAAATGAAAATAATGATTTTGTTATTTTTTTTTCTTTTTATCTATTGTTTACTTTTTAATAAATTACTATTCTATATTTATTTATTCATTGTTCTTTTATTAATTAAGTTTTAGATAGTTTTATAATTTTTAATATTTTTTCAATAAAATATTATTTAATATATTTATTAATATTATTTTATTTATTATTATTGAGTACCCGAAGTTCCATTCATTTTAATCAGATTGATGCAATGATGCAACAGTTAATAATTGTAATATTGTAATAAATTTCTATCTTGAAAATTGTTACATATTATTCAGGATATTTTAAAAACAATTTCTTTCTTTAATTAATTTTCATTTTTTCTATAAGTCAGATATATTTACAAATATTAAATAATTTTTGAAGTGAAAACTTCTTTAGCGGCGTTGAGCACTTTTGCGGGATGGGGAAAAAGTATAGAACTCGCGTGATCGTGACCAACACCATGAAGCTAGCACATTACGTCTGCTTTCAAATTTCTTATAACAGAGCGCGAAATTTGAATTGTCATTAGAACTGTTTTATAATTCTTATCTCTAACATATAAATATATATTTATTATGTAAAGTTCATTTCATATATACATATATAATCAAAATTATACGAAATGAACTTCATATCTTCTTCTATATATATAAAAAAAGGTTTTTGTCTGCACATTGCTCAGAATTTAAAATTTTTTGCATATCTTCGCGTTTCATGACCTCTAGAATCCAAAGTGACTTTAGAATTTTTCACGTCTGTCTGTCTGTCTGTCTGTCTGTCTGTCGGTCTGTCTGTCTGTCGGTCTGTCTGTCCGGAAAATTACTATTTTATAGACTCAGAATTGGCTGAACCGATTTCTTTGAAATTACATCACAATATTCTTATATACCTCTAGAGTAACATAGGCTATAAATTTTATTTATATCTTATCAATAACCGCAGAAATTAATTTTTTAAAGTTTATATAATTCTCCGTGTTGTTCATTCAAGAGCAGCTCACGGCTCACTGTCGGCCTAGCGGAATCATTTCAAACAATGAATTATCATAGAGATTCCCAATCGAAGAATTATTATAATATTTCCCTTTTTATTTTAAATTCTAATATACAAATATCAATTCAATTAAATAATTTATTCTAAAAGTTCTCAATTTAATTAAAATATTTATTAGATCATATTTTTATCTTAAATTATTTTTTATTTAATTGAATATTTCTTCTTTTCTATAATATATATATAATAATATATAAATTTTATCATTGAATAATAAAAAAAAATATTATTTAACCTGAATTAAAATGACTGAATTATATTATTTTTGTTTTTTATTTTAATTTAATTACTCTATTATTAATTAACTATATATATATATATCTATATATATAAAGGAGACTGTTTGTATGTATGTATGTAATTCGTTTACTTTTTTGCTGTCATAGTTTAATATGTTAAAATGTAAGTTATTTACATTTTAACATAAAATAGAAAATATATTATTTAAGGATTAAAGAATAAAAATAGAAAGTAAATTAGTGAATATTTTAAAAATTAGACAATTTGTGGAAATTGAAATAACTAAGAAATGAGAGGTGGAGGGGATGAGGAGAGAGGTGAGAGTGTGTGTGAGCGGGAGAGAGAGAGATTTAAAGTTTATATATAGTTCTCCGTGTTGTTCATTCAAGAGCCAGGCGTGGCCCACTGACTGGCGGACTCATTTTACACAATGTATATAACTCTATATTCCCAATCAAAGAATTATTATAAATTTTAACTTTTTATTTTAAATTCTAATATTCAAATATCATTTCAATTAAATAATTTATTCTAAAAGTTCTCATTTTAATTAATATAATAAAATATTTAAATCATATTTAACTTAAATTATTTTGTATTTATTCTTTCCATATTTGAATAGGTACTTCTTTTATTTTAAGGGAGGGAATTAACTATGATCTAAAAAAATTAATAAATGAACTTAATAATAAAAAATCAAATAAATCCATTAATTTAAATTAATACTATTAATGAATGTATATATTGTTAATTTATCTTTAGTTTTATCAATACTTTTATACCGTTAATTTTTATAAATTAATTTTTATAAATTGTCTCAAGTCTCTAACTTTGCATTTTCTCTAATTTTATTATAATTAAAAATATTCAATAAAAATCAAACAATGAAATTAAAATATCGAAATGAAATGATCAAGAAATATTATACTCTATTATAACATATACAATACTTATAAACTATAAGCGGAGGAAATATTAGACGATATCATTGCGGGTGCAGGCCAAATCGATCAACATTAATTAAGATATTTTCATTATGACAGATATTAAAAAAACCGCGAATTCAATATCTCTGTTCACTAATTATTTGTAGACTTTAGTAAAACCTACGCATGACTCAATAGATCCGGATAAACTTTTTCAAATTTTGATCTTAAAATTTATCTTGAAGGTAGTAAAGAAAGAGTAAGATGTGGAAATCAATTGTAAAATATTAGGTGACCCAGACGACTTAAATATAATAGGAGATTCGGCAATTGCAATTACAGATAGCGAGGAAAAATTAATCGAGGTAGGAAAAGGTTTGAATGAGGTTTGAAATTAATAATGATAAATAAATATATTTAGAAACAAACAGGAGCAGTATTAACATACAAAATGTAGAATTTGAATATGTAGAAAAATTGAATGTAATCACGAAGGATAATAATATTTGAGAAGAATTTAAATCGAAGTTGCAATCGGGAAACGCCTGTTATCATGCAGTAAAGAGGCTTATCTCACATCAAAATTATTATAAAAGGGAATGAAAATTAAAATATATAAAACAATTATTTTGTCTGTTGTATTATATGAGTGTTAGACATGGTCTATGATCTTTGGAGATGAGAGTGGATTCAGAGAATAGGATTCTCCCCAGCATTTATGGGCCAAAGAAAGATGAGTACATCAGGGAATGACGTACGAGAGATGGAACAGAGGCTCAGGATAAGGACACTTGGAGAAATGTGGTTGTAGCTGCCAAGAACTTTCGAGTACCGTTGAGCCACGCATGGTCTATGACCCTGGGAGATGAGAGTAGATTCAGATTATTCTTTCCAGCATTTATTGGCCAAAGAAAGATGAGGTCACCGGGGACACTTGGAGAAATGTGGTTGTAGCTGCCAAGAACTTTCGAGTAGATAGATATAACATATTCAATAATAATATATATAATTAATTTACTAAATAAATTAAAATATATTTTAAATAATCACACAATAAGAAATGAATGTTTTATGTTATACATTGTTTGAAACAAAATGGATGAAAACCTTTTACTACTTTCAACCAAATACTATGTACCACTCGGGGGTACAGGGGCGGAGCCCCCGTCTAGATGTGAAGAGCGACGAAGGAGCTCTGAGCAGCTAGTATATTATATAAAAATTAAAATATGATGATATAAAGTTGTTTTAAATTTTTGACATTTTTAAATTGGGTATATTTTTTAAATTTATTAAAATGTCTTTTTTATTTATTATGTTTAAAAGATTCATTTTTATTATGTGATATTAATAAAAAATAACGATGCTCTGTGCAAGTCGAATCATGTTGCACATAATTAAATAACAATTGCCAAACAAAGAATATAATATTTTTTTAAATTCTTATATTTAAATATCATTTCAATTAAATAATTTATTCTAAAAGGTCTCATTTTAATTAATTTAATAAAATATTTAAATCACCATTCAATTTTTTATTAATAGGCTTCTTTTTTTATTTTTAATTTTTAATAAATTCTCTTTTTTTGATATGATATTAATAAAAAATAATATTAAATTGTATATATAAATATAAAAATTAGAATTTTTTTAAATTTTAACACATGTAATCAATCATATGCATTAAGAATGGAAAATTTTTAAAATCAACTTGCTATTAAATTCAGAAAAAAAATACTGATATATAGAATATATAGACTATTCGAATATAATTTAAAACTCTTTCTCTCCTTCTATTTTAAATTAAAAAAACGGAGTTTTAAGAAATTTAGATGCCATATGCAACATGGGTGGGTAAATGAATTGGGCTGGAAGAGGAGGCAATTTATAATTTTCTTCTAATTCAGATTTAGGACAAATCGTACAACATTATATCAAATCTCGCTAAGAACATTCAATATTTTTGTACACAAAATATTCAGAGTATTGGCTAAGCGTATCACTCACAATCAGTTTATATTGAAATTTATATAAATTAACAAAGTAAAAATTTTTATTTGTTTAAATTTTATTATAATGAATCAAAAAAAATTAAATATATAGATCACATGATTAAGAGAAGCAAAAAACTTAACAGAAAATAACTGTTGGATGGAAGTCGGACATGACAGAAACTGTAAGCGAAATCTTCATATTGCGACGAATAATTTTCAAATCCCCTAGCACCACAGAATTTAAGTTTCTTTTAAGGAAAATAACTATGATCTAAAAAAATTAATAAATGAACTTAATAATAAAAAAAACAAATAAATCAATTAAGTTAAATTAATACTATTAATGAATGTATATATTGGTCATTTATCTATAGTTTTATACCGTTAATTTTTATAAATTGTCTCAAGTCTCTATTTTTGCATTTTCTCAAGTTTCATTATAATTAAAAATATTCAATAATAATCTAGCAATGAAAATAAAATACAAAAATGTAATGATCAAGAAATATTATACTCTATTTCACTATTATAACATATACAATACTTAAGAACCATAGGCGGAGGAAATATTAGGAGATATCATTGCGGGTTCAGGCCAAATCGACCAACATTAATTAAGATATTTTCATTATGACTGATATTAGGAAAAAAACCGCGAATTCAATATTTCTGTTCACTAATTATTTGTAGACTTAAGTAAAACATATGTATGACTCAATAGATCCGGATAAACTTTTTCAAATTTTCAATCTTCAAACTTGAAGGTAGTAAAGAAAGAATAAGATGCGGAAATCAATTGTAAAATATTAGGTTACTCAGACGACTTAAATATAATAGGAGATTCGGCAATTGCAATTACAGATAGCGAGGAAAATTTAATGGAGGTTTGAAATTAATAGTGATAAGAAAAAATATTTAGTAACAAAGAGGACATAACATACAAAATCTTAAGATACAAAATGTAGAATTTGAATATGTATAAAAATTGAATGTAATCACGAAGGATAATAATATTTAAGAAGAATTTAAATCGGGGTTGCAATCGGGAAACGCCTGTTATCTGCAATAAAGAGGCTTATCTCTTCAAAATTATTATCAAAGGGAATATATAAAAAGATTATTTTGCCTGTTGCATTATATGGGTGGGAGGCATGGTCTATGACCCTTGGAGATGAGAGTAGATTCAGAGTATTTGAGAATAGGATTCTTCCCTGCATTTATTGGCCAAAGGAAGATGAGGTCACCGGGTATGAGGGAGACTGTATAACAAGAAATTGCATGGCCTCTCTGCATCTTCAGAAATAGTTAGGGTTATAAAAGGGAAAAAGCTGCGATAGGCAGGGCACGTGGCAAGAATGGGAGAGGAAAAAGATATTGGTGAGAAGACCGATTGGAAAACGTCCGCCTGGAAAACCAATGACGCGTAGGAAGGGACGTAAGAGAGATGGAACAAGGGCTCAGGATAGGGACACTTGGAGAAATGTGGTTGTTGCGGATAAGAACTTTAGAGTATCTTTGAGCCACATAGGTAGATAGATATAACATATACAATAATAATATATATAATTAATATAGTGATTAAATTAAAATATATTTTTTAAATAAGAACACAAAAAGAAATGAATGTTTTATGTAATATACTGATTGAAACAAAATGGATGAAAACCTTTTAATACTTTCAACCACCAAATACTATGTACAACTCGGGGGTACAGGGGGCGGAGCCCCCGTCTAGGTGTGAAGAGCGCCGAAGGCGCTCTGAGCAGCTAGTTAATTTTTAAAATATTTGAAAAAATACATAAAAATCAAAGACAAATATAATATGGTTATATTAGTTATAGTTTTATAGTAGTATTATAATGTTTTTTATTATAATATTAAAATTGTATAATAAATATTTTTAATTAATATATTATAAAGTTTGATAGTAAGTATTTATAAATAAAAATTTTGAAAATTGAAAAATTGAAGACAGTTTTTTAAAAATTAATATTAATTAATCTTCTTCTACTTTCTTATAGACCTAAGATATATTCATTAATTTTGTTAATATTATTAATTAATAATTCAAATAAATATTAATTAATGTGTAACATACACAAACCATAATAAGCCATGTCTGTTTAAATCTTTAATTTCAATATTTTGATATATTTAAAAAAAATATTTTAATGATTTTAAAATTTTTTATGTTCACAATAGTATTTCAAAACATTAAATTTATTGATAGAATTTTATGCTAATGATATTGTTTATTTAAATTAAATAAATCACTTTAAATAAAGATCAATAATAATTTTTGAACGAGAAAATTTATTTTTTTTTTAAATATTAATTACATTTCAAGATGAATAATTAATTTTTAAATATTAATTAAATTTCAAAATTAATAATTAATTTTTAAATATTAATTAAATTTCATAATTAATAATTAATTTTTAAATATTAATTTTAAAATCAAAAACTAAATGAGAAAAATAAACAAATTTCAACATCAAAGGATATTTAATTTTTATTATTAAAAATAAAAAATCTGTAGTGTCTCTACTCAACTATCTCGCAAATTTGAATTGGATTAAATAACATATATTATATTTAAATTAAATTTAAATTAAAATTAATAAATATATATTAAACCAGCGCGTTTTTGACTCTTTTGATGGCACTACTTCTCCTGGTTTCGGATGTTTTGCGGTGTTAAAAAATGTATTCCGGTACTTTCAGCGACTCAATTAAGGTGAAATTCTATATATAGCAGTTTTATATAATTTTTAATCATGTGAAAAACTATCAAACATATATCTTTATTTTTACGGTCTGATTAGAGGAAAAAAATTCAAAACGTTGTAGGTAATGACCCTCTTCTGGTTTATCTACATTTCTCAAAAGTTGATAGAAAACTACGAATTTTGAATAATGCCCGTATACCAAATTTCATTATTCTAGCTCAAACCGTTCTGTGTAATCTTGTCTACATACAAACATACACATACACACTGCCTCAACCTTAGTGAAAATGAACCTTTAAAACGTATAAAAACTACCAAATCTCGACATCGAAAATATTCGTGATCGCAATACTATTTCGCCAGAAAAATTAGAACAAACAATATAAAAAAAAAAAAAAATTAAAAATAGATGGATAGTCAAAAAATATATCGATATAATATTAGTAATATATATATATAAATATATTCTTAGATCATTTCTAAAAATAATTTTTATTTTTAAATCCAATTGCTAAATTTTCTTTTTAGGGTTGACATCATTACAAATAAAATATATTTATATAAAAACAGACACTTCATCAACAATAACAACTACTATTGATGGATACTACTATTTTTATATATCAAGACCTAAATTCTTTTACTTTTTTCTTTTTTTTAGATCCTCCCATCCTACACATATGTTTTTTTTAGATTCACTAATTTTCTAAATGATATATAAATGAGATAAATATAGTTGCGAGGAGATAATAATTATCATCATTGGTATCGAAGCTATAATAATATTAAATTTTAATGATTCATTAAGATTTTTCTAATTAAGTATTTTTTTTTGTCTCACCAGTCACTTTCTTAAGTATATATTTACTATTAATCTCTCGTACTTGTATTTATTTATTTATCTTTTAAAGAATCCTAAAATGGTATCATAGAAAGTATTAATCCTCTTGTCCTTTTTTAAAAAATAAAATAACAAAGTTTTATCAATTCATTGATTCTTTCACTTTATAGAAACATTTAAATAGATTGATTGTTTTGAAATTAATCAGTGAATAGGATTATGAAATTAGTTTAAAAATTAGTTGGATTTGGGTTAGCAATAACAAAAAGTGAAAAGATTAAAAAATAATGTATGAAAAATGTATTGTATCTATAATAATAATTTCCATCGTATGTATGTGATATTTGTAACATTATGAAGTTAGTTACAAATTGAGTTTAAACTTGAATTGTAAACACCGTTTGCAACGGGTTCGTTTAAATAAATATAAATAAATTAATGGAACATTTTTCAGATTGGAAATCAATAACTTATATCTATGGAAAAGACTATTTAGAGACTATCTATATTTAGGTGAATTTATTTATTTAGCCTTTATTGAGGTATACTTTTTGCAAATGAACTTATATTAATATAAAATAATATAAATATAAAAAAAATTATAAAATAATATTTTTCTCATGAACTAATAAAATAATTTTTCCTGACAAAGTTTATATTTATATTCAACGAAGGAAACGAGGTGTTAGTTACTAAAAGTAATTAATCGCTAAATATATTACAATTAATTAATATAATTTAATTATCATTCTTCCATACCTCCAAGGGATCCATTGAAATATCTATAAAAATTTTCAAAAATCTAGCTCAATTTAAAGTTGATGAAAAATCGATTTCAATTTGTCATAAGAGTGAACAGACAGACAGACACGAAGTGAAATTGAGAAAAACGTTATAAAATTAAAATTACAGGTTTAATATGTATATGGATTTACATTTACACTAAGTTAAATTGAACTATTAATGGTCCTATTTTGAGCCTTGCTCTTCTTTTAGCGATTCTTGTTCATTCTAAATTATATCTATTTTTTTAAAACGTCGTTCCATCTTTTGAGTTGTCTTTCCTTTTGTCTTTTCCAATCAATAGGCCACCAATCGGTTGTTAGTTTTGTTCATCTTTCTTAAGTTTTATTACATGACCTGCCCAGTTTTTGAATATGTTTTTAAAATTTTCTATTTGTTTTTTTTTTTTGGAAATATATTCGTTTCTTATTTTGTCTTTCCTTTATATATTCAAAATACTTCTTAACACGGCTCTTTTTGGGTTCTAATTATTTCTTTGTTATTGTCTGAGCACCATATATATATATATATATATATATATATAAGTATATATTATAATATAAAACTACCTCTTACGTCCCTTCCTATATTGTCCACTCACCGTGTCTTTGGTCTTCCAAGCGGACGTTTTCCAATCGGTTTCCCCACCAATATATTTTTCGTCATTCTTTCCTCTCCCATTCTAGCCACATACCCTGTACATCGGAACCTTCTCGATTTTATATTCGTAATTATGTCTGAAGATGCATAGAGGTCATGTAATTCCTCGTTATGCACTCTCCGCCATTCCCCCGAGATCTCATCTTTATTTGACCGATAAATGGTGCGAAGAATCCTAATCTCAATTACTCTAAATAACACTATTATATAGATATTATTATTATTATATTGTATTAAGAAAAGAAATTTGAAGACAATTCAATCATAATTTTAGTTTTCTTCATTATTAGGTCAAAAATAGAAATAGAAACCCTCTCCATTGGTAAAATTTGAATAATGAATATCAATTTTTTTCTAAATTAATATTAATATGAGATTTTCAATATTTTTCTTGATAAGATCCCCCACTCCAATTCCCATCCTTGATTATCCCTATTTAGAAACAATAATTTATTTTATATTTATATATACATTATGATTGCATGAATGGGAAGTCTTGCACTTCTTATGATGATTGAATATTTATGATAATCGTTGTGTGTGTGGGGGAGAGAGAAAGAGAGAGTTTACTGTAAGTGATACGATGTGCTTTTCAGTGCCAGGTAAAGAAAAGTTCTCATTGATTGTACCTTTGGGTACCACCCCAATTCATTCCCCTATATATTTGCCACCCTTTCAATCAACTAAAAAAAAATTAGCTTTTCTGTTCACTACAATATATATATAAATATAAATATATATATATATAAATAATATATATAAATATATTAAATAAAAATAATAAAACAAATTCTATTTTAAATTCGTAGACACGAAATATCATTCATATATAATGTAAATATAGCAAAAGTTTTAATGAAATTTATCTATCATAATGAAAAATTGAATGATAATGAATTTTTAATGAATATTTAATCGGATAAAATTATTCTAATTATTATTTGATTTATTGTAGATAAAAGTGTTTGTTCAAAGTTAATATTCATTCATTCACCCTCTCACCTGTCATTCAATCTTTCTGTGCTTTAATTATAAGATTTTCTACATATAATATCAATCAATCTCATTTCATAATTATATCACTTATTTAAATTAATTTAAATGTTAATAAAATCCTTAATAGTTAGTGAAAACTAACGATATTTTAATTAAATTTATTTCCAAACGTTTTATAATTTTATAAAATATTTAATATTTGATCAACGTAGGATTTATCATATTTGTAAAAAATTGAAAAATTATAAACTCAAAAATACAATAATTGATTTGGAAATTACTTCATAGTTTGTTAAATACACCTTTTTAAACATAGGTTAATATTTTATCAATATATAAATATAATAAAAAAAAATTAGAAGTTATTTTTCCTGTATTTTTAATAAGTAAATACGAACAGTAATTAAAAAACGATTTAAAATTAAATAAACTTCAATTTTATAGATTAATTATTAATATCGTAAAGAGGAAAATATATTGATATAAAATAGAATATATAAAATAAAATAATTTCATTGAATTTGTTTAATAAATTAATAAATAAATTTATTCTTAAGATTACTTTTCAAAATATTCAAGCTCACTTTGATGAATAAGATTAATTAATTTATAAATTAAAATAAAAAATTAAATTTAAATTTGTAATTTTTTTTAATCATATAATTAATCAATCAAATGTAAATTAAATACAATATTTATATATAGTCAGAAATTTGGAAAAATACCTAACTTACGTAAATTTATAATTCAATTTGAAATCTTTAGGAAGGAAGGATGTGTTTTAATAAAAATTTTATAATATAGATGCCTTAACACATGAAATGAAAGTTAATATGTAGTTTTTTAAAATGTCTTTGAGACGCTAAAAATATCAATGCAGTTATCACGAACCCGAAACTGGTGTATAAAGAGTTCATAGTGCACATATGTCAAAGAATTTATTTTTATAAGTTTCGTTTTACTTTTATAAATTCTTAAAGGTATATTAAAAACTTATAGTCAATTTATTTAGATTTCATATTTTTCCTTTCACATATATCAGTAATTATAATAAAAAGTTAAAAGAGTATTGATTTTATTCAATTAAGAATAAATTGAAATAAAAATGAAAGAAAATTAAGTTTTGATTTATATATTGAAAAAATCTGGAGTGTCTCCACTTGACTATATCGCGATTTGAATTGGATTAAATAACATATATTATATTTAAATTAAATTTAATTAAAATAATAATTTTAAATAAAAATTAATAAATATATATTAAACCAGCGCGTGTTTGGTTCTTTGATGATGGCACAACGTCAAGCTGAAATTCTATATATATCAGTTTTATACAATTTTTAATCAAGTGAAAAACTAGCAAACATATATCTTTATTTTTACGGTCACTTTAGAGGAAAAAAAATCAAAACGTGGTAGGTAATGGTCCTCTTCCGAATGAGCTACATTTCTCAAAAGAAAACTACGAATTTTGAATTCCAAATTTCATTATTCTAGCTCAAACGGTTTTGGCATAATCTTGTCTACATACACACAAACACATATACACATAGACATTTTTCTTAACCTTAGTGAAAATGATTCAGGAACCTTCTAAACGTATATAAACATCAAAATCTCGACATCGAAAATTTTCGTGATCTCAATACGCTTTTAGGGGAAGAAAAATGAAAACATTGTAGGTAATGACCCTTTTCGGGAAGAGCTTCATTTCTCAAAAGTTGAAAGAAAACTACGAATTCTGAATTATTCCAGTGTACCGAATTTCATTATTCTAGTTTAAACCGTTTTTGAGTAATCTTGTCTACACACACACACACACACACACACAGACATTTTTCTCAACCTTAGTGAAAATGATTGAGGGACCTTCAAAACGTATAAAAACATCAAAATCTCGACATCGAAAATTTTCGTGATCGCAATACTAACTCTGGCGAGATAGTAAAAAATAAGTGTTAAACAATCATCTAGAGAATTTCAATAAATAACTTTACTCCAATTAGGTGGTCTAATTTAAGAAAACACAAAAGGCGGTCTAATCAACTAATATAATATTAAATAATGGGTAAAATACAATGAAAAGTTTTCCTAAATCATTTATCAATTAAATTTAAAAAAAAATGTTTTGTGAAGAAATTTTAATCTTTTATTTTTTTTTTTTTTGTTTGTTTTTTTTAATTTTTTAATTTTTTTAGGTTTTAATTGGATTTATTAATTAATAAATATATATAAATAAATCCATAAATATGTTCAATTTTTAAATAATTATAATTTTTTTAAAAATATATTCATCAATGTGTAATTAATATTTGAATTAACATCGAAAGGAAAAAAAAAATAATTAAAATTTTTCTACGTTATCATCTATATATTTAATACGATAGTGTCCGCCTGTACGCAAAAAACTCCAGAGCCTAAACTACAAGGAGTAAGGTAACCAAATTTTTCTGAGGTGAAGGGTACCTCAAATGATGAAAAATAAAAAATAAATTAGAATCTTAGGTAACTCCTGAGCTGAGCTGCGGGTGTTCCATTTTCCAGAAATATATATAAAGGAGAGTGTTTGTATGTATGTAATTTGTTTACTTTTTTGCTGTCATAGAAACAGATATATATATATATAATTAGAACCTCTCTCTCCCTCTATTTAAAATTTTAAAAAATGGAGTGTTCTAGCCAAATTAAGAAATTTAAATTCCTCATGCAACATTGATAGGTAAATGAATTGGACTGGAAGAGGAGACATATGATTAGAGAAATTGGGGAAAATCCAACCGAAATGTGTAATTAAACAAAAAAATTCAAGAATTATGATACGGATACGACTTACATACAATTAACATACAAAATGTAGAATTTGAAAAAGGATAAATATTTAAATACTTAAGATCTCTAATCACGAAGGATAATAATATTGGAGAAGAATTTAAATCGACGTTGTAATTGAGTAACGCCTGTTATTATGCAGTAAAGGGGCTTATCTCATCAAAGAGGATCAAAATTAAAATATATAAAACAATTATTTTTCATGTTGATCGATGACTAGGGTGACCATATTTCGAAAACACCAACCCGGGACAAACGGTATACCTTTTTTTTTAGAACTAAATTGAAAAAATTTTGAAAAAAAATTAAGAAATGTCCTAAATATTGAAAAAACAGTAGGGTGTCCCGAAGACATTTTTGGGACAGAGCACCTAAAGACTGGACGTTTGGTCACCCTATCGATGACTCTGGGAGACGAGAGTAGATTTGGAGTATTTGTGAGATTAATATTGTTCGCAGCATTTATAGGCCAAAAGAAGATGAGGTCACAGGGGGATGGCGGAGATGGCATAACGAGAAATAATGTCCAGATATAGTTAAGGTTATAAAATCAAGAAGGCTGGGATGGGAAGGGGACGTGGTTGGAATTGGAGAAACTAGAAATTGGGAGAAACCGATTGGGAAACATCCGGTGGAAGACCAAGGACCAAGGTGGGTGGACAATGAAGGAAGGGACTTGGGAGAGATGGGACAGGGTAGGATTTGGTTGTAGCTCAGGATAGGGACGCTTAGAGAAATATGGATGCTGCGGCTAAGAACTTTCGAAAACTGTAGAGACACAGAGTTAGATAAATACAATAATAATATATAATTAATTTACTGATTAAATTAAAATATATTTTACAAGAAAACAAATACATGTCTTATCTACTTATTGAAACAAAATGGAAGAAAACCTTTTACATACAGACTTTCAACCAAATACTATGTATCACTCGGGGGTACAGGGGGCGGAGCCCCCGTCTAGGTGTGAAGAGAGCCGAAGGCGCTCGGAGCAGCTAGTTGTATTGAATGAGTAAAAAAAAACAATAATTAAATAATGATTAAAGGACATGATTTATCTATTGACGGCACTGTAATTTCATGTTCAAATTTTACTCGGAAAAATATTTGTATTTTATTATAATTTAATTATATATTTAAAACGTATTATTATTATTATTATTAGATAATAAAATAATTTTATATGTAAATTTCTATATATTTATAATGTGTTAGCAAATTTTGTTGTTTTTAATATATTACTATATAATCGATATGAATGAATATAAGTAGAAGAGGAATTGATAAATTAATATAAATACAGTAACAGTGTTAGAGCTTTAACCTAAATTCCCATTGCTCCTTATTAGGAGAAGCTTACGGAAAGGATTTGGACCGCTTTTGTATAATTAGAATAATAATCCCCTTCTCCTTATATAATGTATACGATAAATTACAAACAGACTGACAGAGAGAAATAATAATATTCGTGATATTAAGCAACAGCATGCAACTTAGAAATTGTAACAAGTGAATAAAGAGAATACTTATTTATTTTTTATATTAAGTAGCTTCATAAACCGATATCATCAATTAGATACAATCTAAAATCGATAAATTTAAATAAGATTGTAAACAAATATTGTAAGTATTTATATTGTTTCTTATTTGAGGATATAAATTTCAAAATAAAATGATTATTTATTAATTTGATTAATAATTTATTTTTTTTATTTTAATTATTATTTACGAGGTTTAAATGGCTTTTTTCTATTTCTAAAACTGAAGAGACCAATGAAAGAAAAGCGTTTTGCCCAAATTGATGAGATAAGTAAATAAGCTGGAGTGTCTCCATTCGACTATCTCGCAATTTGAATTGGATTAAATAACATATATTATATTTAAATTAAATTTAATTAATTGTTAATTAATTATAAATTATAAATTAAAATTAATAAATAATATTTATTAGACCAGCGCGTGTTTGTCTCTTTGTTGATGGTACAATGTCACGTGCTGGCGCCTGATTTGCAGTGTTAAAAAATTAATTTCGGTACTTTCAGCGATTAAATCAAGCTGAAATTCTATATATAGCAGTTTTATACAATTTTTAATCATGTGAAAAACTAACAAACATATATCTTTATTTTCACGGTGAGTTTAGAGGAAAAAAAAATGAAAGCATCGTAGGTAATGACCCTCTTCCAGTTGAGCTACATTTGTCAAAAGTTGGTAGAAAACTAAGAATTTTGAATAATGTCCGTGTACCAAATTTCATTATTCTAGCTCAAACCGTTTTTGCATAATCTTGTCTACATACACATACACATACACCCACCCACACAGACATTTTTCTCAACCTTAGTGAAAATGACTCAGGAACCTTCAAAACGTATAAAACATCAAAATCTCGACATCGCAATACTATCTCTGGCGAGATAGTAAAAATCAGGACACACAAAACTTGACTACCTTTTTCAGTTGTCAAAAAAAACAAACAAAAAACAACTACTAATCCAAAATGGCTGATAGTGTCATCATATGAGTAACATATGTGTACCAATATAACAAAAAAATAATTTCGATAATGGAAACTCGCGAAAATTCAAAACTCATCTTTTCTTTTCAACAGACCTCGTATATTTAAAAAATTACACTTCATTTAAATAATAAATAGAAATATAAAAATGAAATTAATAATTAATTTAGTAATTAATAATTAAATAATTAGATGAAATTTTTAAATTAATGATTTTTAAGATTAATGTTGTAGTTTTTTTTTTTTTAATTTTAATAATCATTTTTAAAAAGCTTAAAAAATTTATCATTGTGTGAAATTTATTTTAGTTTTTTTTATTTTTTAATTAAAATTATAATTTAAATATTCAAATGATATTGAGATGTGAATGAATTGAATTAATTGAACACATTTATTCAGGAATTGGTCCAAAATAGAGTAAATATAGATGCCAATTTCACTATGACAATTCATTAAACTTTGTAAAAAGAACTAACTAAAAATATTAGCGGAAAATACATTCAATTATTTTTTATTTAAGTTCAATTGACTCATTTCCGGATGTTGCTTTTTATATTTATGATGATGATGACATGATTAAACTTAAATATACAAGAGTGAAAGTAAAAAATAAAAAAAAGACATTTAAAAAAAGAGATGGAAGCATTAATTAATTAAATTGATTCTTTTTTTTTTATTTTTATTTTATATCTGTTATCTATTCAAGTGGAGGGCCAAGGTTAGAAGGAGAATGAAAGTAAAAAAAAAAAAAAAAAATAAAAAATCTTAGCAATGAATTATCAACTTCCCACGTGAAAATAAAACACTAACAGGGTTTATTTTTATTTTTGAAATTCCGATTTTGTATTGACCAATTGTTTTCGACAATAGTCTATTCTTTATATTAATCAACTTAAGTTAAAGCTTAAATTATAACCATAAATTATAAATTAATTTTTTTCTACCACCTTTTCAATAAATATTTTCCATTTTATCTTATCTTATTATACTAGCAAAATTTGTATTATATATATATATATTTGTATTTTTGAAATATAAACAGCGATAAGGATTTTTTTGAAATTCACACGATAGATAATATTTATAAAGAAAAATCAATCTGAATAGGTTTCAGCCTCGGGAAAAAACATCTTTGATAGTTATAATAATTTTAATAATAAAAAAATAGCGCCGGGCAATACCGGTCAGCACTTCCTTAAATACAAAATATTATAAATAAAATAAAATTAAAAATATTTATTTTAATAATATTTTGTAGTCAAATTACGAAATATATATTATATTATATCCACAGGCCATACTTTTCTGTTTTTCAGTGCATTAATACTTTTGTTTAAGTGCTGTATGTTTTCTGACCATTTTTTTTTTAAATTTATGAAATTGTTTCTTATATTTTGTCGTATATTTATTTTAAATAATAATCTTAATCTTAAATATTCACCATTCACAAGGAATAAATATTTAAAGTACCGAGCCGCGGCTCAGTGAACCAGGTACTTACTGCTTATTTATAAAAAATCAAGAGTAGAATACAATATTATTTTTTTTTTGAACATATTTTATTATATATAAAAAAAATTTTAAAAATTCAATTTTGATGTTTTTTACCGACCGACGATAGTAAGGGAGGTATTGTTCTAATTAATATTCATTTATACTTAATTTAATTATTTCATTATTTTATCTATATATCTTATCTTATTATACTACCAAAAATTATATATATTTCTATATTCGTAGATGTTTTTACCGGGTTATATTTTCACGTTTTATTGTGAGATTTGAATCTCGGCGTTACGACGACAAAATGGGCTTCATTTTCAAGAGATTGTTCTATGGAATATTTTATATGATTCTGGATGACCTAATCCTGTATGACCAAGATTCAATATTAAGATATATATATATACCTATATATATGTATGTGTTATCAAAAATATAAATTAGAAATTATATTATTATATTTTATTATAATTTTATCAGAATGATTTTATGAAATATCTTCTCAATCATAGACACCCTTCCATTTTTACTATCTCGCCTGATATAGTATTGCGATCACGAAAATTTTCGATGTTGAGATTTTGATGTTTTTATACGTTTTGAAGGTTCCTGAATCATTTTCACTAAGGTTGAGAAAAATGTCTCTGTATATGTGTGTGTGTATGTAGACAAGATTTTGCCAAAACGGTTTGAGCTAGAATAATGAAATTTGGTATACGGGTCTTATTCAAAATTCTTAGTTTTCTACCAACTTTTGACAAATGTAGCTCAACTGGAAGAGGGTCATTACCTACAACGTTTTCATTTTTTTTCCTTTAAACTGACCGTAAAAATAAAGATATATGTTTGATAGTTTTTCACATGATTAAAAATTGTATAAAACTGCTATATATAGAATTTCAGCTTGATTGAATAACTGAAAGTACCGGAATGAATTTTTCAACACTGTAAATCACGCGCCAGCACGTTACGTGGTGCCATCAACAAAGTGCCAAACACGCGCTGGTTTAATAAATATTATTTATTAATTTTAAATTATAATTTAATTAATTAAATTTAATTTAAATATAATATATGTTATCTAATTCAATTCAAATTGCGAGATAGTCGGCAGGAGACACTCCAGCTATTATAATTAGCATATATACCAATATATATATATATATATATTTGAGAATGGGGCTTGAGAAAAATATTATTATTAATAGAGGATAAACAGTTTGTGTTAATTGAGGATCTATAGACTGAGTAGGTGTGAGTCACCGCCCTCGCAGCTGCTCCAGCTGCACAGGCGCCGTGTTTGCACCTGCAATCGATTTACCAGCTGCTATTTATTTTAATAAATCCTTAAATTATTAAAGACAATTTAATTTATTTTATTCTTATAAATTCCTAAAAAAACAATTTATTAGGAATTTATTGAAAATTTATTTATATTTAATTATTCGCATGAATATAGTTATCGAAAGTGAAAATATTTTCATTTACCCTATTTTTTTTTTTTTTGTAAATTTTTAGTTGATGTATGAGAGAGAAAGTAATCTAATAAACAAAAACAGTAGATATTTGAATTTTGATCACGAATCAGCAATGAAAACGATAATTGCTCACGGATAAAGAAGATGTGATGAAAAAAAAGTATCATTCCATTGAAAAACAATAAAAAAAAAAGCTAGCTAGTGGGGGGTTACGAGGAGAGAGAAAGAAAATAGGAGAAGAAAGATCCACGGACCACCATCGGAATGTCAAATTCGCAAATTGGCAAACTTTCGATTCTCTTTTTAATATTGGCAAAACAAAACGTTAATTTTTTTTTTTTTGTTTTTTGTTTGATTGGATCAATCACGATTGAAGTAACGACATCGACAAATGAACGAAAACAAAAGAAGCAATAATTTCCACTCTCGACATCGTCATCATCAGCTCTGAAGCAAAGGTTGTTTTATAGAATTGCTGAATTGTTTGTTTATTTGATGAAAAGGGAAAACATACAAAAAAAAAAAGGACAAGACAATTCAATTTTCATTTCGTTAATTACTTATTTATCTGTAAATTTCATTTTGATTATATACTTAGTTTCAATTTGTTTTTTATTTTCTATTTATTATATCATTACATGTTCATTTATTTGTTTGTTTGTATTGTCAATTTTTTTATTTTTTTTTTTTTTATTTTGTTGAATTTTTGATAAATCATCTTGAAAAGTGTTGAATAATATTTAAAAAATTGGTAATTGTGAATTTATACACTTCCTAGTTTTTCTTCAATAGTCAAATTAATACAATCTATCAGAGAAAATAATTAAAATTATATTTAAATGATTATTATATTATTTTAAAAAAAAAATAATAAAAAAAAAATTATTAAAATAATTTAAATATAATATTAAATTATTTTTTCTAATAGATAACGTTATTGAAAGTAAACTAATTCTTATGAATTAATTCTTTCAAAAATATCCATCCAATTCTTATTATTTCGTAATTCTTTTATATCTTCTTTTATATGAGCTTTTTGTATAGTTATATATATCATATATATTTATATATTAGTATTCGGAGAAATTTTAGCAACTCTATAAGGCTCTCAAATATATAATTTTGATAATTATCTTATAATAGGTTCTCATAGGTTTTTGTTGTGAGTAAATATCAAAAAACATTTTATATTATATAAATTTATTCATTGTACCAATAAGTTCATATGCTTATAAATTACTGAGTTTTTACTATCTCGCCAAAATTTTCGATGTTGAGATTTTGATGTTTTTTACGTTTTGAAGGTCCCTAAGTCATTTTCATCACCAAGGTTGAGAAAAATGTATATGTGTGTGTGTATGTGTATGTAGACAAGATTACACAAAAACGGTTGGAGCTAGAATAATGAAACACGGCATTATTCAAAATTTGTAGTTTTCTATCAATTCTTGAGAAATGTTACCCACTCTCTCGTTTTCATTTTTTTCCTCTAAACCAGTGATTCTTAACCTTTTTTTGTTTTTACCGCGGCATACTTTTAACGGTTTAAAAATTTGGCGGCACACAAAAAAAATGATAAGTGTAAAATTGAATATTGAAAAAAAGTGGTCCCAAAAACGGTTTACCTTTTCTTTTTAGATCCAAATTGAAAAAATTTAGAAAAAAAAGTATGAAATGTTTAAGAACCTAGTCCCAAAAACGTTTTACCTTTTTTTTTAGAACCAAATTAAAAAAGTTTAAGAGCCTCGTAATCTCGCGGCACACTAAAAATCCGCGGCAGAGTGGTTGAGAATCACTACTCAAAACTAACCGTAAAAATAAAGATATATGTTTGATAGTTTTTTACATTATTAAAAATTCTATACAACTACTAAATATAGAATTTCAGCTTGATTGGACCGGAAAGTACCAGAATTAATTATTTAACTGCTAATCACGCGCCAGCACGTGACGTGGTGTCATCAACCAAGAGCCAAACACTCGCTGGTTTAATAAATATTATTTATTAATTTAAATTTACAATTTATATAATTAATTAAATTAAAATTTAAATATAATATATGTTAATCCAATTCAAATTTGCGTGATAGTCGAGTAGAGACACTCCTGATTTATTTCATTTAAATTATTATTCAAGTCCCAATTCATTTAAAGTTCATATAATTGGTATACTTTATTTAAACAAAATTTATTTTCAATTTGTTAAATAATTTTTTTCTGAATTAACATAATAATATTGATTTAATAATTAATTAATATAACTATTTCTATATATAGATAGATAGTTTTCGATGTTATCAATAAAAAAGTGTTATTTATGATGAATGAATGTCCCAATTGCAGTGGATCGTTATAAATAATCTATTTGGGTGCGTTGACCGAGTTCTTTTACTTATAAAACGAGCATGGATTCCCACGGAGAGTGAAGAGGACCGTTTGTCCATCTGACACCCACCATCCTGACAACAACAACAACAACAACAACGGTGACCTCCCACCACCCAGTGGTATCGACCTCGTCTGTCAGAATACAACAAGGAAGAGAAAAGAAAGATGGAAATAAAAGAAGGAGGAATTAAAATGAAAAGAATAGAAAAATTGCTTGCAATTGAACTGTATTGGAGGGAAAAGGGAAGCGAAGAGAGAAGTGGAATGGGGAAAGGGTGAAGATTTGCAAGGCTGTTGTCATCTCTTTTACTTCACGACGATGCACTTTCTCAGAAGCGATGGGAATTCGAAAAGTAAGTGTGTCTCCATTTAGAAATTGATATTTACTTTGATCTCCTATTTAAGAATGGATCGGCTCCTTTGGCCTCTCCATTTCCCATTTATGGACGAATAAAAAAAAAAAAATATAGAAATAGAAATAAGTAGGCTACATACAAACACAGATAATATTAAAATCAACATTTCATTATCATAATCATCATCATTCATATTATTATTTATTTTTTATTATTTATCATTTTATTTTTTTTTTTTTTATTTTTGAAATTTAAAAATTAAATAAATTTATTTATTTATTTATTTATTCATTCGCAGATCAAAACAATAATAAAAAAAAATTTCCATTTAATTCTGACAAGTTTTAATTAAAATATTTTTTATTATGTATTTATATAAATACATATATGCAGCATCTAATAACTTTCAATTTTTTTAAAATAGAGAAAATTCTTTCCCACGAATCACTGAAAGATAAGCTTTCTTATTGACATTCCATTATTTATATCAATGTTAAGAAAAAATATAACATACAGGTGCAAGGATTTATTTGAAATTGTTTTGAGCTAACAAATTAATATCAATATATTTAATTTCCTATGGAATGTCTGTAACATTATGAAGCTAGCTACAAATTTAGAATTTTACAATTTTCAATTTTTATAGAATTTAAAATAAAAAAAAATAAGTTGACCTGTGGCCAGGTCCGAACCGACCGACGGTTTGAAATAAATTAATTTCCAGCTACAGAAACAATTTCAAATAATTTTAATATATCTATTAATGTAATAAAAAACAGATATAGATAGAACATAAATATTTTTAATTTTATTTTATTTATAATATATAGCTGAAGTAGCCGGCGTGGCCCGGCGTTACCCGAGGCTGTGACGTCATGAAGGACTGGGTGACGTCATATAATTTTAAATTAAGAAAAACATAATGAAGATGATTTTTCCCGAGGATAAAACCAATACATTCGTGGTGATATGTAAAAAAATCTCCTCATGTGAAATTTGGTGTGAAAATAACCCTTCCCTTCCTATCGTCGATCCCTAATACTACCACTTCCGGTTTCCGGATTTGCACCAAAAGTTGATCAATTCATCCCACTAATGCATTAAGTAAATATACCAAATTTCATCAAAATCTGTTGAGCCGTTCAGGCTGTACACATCTATACGGACAGACGGACGGACGGACAGACATCATGCTAAAACTTTTTTCTGTTAAGAAAATGCATGATTCGTGGAGATATGTAAAAATCTCCACATGTGAAATTTGGTGTGAAAACAATACCTCCCTTACTATCGTCGGTCGGTAATTAAATAAAAATTGAAATATTCTAATTTTTGATATTAATGTTATTTTTTTATCATAAAAGAGAATTTATTAAACATAAAAAGAAACCTATCAAAATTGTCAATCTGTTACTAACTTCATTTTTTTGAAGTGAAACTTCTTTAGCGGCGTCCTGACATTTGGTTGAGAATGGAGAGTGAATTGAAAAATTGAAATTTCGTAACGCGTTACGTTACGCTAGGTCCAAAGTCCATGGTGCGCATGCGCGCGAGTACGTTGACCCGGAATAATATTTCTCAGCTTCTACTGGGTCAAAGAATAAAAATTAGTATGACTTATGATCAAAAGAGGGCGAGATCTCCACCTTGTCCAGTAGATATCGCAATTAAATACAATTTGAATTTAAATATATATTAATTTCAAAATTTGCCTAAACATTTATAAAAATAAATATACATATGAAATTTGTTATTTTTTTTTAATATTAAAAAATATTTAATTTGAGATTAATTATATGTAAAAAGATCAACTATCAAATAGATTCAAACTTTTATTTTCTTTGATTAGATTATAATTAAATATTATTTATATTATTTAAAAATTATTATTTTTCTATTTATTAAGGATGTCTATTAAAAAATTGTAATTAACCTTATCATATGTCAAATATTATAGCTAAGTTTTTTTGAATTTTTTAAAATTTTTTATATAATTAATCTCAAATTAAATATTTTTTAATATTAAAAAATAACAAATTTCATATGTATATTTATTTATTTTTAATATTAAACGTATTTCATATTTTTTGAGAGAGATTAATAAATATATATATATTTTATTAAAAATAAATATTTTTAATTTTATTTCGAAATTAAATAATGAATTTTAAAATATTTTAAATATAAAAAAATGTTAATACAATATCATTTAAAAAAAAAGCGGGATTAATAAATATATATATATATATATTTTATTAAAAATAAATATTTTTAATTTTATTTCGAAATTAAATAATAAATTTTAAAATATTTTAAATATAAAATTTCGAAATTAAATAATGAATTTTAAAATATTTTAAATATAAAAAAATGTTAATACAATATCATTTAAAAAAAAAGCGGGATTAATAAATATATATATATATTTTATTAAAAAATAAATATTTTTAATTTTATTTCGAAATTAAATAATAAATTTTAAAATATTTTAAATATAAAATTTCGAAATTAAATAATGAATTTTAAAATATTTTAAATATAAAAAAATGTTAATACAATATCATTTAAAAAAAAAGCGGGATTAATAAATATATATATATATTTTATTAAAAATAAATATTTTTAATTTTATTTCGAAATTAAATAATAAATTTTAAAATATTTTAAATATAAAAAAAATATTAATACAAAATTAAAAAAAGGCGGGAGTAAAATTTCAAAATGGATGCCATTTACGTCACCCATATATAATTTTCAATTAAGAAATTAATAATGAAGCTGTAAGTTTCAAGAGATGTAATCAATAAAACTCAATTTTTCTTTATAAATACTATATCTAGTGTGAATTTGAAAAAAATCGTTAGAGCGGTTTTTGAGAACCAATGGTTATAGATAAATAGATAGATATATACAATTTTAGCTAGCATAATAAGATAAGATATATATCGTGAAATAATTAAAATTCTCAAGTCAAATATACAGCGTGCACGCATACCGACGCATGTAATTGTGTGTGTGAACATGGTCGGCGATTCACACGCCAACACATACAGTTATGTGCGTCGATGACCATTCACGTTATTTATCCGAATGTCAACATTACTTTAACACTACTAAATCAATTTAAAATTATTATTGCATTTAAAACTGCTTTTCTCTACTCCACAGATTTCACTATGCCGAAAAAAAATAACGACCAAAATTTAGACGATATTATTTATTTCATACACCGTTCACTACTGGTTTATAGCCACACAGGTGCTAATGCACTTGAACGAGGCGAAGATAAAATCCCTCTAATTCTCGGGGGAGATTTTAATGTAAATTTTGGATCTGAGATGATTCGTTGCCGTTGATCAACTTTCTTCGAGAAACATTTGGTCTGCTTATAAATAACGATCCCAAGGAATCAACAACAAAATCTGGAACTACAATAGATGCTGTTTTTACACGTTATATAGAAAATATCGAATCACGAACATATATATCTTATTTTAGTTATCACAAGCCATTAATATCAGTATTACCAATTGAAGCACCAACCGACAATAGTACAGGCAATGTAGATATGATGATAGAGTAGATAATAATAATAATAAAGCGAATATTTGTTACGAAAATTTTATACTGTTATATGTCTTTCGAAATGATCCCTTTATTTTTCTCTATTTCTCTCTCACTCACACTCTCAACTAAAATTTATCTTATTCTCCAGATTGTAAGAAGTTTCACTTCCGCCACGTGTACGATGCTGCACATTTTGCTTTTTTAAATTTTGTTTTGATATTGAGTCACTCAGAAGCCAAAGCGATTAACTTATTAACTCCATAACTGACTGAGAAAATGAAGCCAAAAGTTCACAGTTTGTATTAAATTCAGGGTTATTGAATACCGAAATATATATATTGCATTGCAATATTAAGATTATCAAGTTCAATATTCATTCATAAAACTCTTCTTAGAGGGGCAGGCGGCTTCTAGCCGCACGAGATTGATTAATAATAATAATAATTTATAGGAAATTTTGTTTCGAATACTTACAAATGATCAATGTTTAAATATAAAATTATTAACTTTATTCAAATCGCCGTAATTTTTTTTTTTATTATTTTATTAATAACAAAATAAAATTTAAAAAAATGAAATTAGTAATAAATTAATAATTTCTTTTTATGATTGTTATGTTTAATAAATTCAATTTTATGATAAAAAAATAATATTAATATCAATATTAGAATATTTCAATTTGTATTGCAAATTTTTTTATTTTAAAATTCTATAAAAATTGTAAATTGTAAAATTTTAAATTTGTGGTTAACTTCATAATGTTACAGACATTTCATACATCCATATATACATAGGAAATTATTTATATAAAATTGAAAAATAATAATCAAAAATATTACGACAATTTGAATAAAGTTATTAATTTTATATTTAAACATGGTGTTGTTTTGTAAGTATTTGAAACAAAATTTCCTATAAATTATTATTAATAATCAATCTCGTGCGGCTAGAAGCCGCCTGTCCCTCTAAGAAGAGTTTTATGCCGGAAGAGGGTCATTACCTACAACGTTTTGATTTTTTTTCCTCTAAAGTGACCGTAAAAATAAAAATATATGTTTGATAATTTTTCACATGATTAATAATTGTATAAAACTGCTATATATAGAATTTCAGCTTGATTGAATTGCTGAAAGTACCAGAATTAATTTTTTAACACTGCAAATCTCACGCGCCAACACGTGCCATGGTGCCATCAATAAAAAGCCAAACATGCGCTGGTTTAATATTTATTATTTATAATTTATAATTAATTAAATTTAATTTAAATATAATATATTATGTTATTTAATCCAATTCAAATTGCGAGATAGTCGAGTGGAGACACTCCAGCTAATTTTTAAATTAAAACACTTCTTAAAATATTAAACTGATTTTTATTTCTTCCAAATATGCTGAAAAACGATAGATAGAGAAGGGCAACGCGAAATAGGAGTCCCTACACCCTACCGATCGTACTTTTGTTTCAGTCGCATTTGAACTGTCGGAGCTGTACTGGAGTTAATATAAGACCACCAATCATTTAATAGTTCCGATCAAGTTCTAAGGATTAGACTAAAAACTGATAACTTTTCCGACTCCCATTTGCCATTCTGTGTATTTTCTTAGGAAGAAGGGCGCATTATTTTTAGTAGCCCATGGGCGCCGAATTCCTTAAGACGGCCCTGAAGGCGGGGCTGGTTCAAGGAATGATAACTGATTGTTGACACCCTGCGCGGTGGGTTTGACAGATGCGATAGTAGTACTAAAGTCATCGATCGTATGGAGTTAACTTTATCTAACATTCAGACTTAATAAACGCCCAACACAATTAGTCTTTGAGATCACAGTGCACTTACTAAATCTAGAGGAGGTAATTTTACTGGTTTGAGTTTATCTTCAGAAGATTCCTACCTTTAAATGTAATTAAAAATTAAAAAAAAAAAAAAAAAATAAAAAAAAAAAAATAAAATAAAATAAACTTTTTTTTGCCCGGATTTAATTTTATATCTATATATACCTATAGGGAAATAAATTCATATTTTTTTAAACATATGAAATGGGAAGAATGGAATCTTCATGTAAAATGAATGAGGATCATAAATCATAAATCGATTTATGTATGTTAATAAACTTGAGTCTTTAAATGTATCTGTGTGGGTTTCTATTACAACAACAACATCAATGACAACATAAACAACAGAAGCGTCCTAAGCAGCTGCTGTTCACCTTCTGCTACTATATAATTTAAATTTTTATCCATTCTCTGTGGATCGTAGTAGGATGTTTATGTCAATGGGGATAAAAAAAAAAGATAGGGAGAAGGGGGGAAGTGGGATGGGGGAGGGGGATTGGGAAGTAGAAAGGGAGAGGAAAAGAGAGATATAGTGGGAGGGGGTGATGGTTAAATGCTTACGTTTCATAAGTGACTTTCAGAAGAGATGCTATCAATACGATTAGAACATTAAATGAGCCACCAAAATGTGGTCTAACTGCGTTTAGACGTGGCTTGCAAGTTAATTAAAACGAAAAATGTTGCCTTGAAGTGAGAGAATCTTTAACTTTCACACTCTCTCCCTCTGCAAGATCGTTAATCAATTTTAATATTGTATTTCTATTGAAATTAGAATAGAACGTTTAAAAGTTAATCAAATTTTGAGTAAGTATATACGATAAATTTCAAACACTGCTTATCTACCATTTGGCAATGCTTTCTTTTAAATTACATTCATTTCTTAAATTAAGAAATTAAATTAAATTCTTAAATTAATTCTTTTATTAAGTTAATTTAAAATAAAGTCAAATAATCTTCAATTAAATAAAATAAAATCTATTTATATAAATTATGATAAAAAAATAAATTACAACAATTTTCTTTATTCCTAAATCATATTTACATTCTCTTATACATAGACTTGCCATACGTCCCGGTTTCGCTGGGACAGTCCCGGATATACTGGGTTGTCCCGGCGTCCCGGCCGGTTGTTGAAATTGTCCCGGTTTAGATTCAGGGCACAGTTTCTTGGAAATAATTGAACAAAATTATTAGATCAGAGAATGATTAATCTGCTCTTGTATGATTAGTAACGTTTTGGCAAGTAACACAGTAATACAAATTTTTTGAACCAAAATTTTCATTGGGAAAAACCAAATGTGAGGCTATAATATTAAATGGAATAGCACCTTTAGCGCTGAAAGAATTAAAGAATGATTTAATAAATGCAAATTTTGTTGCACTAAGTATGGATGCTTATTATCTATTCTATATTTTAAGTGTTTTTTATATTACTGTTTTCATAACCCCTCCTCCCCCAAAACCGACATCCCTAAACCTAAAGTAAAATAGACAGAACTGTCCCGGTTGGTCCGTGAAAAAATATGTCAATCCTAACTATACAGTAATATTAATAATTTATAGAATTATTTTTTTTATAGAAAGTAATTTATCTACAGTGTAATTCAAAAGGAAAGAGCAGATTTTAAACATTTATTTCTTCCAAACTACAAAAAAAGGAAAAAGATTCTAATGTTAATGGATAGAGAAAAGTTTACAATTTTTTATTATAGTACGGGTAAAAGTTCCAATCATGGCCGCATTTGCGTATTGGCGTTCTTATTTGTTCTAGTATTATTTGTCGGTTGGTAGTGACACCACAGAAGTCTTTTTGTGTTTTACAATTGGCAAAACTATAGTCCATTGTTTAAGTTCGGCGAGCATTTCGCCGTCAATTTAATAAACAACCATAAATTTATGAGTGGCATCGAAAATTCGTAGAAGAGGGTTGCATCTGAAAAGGGAAAAGCACGGGACGTCCACGCATTTCGAACGAGAAAGTCAAGCGTATTCGTATAGAAGAAAAGAAGAAAAGAAATCAACATCGCGAGCAAGCAAAGAACTTAAAATTCAACAACCAACGGTATGGCAAGTTCTAAAACATCCTCTGCACATGAAGCCATACAAGCCAATGCGCCAATGTGGCCATAATTGGAACTTTTACCCATACGAATAATAAATTATAAACATTTCTCTATCCATTAACGTTAGAATCATGTTTCCATCTTTTGTAGTTTGGAAGAAATACATGTTTGCAATCTGCACTTTCTTTTTGAAGAACCCTGGATTTTATAATAAAAAAATAAATTTGTATATAATGAAAGAATTCTAATCAAAAATTAACAAATAAATTTTTATACTATATAATAAATTTAATAATTTCACAACTAATTATTTTTACCTATAATTTATTAATTAATAAACAGTAAATTATTCTTTTATTATTTATATTAATTGTGGTATATGCATAATAATAATAAATTAAAAATGTCAAAAATGTTTAAATCAATTGTTATATTTTTTATTCAAAAGTTTTTATTATTAATGATTATTATGATAAAATAATATTAAGTATAATATAAAAAAAATAAATTTAATTAAAAAAAAAAAGAAGGAGGCTTCTATTAATAGGAAATTGAAAGAAACTAGAAACTAGAAATTCTAAATCTTAAAAAGCAATTAAATATTAATCACTGAAAGCTATTAATTTGTTTAAACGGTACTTAACACGCATTTCGGGTACCATAAAGAAATTAAACACAACAACAACAACAACATCACAGGGGAAAATTCTGATTTCTTATGGAGAACAACTCTTTAGTTTCATTCATTTTCAAAAGTCACGGATTTATGATTGTGGAATCCACCCTCGCATTCTAATCGTCCCATAAAATCCATCTCAACATGACCTATTATAAAAAAATCCTTTTCCAAATAAAAAAAAAAATTAATTACTTAATTATTTTTTACTTGGAAATATTATACAAACTTTCTTCTCTCGTCCAATTGGGTGGTCTTTTTTTAAAATTACAATCACACTCTGTAGTATAAATAATTAATTAAAATAATTAAATTTTAATATTTTTTTTTATTAATAATTAAAATTTTAATAATATTTGAAATATTAAACTATAATTCTATTAAATCAAATAATGATAATAATATTAAATGATTATTTAAAAAATGTGCTGTGACCAGCAACAGAACCGACCAACGATTTGAAATAAATTAATTACATACAACATTATATATATATATATATATATATATATATATATATATAAAGTATAAAAAAATAGTTTTAAAACTTGAATTAAAATGACTAAGTTATATTAACTTGGTTTTTATTTTTAGTTTAATTATTACTCAATTATTAATTATTACTATATTTGATGAGGAAAATTTCCGACAATGAATATAAAATTAATACTTTGTAAATTACCATTTCCGGTTTCCGAAAATACACCAAAAGTTCATGCTACTAATGCATTAAATAAATATACCAAATTTTATCAAAGTCCGTTGAGACGTTGAAGCTGTATACGAACACACAATGGACAGACGGACAGACATGTAAATAAAATGCATGATTCGTGGAGATATGTAAAAATCTCCACATGTGAAATTTGGTGTGAAAACAATACCTTCCCTTCCTATCGTCGGTCGGTAAAAATTATAATAAATAAAAATTAAATTGTCAATGAAAGAAAAAAAGTGTTGTATTTTATAATTATATGAAACAATTTTTTTTTTATTCAAAAATTTATTAATTATAAATATAATACTAAATAATAAGGGAATGTAAATAAGATTGTATGTTGTTGTTGTTGTCCTTGAATGTTTGACCTCCTCTTTTTCCATCTGATTACTTTATTTGCCGTGAATCCTTCATTAAAAAAAATGTAGGTGGTCCCCCACCCCTACGCTTGGCTGCTTCTGTGGTCCCCCCGAGGCGTTCCGTATCCATTTTTGAACTCTTTATTACAAGAGAGAAAAACAGTAAAAAAAATCAAGAAATGACCATCATACGTAGAATTAAATAAAAAAAAATTAACCTATTAAATTAAAAAAAAAAAAGAAAATAGAATCGTTGCCACCCCTTAGGCATCTTTTTTTTTCTAGTAAATTACAACTTGCTTTGATTATACAGCTTAATTTAATATATTCATAAAATTCTTATATTATATATTTAAAAAAAAGAAATATTTATTTAAAAAGGATTATCATTTTAAATTTTAATTATTTTATAATCAATCTCTCTCTCTCTCTCGCAATATATATATATATATATATACATAAATTACTATTTTAATATTTATTTATATGATTAATTTAAAATAAATAAATAATTTCAGGTGTATAATATTAAATCAATTTATTATATATTTAAATTGTTTGATTAAAAAATAAAATATAAATATAACTATTATTATACTTTATCTAATTTGATCAATTTTTTTAAAAAAATTTAAAGATATAGAATGATTTGGTTAGGAAAATAAAATTAAAATTAAAATTGAACAAAGAAATTAGGTGGTGATAAATTAAAAAAAACAACAATAAATATAATAGTTAGTGATCATTTAGTACAGCTAATTGACCTAAAAAATAAAAATAAAATAGTCTAAAACGAATATTTAAAAGGAAGGGAGAAATAGGAAGTTAAAAGGAAATGAAATGAGAGACCCACCCCTTTTGATAGATGGAAAATGGTTCACTTCCGGTTATTACGCAAATGAATGAAGTAAAATGGACTAGGGGGAGAAAATGAATAAAAGAAAGAGTGAGGGCAAATGAGTGTGTAAAGAAGATTTTAGAAAAAAAAAAAATTTAATTAAATCAATAATTAATCGTTAAACTACCATATAATTTAAAGAAAAAAAAATTAAAATCAATTAATTTATTAATTAATAATATATTTTTTTTTTGAAAAACAAAAAAGATGTTATTTTATATTGAAATTTATATACAAACTAGCCGTTCTTAGCATCATATGCTGCCAGCGGCATAACACTCTTCTTAGATGGGCAGGCGGCTTCTAGCCGCACGAGATTGATTGTTAATACCTAATAATAATTTATAGGAAATTTTGTTTCAAATACTTACAAAACAACACAATGTTTAAATATAAAATTAATAACCTTATTCAAATCGTTGTAATATTTTTACTTTCCCGCATACTTCGTATAAGGGAAGTATTGGAATCGTCAAAAATTTCGACTTCGAGATTTCGATAGAACTTGACGTTTTAGACCTCCCTGAGTCGAAAAATACCATTTTTCGAATTATGTCTGTGTGTGTGTATGTATGGATGTATGTAATGTTTGTCTGTGAGCAAATTTACTCAGAAACTAATCAAGCTAGGACTTCGAAATTTGGTACACCGATATTATTCACAGTTTGTAGATTTCTTTTAAAATTTCGTCAAAATCGGTTAACCGGAAGTGGAACTTTACCTACACTGGTTGCGTTTACCTTTCATTTAAAGTACCCGTTTGCTTCGAGATATTTGCTTCATATTTTTTATATAGATTTAAAAATATGAAAAAAATTAAGATACCAAATTTCATCATGATCTGACTACCGGAAGTGACATTTTATCTATACAAGTAAGGTTAGGTGTAAATTATAAATATATATAATAGTGTTAAACCATTTTACTTTATAATTTAAATTAATTAGTTTGTTTATTTTTATTGTTGTTAAAACATAATAATAATAACCTAATTACCTATTTATATGCGGGAAAGTCTAGGGGAGGACACTCCCGATTATTTTTTATTTTTTTTTAATATTTTAAATTTAAAATAATGAAGTTATAATAGTAACAAATTAATAATTTTAATAGATTTCTTTTTATTTATTAAATTCTCTTTTATGATAAAAAAAATATAATATTAATATCAAAAATTAGAATATTTCAATTTGTATTTCAAATTTTTTTTAATTTTAAATTCTATAAAAATTGTAAATTATAAAATTCTAAATTTATAGCAACTTCATAATATTACATTTCATACATACATACCTAGGAAATTATATATATTGATAAAATAAATCTATGTTATTTGTTGATTTGAAAATCATTAATAAGTAACAACAAAACTTTTTTATATAATATATATTGTATGTTTAAAAAAATATGAAATTATAGAAAATTAACTGACCCCTAATTCATTTTCTTTCTTTTATATTTTTCGTTTTATATATGTGAAAAAATTCTTAAATCCACTGCTGCTCCATCATGAACAATTGGAGCAGGCAATGGTGGATAAACAGTCCAACCTGTCCCCGCTCCTCTATCTACCATTCTCCCAGCTATTAACATCAATGAAGGAGGTAATAACCAAAATCTTATATTGTTTATTCGTGGAAAAGCCATGTTAGGGGCACTGAGCATTAATGGAATGTGAAATATTAATAAAATTAATTCATATTATGTATCACAATACATCATCAGTGCATTCTACTGAAATTAAGGCAAGAATGCATGAATTATAAAATTAAATTAATTCTAAAACACATGTTTTATTTATATATTTTTATTTTTATAATATTTCATATTTACCCTCTCGCACATGACAAAATAATTTCAGTAAATAGCACTAAACATAATTTGAAAATATAAATCTTCTCAAAATACGTATATAATTTTTATTTTTTTATACATAAAATCATTTTTCACAATTTACACATTTTTAGTATTCATATATTCAAACAATAAACTAAATTAGTACTTTTTTTAAAATTAAAGTTAAATTCATCACAACAGTAGAAAAAGTTGAATTGCATCGTGTCCACTTTGTGATTTGTGATTTATAATGATTATTATCTACATAATATTATATGTATATATATTACACTAGCTAATCTTTTTTTTAACGATATAGCTGCTGTACCTAGTCTTTAATTCAATTAAGTCATTGAAATTGTTTTGTATTCTTCTTTTTACAATCAATACAATCTACCGAGTATATCTAAGTATTTTATATATAGTAGACCTTTCAAAAATAATAATAATTAATTTTAGAAATTTTATTAGAATAAAATCAAATTTAAAAGAAGGAATAAAAAAACTTCTTGAGTAAAATATTAAAGATTAACTTAGACAAATGAATGTTATGTATTTTCTTCACAAAAAAGAAGAATATATTTACATTCAACATTAATAATCGGTAATCGGGCACATATATGGCCTAGAAAAAAAACAAATACCTTGGACTGATAAGAAAATTAAATTACACACTTTTAGAAAGATATTATACAAAAAATATCAAACATCTCATTAAATCACAAACTCTACTTCTACAAAAATAAAGTCAATAGGCCTGAAATAGTATAGGACTATCCAGACGGAAGTATTACATATCCAAATTCTATCTCAAAGTTATAATCAAAATTCCTAAGACATTTAATAGACCATCTCCTGAAAGCAACAATATTCCATGACTGATGAAACAGTGGGTAATTGTTAAGATTAGTTGTCTTGTCACGGATTTGTATAAAACTTTGTTAGTGGATTCCTTTTTTAATTCCAAAGAAACTGTCTCTATGCAATATTTTTCGGTCTCTTCTAGTTTACAAGATAAATAAAGATTTTTTAAATTTGACAGATTAGCGAAATGGACAGCCATTAAGTAATTTTTTATTGACTAATTCACTAATTATTCACTTATTCACTAATTTTCGATTTTTTTTTTTTGGTTCGGTTTGAATATAGGGAAATTATTTAATTAATTAATTTTTCAATTTTTCTATATCTAATCCGAACTGAAAAAGAACCCGAAAATTGGTGGAGCCCTCTGTTGGTCAAATGACAAAAACATGGTAGCTAAATAGAATATCAATGGATTTATATGTAAATTTTAATAATTTTTATAAAAACACTTTAAGATTCTTAAATCTATTATTAGTATTAGTTTTTATAATTTTTTATTGTATTTTATATTTTTCTATTTTCTATGTTTGATCATTTTTTCTCAAATAATACAGTAACACTTTGTACGTAAAAATTTTATTTAAATCTTGCATTAGGGATGCAGAGAGGTATACAATATACAACGTAGCATTTCATTAATATTAATAAATTTTTGTTGTTCGCTTACCTTTCCTGGAATGGCCTTTGCCCTGGCAAGGACAGCTGCAGCCGGGATACAAAAATCCTTTTCGAATGCGGCAAGATCACCAAGAAAAGTGCATACTAGAAGGTCCCTCGCCTGGCGCACTAAAGCCTCACGTGTTTCTACGAAATTCGCATAATGAACACCCAAATGACGTTCTACGAGTGTAGCCACATCTGTTGCACCTTTCACCTAAAAATAAAACAAAAAATACGATTTTTAAAATTTTAACTAAAACAAAAATCAAGAAATTATTTGTTATTATTATATATAAAATAAAAATTCATCTCTCAATTATTTCTAATATTTTTAAAATTAAAATAAATAATAAATATACAAAAGCATATATTAGTACAAAATAAAAATAAATTTTAAAATAAATAAATCAAAATTATATATATATATTATATATATTATAATAATATTAACACGTTCCCGGTGACATGTACCACCGGTGGCTCATGCATAAAATAAATAGACAAATTATGGAGCCGGCGGGAACGTGTTCAACCATTAATCAAATATTTTATTTGTTTTATTATTATTTAAAATAGTCAAACATGGACAAATTTGTTAATTTATTTATTCAATTAATCAAACGCTTGTTATTTACTTATTTATATTGTTATATGCATCAATTGTTTATCGTTATTGATGTGAAGTGGATAAATAGTGGAGGTACTGATTGGATTTTAGTTGAACGAAAAGATAGAATAGAAAAGGCGTAGGCGGAGAGTAAAGAAAGAAACAGTGAGTAGGAGGAAGGGGGAAGGGATATAACATCATAATCATTAAAATTGAATTAAAAAGCACATAATAGAAGACGTTTAAGCGTTTAAACTGCGTTTTTTCAACTCTCTATTCTCGTATCGTGATCTTTCTATCCATTCATTCAGCCACTTTTCATGTACTTAGTATTAAGTAGAAATACAGATAAGAGTATTAGTAGCAGTATTTAATTACTAAATAATTATCTATATTTTTCTTATCCTTTTGATTTCAAAGTGAATGCCGACACACATTTAATTTTATTATGATAAAAAAACCAAAATAAAAAAAAATGGACACGCTTAGTTTAATTGAAATTAAATTAAACTATAAATAAAACGGACATGAAACAAAAAATATTTTTCTCTCCCCATCTCCTGACCTACAGCGACTTTATAGTTTAGCTATTTTATTATTTTCCTACTCTTATACCTGAAAATAAAATAAAAATTTTCCAATTAGCTGGTCAAAAAGCTAAAAACTCATACCGATGATATGATAATATAGTGCCTAGAACACCGAGGTATCGTTCGACCCTTTAACAAATTTATACAATTTTTTAATTATTTACTACAATTGTTAAATGGGTTTTCTAAAAATGACCCATCACAAATTTGTTTCTCAAAATGGTAAAAATTAATTCAAATAACTTGATTCGACCACACAAGGATTACTACTGATAATAATATAAATTCTGAAATTATATTGACACCTGCACTTGTCTATATTTTAATTAAGAAAGGAGGATTAAGAAAGGGGGGTTATATTTTTCTTTTTACTTATAATAATCAAATATCATTTAAATATATTACTTATAATTTAATCTAAAAAGCATTTTAATTAATATAATATAATTGAGTTAATATTATATCAAATTTATTCAACAATTTATTCGAAATTCCTTCCATTATAATTGTTCATATGTATTATTTGTTGCTAACTTCATGAATATTTTAATTTTTTTTTTTTGGTGGGGGGGAATGATAATTATGTTTTGTAATTTTATTTTAAAATATTATTAAAATAAATATTTTTAATTTTATTTCGAAATTAAATAAAAAAATTTAAAATATTTTAAATATAAAAAACTATTAATAGAATATCAATAAAAAAAGAATGGTGAAAGGCAAATTTCAATATGGATTACGTAATTTGTGACGTCATTTAAATTTACTATTTTAAATTAAGAAAATACTAATAAAGTTGATTTTTCTCGAGGCTGAAACCAATACAGATTGATTTTTCTTTATAAATATTATCTATGGTGTGAATTTCAAAAAAATCCATCGCGCGGTTTAATATCTCAAAAATATACAAATATATATATATATATATATATATATACAATTTTTACTAGTATAATAAGATAAGATACATGGAAAGAAATAATAATAAATTTTCTTACCTTATTGAAATTATATATAACTAATAAATTTATTGACCATCCAAGTGTATTTAATATCTTAGATGATATTTATTAATGTTATTAATTTTTAAATATTATTTCTTAAAATTAGCTTAAAACCCTTTTGATTCTCTTCTGCCTTTCCATATCCATAATAATAATTTATTTTTTAAAATACAATTTATTTTAATTTTTTTTTTATCTATTTGTTTACAAATTTGATTAATATTTTTGTTAAAATTCACTATAATATTATTCTATCTATTTCGGTTATTTGTTTAAATTTAATTTTTTATTTATATTAATATCATAATTGGCCCCTGTGAGGTAGACAATCAGTAGTGATACGACTGGCAGAGTATTCCATGTATTACACTCACTTTTTATTTAAATCTACATAATTTTATGATTTTTAAATTCTATTTATGATATTATAGTTAAATTCTAATCTCTTACTATAAAAATCTATTATAATACTATTTTTTAGTTCAAATGTTTAAACTACTATTATATGCTTATTTATGCAAAACTTATTTTTAATTTGTAATTGTAATAATCAATAAAAAATTGTAATATTAATTTTTATTTAAGGTGTTGGATTTGAAAGACAAATTAAAAATCTAAAGTTTTTTAACTTATATTTATATATATAATATTATATTTTTACTATCTCGCCAGAGATAGTATTGCGATCACGAAAATTTTCGATGTTGAGATTTTAATGTTTTTATACGTTTTGAAGGTTCCTGAATCATTTTCACTAAGGTTGAGAAAATGTCTCTCTCTCTCTCTGTGTGTGTGTGTGTGTAACCAAGATTACGCAAATACGGTTTGAGCTAGAATGATGAAATTTGGTACATGGGCATTATTCAAAATTCATAGTTTTCTATCAACTTTTGAGAAATGTAGCTCAACCGGAAGAGAGTCATTACCTACAACGTTTTTATTTTTTTTCTTCTAAAGTGACCGTAAAAATAAAGATATTTTTTTGATAATTTTTCACATGATTAATAATTGTATAAAACTGCTATATATAGAATTTCAGCTTGATTGAATTGCTGAAAGTACCAGAATTAATTTTTTAACACTGCAAATCTCACGCGCCAACACGTAACGTGGTGCCATTTAACAAAGAGCCAAACATGCGCTGGTTTAATAAATATTATTTATTAATTTTAATTTATAATTTAATTAATTTAATTTAATTTAAATTAATATATGTTATTTAATCCAATTCAAATTGCGAGATAGTCGAGTGGAGACACTCCAGATTTTTATTTATGTATTAAAAAAATACAACGATAAAAACGGAAAAGATTTGATCGCAGCGATGCATAGAAAAAGTGGAGGGCAAAATCAAAATGACAGGGGTGAAAAATAACGGGTGGTAATACATCCTGATGGATTCAAGTGGTGCTCCAATCGAAGGGTGAATTCGTTATGCTTACATTATAAATGTTGAAGAAAATAAAACTAACCGTGAATAGATTTTATAAAGCTATATATTCATCTCCCTCAAATATTCTCTCTCTCTCTCTCTTTCATAGCTAATTTGTAATAATAACTAGTACAATTGTACGTCATGCATTTACTCTTAGGATAATAATAATAGATTCTAGGGATCCCAATAACAAAGAAAGTGAATGGACCGATATTAAATATCCCATATGTTATTAATATTACCAATCCATGAAAGGGTATATATCCTAATATATATATATAAATTATTATTATAAGCATTATTGTTTATTTTCTTAAATAAATAAATAAATAATAAAAGACTCGAAAGGATTCATTTACAAAAAAAAAAATAAATAAAAATAAAATAAATAAAATATATATACGAAAAATAAAAATGCTTCAATCTTCAATTATGAGAAATAATTTTTTTAGTAAAATTTGTATATTTATAAAGAAGACTTAACTATTAATTTTAAAAAAATATTTTCATTGAATTTAGAATTTTATAATTCAGATAATTGTTCATTAGCTTTTGAGAAAATCTAAAATAGAATAATTTATTATTTGTAAAAAAAAAAAATATTTTGATTATCTTTTTAAAAATTCTTTTAAAAAAATTTGTAGAAATTATTAAATAGAGTATAATTTTTAATAATAAATAATAAAAGACTCGAAAGGATTCATTTACAAAAAAAAAAAATAAAATTAAAATAAATAAAATATATATATGAAAAATAAAAATGCTTCAATATTCAATTATGAGAAATAATATTTTTAGTAAAATTTGTATACTTATATAAAGAAGACTTATATTAATTTTAAAAAAAATATTTTCATTGAATTTAGAATTTTATAATTCAGATAATTGTTCATTAGCTTTTGAGAAAATCTAAAATTTTAATCTTAATATTTTTGTTAATGACCTCTCCTCCTAATAAGCGGGAGGATGGTTCGAATATATGAATAAAGATTAATGAGAAATTTTTTTTATACGTATATTGAGAAACTAAATGAGCAACGACAGGTAAACACAACCATGAATGCAAAAATATACAAATAGATATAAGGAAATTTGAAGAAAGTAGGAAATGATGTAGTTGTTGTTTCCATGAACTCTTTTCACTACAGTACTCCCAAAAAGGCAGAAAAATAGACAGAATTGAAATAATCAAGACATCCAGAAAGTATACAAATAAAAATAAAAGATACTTTAATATAATTAATTTACATTTCATCTGACGAATCCATGCTTCATTGGCAACCTTTATCAATATTCGGGCACATTTCAGAAATAATATAACAGGGGTGGGCACACTTAGCCATATTGAAAAATCGGAAATGTTTCAGAGCATCACAAAGTCAGCTGACCTTTTTTTATAACCATTTTGAAAAAAATTGAAAAAAAAAAAATCGAAAATTTTCAAAAGTTTGCGGGCACCTGGTTGCTGACCTCTGGACTATAGTAACGAAATGATGCAAAAACTAGTCCGGATTGCGGCCGAACATATCGTAAATAGCTTTTTCATGTCCAAATATTTATGTAAAATGTGAATGGAGATGCCTACAACCTTATCCACTTTCGCCTTGAAAGATTGTCGACAGATGTGCTGGTAAAATCATAATGAAACTCAGTAAACCACTTCTTAACTATTGAAATTGATAGTACAGAGTCCTCATGGTATTTAACAAACTTTGTTTTGGTTTCGGTGACGAATTTTTTTTTTCCGCCAAAATTAATGCTAATCAGCACACAAAATTTACTTGTTTCCATTTTCATTAAAATTCATGAGGTTGTTTGCTTTCAATGGATGTCAAACACAAACTAAATGGTTCAGATTGTTCAAACTTGCACAGTAGTCTATTTATAGATGACAGTTGACAGGAAATATAATAAAACACTGACTTATCAAACAGCCATCATAATATGATCATAAATATGATTCTGGTTGTATGTATTAGAATTGGTGTTTCCGAAACTTTCACTTCGAAAATATTTTAAAGAGATTGTATATTTGCACTTTACGTCAGGGAGATGGATAGATTAAAAGAAATACGAATGGGACAATGAGATCATATATACATATACATATTTATCCATGTGTCATAAATTCAAACCGGATGGTTTGCTGCTAATGGTGGGCGCTCTTTTATCCTATTATTTTTTTTTTAAAGGGAGATTTCTACCCTCCAATCTAAAAGATCAGATTGGGTTTGAGGGGTGTGTCTGATTTTTTTTGTTATATGTTTACTAATGAATGAGAATGAGAGAATGATTTATAACATAAGAGAGAAAATGTGAGTGCCAATTGGTGTCTTATGTTGTGGTCCTTTTGACAAGAGAAGTGGGGTCTGAGTGTGTGTGTGTGTGTGTGTGTGAGGAAGAATGAGAGATTAGGGATTGTATAGAATGAGATGAGGGTGAAGAAAAATCAAAACTACCAATTATCCTTCACTTTCACTTTAGAAAAATAATAGGGTTTTTTTATTTTACTTTCCAACTGCTTTATAATTATTACTACAAAATTATTATTATTGTAAAGTACTCTACACATGACAGAAGAGTAATTTTTTTATCTTATTATCTCTACTGATAATATAATTTAATAAATAAAAAGTCTTCATTTTAATCGTTACACGTTAACATTTACTATATGAGGCATGTCTCTTATTTCTATAATAATTAATAATAATACAATAGAATATCCTTTTAAAAATTATCGAAATTTTTTAACTATCAATATAAAGATGATATGCATTTAACGTAAGAGATTATTATATTAGATTATTATAATAATAACTTTATTAAATTATTACATTACTAATCTTTTTTACCGACCGACGATAGTAAGGGAGGTATTGTTTTCACACCAAATTTCACATGTGGAGATTTTTACATGTCTCCACGAATCATGCATTTTCTTAACAGAAAAAAGAATTTTTAGCATGATGTCTGTCCGTCTGTCCGTCCGTATACAGACGTGTACAGCCTGAACGGCTGAACGGATTATGATGAAATTTGGTATTTACTTAATGCATCAGTATGATGAATTGATCAACTTTTGGTCCAAATCCGGAAACTGGAAGTGGTAGTATTAGACGATTGGAATGGAAGGGTTATTTTCACACCAAATTTCACATGAGATTTTTTACATATCACCACGAATCATGCACTTTGTATTGGTTCTATCCTAGAGAAAAATCATCTTTATTAGTTTTTTCTTAATTTAAAATTATATGACGTCATCCAGCCATTCATGACGTCACAGCCTGGTCTTACATATTTATACTATAAATAAAATAAAATTAAAAATATTTATGTTATATCCATATCTGTTTTTTATTGCATTAATAGATATATTAAAATTATTTGAAATTGTTTCTGTAGCTGGAAATTAATTTACTTCAAATCGTCGGTCGGTTCGGACCTGGCCTCAGGTCAACTTATTTACTTTGTTATATATAGTAAAAAAAAATACCTAGCTCTTTTATAGACCAGTATTCCTATTTAAATGAAAATATGTTAAAATTATTTTATATAAATATTAAATTTAACAAAATCTATATATTTAATACGATAGTGTCCGTCTGTACGCAAAAAACTCCAGAGCCTAAACTACAAGGAGTAAGGTAACCAAATTTTTCTGAGGTGAAGGGTACCTCAAATGATGAAAAATAAAAAATAAATTAGAATCTTAGGTAACTCCTGAGCTGAGCTACGGGTGTTCCATTTTCCAGAAATATATATAAAGGAAAGTGTTTGTATATATGTAATTTGTTTACTTTTTTGCTGTCATAGAAACAGATATATATATAATTAGAACCTCTCTCTCTCTCCCTCTATTTAAAATTTTAAAAAATGGAGTGTTCTAGCCTAATTAAGAAATTTAAATTCCTTATGCAACATTGATAGGTAAATGAATTGGACTGGAAGAGGAGACATATGATTAGAGAAATTGGGGAAAAATCAACCGATATGTAATTAAACAAAAAAATTCAAGAATTATGATACGGACACGACTTACATACAATTAACATACAAGATGTAGAATTGGAAAAAGTATAAAAATATTTAAATACTTAAGATCTCTAATCACGAAGGATAATAATATTCGAGAAGAATTTAAATCGACGTTGTAATTGAGTAATTATGCAGTAAAGGGGCTTATCTCATCAAAGAGGATCAAAATTAAAATATATAAAACAATTATTTTTCATGTTGATCGATGACTAGGGTGACCATATTTCGAAAACACCAAACCGGGACAAACGGTATACCTTTTTTTAGAACTAAATTGAAAAAATTTTGAAAAAAAAATTACGAAATGTCCTAAATATTGAAAAAACAGTAGGGTGTCCCGAAGACATTTTTGGGACAGAGCACCTAAAGACGGGACGTTTGGTCACCCTATCGATGACTCTGGGAGACGAGAGTAGATTTGGAGTATTTGTGAGATTAATATTGTTCGCAGCATTTATAGGCCAAAAGAAGATGAGGTCACAGGGGGATGGCGGAGATGGCATAACGAGAAATAATGTCCAGATATAGTTAAGGTTATAAAATCAAGAAGGCTGGGATGGGAAGGGGACGTGGTTGGAATTGGAGAAACTAGAAATTGGGAGAAACCGATTGGGAAACATCCGGTGGAAGACCAAGGACCAAGGTGGGTGGACAATGAAGGAAGGGACATGGGAGAGATGGGACAGGGTAGGATTTGGTTGTAGCTCAGGATAGGGACGCTTAGAGAAATGTGGATGCTGCGGCTAAGAACTTTCGAAAACTGTAGAGACACAGAGTTAGATAAATACAATAATAATATATAATTAATTTACTGATTAAATTAAAATATATTTTACAAAAAAACAAATACATGTCTTATCTACTTATACTGATTGAAACAAAATGGATGAAAACCTTTTACATACAGACTTTCAACCAAATACTATGTATCACTCGGGGGTACAGGGGGCGGAGCCCCCGTCTAGGTGTGAAGAGCGCCGAAGGCGCTCGGAGCAGCTAGTTAATATTTAATATGAGTCATTTTTAAATCTAAACTCACTTAATGAAGATTTCTATGAATTTATTTGTTTGCTTTATTTACATTTCAGTTTTGATGATGACATCATATTCAATAAATCAATTAATTATAAATAAATAAATAATAGACATAATTTTCAATGTTTGCTCGTGAATAAATATAAAAAATAAATTCAATTTCTTTTTGTTATTCCCACAAGCAGCACAATTCTATAAATAGATCTATAATTTTTAATGAAAATGAATATCTACTTGTCTACTAATTAATATATGTATTGTAATACATAAGCATAAAAATGTCCTTTAATAGAGAAATATAGTAAAAATATTATAATTTAATATTTATAACAAACATTGACCTCCTCACGTCAACACCCTTTCTAACTTACATGACAAGTTTCTTAAAACTTTAACATAACAAAAGACCAAAGAAACCGAAAAGATAAAACAATTATTTTCAATTGAAGAGGAAAAGATATTTCATAAATTCCTTTTTATAAACTAATAAATTACATGTCATGTGCTGTCCGAATATTTGCGAGAGTCAACGCATATGTACAAGATGGGGGTGAGTTATAGGAAAGAAGAGTGTGAAGAGTTTTTCTTATTGATGTAAGGACAAATTTTAATCAGTCTTCTACATAGATAGGAGAGAGACAAATCATCCCTAAGTGGATTTCAGTCCCAGGAACAGACATCACAGCCGACTTCCACCCTCCCAGCATTCGCCACAAAAGTTGTCTCATTGAAACATGAAGGACTAACTGAAGACTCCTATCTCTATTTACTCCAACTATTTGTATTTACTATAACAGCTAAGTGGTCGACCATTATTAAATTGCAATTGCTTATTAATTATAAAATTTGAATTAATTTCTAATATTAAATTCTTATGATACCAATTATAATTATGTCAAATTCTTTTTATTATTAAATATTAATTTTATCTTAATTTAATATTTGATTCTTATTCTCAATAAATTCAACTTTACCTTCTCCCATATCAACCGTCTCGCTGGATTCACCATAATATTTCCTATTCATAATTAATTAATTATATCCAACATTAAATTTATAAATTTTACAACCCATTTTTCTCATAACCCAAACCATACTATGAATATAGTATATATGAATTTAAACAAATATTAGCTAAATTAATCATGATTATAAATTTTCTGTTTTCTAAATTCAACGCCATCTCTCTACTTTTACAAACGATTCTATCGAAAAATTAAAATAAGATTTTTGTTTAATACATTATAAGAAATGTAAATTGTAATCTTATTTCGTGATCTCATGAAAATATATCTTGTATATATAAAAAAAACGTTCTCTCGGACTTTTTATTATCGGTCATCTGACCTGCAATCACCTCTCTTTCTCTCTCTCTCTCTTTATCTCTTACCTTTAGGTGAAGTTAAAAAAAAAATTGCTAATTGGCCTCTATATTCACACTGAAAGTGAGAGAGAAAGAGAAAGAATGAAATAAATCACACTAAGCATGGATGTAAGTGTCAATGAATGGATGTTGTTGTTGTTAATGTTGTGAGACAACGTGCGAAAAACATTTCCTTAAAATGAACAACAACAACAACAAGAAAAAGGAGAAATTGAAGATTTGAATATAAGATAGGAGAATATAGAGAGCAATTTTAAAATGGACATTGGTCAGCCAGGCAGTCAATCAATCAATTCATTCATTGATTATAATCTAAAAAGAGTGAAAGAGTTGAGAGTAGAATGGATATATATATATATAGATGCATGTGTTAACAAGAGGGGGGAAAGTTGGGGGATGGGGGAAAAAATCCTTTCTACAGGGTGGCACGGAGTCAAGTGACTTAGTTCTCGTTTAGACCTCTCACTCACAGATTTTTGTCTGTGGGGATCGTGAGCACCAACATTAGTATCAGGTTTATTTAATAACTCAACTAACCCATTGATGGTGAAGTTGCAGTCATTAATTAGTTAATTAATTCTAAAAACATGTATAACAATACATTATATTATAATTTACAAAAAATAATACTGTAAATGTTAGTAAATTAATAAAATATCTGTCTGAATTTATAAGCATGGTTACTTTTTTGTTCTCTATTTTCATCGGAAACATCATAAAATATGTGTCTACTGACTCTCTACCTTGTAGTATATGAAATTAATTAATATAAATTTGTAAAAAAATCAATGATTTAAAAGGATTTTATTTAATTTTATTTTAATTAGAATAGAGATCAATAATTAATACTATAATATAGTATAATAACATTTAAAAAAAAAATCAATTAAATTTAAAGTGTTTTTTGAATTTTTCTGTACTAAATTTTTGGTAATTATACATTAAATATTAAAGTGTATTGAAGTCTCAAAAAATATATATACATATATATATATAAGGACTTGTGCGAATATAATTTAAATAAGCTGGAGTGTCTCCACTCGACTATCTCGCAAATTTGAATTGGATTAATTAACATTTATTATATTTAAATTAAATTTAATTAATTATACATTAAAATTAATAAATAATATTTATTTAACCAGCGCATGTTTGGGTCTTTGTTGATGGCACCACGTCACGTGTTAGCGTGTGATTTGCAGTGTTAAAAAATTAATTCCGGTACTTTCAGCGATTCAATCAAGCTGAAATTCTACGTATATATAGCAGTTTTATACAATTTTTAATCATGTGAAAAACTATCAAACATATATCTTTATTTTTACGCTCACTTTAGTGGAATTCAGTAAATTAATATAGAAACGAAGACGAACAAATTTTGATCCCCTTCAAAGAAATTCCCTTCAGATATAATGCACTTAGGTCAGCGCTTCTTCCAATCGTCGAAGCACTTCTGAAATGCACTTTTCGGGATGGCCATCAACTCGTTATTCGATTCCGACTTTATCTCATCAATTATAATAAAACGCTTTCCTTTTATTGGTCTCTTCAGTTTTGTGAATAGGAAAAAGTCGCAGGGAGCCAAATATGGTGAATACGGTGGTTGAGACATGATTACAGTATTATTTTTGGCAAAAAATCACGGACAAGCAATTTTTTTTAAGTAAAAAATCGAAGAACACACAAAAACGTGAATAACTTTTTCAGTTGTCAAAAACAAACTACTAATCCAAAACTAATCTCAACTTATGAGAAATATATGTGTACGAACATAACAAAAAAAAAAAAAAATCGAATCTACATAGATCGTGAAAATTCAATATTCACCTTTTCTTTTTAACAGGCCTCGTATGTTATATTAGATAAATTTACTTTATTAAAATTGTATATAATTTGGGAACTATAAAATTTATTATTCTTTTTCTTTATTTTTTAAATAAAATTCTAGAAGATAGTTATGAGAGTAAAGTCTGCTGTTTTTAGTGATTTAAATGTTCAATATTTATTATTAAAAATCTAGAAATCAAAAATTTATATTATATATATATAATTTAATTATTAAATATTCACGATTGATTGAAGTATTTTCATTAAATTTTTTATTTTTCATAAAATAAATTTACAAGTATAAAAAACATCTCTTGATTGTAAAACAACCAAATTCATTTAAATATTAGTTTTTTTTTATTATTCATAAAATTTAAAAATTATGAAATATACTCGAGAGGAGGATATAAGAGTATGATCTTGATCTATATTGTTCTTGCTCATCCCCTCAATGGAGATCATTTAAAGTTGAGTGGATGCTGCTGTTTCATCTATTCCTTTTCTTAATGAATTTCACTTTATAGTTTGAATGGATATAAATTACAACATCTACCAACAATCACCCTCTTAGTGGGTGGGAGTGATTCAAGTGTAATCTATTACAATTGAAATGAAGAGAGAGGGTGAGATAGGCAGACAGACACTCCGTTGTCCAAATTTGATTAGGGTGGGAAACGGAGGAAGGAAAAAAAACGAAAAAAGAAAATTAGACAATACACCCCCACTATCCATGTCTAGGAAGAAGGGGATGAGGATGGTTTCAATTTTAGTAGGGAGATGACTGGAACAAATCGAGTAGCAGAATTGTTCATTAAGACCAACGAGGTATATCCATTTTCTACCCTCGCATTAACCAAACCATCTGCATTCATAAAATGGGATATTATTATCAATACAAATAAAAAAAAATCAATATTCTTTAAACTTCAGGGATTTGTATGAAAATTTGCCAGTGGATTCCTTTATTAATTTCAAAAACACTTTCCTTATATTTCGCGGTCTCTTCTAGTTTACGAGATAAAAATTATTAAAATTTGCATATAAATCCATTGATATTCTATTTAGATGCCATGTTTTATTCATTTAGACAGCAGAGAGCTCCACTAATTTTCGGAGAGGGGGAGGGGGTTCAGTTCGGATGGATATATGAAAATTAAAAATTTAATTAATTAAATAATTTTCTCATATCGGAACCGAACCGAAATTAACGAAAATTAGTGATTAAGTGAATAATTAGTGAATTAGTCACTAAAACATTAGTTAATGACTGCACATTTCGAAATTCATAACCAGAAAATGTGTCAAACTTAAATTTTTTTATCTCGTTAACTAGAAGAGACCGCGAAATATTGCATTAGGAAAGTTTCTTTGGAATTAAAAAAGGAATCCATTGGCAGTTTCATCCAAATCTCTGAAGTTTCCCGTTTTGAAAACAATTACCTTCTTTATTATAAAGATACATGTACAAAATGGGGATTATTTCCAAATAAAAACCACTTTCAATTCGGAGGAATGATAAAAAGTGATGATGCTCCTCTATTGCTTGTAATAACAAATGAGAAGACTTTCATTAAAAAGTATATAAATTTTTATTGTGGATATACTTATATTAATATACACATTCTCTTATATAATTTAATCAATTTTCATTTTACAATATTTTTTAATGCAAATATACTCTGTTAATTAATTTATAAAGAAAATAAAAAAAACATTATCAAAATTTAATTAATGAAATTACTAAGGATTCCCATCAAAGGAGGAGATTTCAATAATAAATTATATTTTACGTTGTTGCGTGATACAGCTTCATTTTACGAGAGAAATGTTTGAATGATAACATAAAGAAGGGAAAAAAAGAGGAGTCTGTACGAATGAAGGAGGGTTGATTAGCTGGAAGGTTTGTCTGCTTTTAAAAGGGTCTCCCACGGGTCTGTCATTTCAAGTGGCACGTTGAGGAGAAAAATCCACACGAATTGAATCAGAATTTACAAAAAAAAGAAGAAGAAGAAAAACAGTAAAGACTATTCAAATAGATAAATCACAAAAAGAGATATTGTACTCCTTCAAGACGCTATCATCCCTAAATAATAAAAAAAACAAGGGATATATTTTTCTATACACTTTGGAACTCGTATAAAGTAAAAGTATTATATTTAAATAAAATTTCAATGAAAATAAGCTGGAGTGTCTCCACTCGACTATCTCGCAAATTGAATTGGATAACATAAATTATATTATATTTAAATTAAATTAAATTAATTAATTCAATTCCAAATTAAAATTAATAAATAATATTTATTAAACCAGCGCGTGTTTGACTCTGACGCGTGATTTGCAGTGTTAAAAAATTAATTCTGGTACTTTCAGCGATTCAATCAAGATGAAATCCAATATATAGCAGTTTTATATAATTTTTATTCATGTGAAAAACTATCAAACATATTACATATTACGGTCACTTTAGAGGAAAAAAAATCAAAACGTTGTAGGTTGAGCTACATTTCTCAAAAGTTAATAGAAAACTGCGCATTTTGAAAAATGCCAGTATACCAAATTTCATTATTCTAGCTCAAACGTTTTTTTGTGTAATCTTGTCTACATACACACACATACATACATACATACACACACACACACACACATTTTTCTCAACCTTAGTCAAAATGATTCAGGAACCTTCAAAAAGTATAAAAACATCAAAATCTCGCAATACTATCTCTGGCGAGATAGTAAAAATATGAAAAATCAAAATAATTAAATATTTATTTAATTATGTATGTTAATTAAATACTTTTATGAATATTAATTTATAAATATGTAGATATTTAATTACCTTAAAGGATTTGTCCCTTAGCATATGACTAGCCAACACAAAAGTTAGAAATAAACTATTTGAAAAATAAAAATAATACCCCGTTAGAAATAGATATAAATAAATATAATATCATTTTTTACAAAATAATATTTATTTATCTTTAAGAAATATAAAAAAAAAAATAAAATTCGAAGAAATGTTTTGAGATATTGAATTTAAATGTTATCGTTAATTACTATCAAATAATAAATATCGTTAAATAGAAAAAAAATAATTAAAATATACTAAATTGTGTATTTACTTGATTTCCTGGAATAATGATAAAAATTATTTTAAATTTTTTCATTTTTTTTTTTTTATTTTAATAAATAAGATTTATAATAAGATTTTTATAAAATTAATATAATATGGAATTGGTGAATTAAATGTAATTAATCCAAATGAGTCAATAAATATCAATTAAAACCAGAATATTTCTATTATTCAGAGAGTTAAATTAAATATCCATTTCACATATTTACTATAGATATTAAAATTAGACAAATTATTAATTTATATAGATGTATAATCTTTTAATTTCTCTCTTAGTTTTATTAAATTAGTTGAAAGGAAAAATTTTAGAAAAAATTAAAATATTTAAATAATATTTGATTATAAGAAATTAAAATTATTTTTTTTATATTTTTTTAATATTCTTAAAAATTACTAGAATTATTACTAGCAAAAGGTACGAGCAAGTGCTCTGAACTAATGGCGGTTAGGGAGGGTGGGGGTGTGAGAATTATTCCAAAAAATAATTTTTATTTTTTAAATAAATAAATATAATGATTAATTTTTTTTTAATATACATTGATTGATTGATAATAAAAGTTGTAAACGGTATCTATCTTAGTTTTATTAAATTAGCTGAATAGAAAACTTTTAGAATAAATTAAAATATTTAAATAATATTTGATTATAAGAAATTAAAATTATTTTTTTTTATATTTTTTTAATATAATAACGACGAGGCTCAAGCCTCAAAAATACAAGTGAAAATTACCCAGAAATAAATTCTTATTATATAATTATGTGTATGTATATACTAGGTCTGTTCAAAAGAAAAGCTGTATTTTGAATTATTTCGAAAAGAATTTATTTATTCATCAATATCCCCTTTAAAGGAATTCCCTTCAGATATATTGCACTTATGCCAACGCTTCTTCCAATCGTCGAAGTACTTCTGAAATGTGCTTCTTCAGTTTTGGGAATAGGAAAAGTTGCAGGGAGCCAAATCTGGTGAATACGGTTATTGAGGCATGATTATGGTGTTGTTGTTGGTGCATGCATTATAGTGATGCAAAATTCATGATTTGTTTTTCCACAATTCCGATCGTTTGAGCCGTATTGTTTCATGCAAAGGTTGCATAACTTTCTTGTAGTATTCATTATTTTATTTTTTAAATAAAAAATCAAATAACAGACAAAACGTTACTAACTTTTCCAGACATCAAAAACAAATTACTAATCCAAAATGGCTAATAATGTAAACATATGAGAAATGTATGTGTACCAACATGATAAAAAAAAAAACATTTCGATTATCGAAAGTACACAGCCCTCAAAAATTCAAATTTCACCGTTTCTTTTAATTAGACCTCGTACTTGTATTTCTGAGAAATGTTTACTCAATGAATAATTATTAAATTTTATTACATCAACTTACAAATTTATTTGAATAAATCAGTTTATTTCCCAACTAATTATACATAAGAGTTTAAGATTTAAATCTTAATTATAATGGAAATAAGAATACGTTTTACGAGTTTGGTTACATTGCAATTATTTGCATTAAATTAGACGAGGAATTCGATTTTGACTATAAATACATCGGTTGAGAACAATAAAAATTAAACCACAGTTCTGATTATTTTTTGATATATTATTTTAATAGAGATTTCAATGAATTAATTGAAATAATTATTTCTTTATATTTATTCAAATATATATATATATATATATATATATATATTATCATAATGTCGTTATCATAAATCTTGCATTCATGAAATTTTATGCAGTTTCTATTTAGCAACAAAAAGTTTTTATTATTTTTTTTTTCTTATTCCCTCCTCTCTATATATTGAGTGATTTGAATTGGAATTTCATCCGCCAACCTCCATAAATGTCTATAATATTTATGAGAGAGTATATTTTTTTATTTTAATATCATCTTTTACACCTTTAAAGTTAACAAAAAAAAAACAGATCTTTTTTGAATTTCAATTTTATCACAAAGAAAAAATCTAAAATCTAAAAAAAATCCATTCCGCGAATACTATGAGTACCTACTTACAACTTATGCTATGATACAATATTATAAATATTAATATTATTTAAATCTAAGAAATTTTTTATAATAAAAAAAAAATTTAAATTATATGCCTACTTTAAACTTATTTTTGATCAAAATCGTTGCTTTTTTTTTGTTTTTTGTTTTTAATATCAAAAAAGATATACCTTCGATAAAATAAACTGGTATTTATGAAACACTTAACTTACTTTCCGCTTTATACAATTCATGCATAAAATTAGGTTTTAAATTAAGGATCAATGGATGTTCGTTTTTTCTTTTTTTCTTTACCCTCTTTAATTAAATTTGTAATAGGGAGGAGGATTTACCACAAAGTAACATCCACATAGAAACCATCAATGTGTACATTTTTCTTGAAAACTGGAAGATTATGTTTTTGTTTTGTTTTTTTTAACTACCGACGATACTAAAGGAGGTATTGTTTTCAAACCAAATTTTACATGTGGAGATTTTTACATATCTCCACGGATCATGCATTTTCTTAACAGAAAAAAGTATTTTTAGCATGATGTTTGTCCGTCCGTCTGTCCGTCTGTATAGACGTGTACAGCTTGAACGGCTCAACGGATTTTGATAAAATTTGGTATATTTACTTAATGCATCAGTATGATGAATTGATAAACTTTTGGTGTATATCCGGAAAGTGGCAGTATTAGCGATCGACGAGAAAGGGAAGGGTTATTTTCACACCAAATTTCACACGAAGATATTTTTTACATATCTCCACGCATTTTGTTTTTATCGTCGGGAAAAATCATATTTATTAGTTTTTTCTTAATTTAAAATTAGATGACGTCACCCAGCCCTTCATGACGTCACAGCCAGCTCCTACTTATATATTATAAATAAAATAAAATTAAAAATATTTATGTTATATGCCTATCTGTTTTTTATTGCATTAATAGATACATTTAAATTATTTGAAATTGTTTCTGTAGCTGGAAATTAATTTATTTCAAAACGTCGGTCGGTTCTGCGCCTGGCCACAGGTCAACTTATTTTAAACTGTATTCCCTACTTTAATATATTAAGAAGACATCTCTGTAGAGAATTGAAAGGTAATTAACAGATAAAATAAATAATTCATTATTTTAAATAAATATATAATTATTTTTATTATCATTGTAGAATTTAGTTAGAAGAAATAATATTTTTCTTAGAATAATTTAAATTGTTGAAGCAGGTATAATTGATTATAGTGGAGGTAGATTTCCCAGGACACTAGATAGGAATGCATCTCAGACGGTTTAAATATACATCTTCTCATCCTTGAATTCTTTGTATCTAGGACACTCCCTAATTCCAAAAAAACAAACTTTTAAAATAAATATAGTAATATTTATGAGAATGTTTCATTGAATTATTTTTTTTTTTTTTAAATTAAAATCTCATATTAAAACTAAAATGAAATAAAGACTATAAATTTGATTATTATTATAATGTAAGTATGTTAACGTGGTTTAACTTGTTTATTTTTTTTTTTAATTAATATCATGTTTCTCAAATATTATTATTATTATATAATTTAAAAATAAATAGGTGGATGCCAGTTGCAAAAGATTGATTTTATGTTTTTAACTATTCTAATTTGTATAAATGCCATAAATTGTGGAAAAAATCAATTACAAAACCAAATATTCGTTTTTAATTCATTTTTTGTTAATATAATTTTTAAAATTCATGTGTGGTACAAAATGTAATATGGGAAAATATTTTAAATTTAAAAAATTGGCAAAAATAAAAAAAAAAAAAATTGGCAAATTTAAAAAAAAAATATAAAATTTTTTTTAATACTATAACTTTAATGTTTTTGTATATTCTAAGCAAGAACAGCGTCTATCAAGTCGGTTATATCAATTAGGTGTCTTATGATCAGAAGAACGGGTTCTATCAACCTTTATCTTGATTTTTTTTGATCGGAGGTACTACTTTTTATCAAGTGGCTTCCCAAGTTTGATCTAGAAGGCTGCCCTTACTAGGACTTTAATCGAGGATGTGAGTCTTTAGCCACCCACCTGCGTGGAAGTCTTTAATCTTATTAATACATATATTTATACTATCACGCCAGAGATAGTATTGCGATCACGAAAATTTTGATGTCTTTATACGTTTTAAAGGTCCCTGAGTCATTTTCACTAAAGTTGAAAAAAATGTCTCTCTCTATGTGTGTATATGTATGTGTGTGTGTATGTAGACAAGATTACGCATTGAGCTAGAATAATGAAATTTGGTACACTGGTCTTATTCAAAATTTGTAGCTTTCTATCAACTCATTCGGAATGTTACCTACCACGTATTCAATTTTTTCCTCTAAACTGACCGTAAAAATAAAGATATATGTTTGATAGTTTTTCACATGATTAAAAATTGTATAAAACTGCTATATATAGAATTTCAGCTTGATTGAATCGCTAAAAGTACCAGAATTAATTTTTTAACACTTCAAATCACGCGCCAACACGTGACGCGGTGCCATCAATAAAGAGCCAAACACGCGCTGGTTTAATAAATATTATTAATTAGTTTTAATTTATAATCTATAATTAATTTAATTTAATTTGAATATAATATATGTTATTAATCCAATTCAAAATGCGAGATAGTCGAGTGGAGACACTCCAGATTATTTTATTTGTTTTTGCATAAGTTTTTATATTTTTTGAAAACAAATATTTTGCATTATTTCTAATAGGTAAATAACAATTATGATTTGGAAATGGGTGCTGTTATGTCTGAATTTAAATAATTTCCGAATTAATGTCTTTACAACTATTAAATTTTTTATTAAATAAATTTTTTTTTTAAATAATTTTTTTTATAAATCTTTTATTAAATTTTGGAGTTCATGATCTCCCTTGTAAATGCTTAAGGCATCTTCAGTATAAATCGAGCTTAATATCTTTTCTTTAGAATTGTCTGCAATTTCTAAAGTAATCAAAATAAAAAATTTTGTTCTTGATATTTTTATCTACCTTTACAAAGTTAGGTTCTTCACAAAAGAGAGAACTGTTTGCTGATAGGAAAGATTTTAGAAAAATAACTAATAACATAGCTTTTCAACATACCACCTGATTACTAATAAAATGTACCTTTCTATATCTAACAAGAAAATGAAAATTTTAATTAAATAATTAAGAAGTACAATTAGGTATGATTAATTTGTAAAAATAAAATAGAATAATTATATATAATAATTAATATAATTATTTAATTGAATATTTTTAATTTATTTAATAATTATTGTATTTTATTAATTTGAACATTAAAGTAATTTATACGCATGTATAATAAATGATTGGAATTAAAATAAAGTATATTTAATTTTATAAAAATTAAAACAAATAAAATTATATTAGAACTAATATGTATAACATCGCGAATTTTGATATATGATTGGTGTTAGAGTGTTGCATTTAATACACTAGTACAGTGATTCTTAACCTGTGGGGCGCGCCCCTCTATGGGGCGCGAGCACATTAATGGAGGTATGTGAGCATATCAAGTGTCCGCGAAGGCATTTCAAGTGCTCGCAAACTTTTGAAAATTTTCGATTTTTTTTTCAATATGGTAAAAAAAAGGTAAGATGATTTTGTGGCCAAACATTTTCGATTTTTTTCAATATGGTTCTAAAAAAAAGGTCAGATGATTTTGCGATGCTCTGAAACATTTTCGAATATGGCCAAGTGTGCCCATTATTTAAAATTGAGGCTCTCAAACAACATCATTTCCGACTTTTTTACCGACCGACGATAGTAAGGGAGGTATTGTTTTCACACCAAATTTCACATGTGGAGATTTTTACATATCTCCACGAATCATGCATTTTCTAATCAGAAAAAAGTATTTTTAGCATGATGTCTGTCCGTCCGTCTGTCCGTCTGTCCGTCTGTCCGTCCGTCTGTCCGTCCGTCCGTATAGATGTGCACAGCCTGAACGGCTCAACCGATTTTGATGAAATTTGTTATATTTACTTAATGCATCAGTGGGATGAATTGATCAACTTTTGGTGCAAATCCGGAAACCGGAAGTGGTAGTATTAGCGATCGACGATAGGAAGGAAAGGGTTATTTTCACACCAAAGGAGATTTTTTTATATATCATCACAAATCATGCACTTTGTATTGGTTTTATCCTCGAGAAAAATCATATTTATTAGTTTTTTCTTGATTTAAAATTATATGACGTCATCCAGCCATTCATGACGTCACAGCCTGGTCTTGCATATATATTATAAATAAAATAAAATTAAAAATGTTTATATTTATTATTTATGTATCCATATTTGTTTTTTATTACATTAATAGATATATTAAAATTATTTGAAATTGTTTCTGTAGCTGGAAATTAATTTATTTCAAACAGTCGGTCGGTTCGGACCTGGCCACAGGTCAACTTATTTAATGTGGTTCTAAAAAAAAATGTATGCGGTGGGGAGGGGGAGGGCGCGATGAAAATTATGATTGAAAATTGGGCTTTCAATACTAAAAGGTTGAGAAACACTGCACTAATATAAGTATAATTAGTATAATATGATACTTCTTGTATAAGTTTTCTAACATATATTATAACTAAATATTTTAAGATTACTATTGATTTTTTAAATTTTTTTTTTCATTTTTTAAACTATTTATATTTTTTATAAATAGACAAATTAAATAAACTTATCTAAAATTTTTAAATTTTCTATACGGATATTGTTAAGATTTCTTTTGAAATCGCCACTGTTTGCATGTCGAATGGACATTGAGAAACAACCACTAACAACAACAACAACACTAACAACAAGTGGTGAGTGTTGATTCTATTAGAATCTTAGTGGAGGATCTAGAGCAGCACTGTAACGGCGGCTACCTGTTCTTTACCTGAGCTTTGACATCAAACATTACACTCGTAGAGTGTGAAAGAGAAAAAAAAAATTAACGATTAACGATTGCCAACTAAGCTCTCGCTAATCTCGTATCGATCAGTGTTAGTTACCTTCCCTTTTGCCTCACACCCTTCTTTCCCTCTCCCCCTCCCCCCTTATCCTCTCTGACACCGGTGTACAGTCAGAGATCTGCATAAAATCGTGAGATACGTAAAATGTATACTAAACTAAGTGCATAGTAAGCTTTTACTTCCATTTGCATCTTTTCTATTAGAAATCGGAGAAAAAAAAAAATTTTTTTTTTTAATTTTTTAGAAAATATTGTTTGATCAAGTCATCAGTGATAGAGATTATCAAAAAAAAAAAAAATTAAATAAATGAATTTAAAAATAATTGACTTTTTCTTAAAATAATATAAAAGAATGCAAGAAAACTATGAAAAAATTATAATTTTAAAATTATTCAAATTCAGAGGTTCTTAAAATTTTTGAAGTTGATCCCACAAAAAACATTCATCAAAAAGTTTCATCAAAATGATTTTGTTGATTTGATTAAAAGTAACTGAACTCTAGGTACCACCGTCTGGTTATAAGCTACCACCAGTGTATAGTGGAAAAGTAATCACCCTAAGGGCGCTGATGTCGGGCAATCAATGCTATTACCGCCAAAAGCTTCCCGCGAAAACAATTTTCCGACACTATACAGCTTGAGAAACTATAAATCTCATTTTAATGTATAAAACCATAAATTTAATATTAGTCTGTAGACTGTAGACCTTACTCAAGACTTTTTTTTTAAACTTGATATAAAATGACTTTATAAATCCCATAAAATAATATTAATTTAAAACAAATTATAAAATAAATTTTGAAATACTCCAATTAAATTAAATTATGTAATTAGTACATTTTATAAAAAATTAACTATAAAATAAATAAATAATTCAAATTTAATTGATTATATTAAATATCAACTTGAATTACATTAACAAATTCATAATTTATAAGACTATGATCAATTGAAAATGATAAAACAAGATTTTTAGGATAATTTTATTTTATTTTTCAATGTTCTTCTAAAGTTTCATGCTAGTTCTAGATATTAAAGTTAAAAAAGTTTTGAGAAAATATGAAAACTTTTTTTATATTAATTATTTGACATTTACGATGATGAGTGATTTTATCGATATAAAATAAAGATTATTTTAAATAAATTTCCCACATAACACAAGCGATAAAAATCTAATAAATATTGTATATAAGTGAAAAAATTTTATTTATAGGAAACCAATTTATCCTATTTAAAAATTTGAAAGTTTTAAAGAATAAAAAATAAACTTTAATCAAAATTAATTACTACGTAAAATAATTTATGTATTAAATTAATTATTAATAATTAAATAAATGCAGTTCTGAAATTATAAAAGAATATTTTATATTTATTATTATTAAAAATATATATATTTTTTTAATTTATTTTTTCTAAAAAAAAAAAAATTTATATATAAGTAGGTTTATGGAAATCAATGATTGATTGGTATATATATTTATATATACATATAATTAGATTAATTTTATTTTGTTTTGTTTTTTTATTTATTTTTTGCTGTGAAAAAAATATATTCCATTAGTAAAGTGGATAGGATGATGGATCGTGACTAGTGTTGTTCATGTTGATATTTATTTTTTATTTTCTCACTTGGAACTTCCGGCGCTGTCATTTCTCAATTTTGACAAAACGGAAACGAAACAGATACATTAAGAGAGATTAAGAAACTTCTCCAATATCCATCTATCCATCCATTTAAAAAGACTGAAAACTAATTTAAAAAAATATAAAATAAATAAATATTCATCACATACAAATAAATTCATTTTCAAAAATAAATAAGCTGGAATGTCTCGACTTGACTATCTCGCAATTTGAATTGGATTAAATAACATATATTATATTTAAATTAAATTTAATCTATATATATGTAGTCAAAATAATTTTTAAAACGTCAATTAAAATGACTAAATTATATTACCTTTGTTTTTTATTATAATTTAATTACTCTATTATTAATTTCTAAATGTTATATAAAAATAAAATATGATAATATAAAGGAGTTGTTTTAAATTTTTGACTTTTTTAAATTGGGTATATTTTTTATATTTGTTTTAAATCCATATGATTATATTCTATTATAATTTAGTAAAATGTTTTTTTTTATTTATTGTTTTTAAAAGATTATTTTTTATGATGTGATATTAATAAAAAATAACGGATGGTTTGTGCAAGTCGATTCATCTTACACATAAGTAAATAATTGTAACAATTCCCAAACAAAGAATTAATATATTTTATTTTAAATTCTTATATTTAAATATCATTTCAATTAAATAATTTATTCGAAAAGTTCTCATTTTAATTAATTTAATAAAATATTTAGATCATATTTAACTTAATTTTGAATCTTTCTATATACATATTTGAATATTTCTTCTTTTCTATTTAAAAGAGAAGGGTATAAATTTTATCAATGTCTAATATAAAAAAACAGAATATATTATTTTTAATGTTTTATGAATACAAAAATATTTTCAAAACGTCAATTAAAATGACTAAATTATATTATTTTTTCTTTTTGTTTCAATTATTAATTACAACTATATTTTAAGTGAAAAAAATGATTTCTTAGTTATATAAAAATTAAAATATGATTTTTTAGACAAATGATAAAAAAGGAGATGTTTTAAATTTTTGTCTTTTTTATATTGAGTATTTTTTTAAATTTGTTTTAAATCAAAATTATTGTATTCTATTATATCTTTTTAATAATAGGCTTCTTTTCTTATTTTTAATATTTAATAAATTCTCTTTTTACTATCTCGTAAGATGGATGGGTAAATGAATTGGACTGGAAGATGAGGCAATTTATAATTTTCTTCTAATTCAGATTTAGGACAAATCGCACAACACATTATATCAAATCTCGCTAAGAACATTCAATATTTCTGTACACAAATTATTCAGAGTCTTGTCAAAGCGAAATCTTCATGTTGGGACTAATAATTTTCAAATTTCCTAGCACCACAAAATTAGATAAGTTTCTTTTAAGGGAGGAAATTGACTATGACCTAAAAAATTAATAAATGAACTTATATAAAAATAAAAAAGAAATAAATCAATTAATTTAAATTAATACTAATATATATATATATATATATGGTTAGTTTATCTATAGTTTTATAACGTTAATTATGTTAATTTTATTTTTATAAATTGTCTTAAGTCTCTAACTTTGCATTTTCTCATATTTCATTATAATTAAAAATATTGAATAAAAATCAAGCAATGAAAATAAAATATCAAAATGAACTGATTAAGAAATATTATACTCTATTGTAACATATACAATACTTAGGAAATATAGGCGGAGGCAATATTAGGAGGATATCAATGCGGGTTCAGGCCAAATCGATCAACATTAATTAAGATATTTTCATTATGACAAATATTAGAAAAATACCCGCGAATTCAATATTTCTGTTCAGTAATTATTTGTAGACTTTAGTAAAGCTTAACTAAGACTCAATAGATCCAGATAAACTCTTTCAAATTTTGTTCTTAAAATTTGTCTTGAAGGTAGTAAAGAAAGAGTAAAATGCGGAAATCAATTGTAAAATATTGGGTTACGCAGACGACTTAAATATAATAGGAGATTCGGCAATTGCAATTACAGATAGTAAAAATTACTCGAGGTAGGAAATGAGATGAGGTTTGAAATTAATAGCGATAAATAAAAATATTTAGAAACAAACAGGAACAGTATTAACATACAAAATCTTAATATACATAATGTAGAATTTAAATATGTAGAAAAATTGAAGAAGAAGAACACAAAGAGAAATTAATGTTTTATGTAATATACTGATTGAAACAAAATGGATGAAAACCTTTTACTACTTTCAACCAAATACTATATACCTCTCGGGGGTACAGGGGGCGCAGCCCCCGTCTAGGTGTGAAGAGCACGGAAGGCACTCTGAGCAGCTAGTTAATTATAAATTATGAATTCAAATTAATAAATAATATTTATTATACCAGTGCATGTTTGGCTTTTTGTTGATGGCACCACGACACGTGTTGGCGCGTGATTTGCAGTGTTAAAAAATTAATTCTGGTACTTTCAGCGATTCAATCAAGCTGAAATTCTATATATAGCAGTTTTATACAATTTTTAATCATGTGAAAAACTATCAAACATATATCTTTATTTTTACGGTCAGTTGAGAGAAAAAAAATCAAAACGTAGGTAATGATCCTCTTCCGGTTGAGCTACATATCTCAAAAATTGATAGAAAACTATGAATTTTGAATAATACCCGTGTACCAAATTTCATTATTCTAGCTCAAACTGATTTTGCGTAATCTTGTCTACATACACATACACACACAAACACAGACATTTTTCTCAACCTTAGTGAAAATGACTCAGGGACCTTGAAAACGTATAAAAACATCAAAATCTCGACATCGAAAATTTTCATGATTGCAATACAAACTGTGGCGAGATAGTAAAAATAAATTAAAGCAAAGTTTTTCTTATTTATTTATGTAAAGAAGAATAAAGAAAAATATTTCCTGATTAATTTATCCCTTTCATTTGATTGAATTTTATTCTTAGACAACATATATATAGAAAAATTAATTATATAAAAAATTATTATATATAATTAAAAAAAAAACAATTTTAAAGATATTGGAATTTAATGTATCCTCTTTATTTTATGTCTTTTAATAAAATTTATGCCTCATTGGACAATAACGAAAAATTATCAATGACATTAAAGGGGAGGCTGTTGTATTTTGTGAATAAAAAAAAGGGCGAGTTGATCAGAATACAATTGATTTAAAAGGCCATTTGAAAGAGAGAGAGATGATTCAGAGAAAAGTCCATAATTTTAATCACAATGGATCAATAGACATGGAGAACAATAAAAAAAGTATCCACCTTTTTTTCTTTCCATACCCTTCATTTATTTCCCAATAATTTAATAAAATATTACATAAGTACATTTATATTTAGTATAATAAATATAAGATCGTAACAAAATTTAAAAAATTGAATCAATAACTCTAATTTCATAAATAAATTAATAAATTTAAATTTTCTAGAAAATAAAATTTACTGTTTTACTTAAATTAACTTTAAAAAGAAAAAAAATCAAAATTAGAATTATTTTAGTCACTTATAGGTGATTTTGTGAAGATTACAGATCCATAAAATGATTATCTCATTAAAAATAATTTAACCTGCCCACGAATAACAATTGTTCAAATCAATTAAACATTTTATATTAGGACATATTAGGACTATAAATGGAGATTTAAAAAAAAAAAATAATTTAAAACATGAAATATCATTTAAATTAATTAATTTTTATTTTAAAACTTATGATTTTAATTAATTTTAAATTATTAAAATATTTTTTAATATATATTTATTAATTTGAATTTATAATTTATAATTAATTTAATTTAATTTAAATATAATATATGTTAATTAATCTATTTCAAATTTAATAGAAAGGGTAATTATTATAACTAACAATAAGTACAAAACGTTAATTATCATTTGTAATAAAAACATTGATTAAAATAAATAAAGGATTTTATGGAGGGAAGGTTGTCATATGAACGTATTGACTATTGTTGTCAGAGTATAAACAAATTAATTGATTTTTATGTTTTATGATTTGTATTTATATGTATTAATGCACTGATAGACAGAAAAGTATGCCCTGTGGATATAACATAATGTATATTTCGTAATTTGATTACAAAATATTAATAAAATAAATATTTTTAATTTTATTTTATTTATAATATTTTGTATTTAAGGAAGCGGTGTCCGGCGTTGCCTAGCGCTATATTTTTATTATGAAAATTCCTATTTTAAATTATGAAAAAACTAACAAAGATGATTTTCCCGAGGCTGAAACCAATACAGATCGAGTTTTCTTTATAAATATTAACTATGGTGGGAATTTCAAAAAAATCCTTAGAGCGGTTTGATATCTCAAAAATAGATATGTTTACAAATTTTGCTAGTATAATAAAATATATACATATATGGTTTCACCTCAAAGCTAAGCAAAGATACTCAAAATAAATGTTTTTAAGGGCCATAACATTCGTTTACTAAATTTATATATATATATATATATATAATATATAAATTTCGATTCCCTTTTTGAAGTCATTTTCAATAGTAGTTTTATTGGCAAGGGATATTGGGAGCCTACGATTTTTGTGAATTAAATTATTTGCTGTATCTGTTATTATTTTTTATTTTTTTTTTGTTTTTTTTTTTGATATTCGAACGGAACATACTTGTCAAACAGACAAGTATATTCTTAAGCTTATTTTAAGTATATTAAGGATCGGACTTCTGTATATCTTAATTTAAAGTAAATATTAATAAATATTAGGTGACTTACTTGAGTTGGAATTGTGATTTGTGTCTCCTCTGTGTTTTCTGTTATTTGATCTTTTCCTTCCACTATTTCCTCTTCATTTTGTTGTTCTCTCTCTACACCTGTGTTTGTTGACTTATGTTTTTTGTTATTATTGATTACAATGTCTTTCTCATTTTGTTCAATCTCGTTTACTTGTTCATCATTTAATTCTACAATGACTGTCCCACCCTCTGTACGTGAATCCACAATTTCTATAATTTCTTTATCCAATTGTTCCGTTTGGGTGGTAACACTTTGATGCACTTCCACAGTATCTTCTTCAAGTTCATCGTCAACATACCAATAAGTGCTACCGAGTACTTCTTGACCACGGCGCCGGGATAAACTTCGGCTACGGAATTGTGTTAAAATAATTTTATCAGGCAGATCATGATAAATGACAGGATCTTCAGCAGTCATTTGTGGTTTTGATGATCCCCCACTTCCACCACCACCTCCTAATGCAGCCTGTTTACATCGTTTTAAATAACTTTTAACACGTTTCGCACGACTGGATTTACGCGACACATCCGGTAATTGATGTTCGAGTGAAGAACGAGGTTGATCAGTAATGATTGCGGACGGAGGAGATGTTATTGTTGTTGTAGTGTTACTGGTGATAGTGGATGTTGATGATATAGATGATGAGGAAGAGATTGATTGGGTAATAGTGGTCGCAGTAATACTATTGGTCCCTGAAGGTGTTGTTGTTATCGTTGTTATGGATTTTGCATCTCGATCGTCCCAACGATTCTCTGAAGGATTTAAAGTCTCAACAGGATTCACCTAGAACAAAAACAAAGTTTAATTAATATTAATTGTTATTAAAAAATTATATTATATATATTATATTAGAAATAATTTTAAAAAGAAGATTAATAATTCGATATAATTCTATAAAAATGGAATTATCAAATTTGACCTCTATGAGTCCTTTTTGGTAATTATCAAAGGGGGATTAATAGCTATAAAATAAATAAGAATATCAAAATTTTATAAGTCGTTTCTTATTATAAATCTAAAACAGAATATTTGTATTTGACTTAGGTGCCTTCAAGACTGATAGCCCTTTCACAGAAATAACCCTTTTGTATTTATGATAATTAAATCTCTGACTTTTCGACATCCTACTAAAGGAAAGCGCCTATCAAGTCGGTTGTCGCCTAAGCGGAGTAGAGGTGTTCTATGATCAGTAAAACATATTCACTCAACCTTGATCAGTGGCTGCTACTTCTTAAATCAAGTAGCTTCCCAATTTCGATAATGTAAGTTGGATGTATCTCGTTTTCATAGACTCTAGATAGAAAAAAATTTCTCTTTTAATTCTGCAGAACTTGCACCAGAGTCCTTTGATTTGAGAGACCCTAGACTGCGTGGACCCTTTTTATATGATATTTATAATTTTATATATATTTATTCATAGATTTATTGATTTTTCATTGATGAATTAGAAAAGAAAATCATTATGGCATGGTTTCTAAGAAGTAAAATAATTTATAAAATGATGATAGATACTATTATAAATTTTCTTCCTTATGCAAATCTATAATATCAACAAAGAATATAATTTGTGGCTTATTCCTCTTTTCCAAGAAGTTATTCTCCTCAAGAGGCAATTTTTACTTTTTGCACAACATTGTACTATACTGCATTGATACTCCAAAAACATATGCCTCAAAACTAGATATATCTTCGCCTAATTTAGGAATATTTGACTGTTCATCAAATTCAAAAGACTTTATCAAAGAGATTTATCGATGATTGAGGAATTAAATAAAAACTAATACGAATTTTCTAAGATCACTTCGGAAAAACTTCCTATCGATGTTTGGACAAAAACGTTTGCTTATAGGCAATTTATCAGACGAGAAGTATTTTGATTGGAGAGATTAAATAAAGATTTTTCATTTTATAAAAAAAATCATCTAATTTTTTAATCTCAATCAATCAAGAAGGTTCTTCAGGAAAAGGAACACGGTAATTCTAAAAACTAGAATAAAAATACTTTAAATATTGTATTCTATCTATACAATTTTAAATGATAATAAATTTAACTTTTTAAGTAAGTATTAGTCTTTTTATTTAAAAAATAAAAAATCCAATTAAAATAATGTCATGAATGCAAGAGAATATGGCAGTTTAATTAATAGCTTTCATATAAGAGTCAGTATTTTTTCATTTACTAAAGTGGCATAATTATAGATATACATATATCAGATACCGCTGCTCTGTCATTATGTATTCCTGTTAAACGTGTTTAATAAACTGGAGTGGCAATAACACTAAAAACAATTTTACTATGATTGTCATGGATAGAATGAAAGAAAAGAGAATGGGTATTAATCAAATTTATTTATATTGAAAATAAAAAATTATATTTAATAAATAATAATCTAATCATAGCACCTGGTTCGTCAAACCGCCTGTATAGGAACTTTAATAATTTATTCTTTTGTGAAAATTGAATAATGTGTGTGCATATATTGTTTTAAGAATATTGGGGGTACAAGAATCAATTAGTTAGGTTTATTATTATGAATATCCTCCATGCTACTTGTCTTATCTTATAATTACCACCTATTTATATATTTTATAAAAACCCAGAAATTATTGTTTGGTATAAAACCCTTAATGCAAATTTATTTACATGGGCACGGGGTTCATCTGATGTTTACTTTAGTTTATATGTACAACAACAATGAATCTAAAAATTTTTGACAGAATAATAAGATTAGATAAACACGAGAGAAGGTCGATAATTTATTCAATAAGTCTGTGACTTTTTGAATTTCCCGTTTCTTAAATGAAATGTCAACACTGCTCTATCAGCTGACTTGTGTCGAAATTTAAACCAGCTGGGTCTTTTAGTTTTTGTTTGACATCAATTAATAGCTGACTACCTCGTGATTTGAGAAGAAAATGGAAAAAACAGAATTTCCATAAAAATTCATGAATTAGGATACGAATTGCTCTCTCATCCGCCCTCTTTTCCGGATTTAGCCCCGAGTGACTATTTCTTGTTTGAAGAAATGGCTCGGGGAAAGAGATTTGACTCTTAACTAGAAATCATCTCACAAACAAATACCTCGACAAATCTTCTTTTTTGGAAGGGATAAAGAGAGAACAAATAAAATAAATTATAATTTATTTTTTTAATTAATAGTATTGAATATAGTTAATGTGAAAATAAAAAAGTATATATCTGTCTCTCAATATTTTAATTTCCTTTTAAGAATAATATTTATCTATTTTTAAATAAATATATGATGTAGAGAAATTCAGTGAGGCATGAAATTAAATGTGTTCTCTCGTCTTTTGATCTTTAATAGATAATCGCTAATTATTTTTACCAAACAACATTAAATTATAGATATTTTATTAGATCCAGGTGCAAGATATAGAAAAATAGTTAACATTAAGTGACATCAACAAGATTAATAAAACTGCATCAATATCAATATTCATGACAGCACAGATTCAATCTGAATTAAATAACTTTATTAAATCCAAATATCGCATATGAAAATTTTTACATATCTCCACGAACTTTTATTAACAGAAAAAGGTACTTTTCTCCGTCCTTCTGTTCGTCTGTCCGTTGTGTCCGTATAGACGTGTACTGCCTGAACAGCTCAACGGAGTATGATAAATTTGTTATAATTACTTAATACATCATTAGCATGAATTCATCAACTTTTTGGAAACCGCAAGTGGTAGTTTACAAAATATTAATTTTATATTCATTGTCGGAAATTTTTCACTTAAAATAAAGTTGTAATTAAACTAAAAATAAAAACCAAGATAATATAATTTAGTCATTTTAATTCAAGTTTTAAAAATATATATTTTTTTTTATAATAATTTATATATATAAATAATATTGTTTGGAAATTAATTTATTTCAAATCGTCGATCGGTTTTGTGCCTGGCCACAGCTCATTTTTTCAATAACTGTTATTTATTTTAATTTTTTTCACCATCAATTATTATTAAAGAATTTGATTAAATGATTAATTATTTATTTTTCGACTTAATTTAAAATATTGATTAATTATTTTGTTTGTTTTTTTTTTCAAGAATAAGTAATACTAATTTTGAAAAGATGAATTAATTAATGTTAAATGGTATTTAGTAAGGCTTGTTTTTGTACATATATATATATATATATATGTGTGTGTGTGTGTGCGTGTGTCTGTAAGTGGGTGTAGATTAGAATGGGCGTATTTAGAGTAAAGACTGTCGTGTTGTCTCCCTTTCTCTATTGCCATTTAAGTTGTTTAGAATCTAATTAAACAACACTAGGAATGAAAATGAACTCACGGCACATTCCGAAGATACATTCACATTGCAATCTATATATCTATCGAGTGATCTAAAAATAAACTAGATACTAATAACAAACTAAAATAAATCATTTAAGTTTAATGGAGGAAGGGAGAATTGAATGGGAGAAATAATGAATGTATGAAGATACATATTATCTTTGACATTCCATTTCATTCATGTAATTTACACTGAAATATTTCTGATGAATCTAAAAACTATCTTTATTTTAAATCTATATTTAGAAAAAAGTTTGATACATGATTACCCACGTTGTCATTATTTTATTAAATTATTAATTATTAATTAATGGATGTCTAAATTATGACCGTTTGAGTGTCATATTGTAAAAAAAATTATAGCTGGAGTGTCTCCACTCGCAATTTGAATTGGATTAAATAACATAATATATTATAGTTAATTAAATTTAATTAATTATAAATTATAAATTAAAATTAAAAAATAATATTTATTAAACCAGCGCATATTTGGCTCTTTGTTGATGGAACCACGTCACGTGTTGGGGCGTGAGATTTGCAGTGTTAAAAAATTAATTCTGGTACATTCAGAGATTCAATCAAACTGAAATTCTATATATAGCAGTTTTATACAATTCGTGTGAAAAATTATCAAACATATATCTTTATTTTCACGGGCACTTTAGAGGAAAAAAAATCAAAACGTTATAGGTAATGACCCTCTTCCAGTTGAGCTACATTTCTCAAAAGTTGATAGAAAACTATGAATTTTGAATAATGCCCATGTACCAAATTTCATCATTCTAGCTCAGACCGTTTTTGCGTAATCTTGATTACATACACACACACACACACACACACACACACACACACACACACACACATACAGGCATTTTTCTCAACCTTAGTGAAAATGATTCAGGAACCTTCAAAACGTATAAAAACATCAAAATCTCAACATCGAAAATTTTCGTGATCGCAATACTATAGTAAAAAAAAGAGGAAAAACAACGCAAATAATATTTTTTCAAAAAATTGAAATAAAAATTAACTCTATGTTGTTTTATTAAAATAAATTAACTTCTTTTTAATGTTTGTTTGTTTTTTTTAATTTGAATTATTGTAGATATGTGCATTTTCAAAATCTATATTTGTTCTTGTACTAGTGTAGAATCCAAAATGTTGTTGTCTGAGTATACAGTGCAGGATGGATTAAGATTGATGTTTCTATTTGTAAAAGACTTATTCAATGAATGAACAAAAAAAAATGTAAAAAAGTATTAAAGACTAAGAAAGGACATATAAATTATTACAATTTTATTGGTTTTTTTGTTACTATTTTTGTAAAAAATAACAAATTAGTTTATTAAATTATTTGAATGATGCGAAAATAAATTAATGAAATTTTTTTGTTGTTTTGACATTATGGTTTACATGAGTGATTCTCAACCACTGTGCCGCGAGATTTTCAAAATGTACCGCCAAATTTTACAAATGTAAAGTTCAAATTAATAAAAAATACTTATTTATTTTATATGTATGTAAAAAAGGTAAAATGTTTTTGCAATCAGGCTCTTTTCGGTGTGCCCGTCTATTGAAAAAGGTTGCCGACCCCTGATTATTATCATAAACTATATTGCATTCTATTTTAGGTAAGAAAATATCTTATCTTTTTCTTTGGGTGCCGCCAAATTTTTAAACCGTTAAAAATGTGCCGCGGTACAAAAAAGGTTGAGAATCACTGGGTTAAGTAAATGATTGATGAAATTTATTCATCACTGTATAAAAAATATTACAAATATTTATTTTTGAAATAAAAATGTGTGTAAAATTTTTTTAGGCCCCATTTTAAGACTTTTAGACTGGTTTAAATATTTTAATACTGAGCTAATGAATTAATGGTACATACTTTTTTCTTTTAGCAATAAATTAAAAATATAACTACAATATGAAATATACTTCATTAAGATTCAAATGAAATTGGCTTATAATTATATCTAATTGGCTTTAAAAAGAATATATATTACTATCAAAAAATGATAATCTATGGAACTTGGTGACGAAGATTCTAACCTCAACAATTTCAAAAATAAATTAGATAGATATAGATAATTATATATATTATATAAAATATAATTATATTTAAAGAACAGCTGATATGAGTTAATAAATTATTACCAAAGACTTTTAACTAATCATTAGAAAATTTCGAAAAATATAATTATGGATACAAAAATATTTTTTTTATTTTAAATTATTTTTATTTCAAATACCTATATATATAATCTATCTTTAATTTATCCCATCACGATTTAAATTGTACTTTATACGTAATAAGAATAATCTTAACTGATTAAATCTCTCTTTCAGAAAATATATAGATAGTCATATTTATTAACACAATTTGAATAGATTTTCTTGCATCACCTATCGATTGGAAAATAAAAAAAATACTACAAACACGACTCAAAGGTTAACATACAACAAAAGACATTATGATGTAACAATCATATATCACTATTGACAATATATATAAATATAAATAAAGAAATTATTTATCTATTATAAGTTTAAATATAATAAATAATTGATATTTTTTATTAATTTGCAATCATACTAGTATATAGGTGTTTATTAATCTCATTTATGTATAATTTCATATTTATATATATATTATTATTATTTGCGGATAGGTCCTGAGGATTACAGAGAGCTTTAAAGAGAAATTATTAATTATTGAATTTCCCTAGCCTTTATATGAGGCTTCAGTGTGGATGACTGTCGTGCTAACCACTGAAGTATCATATATATATATATATAGCAAATGCTTTATACGCTAATGTATCGAAAATAAATTCTTCTTTTTGACATAAGATATCAAATTCATGATTTTGAAAGAAAATCAAATTTTTATCTAAAAAAATCAAAAGCAAGGGTGGGGAAATTTGACTTGATACCTGCGAATTTCATAGATTTAAATACATTTTATTATTATTATTATTAATAAAATAAAATACTCCAGCTGAGATCTTACATATTTAAATAAATGGAATTTTTTTTTTTGTATACCTACATGGATTTTTAAAAATAATTTAATTTCTGTTATGTTAAATTTTTCTTTGTTTTTGTTTTTGTTTTTTATTTTTTTGTAAATCCTCTACTCCAAATAGGGAGAGGATAGAGATATACTGGGTTGTATATAATCTCTTTAATTAAATAAATAAATAAATAAATATTATTGTTATTATTTCATTTTTTTGTATTCACTGAATCTCGTTCTTTTTAGTGTATAGTTTGTTATAAAGATTTTTCTTTATATTATATTTATGTTTAATATGTTTAGATATTTAACAGATAAAATTTTCATTATAAAAATTATTAAAGAATTATTTTGTATTTTTTTTTTTTTTAAAATATTTTATGTACAGTCTATATTTTTCATTTGCAATTAAGATTTAAGTATCATATTAATTTAAATTAAAATTTCTGTTATTATGTAGTTTTGGTGTGACTTTATTTAGTTTTAATTTACTTTCTTTGTCTAACCACATTCTCCTACGAGGTCTGTTCAAAAGAAAAGGTGAATTTTAAATTTTCGTGCGCTGTGTACATTCGATTATCGAAATTTTTTTGTTATATTGGTACAGATGTTTCTTATATGTTGACATTACCAGTCATTTTGGATTAGTAGTTTGTTTTTGACAACTGTCACGTTTTTGTATGTTCTTACTTAAAAAAAAATTGGATCAAAGAGTCTGTATTAAATTTTGCTTTAAAATAGAATAAATAAAGACACACATCAATGCTTATTCATGAATTTTTAGTCAAAAACAATTCGGTAATCATGCCTCAACCACCGTATTCACCAGATTTGGCTCTCTGCGACTTTTTCCTATTCCCAAAGCTGAAGAGACCAATAAAAGGAAAGCGTTTTGCCACAATTGATGAGATAAAGTCGGAATCGAAGAACGAGCAGATGGCAATAACGAAAAGCGCATTTCAGAAGTGCTTCGACGATTGGAAGAAGCGCTGGCATAAGTGCATTATATCTGAGATGAATTACTTTGAAGGGGACAAAATGGATATTGATGAATAAATAAATCCTTTTAGATATAATTCAAAATTCACCTTTGAGCAAACCTCGTATATTTTTAAAATTGTTCCTTATGAAAGCGTTTTTAAACCATTCAGTATTCGCAGCCCAGTTTTTAATAATTAATGTATATTAAATATTTTTGGATATTATTTTTAAATTATTTTATACTAACTACCAAGCCAAGAGTATTTGCTTTCAGTCATTTAATCAATTTTTTTTTAAATAATATGTCTTTAATATTTTCGCCTCCCCCTCTGTTTAAGAATCGTTGTATTATATGATAAAACATGAATAACTGTTCCGAATTTTTTTATTCTTGCCTAACCTTGGCCTACACCCTCCTTATCTTTTCAAACATATATAAATTTTTAATAATTAAAAAAATATTTAAAATGTTCAATAAAGAAATTTGAATTTAACGATTTTACAGAGAAATAACGAATTCAATTATTAAAGAAACATAATAAATAAAAATAATTTAATTATTTAATTATTTAACAACACATAACATCAACAATAAGATAGAATAAATATAATAATGATTTATGAAAACAATTAATTAAAATTAATTAACAATGTACATTAAATAAAATTTATTATTATTATTAAATATGTATAATAATATATTAATATTTGTAAAGAATTATTTTAACTGTAAATTTGAAAATATATCTTTTAACTCATTTATCAACGGGTTAAAATAACTGCATATTTTATGTCCTGGACAAGAAATATAAGTTATTATTATTATTATTCCTAAGAGGTGAATAGTTTGTAATTTATTTTTTTTAAACCAATAAGTTATTTACATAATAATTTTTTATTTAATATTCTTTTTATTGTTCTTTAACACACCTTGAACATATACTATATAAGCAGGAATTATATATATATATCGATGTATTGTATCTTTGTTTATATAATTCCGTTTATAATTTAGCGTTTAAAGTTTTGCTATTCTAAATAGTAAATATTTCCATAAAAATTTATATGTATAAAAAATAAATTAACTACTACTAACAGATACTATTATTATTATTATATCCGGAAATCGGTCTCAACTTATATTTTATTATATAATTATTATATTTTCTTTCTTTCTCTCTTGATATAATTTCAATTAAAATATAATATATAAAGTTGGAATTTGTTTAGTATAACCGAGGTTTCATGGATTTGGATAAAACTTTACCACTGTGGAACCTTTTTTGATTCAAAACAAACTTTCCTTAAGCAGTACGTGGCGGTCGCTTCTAGTTTACGAGATAAAAATTATTAAACTTTGCATATAAAACCATTGATATTCTATTTAACATACCATGTTTTATTATTTCACCACCAGAGGAGTCCACTAATTTTCGGTTTTTATAAATTCGGTTCGGATATGGAAAATTATTTAATTATAATTATAAGTTAATAATTAGTGAATTAGTCAATAAAACATTATTAAATGGCTGCTCATTCATAACTAGTTAATATGCAAACTTTAATAATTTTTATCCCGTAAACTAGAGACGACCGCCACATATTTCTTAAGAAAAGTTTATTTGGAATTAAATAAGGAACCCATTGGTAAAGTTTTATCAAAATTCATCATATATTGGTTGGACTAAACAATTACCATAAAGTTTTCCATTACTAAATGATATGACTGATTTATGATTATTTTTATTTAAATTAAATATTTATTGTGTGATCTTTGAATAATTTCTAATATTACAATTTTATTTATTAATTGGTTGTTTAATTAATTATATTATTTTATATAATTGAACATACTATAATAGTTAGTATTTATTAAATTATTAGATTCATTCACTTTTAAACTTTCTCTTTTAATGTTGAAATAATATATTGTATATACAAGCCGATAGTTTTAAATTTTAATTTTTTTTTTTTTTAAATATTCTTATATTTTGAAATTAGAAAAAAAATAAATAGTTTTTTTTTAAGCTTTTACGATTAATAAGATTAATTAATTACTTTCTCTTTTTCTTTGCTATATTTTCTTTATGGTTAAATTATTATTAATTCATCACGTTTCATAGACTGACCAACGAACTAACTAATCGACTAACCCGCCTGTATGTCTTTCATTCCAGTAGAAATTCTTGACCCTTTTGTCATGCGACTAGGTAATTAATGACTGACCTTTTAACATAAATGACCATCACACTAATCTTACAAGTAATCAAATTAAGATTTCATATCAAAAATTAATATTTTTTTAATATCGCCATTATATTTTCTGAAATTAATTTTTGAAATATTAAAATATATAAAATATAAAATAAATATATATTAAATTTCAAAAAATAATATAAATTTATAAATTGATTAACTTTATGTAAAAAGAGTGCAATCCTAAATATTAATCTCTAAAAAAATATAATTGATTAATGATAATTTTTAAATTTAAACATTATTTATGATATTTGAAATTGATTTATGATCATTTCAGTAATTAGACCATATATCATCATTACAGATTAAGTTTATTTTTATTACAATTCTAAACTACATAGATAGCGAAAATAAATTTATTTATAATTTTTATTTTAATTATAAATTACCTATCTATCTATCTCTGTGGCACTACTCGAAAGTTCTTGACTGCAGCAACCACACCCCTCCATGTATTCCTATTCTGAGCCACAACCCTCCTGTCCCTATCCTCTCCCATCTCTCTCACCTCCTTTCCCACATTATCCACCCACCGTTGGTCTTCCAAGTGGACGTTTCCCACTCGGTCTCCCCCCAATATATTTTTCGCCATTCTTTCCTCCCCCTGCCCAACTTGATTTTATAATTCTAACTATATCTGGAGATGCATAGAGATCATGCAATTCCTCGTTATGCAATCTTCGCTATTCCCCGGTGACTTCATCTTTCTTTGGCCCATAAATGCTTCGCATAATCCTATTCTCAAATACTCTAAATCTACTCTCGTCACATAAGGTCATAGACCATGCCTCAGACCCATATAATACAACCGGTAAAATAATTGTTTTATAAATTATAAATTACCAGTTAAATAAATATTTATTTATTTATATAAACCAATTTCATCTCTGAAATATAAATAAATGTAATTAAAATAAAATAATAAAATGAAAAAAGATAATTAGATCAACCAATGAAATGTGGTTTTGGCTAATGAGATTTTGGCTTAATTTCAAAAATTTTTAATTTTTTTTGATATACAAAAAATTCATATTTAAAGTTATCCAAAGTTTACTTTTTACTTCAATTAAAATATTATTTTAGTTTTTTTTTTAGATTCATGGTCATTTGAACAATTCATTTTCTTTCTCTCTCTCCCTCATTGATTGATGATATCTTCAATCTACATTAAAAATATTAATTAAAGCATGTCTGTCTGGCTGTCTCGAATGGACATTTTTCTTAATTTAAAGTAGTAAATTAATACCAAGAATAATTAAGTCAGTTGTATTTTAAAAAATCATAATTCATCAATTGTTCATCTTCAATATTTTTTATTTCTATGTCTACTTTCACTATATGTCACCTCAGGTAAAATTTATAATTAATAAACAATTATACCAAATTCATTTTCTTTTATTTTAAATCAAATGAAATTCTGAATTATATCTTTTTAATAACTAATATCTGGAACACCAAGCTATCGCTCGACCCTTTAACAATTACCCAAATATATACAATTTATTATTATAAACTTTAAACATTTTACAAATTTGTATATATTTATTACAATTGTTAAATGGGTTTCCTAAAAAAGACCCATCAAAAATTTGTTTCCTAAAATGGCATAAATTAATTAAAATAACTTGATTTTCATTTCAAGATGAAAAATATATTAAAATTTATTTGATAAAATATTTAATCCTATATTATATATATACGTTGTTATAATTAGATTGCATCAGTTTTATATTTTTCAAAGTAGCAATAGCTTATAGAATGTTTCGACCAAGGATTACTAGTGATAATAATATAAATTCTGAAATTATATTGACACCTGTAATTGTCTATATTTAACTTAAGAAAAAAGGATGAAGAAAAGAGATTATATATTTTTTTTATTTATAATAATGAAATATCATTTATATATTATTTATAATTTAATCTAAAAATACATTCTAATTAATATAATAGTTTGTTATTATAATTTATTTAATATTATTAGATCAAATTTATTTAAAAATTTGTTTGAAATTCCTTCCATTATAATTATATGTTTATAACTTCATGAATATTTTTTTTTGGGGGGTGGGGAAATGATAAATATATTTCGTAATTTTATTCTAAAATATTATTAAAATAAATATTTTAAATTTAAATTCGAATTTAAATAAAAAAATTTAGAAAATTTTAAATATAAAAATTATTAATGCAATATCAATTAAAAAAGAATAGCGAGAGACAAATTTCAATTTGGATAGGGTAATTGATGAGGTCATTTAAATTTACTATTTGAAATTAAGAAAATACTGATAAAGTTGATTTTTCTATAGACTGAAACCAATACAGATCGATTTTTCTTTATAAGTATTATCTATAGTAATATCTCAAAAATATACAAAGATATATATATACAAATAAAAACAATTTTTGCTAGAATATTAGGTTAAGATAGATACAGCATATACCTATAACATAACTATATGAGGATTAAGAGTAAAAAAGCAATTTTTCTATATCATTGAAAAATCATATAGAATCTTTATAATTACAGATTATAATAGGTCTTTTCAAAATTTAGAATTTACAATATATTCTGAACATAATACTAATACAGTACAATGCGTATTGTCTTTTCCGAATAATTTGATAAATTTTTGCTTTATTTGTTATACTTGAATAGAATATCTCTTCTATATTGTTATAAAACTTATACTTATATAAAAGATTATAATTTGATATTGCTATCAAGGTTGTAAGGATTTCCTTTATCTTATTTAACATTATTTATGATTTGTTTTAATAAAATATCTCTAGTTGAAATATTCAAAATTATTTTAAGGATCTTTAAGGAAATTTATTATTAATTTATTATTAAATTAATATTTTAGAAAAGTAATTCTTAATGAATAAGCACAAAATAATTAATTTAATAAAATTAAATTGAAATCCATGAAAAATTATTTATTTAAGTGATATAATGCATTAAAGTAAGAGTAAAAATAATATTTTAATAAATTAATCAATTTACTAAGAGTCTATTTTAATATATATAATTCTTTCTACACCGCGAATCTGCATGGGCGAATACCGCCTGGGATTGATTCCGCAAATAAATATCTCATTTAAAATGTATTTTGTTAATAAAAAAATGAAGATAAAAATTTTTAAAATTAATTAAAATATTCGTTGTCTTCATATTTATATTTTAATTAATTTTTGATATATATATATATATATATATATATATATATATATATAGTATATATTTATTAAATCAAGCACAAAAATTATTTTCTACAAACCAATTATTTTAATCCCAAGCGACCGAAACAGGTGTGCAATATATCTATAAACAATTTCTAAAAAAGACCTGTAGAACTCTGAAAAAATAATAAAAAAACCTCTGACTTTCTATGAATGGACAGAGCCTATTAAGTCAGCCGCCACTTAAACTTGGTAGAGGTATTGTATGATCAGTATCTATATTAATTTTTTTGATCTTTATCTACTACTTCTATATTCAACTAGCTTCCCAATTTCCCAATAGGCTAGATGGAACTGGAAAATTTAATTATTTAATGATATTGCATTAATTGTATTTTTAAATAATTGAAAATAAATCGTTGAATTAAAGTCCCATTAATCACTGTTTTGTTTTTCTTTTAAATATTTATTTGAAAACCAAAACCAATGACTATGAGAGTGGGTTTTAATGAAGGGAAAATTTATTGAAGGGTAAACGAATGAGTAACCATAAGAGAAACGTTAAAGGGTGTAAATATTTAGAATAGGATAAAGCAGGGGGAGTTAAAGGGTTGGGAATTGAAACAAACGCCACCCAAAGGCTACCAAAGCGCTGGGGGTAAGGATTGTTGGTTACACGACTGTCAAACTAAAACGACAAAAAAGAAAGAGTGAGAGAAAATTTACACAAATTGTCATTCATTAAGGGCAAAGGGTAGAAACTGGTTTGTCTTCCAATGCCATTTTAAATGAGATGATAATAGCTATGGGGAAAAGGAGTGATTTATTATAATTAAATATACAATCGTTAATGTTAAACCACAAATATTAAAAAAATGAAGTGAGATTAGATTTCGATGATTTATCGTTATTAAAAATTGAGCATGTAAGTTGATTAAATTACCAATACAATTAAAAAAAATAATTAAATTATATTTAATATTTATTTAAAATTTTATTATGAAAAACTTTTATAAAAACGTCAATTATGATAAAAAGATTAAATTATCTTAATTTTTATAATGTTTTTGTTTAGTTCAATTATTATTTATTAAAATGGGTAAAAATAATTTAAAATTAAAAATCTGTGTGCTAAACAACACTCTGAGGTGATGAAGGGGAAGTGTGAAAGCCCTCTGTTAAAATGCGAAGACCACCTAATATTTATATATATATATTACTAAATTTTTATATATCCCATATAATTACCTAATTTCAGATTTCAGAAAAGGACTTAAGGATTTATTTGAAATTCTCCTACTAGAAAGGCTTTGTATTTAAAAATACAAGGAAAATTTAAAAATTTTATTTAATTGTTATTTTTTCGAAATGATCTTAATTAATCAACATGTGTCATTATTATATTTAAATATATATAATTTGTGGAAATAGGTGTTTGAAGTTATAGTGAATACTATGGTCAAAAATTTTCGAGTTCAATATCATCCTAAAGACTCGTATATATAGATAAAGTGATAAAATTACTACTAATCAAAGTAATGAAAATTTATAAATTAAAATAAAATTAATTAATTTATAGTCTTCTTTAAATAAATAAGTTGACCTGTGGCCATGTCCGAACCGACCGACGGTTTGAAGTAAATTAATTTCCAGCTACAGAAACAATTTCAAATAATTTTAATATATCTATTAATGCAATAAAAAACAGATATGGATAGAACATAAATATTTTTAATTTTATTTTATTTATAATATATAAGTAGGAGTTGCCTGTGACGTCATGAAGGGCTGGGTGACGTCATATAATTTTAAATTAAGAAAAAACTAATAAAGAGATGATGAGGATAAAACCAATACAAATGATTCGTGTGGTGATATGTAAAAAATCTCCTTATGTGAAATTTGGTGCGAAAATAACCCTTACCTTCCTATTGTCGATCGCTAATACTACCACTTCTAGATTTGGACCAAAAGATGTGACGAATATTTTTTTATCACAAAAAAAACAACACCAACAAAAATTTTTAAGTAAGATTTTTACTCTATAATTCTAACTTTAAAATCTTTTCATAAAGATGAATTTTATCAATATATTAATTGATTTTACTCTTATAATACAAATTTATTATTTTACAAATATACTGATTTCAGGGATAATATTTATCTTATTCAGTTCATGGAGTCAAAATCACCATTTTTAAATTTTTTAAATCACACAAAGCATTGAGTTTTGCTAAGAGCATGTTCACCATATGCTTCGACAAGCATTCTATGCGATTCTGCAGCAGTTTTCTTCAAATGATAGCCAAAAATAGTTCGCAAATCATATTTCGTATGCACAAAATTCGACATGTTTGAGTTATAGAAAAATATACCGGTGTATGAAACTTAGGTTATTGTGTGTTCACAAACTTCGTCAGCTTTTAGAGAGAGAAGAAGGTACTACAGAAGCGGTCTTATGATCTTTAAACTGATAGCGAGCACTATCTATTGGGAAATTCCGGTTTCATACTTCTACAACTGGTATATACAAGATTTTCTATATTATTTACTTTTCCATTGTGTTAAGATAAATATTAATACTATAATGATAAAATTTTTATAAATATGTATGAATGTATACTACTATATAATATATAGGTTTATAGGGGAGTACGTATATGTGTTATATTTATATATAGATTAACTACATATATATTAAAAAAAATAAAAGGATTCATATATTTTCCGTTGCGGATTATATTTGTCCTTGAATGGGAGAATAGGGAGAATGAGATGGGTAATCGATTAAAACGCCCTTTTGAACGGGTCACGTGGCCAATCACATGGAAATCAACTTGAGCAATGAAAGGGATTGCTAACTTGTAAAATGAATGTGAATAGAAGGGTGAGTTGAGTTTAGAGACAGAGAGAGAGAGAGAGAAAGAGAATCTAGATGTGGGGGGATGAGTCGAGAATAGTAATATAACGTTTAATAATATGAGTAGTAGTACTAATAGATTGGAGAAAGTTAAAATCAATGATTAAAGTTTCTATATATAGTATATATATATATATATATTTCTACATAATACGAAATTTCTTGAATAAGTTTCTTAATTAAAATTCAAATTTATTTTCAATTAAATTATTATTTTGTATTTTTAACGACAAGAAGGGAAGGTATTGTTTTCACACCAAATTTCACATTTGGAGATATTTACATATCTCCATGAATCATGTATTTTGTTTACAGAAAAAAGTATTTTTTGCATGATGTCTGTACCTCCGTCTGTCCATCTGTCCGTTCTGTGTACGTATAGACGTGTACAGCTTGAACGGGCTTCAACGGATTTTGATAACATTTGGTATATTTACTTAATGCATCAGTAGCATGAATTCATCAACTTTTGGTGTCTATCTGGAAACCGGAAGTGGTAGTTTACAAAGTATTAATTTTGTATTCATTGTCGGAAATTTTTCATACTATATATATATAATGTTGTTTAGAAATTAATTTATTTCAAATCGGCGATTGGTTCTATGCCTGGCCACAGCTCATTTTTTTATTTATTCATAAAAAGTTTATGTGATAGATTAAATACATTTACAAAAAAAAATAAACCCAATAAATATGAATCCCAACACTATCAAACTTTATCTTATTTACTAAGCAAATAATAATATTTAATATATCAATTATAAATTAATTCAATTGATTGATGATTCATTATATGGTAGAGACAGATGAAAAAAAAGTAAAAATATTATTGAATTTAATCGTTTTTCTATTTTCATTTAGTATCCAGAAGATTTGTTTGGAAAGAAAGCCAAAAGTCATTTTATTTTGTTGTTGTGTTTTTATATAATCTATTCAGTAAAGGGGTAGATTTTGTGATTGCCAAAGAAAATAGCATATGGGAGAGTGAAATAGAAAAAGGGTGAAAGAATATATATCCTCTAATTTAGATAATGTTTACTTTGGGGTTATTCCATTCGTATATATTCAGTTAGAAAAACACTTTTGTTTATTCTTGAATTAACCAATCGAATTATATTAACGCGTGCTTAGTGAATTATAGGACGAGAGATCGTGTTTCACAAATTTCATATCATATATACCTATATAATCTTTTTAATCAATGTTTTATAAAATTCTTTTCAATATTATTTTATTAAAATAGCCTGGTTATTTGGGAAACAAGTTCAAAAATTGAAAAATGAATGTATTAGATTTAAATAATTTAAAAATTTCATAACATCCATTTGTAGAAAATATCGAGATATTAATAAATTGTGAATAGAAAAAGAAAGATTGTATTATTTTATTTATGGGAAAACCAATTGAAAAACGATTGTAGTTGGTGGATAAACCATGAATGTTTAGATTTAGATCCTGTGGGCCAATAAAGACAGATGTACTTAATGAAAAATCGTGAAAAAGTAAAAAAAAAAAAAAAGAAATGATTTGCTTGTTATAATAATTCATATTTTTTAAAGAGATTATAAATTCCACGATTTTTTTTTTCTTTATGTGTTTGTATCTCCTTTAATAAGATTAAGTCTTTACAGATTGAAATTTAAATAATCAATTTCTTTTTGGACAATTGATAACTTTCACTGGTTATCTATTATTATTTATCTCATTTTCTCTCTCTCTCTCTCTCTATCACAATCTAACTATTATTATAGAAAAATGTCAGTTCGACATTCTTTTAGATTCCTTAGACACACAATATATAGTAGATTGATTATATAAGCTTGGGTATGTTATTATTTTTTGATTATTTTTTTAATGTTCAGAACATGTTTCTTTAACTAATCCATCTTTTGTCAGGTTTATAAAAAGTTCAAAGGTATTCGTACGTATATACAAAACAAGAAAAAACAAACAAAAACAAAATCAATATAAAATATATATACAGTGGTCGTGGAACTTTTTTTAATCATTAACACACCAAATATTTTGGCTTAGGTCGCCAAAATTCTGCAAAGTAAAAAAAAAAAATCATAGAAAATGTATATCATTTGTTGAATTAATTATATAGAATTTACATGAAAATTATGTGAAAGTTAATAAAAATTGTAATCATTAACATAGGAGTATTGTTTTGATTAATGATTCATTTAAATTTTTAGATTTTTTTTTTCACAAAGGCCTACTATGACTCAACATGGCAGGTGCAGAGTTAATTGACTACTTTTTAAAAAGTTTTTGTAACTTTTGTAATTTTTTTTTTTAAAAAAAAAACTTTTGTTAAATTTATGGAAAACACTAAAATAAACAAAATATTATAATATTTATTATAGTTTATAAAATGGGACATTTTTCAAATTCCCCCTCCCCCCTAGTTTTTTTAGGCTGTTTAATCAAGATAGGAAATATCACCAACTGCCTGAAATTCATCGCTTTATTTCAATGAAAAAGTAGTTTTTCATTATAATATAAAAACTATTTTAAATCCTTTTAGAATTTCAATTTATTTTCAATTTTTTTTTTGTTTTTACTTAATTTTATTATAAAAGGTGGTCTTTCAGATTCCTACTTGGACGTGGGGTGGTCCGGAGGTCTACCCCAGAAATTTTTTTTTATAAATTATATCTTTATTCATAACGTTTAGACTATACATTTTTTTTCTTTTGGGTTCTCAGTTACAAAACTAATCACTTTTAAATTTATTTTTGCAGAATGTGCCCCCCCTCCGGTCCGACGCCACTGTTCGAGGTTATACTATAATATAATTTTCACTTCTGATATTATTATAATTGTTTATATTGAGTATAATTATATTTATTTTATTGTTAATTTTTATCTCTTTGAATTCATTAATTATTTTGTAAAATGTATATTTTTTAATCATTATAATTTATATTCTCTAAATTTTAATAATATATTCCCAGTGGCGTACCTAGAACTTTTGCCGCCCGGGGCGAACTCCAGTTTGCCGCCCTTTTTATTATAAGTCAATCAAATAGTGGTTTTTATAAATTAATACACATAAATAAATTATTAAGTTATTTAATCAATATTAATTAATACACAGAGAGTAAATTTTTTTACACATATTTGTATGCACTCGTAAACATATTTATATAATATTTACTCTTCTAGCTTTCATACTAGAAAAATTGTGTATAATTAATGCTCTCAAAATTTATATTTATATTTTTTCCGCCAGCCCTGCTTTTCAAAAGAAAAATCGATGATTTAAAAAAATATTGGTATATCACTTCAAAGTAATCATATAAACTTTTCAAAAGAAATGACATTTATAAACTGATATCAAAAAATTTTAGTTAGGAAAAATTGCCGAACAAAATCGTAAAGATGCGTTTACGAATTCAACGAATTTTAATGAATACAATAAAATAAATTATTATCCTGTTCTTGGAATTAGAATTCAAAATTTACACTGAAATGCATTTATATACACCGAGGAATAATATTCGAAATCATATAGTTGATCATAATTTATATAAATCAAATAGTAAACTTATAATAATCATAATAATCATTTATTATTCAAGGAATTAAAAAAATAAATATGAAATGAATAAGTTGCTTTTTACAACTAGAACTAAATATAAAAAATGCCGCCCCAAGATAAGTGCCGCCCGGTGCGGACCCCACCCACCGCCCCCACCTAGGTACGCCACTCTATATTCCAATAAAGTTTGTTCATTTTTGTTTGAAGTAAACTAGAATGAATTGAAATGTTGAGTCATAGCACATTTCTTATAAAATTCAAATTCTTTAAATACAATTTGATTAATTTGAGACTTGGATCTCTTGTCACTATATTTAATATTTTGTAACTAATTCATTTTACAATTTTGAATTCATGTAAAAATCTATCTAGTTAACCAACCTATCATAGTCAAAATATTAAAATACATTACTTTATTTATAATTTATAAATTTGACAAATATTTTTTTTTTTTTTGGAGTGTGAAGAAATTTAATGACCAATGTGAATGGAAAGACAACAAAATATAATCTTTACATTTTTCTTCTATATTAGTTCTACTATCTGTTTTTTTTTCTTTCTTTCTTTACATTCCTCCTTCTCAGGTCAATGATTAATTTTGTTCATTTTCGACTTACAAAAAAACAGGTGAAAGTCTAAAAGGGTTAAACGAAAAATTCTTTAGTGCTTCAGTCATTTTTTATCATTTTTCTATAATTAATGTATAGAAATGTATACAACATTTAGCCTTTTGACACGTTGACACTTACATGCCATGTATTATACTATATAACTCTCCATTCTACCCGTTCCACCTCCTCATCATCTAAATGGTCAAGAAGGACTTTCAAAAGAACATCCCCGGTACCTTTTCATCATCATCATCATCATAAGCTACAACAGCAGCTTCATTTCACTGTACACGTGTTCTCCTGTCTTGTTAACAACATCGTTTATAATTAATCGATAAAAATGAACTCTCATCAATATTGTCCAGATTTTTTTTAATGCATTAGATTATGAAATTTCATTCATTGTTTTTATTTATCTCTATATATATAATATTTTGAAAATCCAAAATCGGTATATATGAATAAATATTAAAAAATAATATCTAAGAATAAGTAACTTTTCATAATTTATTTATCCTTTTTTTTTAAATTGTGATGGAATTGATCAAATAATATATACAGTGGAACCTCGGGTTACGAGTTTTATTCGTTTCATAAGGTATCTCGTAACTCGAAATAAGTTTTCCCATAAGAAATAATATAAATTCATTTGTTCCCCACAATAATACGAAATTAAATTCTATTCATAAAAAACAATATTATTTATTCATGCCCATAACAACGTCATATATGTATAAAATATTAAAACAATTTTTATTTATTGAAAATATATCGTGGTATCATTTCGAATTACCGACTAGACACTGCTGCTATCTACTTCGTCTGCTGTATCTCGGTAGAATAAACAAAAGATTCACTAAATGTACGAGGACAGGTCATTAACTCGGTAACCATCAGCTGACTCCTGTCGAAATTTGAACCAGCTGGGTGTTTTAGTTTTTGTTTGACATCCATTAATAGCAAGCTACTTCTTGATTTGAGAAGAAAATGGAAAAAAGTAAATATCCATGAAAATTCATGAATTGGGATACGAATTGCTCCCTCATCCGCCTTATTCTTCGGATTTACCCCCGAGTGACTATTTCTTGTTTTCAAGCCTGAAGAAATGGCTCAACGGAAAGAGATTTGACTACAACGATGAAATCATAACACAAACAAATCTATTTTGATATCTTCAACAAATCTTATTTTTTTTAAGGAATAAAACAATTGGAGAAAGGTTGGACAAAGGAGGCTACGTTGAAAATAAAATCATTTTTTATCTAAAAACTTGTGTTTCATTCAAAGAGTCACGAACTTATTGACTTGTACTCGTAACTTTTCTCGATCGCAACATAATCAAATAAATTAATACCCCTAATAGCTGTTGCATCAACTGGATGATTCTATATTTTACAAATGTTTTTAGCTTTAAGCACATTGAACAATGAGTATGAATCTCTGTTTTCGACAGTTTCTTTTTCTCCATCTTATCTTCTTCTGCTCACGACAGGACCTCGATCATGCGACACGTAACCCGAAATTTTGAACGTAATCCAAACAGAAAAACTCTTAATCCGAAAAAATCGTAATTCGAGAATTCATAAATATATAATATATATAAATTATTTATTCATTATTTTTAACAACAAATGACAAAGTCAAGATATATTTATTATTAATTAATAAATATGTGTGATTATATTTACTTTTAATTCTAGAGAATATTTATTTATTTGTTTATCCATATACATAACTTATATTTATATATGAAAAGAAAGATGGAATTCAGAATTGCTTCCTCTTGATTCAAACATTAAGTAAGAGAAAGGAGGTACAGATATCCATTTGTATCTCATCTAGAGTATGTTAGCACATTTATCCGACCCTTTTGTAAATGTTGATAAGGGATGAAATGAGACAAAACGCCATGGGGAGGGTAACGCCTCATAACTCTCTCTCTCTGTCTCTTTGTCATTTTCAATCACTCAAATAAAAATACACTCTCGATCATACAACATTTTAGTTACATCGTCATTTCCCTCTTCAATTTATTATATACTCGTAAATATACGAGGGTAGGTCAATAATTCTGTGACTTTTTGAATGAAAGACAGATTTTTGGATAAAAAATTATTTTATTTTTCAACGTAGTTTCATTTGAGCTCTATAAATTTCGTCAATCTTTTCTCCAATTTTTTTATCCCTTTGTCGAGAATTTCAAAATAGATTTGTTTATGATATGATTTCATCGTTGGAGTCAAATCTCCTTCCGCCGAGCCATTTCTTTAGGTTTGAAAACAAGAAATAGTCACTCGGGACTAAATTCGAAGAATAAGGCGGATGAGGGAGCAATTCGTATCCAAATTCATGAATTTTCATGGATATTAACTTTTTTTCATTTTCTTCTCAAATCAAGAAGTAGCTTGCTATTAATGGATGTCAAACGAAAACTAAAAGACCCAGCTGGTTCAAATTTCGACAGGAGTCAGCTGATGGTTACCTGCTGACAGGAGCAGTGTTGACATTTAATTTAAGAAACGGGAAATTCAAAAAGTCACAGACTTATTGAATAAATATAGATTGTTATGTTTATATTTTATTCTTATTAATATTATTATATTTATTAAATTTTTGTCAAGTTCAAAGGGAACCCTTTTAGAGTGAAATTTTATTTTTTTATTTATATTTATTTATTTACTGGATTGATATTTATTGCAATAGATAGATGTTTGGTTGGATTAAAAATTTCATCTTGTTCAAATTGATTTACCAGGATAGCGTTAATTCTGACACATCGGTCAGGATTCAGTACACGTGCATTACTGTTTGCATGGCTGTGCCCCGACGAAGAAGACTAAATTCCCTCTGAAGAGGTTTTTTGGTGTGGAATAAAATTTTTTAATTACGTATAATGGATGATTTCCTAAAAGCACAAATGGCCTTTGTTTTATGAGATGCCTTGCATTTAAAATAATAAAAAATAATAATAATAAATCTTTGAGAATCAATATTATTTCTTATTAAATTGAACAATAAATGAATTGGCTGAGGCCGTACGTGGCTGCAGCTGTTTGTTTCATCCCTTAAGTTATTGATTGGATGTTGGCTGCACTCGGGCAGTGACCTATCCCAGGCTGTTGTCTTCGTTCCAACACAAAATACAATGAGGTTACCACAAACCAAAAGAAAAACAACATCTACCTATCACGTATCCACAAATTGAATTAACCAACAAAAACAATAACTACATTACAAATTAAACAACATTTTTACTATCTCGTAAGAGATAGTATTGCGATCACGAAAATTTTCGATGTTGAGATTTTGATGTTTTTATACGTTTTGAAGGTTCCTGAATCATTTTCACTAAGGTTGAGAAAAATGTCTGTGTGTGTGTGTATGTGTGTGTGTATGTATGTAGACAAGATTACGCAAAAACGGTTTGTGCTAGAATGATGAAATTTGGTACATGAGCATTATTCAAAATTCGTAGTTTTCTATCAACTTTTGAGAAATGTAGCTCAACCGGAAGAGGGTTTTGACAACGTTTTGATTTTTTTCTTATAAAGTGACCGTAAAAATAAAGATATATGTTTGATAATTTTTCACATGATTAATAATTGTATAAAACTGCTATATATAGAATTTCAGCTTGATTGAATCGCTGAAAGTACCGGAATTAATTTTTTAACACTGCAAATCACGCGCCAACACGTGCCATGGTGCCATCAATAAAAAACCAAACATGCGCTGGTTTAATATTTATTATTTATAATTTATAATTAATTAAATTTAATCTAAATATAATATATTTTGTTATTTAATCCAATTCTCATTGCGAGATAGTCGAGTGGAGATACTCCAGCTAATTTTATATGATTCTATCAATCTATCTCTTGAGGTATCTAAGTTCATTAAACACATTTTAAGTATATAAATATCAATCATTTAGTTAATTTTAAAACAACTAACTATTAATTAACAAATAAATAATAGGAGATTAATATTAAATAACTCAAATTAAATTTAATTATTTTAAATTCAGTAATATTATAGTGGCAAAAGTGAAACTTCTATAATTAAAGACCACAAATTATCTAAATAATAATATTATAAGTTGTGATAAATAATGAACTATGATTTAATAAACTAAGAGATCGCACAGATAAATTTAATAAAATTTATTGAATTTTCAATAAATTATGAACAATTGTATAAGAAATTGAAAATTTTATTTAAATTGATTGTATTAGTATAAAATTTATTAAAAGATATTTATATAAATGAAAATCAAAATAGAGAATTTAAGTTATTCATTGTCAAAAAAAAAAAAATACAATTTAATGTACTTAATACTAAAAATATATCAGTAATTTTGTACTTTTAAAATTATTTTTTTTTAAATAAAATATATAATAAATACTAATATCACTATTACTTTTAGAAGGATTTTTCATTAATAAACAATATTAAGTAAAGATTAATTAATTTTTATAACAGAATAATTAAAAAAAAATCATTAAATATATTTTAAATGATTTTATTTTCAAAATCATAATAGAAAAAGTATTTTAATATTCCAATCTAATATTTAATAATTATTAATTAAATTAATTAATTTTTTTTTTTATTAATTATTTGTTTAATTAAAATATTTATTTTTTTAAATTCTATTTGTGTAAACATTTATAAAATAATTCATTCAAAGAAAATTTAAATTGGAAATGTGAATTTTCATTTAATTAATAATACTGAGAGTGCAAACAAGTATTACCTCTTAAAAAGTGTTTTCATAATAGAAGAGGGGTTGAATGTTCCTTAATTGAATAATTCAACTAACTTTCGATATATATATAGGAATGTGTACTTTGTCAGTTAGTTAACGAGGGATGAGATATATAACCCTTTAAAATCTCCTCCTTATATCTCTCTATTGTCCTGAATTCATACATATACATATATATATATATATATATATATATATATATGTAGATCTATTTAATTAATAGAATTCAAACCTCCAGAGTGGAATGGCGAATTAACAACATTAAATTAGAACCACCAAGAACTTTAATTATAATTTAATAATAACATTGACAATTCAATTTTTATAGTTAAGAAATAATTAAATATTAATTAATTATATATTTAAATTTATTTTTTATTTATTCTTAATTCAATTTCTTACCTTATTCCTTCGTATTGATTCAAATAGACGTGCCATTTTGGTTGGAATTAATTAATAATAATTTTATAAAGATACAAATGAACAAAAAAAAACGATTAATTAGTTAATATTTTATTTTAACATAATATAAATAATAAATAATTAATAATTATAATTAATTTCATTTTTTTTTATTTTATTGAACAAAAATATTAAATGAATAATATCACTTTCACTGAACTCATTAATAAAAGCATAATGATAATAATTATAATAAAAATGACGATGATGATGATGTTGATGTTAGAAATAACAACAATAACAACAACACTGATTTGATACTAAAAATCACACTTGATATTAATAAAGCACTTGATTTCACTGCATGAACCATTATTATTTCAATAATATTCTTGTTTTTTTTTTAATTTTCTTTTTTATAATGTTAACTAATCTAAAAAACTTTGTATTAAAAAGGTGGAGGGATTGATTAGTAGATATAAAAACAAAAATATGGAAACGGAATTGACGTCAAAGGGGTTTGCCACGAGCGGCATCCACCCTCTTACTGACTACATGGCAACAATCAACGTGGGAGGCTGGCGCCGGGTTGGTATACGCATGCGCTTTTTTTTATTAAACATTTGGATACCCCTTGACAGTCCACCCCCTCTACCTCAATTTCCACCTGTTCTCCCCAGGTTCTACTTCCACCACTAACATATTTTTTAGTCAGCAATATACTCATAAAAACGTATGAAATATTTCATGCATAAAAACGTATCTGTTCCGCCCCAAATTCTAAAATACAAACATTCACAAACCATATTTAAACATTAAAAAAAAATTACAAAAGAAATCATAGAAAATATATAATTATATATATCAAAATATTAATTATTTTTTAATGTTTTTTTCATATAAAAAATCTATATATTAATTAATCTTTTATATTTACTTAAAAAAAAGGAATACTACAAAGAAGTTATGCAACGTTAGTGTGAAAAAATACGACTTAAACGATCGGGATTGTAGAAAAACAAATCATGGATTCTGCAGCAGCTCACGCATCATTGCTTGTTCGTGATTTTTGGCCAAAAACACACCGCAATCATGCCTCAACTACCGTATTCACCAGAATTGGCTCCCTGCGACTTTTTCCTATTCCCAAAACTGAAGAGACCAATGAAAGAAAAGCGTTTTGCCACAATTGATGAAATAAGTAAAAAATCGAAGAACACACAAAACGTGACTAATTTATCAGTTGTCAATAACAAACTACTAATCCAAAGTGGCTGATAATGTCAACATATGAGAAACATAACAAAAACAATTTCGATAATCGAATGTTCACAGCCCGCGAAAATTCAAAATTCACCTCTTATTTTTTAAAAATTTTCTTGATATCTTTAATTTAATATTTATTTGAAATTTAAATAAATATACCCCTATACATACATATATATTATTATATTCATTCATATATTTAGTTTTATATATATGGAGATTGATTAAATTACAATATTTCATAAATAATGTATGAAATACATCCAAGTTGCATTCATATTCTATTAATACACTAAATATTGGCTTTTTATTATTTTTATTTAAATTACATTGTTTTACTATTAATGAAGTAGATTAAATTAAATTTCTTAAATGTATATATATTAATATTTAAAGGCTTATTTTGTATATATATATTTTGAAGTTTTAAATATTTTTTTTTTATATTATAAAAAATCAATCCATAAATACGAAAAAAGATATAATAAGAATAATTTGAAAAAATGCATAAAAACACATACGCATATATAAATGAAATTATGATGAGAATTTATCAGAAAATAAATGATTATCCTTATAATTAAATTTTGATTAAAACTCACTTTAAAAAATAACGTCTGATTTTCAATATAAAATTATTTGATAAGGTGAGTGAAAATAAACTTATTCTCAAAAAAGTGATATTAAATAAATAAAACACAAATTTTTTAAATGAAAAAAGATTTACTAGCAGGGTAACCGTAACCATGGCGCCCTCAAAATGTTGTAATTGTGCTTATTAGAATAGAATAGAATATCAAAAATCACATTGACTTGAGATTTCTATTTTATATAAACAATTTTTACATTATTTTTTAGTAATTACTGGTGATTTGTGTTAAATTTATTCACAAATTTCTTTATTTTTTAATTAATTAATGTATTTTTCCTTTGACACCCTTTGTACCGATTAATATTTGATTTTAGAATATTATTTTATTGTTTATTTTTAGATTTACGATGTTTTTACCTTTAAAGAAAAAAATTACTTTTTATATTTAGGTTGAACGTTTGTTTTGACAGCAAAGACCTTCGTCCCATTATAAAACCATGCGTGAAGTAAAATATTCGTTAACGATCGTGCACCGTCAAAATTAATAAACAATTTCAATTTATTTTACATTAAATTATAAGCAACGATTTTCATAAAATAAAGTGTTTTTGTTTTTTTTTTAGTTGAATTAAACATTGTTTTTTTGCACATTTTGTGTACTATTAACAAATAAATATCTCGTTTGAATTAATGGTACCCACAGTCTCGTTTTCATCATAGAATGTACTCTCTCGTGCAAAAAGATTGGGGTCTGCTGACAAATATATATACATTCATTTTTATTCATTATATTCATATATATACATTATTATTGTATTCACATATATATATATCGTAGGCAAATGGCAATTTTAGGAAAATAGCATTTGCCTAGGCCAGTGATTCTCAACTTGGCACTTTTGTGTGACGCGAGATTATCAAAATGTGCCGCCAAATTATTAAAAATGTAAAAAGGCTCTTAAACATTTTTTTTTCTCTAAATTTTTTCAATATGATTTTAAAAAAAAAGGTAAATCGTTTTTGGGGAACACTTTTTTTCAATATGGTAAACTTTTACACTTATCTTTTTCTTTGTGTGCCGCCAAATTTTTAAACCGTTAAAAGTGTGCCGCAGTAAAAAATAGGTTGAGAATCACTGGTCTAGGCCAGGGGTGGGCAGACTTAACAATTCAGAGAGCTGCAACTTAAACTTAAATGTTTCAGAGCATCGCAAAATCATCTGACCTTTTTTTTTTAGAACCATATTCAAAAAAAATTGAAAAGTAATCAAAATGTTCAAAAGTTTTTAGGCATTGAGTGAATTGTAAGAAGAGCCAGATAATCTGCAGACCCCTGGTCTAGGCAAAAGCCATATGGCTAAATTTTGTTGGACAAGTAGCTTTAACTATTAGAGTAGCCAATTACGAAATTATTCAAAAAATTTTTTATTCTTACTGTTGTATTTATCTAACTTCAGCATAACATAACCTCAGTCTAGGTTTTAGTTTTAAATTAATGTAAATGTCAAAATAAAATGTTTTGAAAATAAATAATATTTGGGTATTTTTTCTGTTTCTTCACTCCCACTTTTTACCGACCGACGATAGTAAGGGAAGTATTGTTTTCACACCAAATTTCACATGTGGAGATTTTTACATATCTCCACGAATCATGCATTTTCTTAACAGAAAAAAGTATTTTTAGCATGATGTCTGTCCGTCCGTCTGTCCGTCCGTCTGTCCGTCTGTCCGTCCGTATAGATGTGTACAGCCTGAACGGCTTAACGGATTTTGATGAAATTTGGTATATTTACTTAATGCATCAGTGGGATGAATTGATCAACTTTTGGTGCAAATCCGGAAACCGGAAGTGGTAGTATTAGCGATCGACGATAAGAAGGGAAGGGTTATTTTCGCACCAAATTTCACATAAGGAGATTTTTTTACATATCACCACGAAGGTATTGGTTTTATCCTCGGGAAAAATCATCTTCATTATGTTTTTCTTAATTTAAAATTATATGACGTCACCCAGCCCTTCATGGCGTCACAGCCTCGGGTAACGCCGGCAACGCCGGCTACTTCAGCTATATATTATAAATAAAATAAAATTAAAAATATTTATGTTATATCCATATCTGTTTTTTATTACATTAATAGATATATTAAAATTATTTGAAATTGTTTCTGTAGCTGGAAATTAATTTATTTCAAACCGTCGGTCGGTTCGGACCTGGCCACAGGTCAACTTATTTTTCCAGGTTTGCTACTTTTTCTAAGAACTGAATGCAAATAATACACTGATCGTGTGTCTTGTTCGACTGTCAAAGGTCCAGTGGTGTATTGGGAGGGGAACGCGGGGGAACGACGTTCCCTTACCTTTTGTCAGAACCGACTTTTCCAGTACTTTTTCACGTCGCGACAACTCCCACTTAAATCTACTGTTAGAATTTCTTTTTTGTGTTCGTTAATATTTTGTATAGTAAGAAAAAAAAAATAAAAATTTATATGGAAAAAAATAGTTTACTTAAAATAGGATTGTTTTTGCTCCCACTATGTGTTCCCTTACTTCTTATTTTACCAATACATCACTCCCTGGCACCAATAAATGTCCGACATTTTCTCAGCTATTTTACTAGTCAAATTGAAATGAAATAATAGTTGAAGCTATTTAGCCAGGCAAATACTATTTTCCCAAAATTGCCAATTGCCTACGAAATATATATAATTTTGAATGAAAGGAATAAGTCTAGTATTTATTATTGAAAAACAAAATTATATAATTCTATGATATGGTATATTTTAATAAATATAAATTTAATTGTAAATATTAATAAACATATTTCAAATAGATTTTTGTTTCATTAATTATATCTAAAGAGTAAAAAAGAACTTAATTTTTTTGTTCCACTAAATTTTATAAAATAAAATTTCCATTTTTTCGTATGGATACCAAAATTTTTTTTAAATATGCATATAATATATATAAAGTGTAGAATTATTAATTTGTTTAATAGTTTTGCCTTAGAGCTCACATTAATAACACTTGTTCAAGGGACTGTTTCATATGCGATAAGAACGGGTTGTATTAGATTGAAAATACTACTGCTTAAAAATAAAAACCTGTTATGAACTTTTCGAATTATCTATAATTATCAAAATACTTATTAATATATATATATATATATGTATATTATACTCTTTTAAAATTTGTTGAATCAATCTTTTAAATCAAAAAAAAAAATAAATAAATTTCTATTTCAATTTATAAAATTGCTTTCTACTGTATATTGTCTTTCACTGTTATTTTTTCACTCATTCTAAAAGTTAAAATCAAAATCTTATATATATATATATATATATATAAATATTTTAAAACAGATTTATTCTGATTAAAAATCCGCTTGTCTTGTCAAACAATTTAATCTTTTTTAAATTGATTATATATATACAAAGTGCCGACTTTAGATAATTTCAGATATAAATCGATTATATATATATATATATATATAAATATAGGATAGACTTTTTGATGTCTCATTAAAATTCCACCGAATTTATTCGTGACTATCTAATGGATATGTATCTTTCTTTATACCTTACTATATAAGTATATCGGGTGTATATAGGATAAAGATCAGTATTTAAGGCGATTAAATTTGCTGATGATTTGATTGATAGCTTTTCATTTTTTTCATTTGCTTCTTATTCAATGAACTTAATTTTTTGATTCATTTGAACTTGATGAACTTATTTGATAACAATATTTTATTTATCGTATATATTTTAATTTCTTTCTCTCTCTCCCTCTATATCTATATATAAATATATATATTGTATATAATAAGAGAGGAAAAGAATGAATATATATATACGTATATATATTTATATGGTTTATGGGCAAAAGAAAGATGAGGGAATGCATGATCTCTATGCATCTCCAGATATAGTTAGAATTATATAATCGAGAAGGTTGCGATTGGCTAGGTACGTGGCTAGATTGGGAGAAGATAGAATGGCGAAAAATATATTGGTGGGGAGACCGATTGGGAAACGCCCGCTTGGGAGACCAAGAACGCGGTGGGTGGATAATGTAGAAATGGACATGAGAGAGATTGGAGAGGGTAGGGATTGGAGCGTTGTGACTCAGAATAGGAATACTTGGAGGGGTGTGGTTGCTGCAGTCAAGAACTTTCGAATACCTTAATGCCACAGAGATCAATAATAGATAGATATACGAGGGTGGGATGAAAAGTTTCCGACCAGACCAAGAAAATCGTTTTTAAATTTTTTTTTTTGCTATATTTTTCAACATAATCTCCATCAACACTGATACATTTCTCATGACGGTGTTCTTATTAATTTAGTTAATTAATAAATTATTTAATTAATTAATTAAATTTGATTTAATTTAATTTAAGTCTCATCAACAGTTATGAATCGACGCAAAAATTCGTTTGGATTACGCCTACAGCGCCAAATTGTCGTTAGAAATGGTTTTTCGAAGCAATTTTTGGTCTAACGTTAGGAAATGCGGCTCCCACATTGCACACAGCTTTCTATATTCAAATGGTTATGCAAAATATTTCGCACACGTTCAGCTGACATCGTACATATCTCAGCTATCTTGAATTTTGAAAAATAAAACAAAAAAAAAATTGAAAAACATCGTTTTTCTTGGTAAGGCCGGAAACTTTTCAGACCACTTTCGTATATATATGGTTTATGAAATTTTAATAAAAAAACAAAATTATTTTATATACCAGTCTACCATTTCAGATTTTCAATTTCAAATTAATACAACAAATATAAATTCTATGTGAGTGCAGTTTTTATTAATTGAAATATAAAAAAATATTCCCATCAATCAAGAGATATGAAAAATAATTGAAAATATAATATATTATATATATTTTTTTTAATATTCTTTAACCATATACAAGTATTTAAGTTACAAAAAAACAATATTAATTCACGAGCATCAACTTAAAAAAATATTTTCATAAAGAAAATAAATATAAAAATATTATATTATAATTATTCAAACATGTATGTTAAGTAAATATTATTTTAAATTAAGAATATTATTAATTTGTATAAATATATAATATTAATTACCTTAATTCTTCATTTCTTAAAGCTTATATCTTTCTTTCACAAAAATGAGAAATATACTGAATTAAAAATAAAATTATTTACCGTTAGAAATTGATTAAATAAATGTATTATTATTTTTTTAAAAAAAAAATATTATCTATTTCATGGGAATATATAAATATAAAAATAAAACAAAAAGTGATTTGTGTGTGTGAAATACTGGAATAAAATATTATGACAAATCTCTATTTTTTATTTTTTTTTTTTTTATATATTTATAAAACTATAAAAACAAAAGACTTTATTTATTAATATTCATTGAATCACGAGTTTAATTATTTATCTATTTAGTTATTTTAAATATTGAAAATATAATATAATGATCAAAAATAATTTTTTTTTTTCTAATAAAATTTACATTAATATACCAATTATAAATAGAATGTGCTGTGTAAATGTAATGAACTTCATACAAGCATTTAATTAATAAATTATATAATTAGATTTAGTCAGCGTAGTAAATTTCTTGTTAAGTGAAATATTTTGGATCAATTCTCTACAAAACAAAGTCGGTTGCTCATATTAGAAATTTTACAGATAAATGTAAAATATCACTACTTTAATTGCTCTTTATACATTAATTCGACCTGGCAATGTATTAGGAAGAAAAATTCCATCATTATTATTAGTCCAGGTTTCGGATACATTTGTCCCATGTGGTTACGTCTTATTTCAAAATCTAATAAAAACAATAAAAAATATTAAGATACATAGCAAATTAAATTCGTCAACTATAATATCCCTAAAATAGAGGCAAATTAAATTTTTACAAATATATGGTTTGTTTAGTTTACTTATATCATATTTCAAAATGGACCATAATTTAATTAGAAATAATAATAATATACTTCAATTCATCGCTTTAGACGAATATCAAAAAAAAAATTTATGGAAAAACATTTTTCATATTCATATTATATTATTATAATAATATTAATTAAATTTATAAAAATACTATATAGGAAAATAAAAATTAAGTTAGTTATGTTAATTTAATCTTTTATATATGAAATATAATTAGTTTTTTAAATTTTAAAAAAATTGAATAAAAATATACATATCAACTATTTTCAAAAGTAAGATATCTTGGAACAATTCTAGACAGTAAAGCAAATTATATACATTAAATTTGGAGTTTAACATTTTTTTATGTTATTTTATATTCTTTTTGATTTTCAATCGAAAAAATGTCTAACTTTTTTAAGAGTAAAGGTATTCACTACCGATTTACGATTTTTGATAAATCTCCACGTTTCAAGTCATTCTGAAACAGTGTTTTTCCCATATGACGTATGTGTGTGTGTGTTTTGCTACTCATATTGGGGCTTCCATATATGGTTATTAAATTGTAATGATTCATTAATTAAAATTGAGATTTTTTCAACTTTAAACAACGATAATGATTGTTCTATATTGTACTCTGAATGATTGTACTCAATGTCGACTGTCCAGTTAAATGTAACCTTGAATTATTAGTATTTCCCTATTAAGTAGGTATTGTGAGAGATAGAAAAGTTATTTTTCTAATATTCTGGACGAATAACGCTATGAACTGAGTAAGATAAATATTTTCCCTGAAATCAGTATATTTGTAAAATAATAAATTTTAATTATAATAGTAAAATCAATTAATAGTTAAATAAAACTCATCTTTATGAAAAGATTTTAAAGTTAGAATTATAGAGTTAAAATCGTTTTAATAAAATTGTGACTCTTTTGATTTCTTTGTACTGTTAGAAATAATTGTACGTTTGAGTGAGAAGAATAATAGGATGATTAAGAAGCAATGACTGACAGTTGGCTATTAGTCAGTGTAAGAGGATAGGAAGGGTGGGTGAGGGATAAATAGAGGGACTCACCGTTAGCGTTAGATATATGGTTGAATTGACATAGTCTTTTATAGGGACAATGAGAAAAAAAAGGTAAGGAAAAAAAGGGATTTAAATTTTTTTCATTCACTATTCGAAGTGAAGAACTTAATTCTAAAATGAAAATCATTCAAACAAAATTCAATCTTAACAGATTTTTTTTATTCAAAATACCTACAAAAAATAATCTATAATTAAATATTGATCAAATTATTAATGTTAAATATTCTCTATAAAACTATATTTTACTATACTTTATACCAAATAAATTCATATTCACTTATCCTATATAACTACATCATACATCATAGTAATAATAATAATTAATTGAATAAATTATTTAATAGAAGTAAATTGCCTTTACACTATATGTTCATTTACAAACCATAGAGAGAGGGCAATAATTAAAAAAACAAATTAAGGTAACCGCACCAGAAGTGGACCACTATACCAGTAATTGACGATTTGATGTATTTTCTATCAAAATAAGCTTTTTAATTTCAAATTAAACACGAGATATTAATAAATATCAAGAAAAGCCTCTTCCGGATTGCTAAACAATGAAACAGAGACCAATCTCTGCATTTATATTATAATTATGAATCTTTTAAAACACGAGGAACGCGTTCTTGAATTTTAAGGTTAGGTTTCTTTTGCAAAACGTTAAGGTTATGGTTCACTTTATTTTAAATATATTATGTTTTATTTAATAATAAATTGAAACCAAAAGTTCAATTGAATAGTTAATACAACAAATTATACTAATCAATTTGAAATATTTTCTTAATGTGAACATGAACAATTATTAAGGGTGTAGATAATTTCTGAAACAAATTTAACATTCTTTTTTAGAAATTCCCCGGGGGTGGTCAATTACTTATGGTCAATATTCGTATTAATATAATAATAAATATCTATTATCAAATTTATGTATTATTTAAATAAGAAAACAAGAAAGAATAATTAGAAAAGATTAAAAATGAGCAGCTTTAGAGAGGCAAAGGAAAAAGAAATGAAGGAAAAAGTTGGATAACGAAAAAAAATAAAGGGAGAAGAGACAGTTTGTAAGGAATGAGTTAATAGTTCTGAATATTCTGACTTCAGTTTTAAAATATCATACAGATGAAAATAATTATCTATAATGATTATGTTATAATGATAATTAAAAATAGTTATACAATATGTTAGCACTTGTTTTCTTGTTATTCTCACTTATTTTACATAATAATAGTGTTTTTTATGAAAATTTATTTTAAGGCGATTAACTACTGGTACGTTTACCTTAATTGTATTTTGTTTAGTTTCTTATTTTTTCATGATTTCATGAATAATAAAGGCAAAATATTATATTCGAAATTCTTAATAATTTAAAGTAATATATATATATATTTAAATTTCGAATACTAACCATTCATCCTACTAATATCCAGATCCGGATCCAATAAGTGAGGGGCACGATTTAACTTTGTTTTACGGGACCCTCTATGTATTAAATATTTAAATAAAATTATATATATCAAATATCATGGATCATAAATTCATAATATTAAATTGATAATTGGCGAATTGATAAATTTGTTTTATTTGTTGTCCTAAACCAAAGAAACTCAGAGTTAATCTCCATTATTTTTCAAAATAAAATATCGAGTTTTTCGAATATAAATATATTTTTAATTATTTGAGTAATTTATCCATCCCCTATCTTCAAAAGCAATTTGCTTTAAATTTTTTTTTTTTTGTGAATTGTGGTAGTGATGCGGGGCCCCTTCAAGAGCGCGGGCCCGATTGGACCCAATCGCTCCAATCGCCCTAAATCCGACCCTGCTAATATCATATCCCTACCAAATAACAGTCAATTTACATTTCATTTTATTAATTTAGTTTTTCCATTTGTTAAAAAATAATAAAATAAATTCAATTTGAATTTTTTTTTACTAATATTACTAATAATTAATAATATTTTTAATAATAACTCAAAATTAATATAGATATTAATATTTTATTTAATTTTAATTCATTTTATTTTATTAATATGATTTTATAATTTTTTAAATAATTTTGTTAGTCGTTCACACACTTATTGCTTTATAAATGCTATTAAATACTATATATTTAGTTCTCTTTTGATCAATGAATTATGATTAACGTTTAAATTAATGTAATTTGAAATAAATTGAAGATAATTTGTTACCCCCTAATTTCTCTCCCTCTCTTGATGTTGTCATTCATTAATAACAAATTGCAAAGGGATGAGTTTCATCCCCAGAGAAACTGAGAGACTGAGAGAGTGTTACCAATTTTCTCTCTGCGTCTGTCTGTAGCTATGCCCCTTTTAATTATTTACTTCCGAGCCAGACAGAAAATCCTACGTATATTTTAAAGTTCCTTGAACCCCAAGAAAATGGCTGCACTTATTCCCCAATATCTTAATAATAAATAAATACATAAATAAATAAATTATAAAATTATTATTAAATATATTAATATAGGTTAGTGAAATTATTGACAATACCTAACAAAAATAGTTGGATAAGAAAAATAGAAAATTAGTAATATTTATTGACTAGAATAGTTTGTTTTTTAATATCTCGAAAGAGATAGAGTTGCGACCACGAAAATTTTCGATGTTGAGATTTTGATGTTTTTATACGTTTTGAAGGTTCCTGAATCATTTTCACTAAGGTTGAGAAAAATGTCTGTGTGTGTGTGTGTATTTGTGTGTGTATGTGTATGTATGTAACCAAGATTACGCAAAAACGGTTTGAGTTAGAATGATGAAATTTGGTAGATGGTCATTATTCAAAATTCATAGTTTTCTATCAACTTTTGAGAAATGTAGCTCAACCGGAAGAGGGTCATTACCTACAACGTTTTGATTTTTTTTCTTCTAAAGTGACCGTAAAAATAAAGATATATGTTTAATAATTTTTCACATGATTAATAATTGTATAAAACTGCTATATGTAGAATTTCAGCTTGATTGAATCGCTGAAAGTACCAGAATTAATTTTTTAACACTGCAAATCTCACGCGCCAACACGTGACGTGGTGCCATCAACAAAGAGTCAAACATGCGCTGGTTTAACAAATATTATTTATTAATTTTAATTTATAATTTAATTGATTTAATTTAATTTAAATTAATATATGTTATTTAATCCAATTCAAATTTGCGAGATAGTCGAGTGGAGACACTCCAGATTTTTTTTATAATTGAGGTGTCACTTATCTACTAAATTTCAATTCTATCTGATAAGTATTTCTGTGAATATTTTTTTCTTAATGCCCTCCCAATAATGAAATTAACGAATACTACATCAATTCAGGTAAAATATTAAAATAATTAATAAATACTCTTAATAAATTTTTAAAAAATAAACTTAAATATTTTATAATTAATTTATATACAGTCTTAATTTACATGGTTTATCAGGACATCAGGTTTATCAGGTTTATCATTTATAACATGTAGTCAATCTCTCATATCATATCGCATTATTTGATGTTAGGTGAAGAAAGACAAAATCAATGACAAACAACAACAAAACATCTTTTTAATAATAATAGGTAAATTCATTTAAAACAAACTATTTTCTGCTCGTTGGTTGGAAAAAGAAATGATTTCCCTTGTCCACAAAAAGAAAAAACAAATACAAAAACAAGACCAATTAGGAAGCGGCCGATTGGTAGACCGATGACATGGTGAGCTGACAATATAAAGAAGGACATGATTTTAGAGGTGGTTCAAGAGAGAAACGAATGCAGAAAAGTGGTTGCTTTAATTAAGAACATCCAAGTTCCGTAGGGTTCTGAAGCTAAGAAAATGATAAATTACGAATATATTATACATATAAGATCTTATGTATATCTAATTTTATTTAAAATATTATTTAAGAATATTTAATTGTTTAATTTTATTATTTTAAATTGTTTTTATTATTATTGTTACCGATATAATGATAAATATAAATATGATTGAATATTAATTAAATAATTTATATAATTAAATAAAGCGCGTTTTTATTATATTAGACAGTAGATGGCAGCAACACTTATGATCTAAATTTAAGACACGTGGCGCTATGCAGCGGCATTTTCATGCATTTGAAATCGACCACCAGGGAGTGTTATATGTCATTTGTAAGTGAGTTGAATGTATTTAGTTGTTTTATTGTGATTTGTTAATCCTCCACGACGACGTTTTTACTTCGTTTCCTTCGTACTTTCACTATGAGTACTAAATTTGATGTAGTGTTTGTTTTAGGCGCACCTGGCTCAGGTAAAGGCACACAATGTTCACGAATTGTTGAACATTTTGGTTACACGCATTTAAGTGCCGGCGATTTGTTACGTGAGGAACGTGCTAAGCCGGGGTCACAATTTGGTGAGGAAATTGAAACACACATACGCAATGGAACAATTGTTCCAGTTGAAATTACATGCAGTCTTTTAGAGAATGCAATGAGATCGCATGGTAAACAAAAATTCCTTATTGACGGTTTCCCAAGGAATCAGAATAATTTGGATGGCTGGAATCGATGTATGGCTGACAAGGTCAACTTGCAATTTGTCCTTTTCTTGGAATGCCCCAGGGACACGTGTATTGAACGGATTATGGGCAGAAGCAAAGATTCGGGCCGATCTGATGATAATATGGAGTCTTTAGTGAAACGTTTCGATACCTATACTAACGCAACAATGCCCATCATCGATCATTATGACAAAATGGACCTGGTCAGGCGAGCAGATAGCACCAAAGCCCCGGATAGTGTATTTCAAGAAATTCAAACTATATTCGACACTCTCTAATTCATAAACTAATTTATTTCCAAAACAACACAACAATCCTCAAGTGGAAAAATTAAAATATCAATCACAGTATAACCAAACTTGACCCATTATTAATGTCAACAATATATATAAATAACCTATATTATTTATATTCCTAAAAAATATGATTATTTACAAAATCATATATCAAGCTTAATTAATTTTATTCATATATTTTTGGTTTATATTATATTATATTATATAAAGGTAAATGTCTTCAATAATCACTATTTTTTTGATTATTTGATTATTCTGAAAAACGCTTATTTTTGTAAAATTATTTAAAAATTAATAAACATTCGGGTATATTTGTATTACAAATAAGAATTTGTGTTTATGTGAATTTTAAAATAAAAAAAAATTTACAAAAATAACATTATTATATAAGTATTTTATCAAAGATTAAAAAATTGTTAATTTTTTTTTTTATTTATTTGACAAATTTAAGTATTTTTGTTTTACTTTTTTATATATATAATATTTTGAAATTGTGTGATTTTGCATTTTATAAATATATTAATTAAAAAAAATGTCAATATTAAACATTTTCCATTATTTTATTTAGATTTGTAATATCTAATTTAATTATTTATTTTATATTTATTAAATTAATGGAAATTTATTTAAATAATAAAGTCTATTACTTATTAGTACAACATTTATTAATTTTAATTAAATTAATATTTTTTTATATAAAAGAATAATTGTACCAGAATAAAATATATAATATTTTTTAAATAATTAATATATTAATTGAGAGGAAAATAGAAATATTGTTTTTTTTTTATTTTAAATATCAATTTTATTATTATTATTGGAAATATGGATCATAATTAAAAATGAATATTTTTATATATATTATGTGAAATCAACTCTAAAAATTCTTAATATACTTTTTAAAAGTAAAATTTTTGTAAATAATTTTGATTAACAATCAATCAAAGATTGATTAATTAAAAATTATTTTTATTATTATTTGTAACCATTTATAATAAATTTTTATTCTTTTTTTTTATTATCTCAATTTGTAGTTCTTTTAAATACATAAATTTCAAATTTTAATAGATTTTTATATTATTTATTTCCACACAAAAAAGACCAAAAACAAAAATAATATTAAGGTTATTGCTCACAAATTTTTTTATAAATACAAACCTATAAAATAAAATGTGTTTTTAAAAAAAAAAATTCCTTATACTCACACTCACCTTTGGATGAGCTAAATTTCTAAAATCCATAATTTAGTTACATTCCGTTAATTTATAAAAATATTTAAAAGAAAAAAATTCCAATACACAATTGCTCCTTATTTATTATAAATTTCCCTTATGTTGTAACTATACTAAAAAAACAAACAAACAAAAACAATTATTAAACTACATTAGTAACATTCAAACTAGAATTGTTAAAATATATATACATATATAAATATATTATTATTAAATGTTATTATTATAGTAAATATATGTATGTTGTTTTTATTTATTTACCCTTTCTGCCATATTCTTTAAAGAATATAATAAATACAGGTTTAATTTGAAACCAAAAATTATTTTATTAATTTAATTTATTTATAAGAAAATTTATTATATTATACTTAATAGACTTACAAAATGAATTTCAGTATTGGTTTCTAATTTAGAAATTTTTAGCTTTGAAATAAAAACTGTAATACTCTTAAATAAAAAAGAATATAAAAAATAAATTTTTAAAAACTTAATAATATTTATTTATTTTCTATTTTCAAAAGTAACAAGAGTACTCCCAGTATTATTTAAATTACTTATATAAGCATAAAATTAATTATTTAAATTTAATTGACAAAGAAAAAATAAAAATAATTAGTAGCCATTTTATTCTTAAATAAAGTAAAATTCTTGAATATTTGAATATTTTATTCGTTTTAAGTGGCGTAGCGTGATCTATAGTGTTGGGGGTGTCCGGGGGTCACCTAATAATATATTTTGACAAAATAAATTATTTATTTATTCATAACGTTTAAACTATACGTAATTTAAAGATGTTTTACTTTTGGGTTCTCAGTTACAAAACTAATCACTTATAAATTTATTTTTTGCACAATGTTTGGGGGGGGGGGGGTGCCACCCGGCCAGACGCCACTGTTCGTATTGATTAATAAACAATATTAGATTTTTCTTTTTAGTTCACTTTTTTATTTTATTTCCTATTTTTCAAATATCTACTGAAGTTTATATGAGAAATAAATTTAGCTAATCAATTATAATCCGTATCGTTTTTATATTTTTAAGCTTATCTAACCTTGAGTTGTTTTTTTTTATTCATTACTTATGTCCCATATTTACGTGTATATAACATTATAATAATATCTAATTTTAAAAGAAATAGAACAAACGTTATAATATAAATAAATTATAAATAGAATCATTCTGAAGTATATGATGATAAATAATCAAACTGACTTTCAATTTCAATTAATTTACAGAGATTAAAATGTTGAGTTTTCTAGATAATTAAGAAAAAATACAAAAATAAAATGTTTAAATTATCATAATTTCAACATTGATAAAATTATACTATTAAAGTACTACTTAAGTCTTTGGTTGTTGAAATGGAGATTAAAGAAACAGTGTTTTTATATATATCCAGTGGTGTATTGGGCAGGGAACGCGGAGGAACGACGTTCCCTTACCTTTTTTCAGAACCGGAACTCGTTCCAATACTTTTTCATGTCCCGACAACTCCCACTTAAATCTACTGTTAGAATTTCTTTTTTTGTGTTCGTTATATTTTGTTTAGTAAGAATAAGAAAAGAAGGGCTGGGTGACGTCACATAATTTTAAATTAAGAAAAACATAATGAAGATGATTTTTCCCGAGGGTAAAACCAATACATTCGTGGTGATATGTAAAAAATCTCCTCATGTGAAATTTGGTGTGAAAATAACCCTTCCCTTCCGATAGGAAATCGTCGATCGCTAATACTACCACTTCCGGTTTCCGGATTTGCACCAAAAGTTGATCAATTCATCCCACTGATGCATTAAGTAAATATACCAAATTTCATCAAAATCCGTTGAGCCGTTCAGGCTGTACACATCTATACGGACGGACAGACGGACAGACGGACGGACAGACATCATGCTAAAAATACTTTTTTCTGTTAAGAAAATGCATGATTCGTGGGGATATGTAAAAATCTCCACATGTGAAATTTGGTGTGAAAACAATACCTCCCTTACTATCGTCGGTCGGTAATAATAAAAACTTATATGGAAAAAAATAGTTTGCTGAAAATAGGACTGTTTTTGCTCCCACTATGCGTTCCCTTACTTTTTATTTTACCAATACATCACTGTATATATCTTAAAATTAATCTTCATATATAAGCATTTTTATTATAATTCAATTTTCAACATTTTAGAAAATTTAATTGAATTATGAAAGATAATTTAAATTAAACATCAACTGCTGGCGACTAATAAATTAATATTCATTTATTCTATTTAAGAGAAAAACGATCGGAATAATATATTAAACTATTAAATTTTAAAACTTATTATGTTTGTAATAAATTTAATATAATAAATGAATTAAATATAAATTTATTTTATATTTTTAATGTTAATTATTTATAGAAGTGATATAAATCAGAATTTTTTTTTATAAGTGGACGATCAGGTTGTCTCATTTGCATTAACTAAAACAGGTGATGATTAATATTAATAGCGTGTCAATTTCAACTACACTCAATTCATCTGACAGATTGAACAAAATAACATGTTGTTAATTTATTAAAATTAAGTTATCTATTATGAATTTATATATATGGTACATATTAAATAATAATAAATCGTTATTAAATTTGCCAGAATCTATCAATGTTGGTATATAAATAAATTTAAAAAAAATTAATATAATTAAAAAACAAACATTTTAAATATTTTTGTAAATTCATAAATTAACTAAATAAATTAATTATTTTTATCATTGAAATCTGATGGTTAAGATCACAAATTTTAGGCAGTATCTGAAGTTCTGTTCAAAAATTTTATAATTCTAAATGTAAGAATTAAATTTTGAAGATATAGTTACTGATTAATAAATAAATTATTGTATTATTTGTTTGCATCAACTGTGGGCAATCCAGTGCCGCCCTAACCACAGGGCTAAATGGTCTATAGCCCCAGGGCGCAAGCCTTTTGAGGCGGCAATTTTTTATTTGCGATATAGTATTTTCTTAGGAAGAAGGGCGCATTATTTTTAGTAGCCCATGGGCGCCGAATTTCTTAAGACGGCCCTGGGGCAATCATAATTAAGTTAATTTAGTTAACCGCGAGTACCAACGAAGAAATAAGTTCATTTTTATAATATTATTATTATTTTTATTATATCTTTTTTAAAGAATCTCTTTAAAGTAAATACATAAATGTAATTAATATTTTATTAAACAGATTTGATATTGGATAACATTTATTTTGGTAGATAAACTTTTATTATAAATAATAAGAAATAATCATTTTGTATTTTTCTCATTTAAAATTATTTAATTTATATTCTTTGGCCATTCAGATTTGTGTGGAATATATAACCATTTTAATTTAAATTTGAATTTGTTATATTCTTCATCATTATAACAGAATGCAGTCCTTTGCGATCATGAAAATTTTCGATGTCGAGATTTTGAGATTTTTTATACGTTTTGAAGGTCCCTGAGTCATTTTCACTAAGGTTGGGAAAAATGTATGTGTGTGTGTGTGTATGTAGACAAGATTACGCAAAAACAGTTTGAGCTAGAATAATGAAATTTGGTACATGGGCCGTATACAAAATTGGTAGTTCTCTATCAACTTTTGAGAAATTCAGATGAGGGTCATTACTTACCACGTTTTCATTTTTTTTTTCCTCTAAAGTGACCGTAAAAATAAAGATATATATTTAATAGTTTTTCACATGATTAAAAATAGTATAAAATTGCTATATATAGAATTTCAGCATGATTGAATCGTTGAAAGTACCGGAATGTCTGTTAATTAATCCAATTTAAATTTGCGAGATAGTCGAGTAGAGACACTCCAGATTTTATATTTTATCCTTGGTCTTTGCTTTATGCATGTAACTTTTAATTTTAAGTATTTATATTATGGATTGGACATGATTAATGAATAAATCATATAAGAAAATAAGTTAACCCTAAAGCTCTTTAAAATAGAAGTTGTGTACGCGTTTTTATAATAAAACAAATTATATAAATCTTTTTCTATATTTTTTTTAAATAAAGTAAAATTTTAAGATGATAGTTGTTAATTTTTACCGACCGACGATAGTAAGGGAGGTATTGTTTTCACACCAAATTTCACATGTGGAGATTTTTACATATCTCCACGAATCATGCATTTTCTTAACAGAAAAAAGTATTTTTAGCATGATGTCTGTCCGTCCATCTGTCCGTCCGTCTGTCCGTCCGTCTGTCCGTCCGTATAGATGTGTACAGCCTGAACGGCTGAACGGATTTTGATGAATTTTGGTATATTTACTTAATGCATCAGTGGGATGAATTGATCAACTTTTGGTGCAAATCCGGAAACCGGAAGTGGTAGTATTAGCGATCGACGATAAGAAGGGAAGGGTTATTTTCGCACCAAATTTCACATAAGGAGATTTTTTTACATATCACCACGAATGTATTGGTTTTATCCTCGGGAAAAATCATCTTCATTATGTTTTTCTTAATTTAAAATTATATGACGTCACCCAGCCCTTCATGACGTCACAGCCTCGGGTAACGCCGGCAATATTATAAATAAAATAAAATTAAAAATATTTATGTTATATCCATATCTGTTTTTATTACATTAATAGTTGTATTAAAATTATTTGAAATTGTTTCTGTAGCTGGAAATTAATTTATTTCAAACCGTCGGTCGGTTCGGACCTGGCCACAGGTCAACTTATTTTTATTGTCTTTAGCTATTACTTTTGAGGAATGACAATGAAAAGATATTAATTTCTCTTTACGGTTTCAATTCTTATTGCTCACTTGGTAGGGTACTACTACACTAAGACAACAAATAATGGTATTTGTTTACAAAAACGGAATATTAATAAAGATTTGGATAAAACTTTACCAGTGGATTCCTTTTTTAATTCCAAAGAAACTTTCCTTATGCAATATTTATCGGTCGTATCTAATTTCCGAAATAAAAATTATTAAGGTTTGACAGATAAACTAGTTATGAACGTCCAAATGAGCACCCATTAGGTAATGTTTTATTGACTAATTCACTAATTCATTAATTTTCGAATCGAAAAAGCCGAAAATAACCAATTTATCTGTCAAACTTTAAAAATTTTCATCTCGGAAACTAGATCTTGCATAAGGAAAGTTTCTTTGGAATTAAAAAAGGAATCCACTGGTAAAGTTTTATCCAAATCTTTATTAATATTCCGTTTTTGTAATCAATTAAACAAATAATTTGTATTATACAAATAATAAAAAAAGAAAAAATTTTTTTTTTTACTTTTCCCAGAGATTACTAAATGAAAAAAAAGTTTAAAAAAATGATTATATATATTTTATATATTTGTATGTATATTACTCTGATATATGAAACCTGAAACACAAAAAGTATATACTAGATTATAGTAGTTTAAAAATATTGAAAATATTAAATATATTTATAAAAATATGTCAAATTTTTATATAAATATGCATTAATTAATTAAAACGATTCCTCTAAATGAACAATTAATTAAAGCAATTTAAAAATAAAATTAGTTAAACATATATTGACTGACTTCCTACCAAAATAAGAGTAATTTGTATCCCGGATATACTCTTGAGTTATTTTCAAACTATTATTAATATCAATTTTTTATGACATTTCAATTCCATGTTTTAATGATTATTGAACATTTATTCTTTCTCTTATTTTTTTTCTTTTATAAATATGTTTTTACTATATTTTATTTGTGTAAAATAGCTAATTAGCATGAATGGTATATTTATTTGCCCTTGGCCGTGGAAAACTCGGAAGACACTTCCGTTAGAATTATTAAATCAAACAGTGAACCTGTTTTAAAGGAAATTTCACATGACGTGAAGATACGTATATAGGAATTAAATAAAATTAAATATGAGAATATCAGATGGGATTTTGGCAAACTTGATTTTTTTTTTTATTTATGAAGGGGGTCATATCCTAGTAAAGAAGAGGTCATTTGCGGTTAAAATGTGCAATCTTCTTTTTTTGCGAATGATAATTTTACCTATATCTAAAAAAAAACTCCAAGTTAAATATTTCAATAAAATCTACACTTGAACTAACCATTAACTTAAAAACTACATAGCTACCTTTTCCAATTCCTATTATCTCACGATTTCTTCATAAATCATATCTTCACATAGAATATGATGTACTTATATTTAGTTTTCAATGGCTGTGTACATTCGATTATCGAAATTTTTTTTGTTATGGTGGTAAACATACGTTTCTTATAGGTCGAAATAATCAGCCATTTTGGATTAGTAGTTTGTTCTTGACAAAAGAAAAAGTTAGTCACGTTTTGGGTGTTTTTCGATTTTTTACTTAAAAAAATAAGGAATATTACAAGGAAGTTATGCAACATTTTCGTGAATTGTAGAAAAACAAATCATAGATTCTGCATCACGATAATGCACCACACGCTCACATATCATTGCTTGTTCGTAATTTTTTGGCCAAAAACAACACCGTAATCATGCTTCAACCACCGTATTCACCATATTTGGCTCCCTGCAACTTTTTCCTATTCCCAAAACTGAAGAGACCAATAGAAGAGCGTTTTGCCCCAATTGATGAGATAAAGTCGGATGCCCATACCGAAAAGTGCATTTCAGAAGTGATACTGTTCGAAATAATTCAAAATTCACCTTGTCTTTTGAACAGACCTCGTAAATGGCTGCAATTTATTAAATAGAATATTTAGAATTGGCGATTGAAATAAAAATATAAATTTTTCTTCTTACTCAGAAGTAGAAAATTTTAAAATCAATTATAAATAGTGATAGAGTTCAATTAATATAATAAATTAATTGAATATATTTTTTCTATTTAATAGAATATATCAGGGGTTCCCAAAGTTCTTGCTAGGCGGGCCATTTTAGTATACCCAAAAATACTTGCGGGCCAAAAAAAAGGAGTCACCTACATTAAATAAGTAATAATTATATCGTGATTTTTTTAATTGTTTTTTTTATTATTAATTTACGACATTTATTTATTTTATTATCTACCTATTTTACTATTTTTTTTATCTAATTAAAATTAATATTAATAAAAATATAAACCATCAGATTGATGTCACGGGCCGCATTCAAAGGGTTCGCGGGCCGCACTTTGGGAACATTTGGTATAGATCTATTAAAATATGTTAGGCTTGAAAAATTTACTTCAAATCACAAAAAATTTCCATTTTTATTTCTATCGTCTGTGTTGTCGACATTCTGAATTTTTCTGAATGTTTACTTTTGTTTTACAAAAATTCATAATATCATTTAGTTAAATTTTATATTAATAGAAGTTTTATTTTATTCTTAAGAAAATACTTTATAAAAAACTTTTAATGGTCAATTAGTAAAAATTTAAAAAATAAATTCCAATGACAAGTACCTTTAAAAGAGACTGTGATAAACAAAATCTTTTACAGTAGATATTTATCAAAAAGCACCTTTTCTAGGTTAATATATTTATGTAAATATATACTCTTCTATTTTGTTTTAAAAAAATATTGCTTTCTATTATATGGTGTATATCTTCAGAGGGCAAGAAGTGGTATTCCTTAAAGATTCCATCTTTACAATTTACCTTGAATATTCCAAAGAGTATTCCTTCCCTCATAAAATAAAATTCAATGTTATTTTTTTCATATTATTTATAAAATAACAATTATATAATATAGTAAACTCTATAGACTTATAGAGTATGCATTACCAATTTTTTTTTTTTTTTTTTTAAATACTTAAACTTCATCATCAAACTTTTCTTCTCTCTTTTAAACCAAAACCTTCAAATTATATTCTTTTATATAAATAATCACATTTTTTTGTTTATTAAAATATATATAAAATGTAAACAAAAAAAAAATATATATAGTTATATTAAATTTTATTTTATTTTGGAAGGAAAAAAAAAATTAAAAATGTAAAAAAAGCATTTTATTTAAAAATGTAATTTTAAATTTCGTTAATTTCTTTCTATTTTCTATTTTAATTTTTTTTTTTATTAAATATATATCAAAATACTAAATAGATTATAAAAAAATAAAAAAATAAAAATAAAATAAAAAATTTTAATACGAATGAATGACTTGTCCTAATTTAGTAATTATTGATCCAAATGGAAAGGATTATATAAATATTATCATTAAGGTAGGTTAAAATATGTTAAAATATGGTTATTAAGGAAGGGGCGGAGGGTTGGTGTAATTTGTATTTAGTATGAAATTTTGAAATTTATTTATTTTTTTTTCAGGGACCATCTCATGAGCCGGAGCCGGATTTACCTTCGAAGGTGTGTGATAGCGCTATTAAAGGAGCATCTGAATTTAAAAGAGTTACTAGTAGCCCTGAGCGAGCTCTCCGATCGTTACGGATCCTCCCTGGTCAAAGTTTACAGTTACCTATGCGGAAGAATGGCCCGGCAATTATGCAATCGATGTTTAAAATGGACAATACCCAAATTACAAAAAAGACTTCTCTCCCTGGTATTTTCAATTTTTTTAAATGTTATGTATATTAATTTATTTAAAGAAATCCAGTACTTTGTCCATTAGATAAAAATTAATAATCATGACAAATTCTCAAAATTAATCAACATAACAGATAGGCTAGAAAAAATACTAAAAATTTGAAATAAGTGTCTCAAGGTCAACGAGACAATGGGGGCTTGTTGTTTGCTTGTTGAAGCTTATGGTAAGAATGCTTTGAAAAGTTTAAAAGGAACATAGAAGACAATTTTTTTAAATTTATTATTATTATTATTATTATTTATCATTAATAATATTGTTAAAAGTTTTACAAGGATTAAGATAGACAAGTTAAAATTTATAGCAGATCAATCTTTAATCTGTATACCAGTTTTTTGTTTTTTAAAATAAGATAAAAATGAAACAAATTGAATCATAATATTAGAATTTTCATTGTCTGATATATAATGATAGTTTTAGATACAAAAGCAAACTAACATAACTATTAAATTCGATGATTTTGATATTTCTCAACATAAAATAATAGTTTTTCATTTAGTATTACAAGGATTCAGGGTATATAGACGCTAATCATGGAACGCTCAAAATTGCATTTTCGACATTTATTACTTTTGTTGTTTGCTTTGAAGAACTCTGCTGCCGAATCTCATCAAACACTTTTAGAAACTTAACGTGATGTTCGATATCCATATCATATCCCAATTGTCGGTTTTGGTTTCAACGAATTAAAAATGGTGATTTTGATGACAAAGATGATAAAAACGGCTTGGAGAACTAAAAAAGTTCGAAGACAATTGAAATTGCAAGACTTATTAGACTTGAAACTAGCTCAAGCTCTCAAAGAACTTTCAGATAGCTTAGCAGTTGATGTTAATTCATCGATGATGTTTCGAGACGTTTACATGCAATAGGAAAGTTTCAAAAAGAGAAAAAATAGTTACCATACAAATTGACTTAAAATGACATTTGGAAACGTATCATTGCTTGTCAGGCAAAAAAGAAGAGGGGGGGGGGTGTGGTGGGGAATTGTGACTAGCGATGAAAAGTGAATCTACTACAACAATTCCAATATCAAATATCATGTTAGTCCAGGAAAGTCCTCCACATCGACATCGAAGCGAAATATTCAGGGACAGGCATAAACACTTGCTGTGCATATGGTGGGATCAGCAAGGTGTAGTGTATTACGAGCTGCTAAAACCTAATGAAACCGTAATTTCAGATGTCTACCGATGTCAAATTAACAAAATGAACGATGTATTGTTGCAACAAAGACCAGCAATAGTGAGTAACAGACGCAAAGTCTTACTCTAGCATGACAACGCTCGGCCACACGTTGCAGGAGTTGTTAAGGATATACAGTTGCAGCTTGAATGGGAAGTTTTACCGCACTCTGCGTACTCACCAGACATAGCGCCTTCTGATTACCACTTGTTCAGTTCGATGCAGCATGGCTTGGCTGACACACAATTTCGAAATGCTGAAGAAGTGTGAAAATAGATCGATGAGGTATGAAGCGCCATCTTTCTACATGGTGTCGCCATATTGCAAAAAAGATGAGTAAAGTTTAGGAAAAGGAAGAAAAATATTTTTATTAATTATATATTGTACCAATTTTTCTGAATAAATGCATTTTTAAAGTGAAAAAATGATCAAAATACGTGCAAACACCTAAAAATTTATTTTTATTTCGTCAATAATATCACGTCATCAGTGTTTGAATCATAAAATTTACAAATAACGATTAGTTATATAGTTAAGATTTTGTTTAAAATATCTATCCTATTACTAAAGTCTAACAAAATAATATTAAAAATATTTTTTATTTTTTTAAACGACGATGAACCAAGTAAGTATAATATGTAGTATATAAAAGATATATTATAATTTATAATATATATATATGTTTGTGTAGATCCGTTTAGCAGAACAGGAAGGAATGTGTGTGGTAGACGACGAGAGGCGTATGTTAGCCACACGTATGATGGCTCGTGCTGTAAAGATCCGTCGTGCTGTATCGAAAATCCCATTCAAACGTTTTTGCTTTTGCGGGAAAAAATTGAACGATCATCTAAGAACAATCGACGAAGACAAACGACGACCATGTCTCGATTGTCAACGGTTGCTCAAAAATTTAATGAAAGAGAAAGACGAAACAGTAAAAAGCTTAACCGACTTAACCAAGCCGAGGAAACGATGCTTCTCTCTATTTATCGATAATAATCAATATCAATCTTCTTAATGATATCTCTCTTTCTCCTACTCTTTCACTCTTTCTTATCTTAATTCAATTAAAAAAAAATGAAAAATAAATCAATTATATGGATTTATATAATTTTTATTATTTTTTTAAATATTATTTATAAAAATTAACAATAAACAAAAATTAAAAAAAAAATATTGCTTATTTTTTTAGTTGTTACACCTAAATTATAGTAAATGTGGTAAACCTTTTTGCTATCTCGCCACATACTCTGTGTGTGTGTGTTTAGACAAGATTACGCAAAAACGGTTTAAGCTAGCATAATGAAATTTGGTATACGGGCATGATACAAAATTCGTAGTTCTCTATCAACTTTTGAGAAATTCAGATGAGGACCATTACCTAACACGTTTTCATTTTTTTCCTCTAAAGTAACCGTAAAAATAAAGGTATATGTTTGATAGTTTTTCGCATGATTAAAAATTGTATAAAACTGCTATATATAGAATTTCAGCTTGATTGAATCGCTGAAAGTACCAAAATTAATTTTTTAACACGATGACTGCTAATCACGCGCCAGCACGTGTCGTGGTGTCATCAACAAAGAATTAATTTTTTAAATTTTGACTTAAAAATGAAGGTAAAGGTTTTAAATTTAATATATGTTAATAAATTAATTTAATTGAATAACAATACTATACTGTAAGTTTTATTTTATTTTAATTAATTAATTAATCCAATTTAATTATATTTAATTTATAATTTATAATTAATTAAATTTAATTTAAATATAATATATTTTAATTAATCCAATTCATATTTGCGAGATAGTTGAGTGGAGACACTCCAGATTATTTTAATTTAAATTCCTAAATAATTTTTCAAGGTTTATGTATGGTTAGTTTATGTGTCATGTTCCTTGCTTTTTTTTTCTTTCTGTTAATTTGCATAATAATACAAATCATAGTCCAATGAAATTTGAAACTTTTTTGAAATGTTGAAGAAATAAAATTTAATACGAAGGATAAAGATTTGGTTACAATTATTTTATGATTTCTGAAATAAAAGAGAAATTAAATTGATATCTAATCTATTAATATAATCAGTTTAAAATATATACAATATTATAATGGTTTATAATAAAATGAAAAAATGTCATGCCTTTTAGTTATGCAACCAGTTGATGAGACTTGGAGGAATTTGAATTGGAGTAGAAGCAGGAGAGTAACACTTTTTAGGCATTAACTAATAATATATTGATAAAAGTCGATATATTACCCTCCTCATTTATCATGTAAGAGTATCAATATAAATTTAAATTTTTTTTATTGAATCATTTTAATTGGAATATGATTATATTATTATCTTATCTTATTATTCTAGCAAAAATTGTATATATATATTTGTATCTTTGAGATATTAAACCGCTCTAAGGATTTTTTTGAAATTCATACTATAGATAATTTTTATAAAGAAAAATTGATCTGTATTGGTTTCAGCCTTGCGAAAATCATCTTTGTTAGTTTTTTCTTAATTTAAAATATTAAATGTATATGACGTCAGCAACTACGTCAAACAGAGTTTCCTTAAATACAAAATATTATAAATAAAATAAAAATAAAAATATTTATTTTAATAATGTTTTGTAATCAAATTACAAAATATACATTATGTTATATCCACAGGCCATACTTTTCTATCTTTAGGTGTATTAATACGTACGTTTAAGTGTTGTATATTTTATAAATATTTTTTTTTTAATTTATGTTCTTTTAAATTATTTGAAATTGTTTCATATATTTTGTCGTTTATTCATTTTAAATAATAATCTTAATCTTAAATATTCATAGTTCATAAGGAATAATTTTAAGTACCGAGTGGCGGCTCGGTGAACCAGGTACTTCGTATTAAAAAAATAAAATAGATTTTTATATGAATTTTATATTATTTTCAAAATATTTTTATATTAATTAATTGAATAATTTCTGGGGGTATAATTGTAATTGATCCATTACCTTGCTGCATTGAATAAATTAGTAACTAGAGAAAGACATTGAGTTGGTCATGCTCTAAAAATCATTTTAAATATATATATGAATTCACATTCTTACGAACATTTAACATAAATTAGAATATATATCCTGGATGAAATTACTCTTGAATATTATATAAAAAAAAATCAATAAAAATTTTTTTAAAAATGTCTAAGTTAATAGATTTTATTGATTAATAAGGAATTCAAAATAATGGATACAATAATTTAATTAATTAATTCAATATATAAATAATATAATATATGGGAAGTAATAGTTAATTTTATTAAATACAGGTTATAAATATTTAATGTGTTCTGCCTGAAAGCTCTATTCTGGATGAAAATTGTTTTACACGGATTCAGAAAAAAAAATTTGTCGTCGATTTGTCTGACGTTATCTTCTGACAAAAACAATTTTTTTTTTCCTTTGCAATAACATACCAGTTTTATTGATATTTTTAATCAACAAATTATGCTTTTGCTAGTTTGTATTTCTATGACTAACTCTAATCATACTTTTCACGTGTGGCTACCATTTAGCCGTGCAATATAAGGAGGGGAGGGCACATTTACATATATATGTATTTATTTATACCTGTGATAACGAAAAACTTTAAAATATCCTTATTACATTCATATATCTTTATTATTTAACTTATGCCAAAGACAAATTAATTAAATTAGGCCCTTTTTTGAGTCAGCATGAAGAAATATTCTATTAAAGATTATTAATATTTTGGTTAAATAGTTTATAAATTATTAAAATATAGGATTCAGACTATTTATTAATACTTTAATAAATATTGTAAATATATAAGCAACCTCTATAGAAGCAACTTTTTTAGTTCAACTGTTCTATATAAGCAACTTATTTTTTTAAAGCAAAATATTTGAGTTGACAGCTGTTCACAACAACATAACCTCAAATTGTAAAAAATATGTTTTTAGAATATTTTTGTATTTTGTGCTGCCAGTATTGAAGTTAATTTCTATTAATTAGATTATTTACTAGAATTACTGTTAGTTTCTATCATTTAATTAATTAATATTGTTGTGCTTTAAATTCAATTTTTTCCTATAAGCAACTTTTCCCAATAAGAAACATTTTTATTGGTTCAAATGAGTTGCTTATATAGAGCATTCACTGTATATATACATTTCAGTATTTGATATAATAATTAAAAATATAGTATTATTCACACAACATTACTATAACTTATATAAACATAACCTTGAATACCATTTAAACATACATTCACAATCAATAAATTTAATTTTAGCAAATCCATTAATAAACTGACTTGTTTGATTATCTTAACATTTCTTCTTTTGTCCTGTCGTGACTAACGTCGATTAATTCTTTCTATACTATCTTCTTCTTGAATTTTATTTTTATTAACCAAAAATAAAATGAATCATTTCAATTTTAATTAATTATACAATAATCATTAACAATAATACTAATTAATATATCTAATATAAATAAAATATTTATTTATTATTGATTGATAATTAATAAATTTAAATAACTATTATTAAGAAAATTAATAATTAATATTTTTTTTTTAATTAATCTATTTAATTAGTAACTAAAGTTGAAAGGTGAATTTTTTTTTAAATTGAGTGTTACGATTCTTTTATTTTTGTTTAAAATGAATTTCAAAATTATTTGCTAAAGTCACGCAACGGTGCGTCACACTGCAGTCATAAAAAGACATTGGGAACCAAATTTGTAACTAATTAGTTAGCTCTCGCTCTCATAAGTTTTTTTATTAAAAAAAAAAAAAAAAAAGCTGAACATTGAAAAATAATATTTGTTAATTAATAAATTACTGAGTGGATTATATGATTACATTTAAAACAAAAAATAATAAATAATTTATACAAAGTAAATTATATATAGAGAGTCTAAAAAAAATTCTTTTTTTATTAAATTATTATGAAATTTATTGATATAAATTTATAAATGAGCACAAATCGATAAATCTATTTCTATCTATCTATCAGATCTATAATATCTATCTATATTTATTATATATCTATATATAGATGCTCGTTTAAACTTCCGTGAAAATTTCTATATTATGAAAAGTTAATTCCAGATGGTTTTCCCATGTGATGTTTTAATGTGATTTAAATCTTTATATTTCGGCGCCTATTTTGGCCTGATATAAGATAGATTTATAGATAGACAAATATTGATTAGGAAAATTCCAATTTTATGATTTTTCTTTTTTTTTCTTTGAAATTTCAATGATAATTAGCAGAGAATAAAAATTTACTATCATACAAATGAGTAAAAATCTTTTTTATTCACTCTCACTATTTCAATATAATTTAATTTTTTTTTTTTGTTCAAAAATTCTACAAATAATGTGAATCTATTGATTCCTTTCAAAGTTTTATACTTGTCTCACATAATATATTAGTATCTGGTTCACCGAGCCGCCGTTCAAATAATTTAAAAGAACATTAAATTAAATAAATTTAAGTAAAAAGAAATATTTTTAAAAAACACACTTTACTTAAAATTGCACTAAAAAGTAAAAAATAAAATCACTGTAAAGTGTGTGCTTTTACGGTGTTATTATAATTTGAGCGCACACACTTTATAGTGATTTTATTTTTTACTTTTTAGTGCAATTTTAAGTAAAGTGTGTTTTTTAAAAAGATTTCTTTTTACTTAAATTTATTTTATACTTTTTAGTAGAACTGCTATCGCCATCTATGATTGAAATAGTGAACTATTCCATATTCCGCATATGAAAGTTTAGTTAATTAATTACCACTAATAGATAAATAATTCAGTGGATTTTTCAATTGATTCGTGTATTATTAGCAGGAGCAAGCGCGTATGCAAAATTTCAAGTTGATTGAATGACGGGAAGTTGTTGAAATATCGATTATAAAATGCCGCGGACAAACCGCGTATAAACAAACGAACAACCGGACAGTGTGAGTTAAGTAAAGTGTATTAAAAAATAGTCATAAAACATACCTTTAAACGTACATATTAATGCACTGAAAGACAGAAAAGTATAGCCTGTAGATTTAACATAATATATATTTCGTAATTTGATTTTATTTATATTTATAATATTTTGTATTTAAGGAAGCGCTGTCTAACGTAGTTGCTGGCGTCATTTAAATTTCCGATTTTAAATTAAAAAAAAACTAATAAAGGTTCTGAAACAATTTCAAATAATTTAAAAGTACGTAATAATGAACTGAAAAACAGATATGTATATAACATAAATATTTTTAATTTTATTTTATTTATAATATTTTGTATTTAAGGTCTGGAGTAGTTCCTGACGTCATTTACATTTCCTATTTTAAATTAAGAAAAAACTAATAAAAATGATTTTTCCCGAAGCTGAAACCAATACAGATTGATTTTTCTTTACAAAAATTTTCTATGGAATGAATTTCAAAAAATCCTTCTAGCGGTTAATATTTCAAAAATACATATATATATATATATAATTTGTGCTAGTATAATAAGATAATACATTATTAAATTGAAGTAAAGTTTGTCTTTTTTTTAGTTTTTATTGAGTTCACAAATTTAAGTAATCAGATAAAATCATTTAAAAATGGTCGAATTATTATCAGATGTTAAAAGATAGAAAGATATCCTACATATTTACTATTTTTTATATCTAATAACTATAATTAACCTTTGTCAAGGTAACGAATAAGAATGCATTTTTTGTAATCTATATAAAAAAAATAAACAGCAAATGCAAATGATTTTAAACATATTTATCTACGTAAAAAATATTATAATTTTAATATATATCAACATAAATTAATTATAAAAATTGGATTTTTATTTTTTATAAGTAACTAAACTAACTATTCGCTGGGTCTATTAGGTATAGGTCTCATTCTTAGATGATATCTATATGCCTAAGAGTAGTAAGAGTCGGCATTTCTCTGTTTCTCGCTCGTGACCGTGACCGCAACTGAATGAATGAATGACTGCCAAGTCACGCAATGTAATCGTCCACCTCCACAACGATTTCGACCTCCTCTTCTTTCTTCTATAACTTTTTACTATATAAAGTCATAATGACATTTATAAGATCAATTTCTGACTCTTATCTATTATTAGATTATCTACTATTTAATTTACTATTGTATTATATAAATATTTTTTTATAAATAAAAATCATTGAAATTTTACGAATATTAATATACATATAATAATTCTTTTAATTAAAATAAAACGTTATTTTTATATTAAGAAGAAAATTAATATCCCAGTATTGAGAAAATTAATGAATCTAAAAAAAAAATAATTTTAAAATATAATTAATAACAAATTGAATTTAAAAAAATGTAAAGATAAATATTTATATTCCTTTTATAAATATTTACATAGAATATATACATTTATATTGAGAAATTATTTCCGATTTATATTCACGTTTAGTTCGAAATTTTTTTGGGATTCCCTGTTAAATGAACCCTCTTGAAAATGACGCCAAAATGGGCGCCAAAACGGGCGCCAAAACGTCGAGATTCAAATCTCACAACTAAATGAGGAAATAATCCGGAAATAATTTCTCATAATAATTAATAAAAACTTAAACTAACAAATATATAATATATTTATATATATATTTGTTAATTAAATGTTTTTCAAATGACATTAATGTACTATTATATTCATCAATTAGAAGAAGTGAACTTTATATGTATTGTCATTAATATAACATTTATAAGTAAGAGAATCAAGAGAATTGAATTTAATGAGAACGTTTTGATAATAAATTGTATTTGACATTTTGATATGACAGCTTGTAAGAACAATTTCATATATAATCTTACAACTACAAAAGCAACAACACTTTTTTAAATCAATAATATTCAGAATAATATTATAAAAGAGAGACATGAAACAAAAAAAAAAACATGTGACTGGCGAACAAATAAAGAAGAGAATAAGAAAAAATGAGGGGCCACCTTCTCACGTGGTTATAGTCTACGCCCACGCATGTTGATTGACGACTGAGTGTGTATATTTATATATGTATACTCAACTGGACATACATAAGAGATGAGAAATTGTGAAAAGAATAAAAAGAGCAAAAAGAGAGATGAGCATCATCATCATCAACATTCGCATCATCATCGAGTACAATTTATTATAAAGTCACCTACGACTTCAGAGGCCAATGAACTTATTTCCATTTTTATTCTATTTCTTTATGAATAAATAAATAATTTTAAATAACGAGAAAAAAGAATTGATAATTATTATTTCTAAAAATAAAAAATTTATAAAAATAAATTGAATCTAGTTTACTTCATAATATTATGTCTTTTCAGCCCATTATAACAATAAATAACTTTAAATATATGGATAAGTATCCAATTCTTAATATATAACATATATGATAATAATTTTAAATGATGAATTATTTGAAATTAAATTAAATAATATATTTATTTAAAAACATGGTTAAAAGGACATATATTCAATAATTCAATAAAAATTAAAGAAAAATTACAATAAATTTTTAAAAATAATTTGTTTAAAAAATATGATAAATAAATAATAATATGAAAAGAATATACCTATGAATATGGATTGTGAAGATTCAATTATTAGTTTCACAAATTTAAATAGTTTTAATGTTCTTAAGTTTTTTTAAATGTTTCTTATCGGTTAATTAATTAAATACCGTTAAGGTAGATCTGCATTTTGTTGCGAGTGAGGTCCAGGCTACAATTTTTAAAAATTTTAAAAATTCAGGAAATACGGCAAATATTAATAATTACCTTGTTCACCGAGACTCCACTTGATTATTATTTAAAATGAATAAACGACAAAATATATGAAACACTTTTAAATAATTGAAAAGAACATAAATTTAAAAAAAATATTCATAAAATATACAGCCCTTAAATGTACGTATTAATTCACCTAAAGATAGAAAAGTATGGCCCGTGGATATAATATATTTAGTAATTTGAGTAATAAATATTATTAAAATAAATATTTTGATTTTATTTTATTTATAATATTTTGTATTTAAGGAAGCGCTATCTGTGGTTGCCCGGCGCCATTTTTTTATTATTAAAATTAAGATGATTTTTCCTGAGCCTGAAACCAATACAGATCGATTTTTCTTTATAAAAATTATCTATGATTTGAATTTCAAAAAAATCCTTAGAGTGGTTATATATTTATATTTGTATTTTTGCTAGTATAATAAGATAAGATAATAGTATGTATAACTATTTAAGCAATACCTATACTTTTAATTATATCTATCTCTAATGTAAGTCATAAGAACCATATTTTTCCAACCTAGATAAATAACACTTTGGCGTCACTATACTTATAATTTTTAATTTTATTTTATTTATAATATTTTGTATTTAAGCGAGCGCTATCTTATTTAAGGAAGCGATGTCTGACGTATTTGCTGACGTTATTTAAATTTCCTATTTTAAATTAAAAAAAAACTAACAAAGATGATTTGTCCCGAGCCTGAAACCTATTCAGATCGATTATTCTTTATAAATATTATCTATGGTGTGAATTTCAAAAAAAATCCTTTTAGCAGTTTAACATTTCAAAAAAAAAAAAAAACAAATATATAAGTATATACCAGCTGGTCAGAGCGCCTTCGGCGCTCTTCACAGCTGGACGGGGGCTCCGCCCCCTGTACCCCGAGTGGTACATCGTATTTGGTTATTATCCTTCGTGATTACATTCAATTGTTAATACTGTTCCTCTTTGTCACTAAATACTTTTTCTTATCACTATTAATTTCAAACCTCCATTAATTTTTCCTCGCTATCTGTAATTGCAATTGCCGAATCTCTTATAATATTTAAGACGTCTGCTTAGCCTAACTTTTCAATTTTTTTGTTTAATTGCATTTCGAGTGATGTTTTGAAAATCTGTTTAGCGCCCCAAGTTGTTATAAAACAAACAATTTTAGCTAGTATAATAAGATTAATCCAAGTAATATCGTCTATTTCTATTCACTCCTTATGGTAGCGGCCCAGTCGATGATGTTATATGGATCGTTAATTAACCATTAACCATTCACCGAATCGCCATTCAAATAATAACATACAAACAGAAAAGTAGGCGTGTTAATATAAAATATATACCTGTGACACTGAACTATGACTCGACCCTTTAACCAATTTATAGAATTTATTTTTATATACTTTAAAAATTTTACAATTTTTTAATTATTTATTATAATTGTTAAATGGGATTTATAAAAATGACCCATTAAAAATTTGTTTCCTAAAATGTTTCAAATAAATTAAAATAAATTGATTTTCATTTCAATATATTAAAACCTTTTCAAATTTACTTGATCAAATAAAATAATTGATCCTATACATCCAACAACGAGCTATCACTCGACCATAAAAAAATAACAAAATTTTATCAAATACCATTTATTATTCAATGTTATTACAATCATTCACACCAATATTAATATTAGATAATTACATCAATCTAATTAAAATTAATATAACTTTAATATATTTCTTTTTTTTTTTTTTTTTTTTTTTTAAATAGTGTGTTAGGGGAAAGCTCTACCAGCCAACGTGTGGGGCTCTCACCCACTAAAACCCCAATCACACTTTAAGTAAGGCCTATGCTATATAGTAATCTCATATTTTAACTCATAATTCTTTAATCATTTCCTATTTTATCGCATAACTCTTATGTTTCAACAATCTCTATTCCAAGACATTTTTTCCAAGTTCTATTAATATGTTATTTTACTGTGAGAGGAATTTAGCCTCTCACCCAACCTCCTATTCTTCGGAGGACCATTTCTTCCGCTTTCGTCAGCCCTGACCCTGCTTCCCACCGGGGTTGGTTACCACGATCTTCCACAAGGTTGCTCAGGTTACCAATGAACACCACCAAGGAGGTGAAAGTCGGAATTGAGTAGGAGAGGCTAAGTCACACTAACAGGATACAGTGTCATATATTGCGCATCACTACCCCATTTGGTGTTTCCATATATTCATATATTAATTTAATACCTCTTTCCAAACAACATTTCGAGTATAACATTCATTCTCAGGTGGTAATAGAACCTTCAAATTTTTTCCATTCTTAACTCTTGAAAAAGCTACATAAAGCATTCTCTTAATTATATTCAAATAATTAATTAATTCTCTTGAAGAATTTCTAAACGTCACGCTCTTAGCCGGTTTCAGTAAAGATGCGATGATCGTTATCGAAAATCTTCTAATTGCTCTGAAACAATTTTTAAAATTTTTAATGTTTGGATATGTGTTTATGCAATGAAAACAGATATCAGTATAACAAATATATTTTTAATTTTATTGAATTTTTATAATATAAATAAATAAGATATAAGAAGCGGTGGCTTGATTGAAATTTATATACACTTTAATATTATTTTTTAATAAAAAGAGAATTTATTAAAAATTAAAAATAAAAAAAAGAAGCCTATTTTAATAAAAAAATATAAAGATCTCCTTTTTATCATTTGTCTAAAAAATCATATTTTAATTTTGATATAAAATGCCAAGGCCAAAAATGAGGTATTTTCACGCTTACCTTTTCGATGGTAGCATTCGTTTTCGTTTCAATTTCCGGCATTTTGAAAATCGTATGATTCCTTTTTGATTTTTTTTTCATCAGCTTCGGGGTCACCACTTGTTAATTTTTAATTAATAACAACAAAGATAATTTATTTATGCTTACACTTTTTATTTAAGCTAAAGCTTTGTACATATTAGCTTATAATAATGTTTACTAATACATCTCATTAATCAACAATTAACAATCTAATTAATTATATCAAAAAATATAAACAACTTAATATTTATGATGATAAAAATAAAATTGATGTAAACGTTGTGTGAAACAATTTCAAATAATTTAAATGTAAAACTATTAATGAAATTAAAAAATCAAATATATGAATATAATATATCTCACAGGCGGTGGTTGTGACGTCATCCATATATTATAAATTTAAATTAAGAAGAACTAATAAAGTTTCGTGAGATGTGATCAATAAAACTCAATTTTTCTTTATAAATACTATCTCTGTTGTGAATTTCAAAAAAATCGTTAGAGCGGTTTTTGAGAACAATGAAACAAAGAAACAATTTTTACTCGTATAAGAAGATAAGATATGAATATATATATATACAATTGTTGTTAGAATAATAAGATAAGATAACATGAGTCGTACCTATTCGTAACCATAAAATTATGATTAACCCATTGCCGGCCCTAACGCTCCAGAACGCTCGAAATATAAATGTCGCCTGCCGGCCTTAACGCTCCAGAACGCTCGTGTTCACTTTTCTTAAATATAGTGCGTAGATTCAAGGCAATCATGAACTTCGCCCTCTGACGTTTACGCATCTGCTAAGTAGGAATGCTTTCACACATATAAACATGAATTACACTCTAAAAAAAATTTATGACTCAAATAATAAAATTGAAAAGTTAAGTAGACACCATGGCAAGTGGCTCGCGCTTTTCAAATAGAAACTTAACGGAGAAGGAAATTTTAACAATTTTAGAGGAGAGTAGTGATAGCGATGTATCAATAGACATACTCTCATCGAATTATGACGAAACATCCAGTGAAGAAGATGATACTAGAGTAGACGTCCCAGGTTCAGTCCCCACTCAGCAGGTAAAATGGAGTGATAGCCTACATTTCAAAGAATTAGAACATTTTATCAATTTTGCAGGGCCTAAACACAGTTTACCTGTTGGCAGCAATGAAAAAGATTTTTTCGAATTATTTGTGTCTAGTAATTTTTATAATAAAATTTCAGAAGCGACTAATAAATACGCAGCCTTATCTCAAAAAAAATTGGGGTTCGCCGATAAAAATTGGGAGGACACAAATGAAGAAGAACTACAAGCCTATATAGGTATTCTAATCTATATGGGTATTGTCGATCTTCCAGAAATTGATGACTATTTTCAGGGGGATTTTTGTATATGTCCTATAGTAAAACAAACTATGACACTAAAGCGATTTAGAAAATTAACACAGTATTTACATCTGAGTGACATTGAAACAATACCTGATCGAAACAGTGCAGATTTTGACATTCTATATAAAGCAAGACCAGCTCTAGAACTAATGGAAAAATTCAAAGAAACATACGTTCCAGGTCGTGAACTTGCTGTCGACGAGGCCATGATATCTGCCTGGAAAACCTACGAAATGGGGAATTAAGGCATGGGGTTTGGCTGACAGTACAAATGGCTATCTTCTGAAATGTGAAATTTATAAAGGAAAAAAAGAAATTCGACAACAAAATCTGCTATTTGGAGAACAAGTTGTACTGCAACTTACAGAGTCTTATTGGGGGAAATGGCATCATATTTATTACGACAATTTTTTTAGCACGACAAATCTGATGAAAATGTTATTAGACCAAAAGACGTATAGTTGTGCCACCACACGGATAAACAAAAAAAATTGGCCTCAAGAATTTAAAAAAAAATCAAAGTTGAAATTGAAAAGAGGTGAATCTAGGAAAATGCAACATGAAGATGTCACAGCAATAATATAAAGATAAACGTTTTGTTCACCTTCTTTCAACAAATTCAGATCCCCGGACTGATGGTTTAGTGACGAAAAAATCAGGAAAGGGAAATGAAAAAATAGAAATCCCATGCCCTTATGCAGTTAAAAATTACACCAAATACATGGGAGGTGTTGACATAAATAACCAAAACTGTGAATACTATGGTGTTGATAGGTCTTCTAAAAAGTGGTGGAAATTTATTTTATACTTTGTCCTGAATGTGTGTATTGTGAACTCGTTCATATTGTATAACTTAACAAATCAGCCTGTCACTACAGCACATGGAAACAGACAGCTAAACTTCAGGCGAAATTTGGTGAATCAGCTCATCGGAACATATTCATCTCGTAAGCGTACAGGCAGAAAAAGAAGTTTACCCTTAGGTACAACATTACCTAAAACGCTTCATCATATTGAAAAAATAATTGGTCGTGCAAAAATGTGTGCTTTATGTATAGAAAAGAAAATAAAAGCCCCATCTGGAAGGGGTAAACAGACTACATTTAAATGTAAACAGTGCGATCTTCCATTGTGCCGTGTAGGGTGTTTTTTAGAATATCACCAGGAGCGAAATGTGGAGGTTCAAAATTAAATGGGTAAGTTATCACATGCCTAAATATATTATAAATAAAATATAAAAAAAATTATAAGGTTATCTCTTTTAGTTTAATTTTTATGATTTTTTTTCGAAAGGAAAACATATTTGCTACGATAGCTATGTGTCGATTGAAATAATACAGCCATCTGGGCCATGCGTAGGCAATTTAAATAGGACCGGCAAAGGGTTAAAAAATGTCTTATCAAGTGCAGAAAATTAACTATTTGAAATAAAATCAATTATAAAATATTCGTTTCAACTGTTTTATTTATTTTGAATATTGGTTTACAAATAAAAAATAATAATATATATATTTACAATAATTTAACAATAATATTGTATATGGGGTATATCACAGATAACAAGCTTTTATTTTAACTACCAACTCATGTACAACATAATCTAATGGCGTATGATGATGTTTCCATTTAAAGTTAATTTTTATGATATGCCCTACCTATATCCTAGAAGTAAGTTGTAACATTTCCGGAACATCGTGTGGTATATATAGAATATTAAACAAATTAAAGAAAGATATATTACAATTACTTTTGTTGTTTACTTTTATTACTTATTGGAATCTAAAGTCATCTTCGGCCTTCGTTTTTATTATAGTAAATATTATTAATTTTTAAATACTTCAACTAAATGAACTTGACTAGCTTTCAATCATTTAACCCTAAGTTAAGTGAACCAGGACTATATTCATATCATATCTTTAAATTAAAAATTATAATTATAATAATCTTAATTATTCAGATTATTCAATAAATCGTGTATTTATGGTGGACTAACCAATTAATATTAATTTTTCTAATTTTTATATTTTTATTATATTAGGAATTATAAATCAATTAAATTTAAGTCTTCTAGCATTCTATTCTAACTTAATTACGGACCGACGATAGGAAAATTTTCACACCAAATTTCACATGTGAAGATTGGTACATATCTCCATGAATCATGCATTTTGTTAACAGAAAAAATAATTTTTAAGCATCATATCTGTCCGTCTGTCCATTGTGTGGCCGACTGAACGGATTTTGAAAAAATTTGGTATATTTACTTAATGCATCAGTAGCATTAATTCGTCAACTTTTGGTGTATATCCGGAAACCGGAAGTGGTAGTTTACAAAGTATGAATTTTATATTCATTGTCGGAAAATTTTCACTTAAAATATAGAAGTAATTAAACTATAAATAAAGCAAAGATAATAAAATTTAGTCATTTTAAATCAAGTTTTTAAATTTTTTTTTTTATACTTTATATTTTGTAATAATTTTTTAAAGATGTTAGGAGGGTGTAATGGGGGGTTTGAATAAATTTAATTATTAAAGGAATTAAAGGAATTTAATACGTGGAAAAAAAATCTCGGCTGGGACATCCATGTAATGGTTTTATTGAAAATGTTGGGATGTAAGAGAGGGTGTTTATAATTAAGAGGTAGATATATAGGAGAGTAGGTAGGGAGTGTAGGGGGAAGTGTGTAATGGCGATGCGCGGACTTAGGTGCGCACTGACCCTCGTTTGTGTGATTAAAAAGGGGAAAGAGGGAAGTAAGGGAGGGATAGAGATTCAATTAAAATAGAGGTTTTGGTCCATGTTGTAAGGTAGCAATCAGATAACTAAGATCCAACGTGGAATGAGAGATAGACAAAGCTGTAGGAATAACTCAATTAATAGATACAAAAGAGAATAATAAAAATTAAGTTTATTGGTTTCCAATTTAAAAGAAAATAATTGCAACTAGAATTTATTTTACTAGATTTAAATCATTTATAATCGACAGGAAGCAATTTAAATTATACAACATTAATATTAAAGAAATTAAGACTTGGATAACATAAAGTAAGGGAAAGAATAAAATAAATTATAGAGTCTTATCCGTAATTTCTTCAGCGTAGATTTGGTTCCAATTGATTTCCAATTCGTTATAAAGACCAAGACATACTTCTTTGGGGGCTTTTAGACAAGATTCCTGACTTTCTGGAGTTTTTTCTAATTTTTAAGAGAATTATTTAATTTTTTAATAATTCTTTTTGTTGTGGATTCGTTCAAATATATAAGGGAATGATAACTGAACTTTGGACGGTGAATTCAGCATCCGGAACGTAAAAACTTACAAAAATTGGGTAGGGAAAAATTTAACGTCCTCATTATTTCATGGTTTAGATAAGAATGAATCTTTAACAAAGACAAATCGGTTGAGCCGTTCAGGCTGTACACATCTATACGGACGGACAGACGGACGGACAGATATCATGCTAAAAATACTTTTTTCTGTTAAGAAAATGCATGATTCGTGGAGATATGTAAAAATCTCCACATGTGAAATTTGGTGTGAAAACAATACCTCCCTTACTATCGTCGGTCGGTAAAAACAAAGTGACCCACAAACTGCACATAAAAGGAAATATCATTTCAGTATATTATATATATATATAATGTTGTATGGAAATTAATTTATTTCAAATCGCTGGCCGGTTCTGTGTCTGGTCATAGCTCATTTTTTTAGAGAATTATTCTCAGAAATAAAAATCATATGATAATTTAATTTTTTTTTCAGGTATTAGATAAGAAATTCGGGATATGGTATATTTAGTGACACTGTTTTGGTGGTTTAGAATGTATATACCTAAAAGAGTTTGTTGATTCTATAATCTTCACGTATATTTAATTACTTTCATGATAAAAAATATATAACACATTTATAAATATGTCCTGATTATTTCGTCTTATCATTTGAGCATTATTTATATAGTGATTCTCTTTTATAGAACACAGTCATACTCTTATTTCTTCTTAGGAAGGCAAATTATATCTGAATTTATTATATAAATATCATATTTAATATTTTTTAAAAAAAGAAGAAATAATTATTTTTTAGTATCTTTTCATTCTAACAGAGTTTGATAAGTAACTTGTATTTAAAATGGCACTTAATTATGCTATTAATAATATATAAATTAATAAATTATGTTAAAATTTATATTCAAGAAGGAAAATCAATATATTATATTTTTATCTTAACATAAAATCCAATGAATAATTAAATCAATTGACCTTTACAAAAAGGATTAAATTAAATATTATTTCTTATAATTTTTTTTTTATATTATTATGTACCTTGGTATATATTAATATATATGTGTGATATAAGTACTAAAGAATATATTGAAATTTAAATGTTAAGGTTATTTAAATATTATTAAACTTTAAAAAAAAAATTATAATAATAATTATATCCTGATTGATCAATAATTTTAAATGTATTAATTTATGAATTATAGCTCATAGAGTAGGTATATTTTTCCTTAAGGAAATATAAATGCAATTATTTAATTTAAATTTCATAATTTGAATATTGATTGAAATTTATATTTATTATTTTTTATTTATATATTCATCAGTTCACCATATATAGGCTATCCTTATTTAAAAATTATTTAATTTGCATTATGTTTGATTTTATCTAAGATTTTTATTTTTTATCAAAATTTGGAAAAAATATTAGATTATTATTTCAAAATTTTAGAAAAATAATTTAAAAAAATCAATTAATTTGAATTTATATTGGTATAAAATATAGAATATTTTTTATTTTATTATACGTTTTTTATTAACATCACTTTTCTGTCTGTCTGTAATGTTCAAAAAATTGAAATTGGATTTTAACCCACTTTTAGTTGAGCAATTTCACAATAATTAAAAAGAAATATTTTAAATTTTTCAAAAATACGGATTTTTAAAATTTGTGAATTTAATTATATTTACTAAAGGATAACACATTACTAGAGTTCAACCAGAATAACTTTACGTTCATAAATCATCAGTAACTAAGAATTTTGTAAATTAATTGTTTTTTATTATAAGTATACTTAACATGTATTATACAAATTAAAATATACATTGAAAAACAATAAAAAGATATTTGAAAAAAGTAATAGAAGTATAATTTATAAAAGTTATCCATTAAATTTACAAAAAATATAAAAAAACGAAAAACTTGAAAATAAATTACTTAATAAGAAAAACTTTTAAAAAAAAATTATTCCTTTTTATTGGGTTTGGCTGATAATATTAACACCTGGTTCACCGAGCCGCCGATCAAATAATTTAAAAGAACATATATTAATAAAAAATAGTCATAAAACATTTTATTTATATTTATAATATTTTGTATTTAAGGAAGCGCTATCCAGCGTAGATGCTGAAGTCATTTAAATTTCTTATTTTAAATTAAGAAAAAACTAATAAAGGTTCTGAAACAATTTCAAATAATTTAAAAGTACTTATTAATGTACTGAAAGACAGATATGCATATAAACACAATAATATTTAATTTTCTTTTATTTATAATATTTTGTATTTAAGGAAGAGCTCTATGACGTAGTTGCTGATGTCATTTAAATGTCCTTATTTTTTTTAAATTAAGAAAAAACTAATAAAGGTGATTTCTCCAGAGGTTGAAACCAATACACATCGATTTTTCTTTATAAAAATTATCTATGGTGTGAATTTCAAAAAAAATTCCTTCGAAAGGTTTATATATATATTTATATAATTTTTGCTAGTATAATAATATAAGATATATATATATATATATATTTATTTATGAATATTTTTTTTATTGATAAATGTCAATGTCGCTTATGTCTATCTATCTATCTATTATTATATTATTAACTGATTAAAGATTTTATTATTTTAGCTGTTTTATTTTTATGACATAAATCCTCTCTCTCATTCATTTGCATCGACCGACTCATACGTTTTCAATAGCAATTTGTAGGATTCCTTTTATAGTTAGCTATCTTATTACTTCACTTGTCTAATTTCTCTCTCTCTCTCCCTTTTAATATGTAATTATGGAATAGAATAAAATTGAGCCATAAATATGAATCAGAAGCATAATCTTATATTAATTTATAAAATAAAGGTAATGAAAAGTTTCAATGAAGTTTTAAAATATAATCGATCATGCTAAACTTTCACTCTCTCGGTCAAGGTCTTAACAATCCAATTAGAAACCCAAATAATAACAATTTGTATCCACAGATAAATCAAAATAAATCCTAAAACAAATGCTTGTATCAATTTTAATTAGATACTTGACAATTCCTTTAAATATAGAGGGTTACTTAAGGTAAATGTACCAGTGGTGGGACATATTAAGAGAAATTTTCATTAAAAAACACTATTATTCTGTAATAAAAGTGAGAATAACAACAAAACAAGTGCTAATATATTGTACAACTATTTTTAATTATCACTACAACACCAACATTCGGTTAATTTATATTTAAATATTTTTTTAAATTTTTTCAAAACGTATTTTTGTTCTAGTAGTGGGCCATCTGAAAATCGAAAGTTTCAGTAGTGGGCCACTTTTTGATTCAGTAACCCTAAAATGGGTTTCAAATAAATAAATGGAATAAAATGCACTAAGGATAGTTTTATTAATATTTTTTATAATTTCTTATAATTTTTTATAATTTATTTTAATTATTCTTTATATTTACAGTTTGTTTCTATATATTTACAATTATTATCCATTTAAACGCGCGGTTTTTAAACAAGAAAAAAGGTCAGCTAATGCAATCGAAAAGAGAAAGATAATGACATTAATATAATTTAAAAAATATATTGGAAATTTTAGTAATATTAATTTAATATAATTATAATTATTCATACTAATATAATAATAAATATATTTTATTAAATTTATTATTATCAGTAATAAGATGTTTAAATATAAAAAAGCAAAATGTGCAGCATCGTACACGTGGCGGAAGTGAAACTTCTTACAATCTAGAGAATAAGATAAATTTTAGTTGAGAGTGTGAGTGAGAGAGAAATAGAGAAAAATAAACCACACTGCCCTCTCCTACAAAGAATATTTCCAAGCACATACAATTAACAAGTCCACCCTTGCAATTTTCAATTGAATGACTCTCGCCAAGTGTTTTACCTGCTAAATGCTAAGAACCTTAATTTTAAGAGGTTGATTGATACATTGCAAATTATGTCGAATCATAAACTTACTATTTCAATTGTAATGTTCACATGTGGAAGTGTGAACGTGACAAACATAACTTACTTATTCTTAATTGTAATGGACACATGTGGGAGCTTGACATTATAAGCCTTTCTGGGAAATTGCAAAATGTGTTTATTTTTTTATATAAATAATGATCATGCAAATTACACTAAAAATTAAAAAATTATTAGCTATAATAAACTATTATTGGCTATAAATTAATTATAATTAATTAAATTAATAAAAATAATTTAAAGATACAACTCGTTGAGAAATGAACTTATAATTAACATTTCCTTTAAAACTGTTTAAAACCCCAGAGTGGACGCTGACAATTTGGGTTTTTCCTGGTAAGACTGTCCCCCCCCCCCTGGTTTTTCCCAATAACAAAGTGAAAGAAAATTCCCTTATGTTGCCTCCCCTTCCGACCCCCTAAGAGGGGTTATTTTAAAGGAACAATCGGAAAATAATTTTAAATGAATGAATAAATGAAAATTCAAATTTTATATATAGTTTTTTATATATGTTTATTTATTCACAAAAAATTAATTAAATTGTAATTTAAATTCTTATAGTTTTATTAAATAAATCATTTTTAGTTATAATTTTATATAAGCATTTTTTAATTGAACCTATTCAATCTTGTCATTCCCTAATCAGCATACGCGGTTTCAATAACCCTTTTAATTATTCTAAATTCAATCTTTAATTAAATCTAATTTAACACACAACAATTCCGTCTCATTATTGTAATACAAAGTTAGAAATATTAAGTTAATATAATTAATATTATTTATTTATTAATACCAATTAATAATATTAATTACTTATAAATAATTCATAATAATAATAAATTGTGATACCAACTTATAGGAATATTAAAATAATATAATTATTATTTTACATATATATGAATATAATATAAATATTTTTAATTTTATTTTAAGAATAGATATATATCTAAAAGGCGGTAACTGTGAGGTCACATACTAATTTTTATTCTTTGACCCAGCAGAGGCTGAGAAATATTATTCCGCGTCAACGTACTAGCGCGCATGCGCGCCGTGGACTTTGGACCTAGCGAGAGGGTATTAGAACGAAAGACAGCACAAAACGAAGACGCAGATAGCCTCTTTCTCAAGAACGAAAGACCGGACAAAAGAAAGACGCAGATAGCCTCTTTCTCAAGAACGAAACACCGCACAAAAGAGAGACGGAGATAGAGGCTATCTCATTCTCACTCGTTATATCTATATCTTTTTTCTCTCTTGCGTTACGAATGCGTTACGAAATTTCAATTTTTCAATTCACTCTCCATTCTCAACCAAATGTCAGGACGCCGCTAAAGAAGTTTCACTTCAATAAATTGTTGTTGATTTAATTTCATAAAATAAAATTATAAATTTAATAATGTTTACAATTTGGGAATTAACCTATTTACACAATTTATTATCAGCATAAATTTAGATATCTAAAAGAATATGATGAAAATATAATTTAAGTTGTAAAGATTTAGTGATTGGCCATGTTTATCTTAGTATTTGGCCAAGTGGTCCACTACTGAATAAAATTGTTCTAGACACTTAAAACAAAAAAAATTTATCATATATCACATTTATTTTAATATAAAAATCGATCTTAGTAAAAAAAAATTTCAATCCTATTTTTTAGTAATTGGCCACCCCGGTCCACTTCTGAAAAAAATGAGATATTTGTTGACCATAATAAGTTAAATTAAATATTTCAAACTGATTAATATAATTTGTTGTATCAACTATTGAATTTAATTTTTGGAATGATATTATTTTATAAAACATAATATATTGAAAATAAAGTGAAGCATATCTTTAACGTTTTGCATAAGAAACTAACCTTAAAATGCAAGAACGCTTGCCTCGTGTTTTAAAAATTCATAATTATAATATAAATGCAGCGATTGGTCTCTGTTTCATTGTTAAGCAATCCGAAAAAGGCTTTTCTTGATATTTATCGATATCTCAAGTTTAATTTGAAATTAAAAAGTTTATTTCGATTAAAAATCTATCAAATGGTCCATTACTGGTACAGTGGTCCACTGGTACGTTTACCTTAAATATTTAGAAAAAAAGTTCATTTAAATATTAAAACTATAATAGAATTATTATAAAATATAATATTTTTTTTGTATATAATAACCACTAAAATTCTTAAAACTTAAAATTTAATATTATTTTCTTCTTCCATCTATGGCCATAGGGAAAGATGCTTTATGTATGAAGAAACACCTACACATTTATTAAATCGATTTTAGACTTTTGCAAAATGTCAACTATTAATAATAATTTTATACTAGAATAATAAATAAACTTAAAACACTATCATATTTTACATTTTCGTTTATTAATGTTTATTTTATTTTAAAATATAAAATAAATTACATGACTCATATATATATTATTTAAATTTAATGTGTTGAATAATTTTGTATAAAAGGGGGGATAGGGGAGATAGGAGAGAGAAAGGGCAGGTTAGTGGAGAGGAGAAGTGACATTTCACTTTCATTCTAGAATTGTAGATAATACTCGTATTTAATCTTCATTGAGATCGTTAGATTGTGTGTGGTATTAGTTGGATGACAGCCAAATAGACCAGGGCCCCCATTTCCCCTTTGAACTTTCTAACAATCTCGGTCATTTTAAACTGCATAAACGAAATGGCCAAATGTACAAAAAAACATTCAAAACATTCAAAGAATTAAATAATATACGCTTCTTTTGATATAAATCAAAGTTAAAATACATAAAAAATTAACGTAAGCTGATTATTAGCTAATACCTATATATTAATCGAAATAACTATATGAATAGATGGCCAAAAAAATCTGGAGTGTCTCCACTCGACTATCTCGCAAAATTGAATTGGATTAATTAACATATATTATATTTAAATATAATTTAATTAATTATAAATTATAAATTAAAATTAATAAATATATATATATTAACCAGCGCGTGTTTGACTCTTTGTTGATGGCGACACGTCACGTGCTGGCGCGTGATTGCCAGTCATGATAAAAAATTAATTCCGATACTTTCATCTATTCAATCAAGCTGAAATTTTATATATAGCAGTTTTATACAATTTTTAATCATGCGAAAAACTATCAAACATATATCTTTATTTTTACGGTCAGTTTAGAGGAAAACAAATGAAAACGTGGCAGGTAATGGTAATCTTCTGAATGAGCTACATTTCTCAAAACTTGATAGAAAACTACGAATTTTGAATGATGCCCGTGTACCAAATTTCATTATTCTAGCTCAAACCTTTTTTGCGTAATCTTGGTTACATTCATATACATACACACACAACTACACACACACAGACATTTTTCTCAACCTTAGTGAAAATGACTCAGGGACCTTCAAAACGTATAAAAACATCAAAATCTCGACATCGAAAATTTTCGTGATTGCAATACTATAGTAAAAATGACGTAATTGAGTACCCGTCATCAATGTCTCATCCTGAATTTATATTACCATACATACATGAAATAATCAAAATTTAAGTAAATTTTGTTGATTAATTTAATAATATAAATAAATTTAAAAACCATTTTGCAATAATTAATTAAATCTAGAATATTTTAACAGTTTTAAAACACAAACAAATAGTAAAAAAATCATTGATTTTATTTTTTTATTGAAAATTTTATATGAAGTTTGCTATTTATATTTCTGGCATTCATAATTCATTGATCAAATGTTCCCATTTGAATGTTTTCATCAATAATTCCTTCAAGTTAGTTATAGCAAACCACACATTCTTTTAAACAGCTCAGGGTTTTTAAAGTTTTTAAATTTTTTAAAAATTTTTCAATAAATTAAGCCTCGATCACTCAAAATCTGTCGCTGCAATTAATTTTATTATACAATATTGTATTATTCTTTTCGTTTAGAACCCGTATACTTTCACCCACTTGATATTGTCGCGACACTGGATCGCAAATCGCCGCGACAAATCGCTTTCTGTATGATTGATGCTTTATTTTAACATACAATGTAACTATACAAGTTTCCTAATGATTAATTATAGGAAAATTTACATTGAATATAATAACTTGTATATGTATGAATTTATTTTTAATTTAATATATAGCAGAGGTTCCCAAACTTTTCTGGTTTGTGCCTCCCTAAATAATCGGATTTTTTCCGAGGCTCCCTTAATACATCCGATTTTTATTTACTCACTTGAAAAACTTTTCTTCCCTCCATCGGAAATGTTTCAGAGCATCGAAAATCATCTGACCTTTTTTTTTGTTAGAACAATTTAAAAATAATCGAAAATGTTCAAAAGTTTGCCCACAAAATCATCTTGCCTTTTTTTTTAGAAAAAAAAATTTCAAGTATTGGAAAAATTTTTCACGGCTCCCCAGGGATTAAAATTAATTAAAATTATTTAAGTCCAAATAAATCTAGAAAAATTAATAATTCAATAATTAAAAATTTTAACTTTTTTTTTTAATCCTGTACATTAATATTAATCCTATATTAATGAATTATTTAAAAAGTCTATGTATTTATCATAGTATATATAAAATATAAGTATATATATATAATGATGTAAAAAAAACTAATAATAATTCATATAAAATTTAATTTTCCCAAGGGAATAAAAAATAATAATTTTATAAAAAAATTTATCGGATATAATATAACATCCGGATACAATACAGAATATAATCTAGTTTTTACATCTTTGTTTCATTTCTTTTTTATATATATATATATATATATATTATTAATTTAAGTGAATTAATCTTTAAATCTTTCATTTTCATTTCCTTATTAGAATTCTTTTATTTTTTTACTTTCAGTCAATGAATATAAATTTTAGGAATTCAAAAATGAAAGTAGAATATTTAAGAATATGAAGAAAGTAAGAAATAAAGTGTGTAAAACTTGATTTTGTTTTTGAATTTAAACAGGATAAACAATTAATAAATAATTTTTAAATGACCCTAAACATTTTATTTTTAATCATCCAAAAATGAAATAAAAAAAAGTTTTTAATTTAAAATAAATTTAGTTAGGGCAGTCATCGCTGGATGACTGACATTTCATGTCATTTTATCTGTTATCAAATTTGCTAAAAGTTGTATAATAAAGCTGATTGCATATAAAAATTAATAAAAAAATTATTTATAATAGAAAATTATGATTTTCCCATTTATTTTTTTTAAAAACAATTTTAATTTTATAGAAAGAGAATCCGTTTCAATGTTTTAATTGAAGTAGATGTTCATTTAATTTTTAATTAACTACCAAAACAAAAATAAAAAAAAGAATAAAATAAATTGATAAAAAAACTTTTTAATATACACGCTTTTTAATAAAAAAAATACCCTAAAAATAGAAAATAAAATATTAATTAAACCTTGAATATTATCCTTTACATATGCCCTACAAAAAAGCGTGGGCGCATATCAACATAAGTAGTAGGTAAAGAATTTAATATTATTACGCTTTTATGTTGGGCATATGTAAAGGATAATATTCAAGGTTTAGTTAATATTTTATTTTTCTATTTTCAGGGCATTTCTTATGTATATTAATGACCGAGCGGTGACTCGGTGAATCAGGTACTACCTATATATTTAATAAAATAGAAATTTTATACATATACTAATGTCTTTACGAGTGCCGGAGAATAATGAATTTTATTGAAGTTAAATTTGGTAAATAATTTAATGATAAGATATTATATATTCATATTATATATGTAATTAGAATAGATCAAAACCTTTGCAAGAATTAAAATTTTGTTTCAACCCTTAAAATTCTAGATTTAAATTATTTTAAAAATATTCTTCCTCTGTGTTTATACACTCTAGATTGGTGTATCCAAAAATGTTCCCACATAAGAGAACAATACAAAAATATTTTTGTTCAAGGTTTAATTAATTAAAATAGTAGGAGAAAATATCGTGATGTCACTGGTAGTCAAGAAACTAGCATGGTTATCAATTATGTAGCATATGATTGATTGTGAAAATTGTTTGTTTTCCTAGAAAAATTTTAAATTTTTTTCTAATTTCAAGGCATTTCCATTAATTATTATTTAATTGGATATTAAAAATTTTAAAATCAGTCCCAGAGATTGAGAAAATTCATTGCCTTTCCGTTTCATTGCGAACATCCTGCGAGTTACCTACCAAAATACTGGATGTAAATATAAACATGGTTTTTTTTAATATCTTTTACTATAGTTAATTAAATCTTGACATTAATTTCCCGTTTTTTAAAATCTCTATTCTTTGAATGTTCAATAATTTCTTCTTTAAAAAGATATCTTGGAAATTACTTGGGAAATTCTAAAAAAAAGTTTAGGTGAGGCATGGCACAAAAAAGGTAGAAAAACATTTAACTAGATCTAGAACAAAAACTATATATAAGAATATGTTTAAATTTTATATTTTAGTTAAATATTTTATTAAGATTTATAAGAAAATATTCCATTAAGATTGACTAATAAGAAATGTTGATAAACTTTAATTATTAAGTAAATAAGTATAACATACATATGAACATACATGTTTAAGTAAATAATTTCTTTATATAACAACAATTTTTTACATAGATCTATATTTCATAACAAATTAATTGGTAATAAATTTTTATTTGAACATAAAATTTGTTTTTAGTTTTCTTCGACCTCAAAACCGAGGTTGATCGAAATATAGAATAGTCAACTCATCATGGTTTACTGTAATTTGGAAATTTCTATTTGTCAAAATGCCAAAAATAAGGGTAAGACGAGCTTAAAAAGTTTCTTTTGTCTATTTTACTAATAGGATAATATTGCCAATGCATATCTGGATGATAATATAAAAGTACCTGGTTCATTGAGCCGCCGCTCGGTCATTAAAAAAAATTATTTCTTATTATCGGGTTTAGTTGCTAATATTAATACCTGGTTTATATAATTTAAATGAACATAAATTTTAAAAAATAGTCATAAAACATACATCACTTAAACGTTCTTATTAATGCACTGAAAGACAGAAAAGTATGGCCTGTGTTATAACATAATATATATTTCGTAATTTGATTTTATTTATATTTATAATATTTTGTATTTAAGGAAGCGCTGTCTAACGTAGTTGCTGGCGTCATTTAAATTAAAAAAAACTAATTTCAAATAATTTAAAAGTACGTAATAATGTACTGATAGATATGCATATAACATAATAATTTTTAATTTTATTTTATTTATAATATTTTGTATTTAAGGAAGTGCTGTCTGACGTAGTTGCTGACGTCATTTAAATTTCCTATTTTAAATTAAGAAAAAACTAACAAAGGTGATTTTTCCCGAGGTTGAAACCAATACAGATCGATTTTTCTTTATAAAAATTATCTATGGTGTGAATTTCAAAAAAATAATAAAATTTATTTTTTGTTTTCTTCGACCTAAAAACCAAGGTGGATCGAAAAATAGAATAGTTAACACATCATGCTTTACTATAATTTGGAAATTTCTATTTGTCAAAATGCCAAAAATAAGGGCAAGACGAGCTTAAAAAGTTTCTTTTGTCTGTTTTTCTAATAGGATAAAATTGACAATGCATATCTGGATGATAATATAAAATGAATGATGGAGGAGAAATGTCAAAATAAAAAGAGATAGAAGAAAAGGGTGGAGTAGAGTGTTCTCAGTGTCAAAGGGTCAAAGTCCGGTTTAAGGTCCTATATCTATCTATTGTGTGTGTGTACGTATGTGTGTGAGTGTTTCATGCATGTTGGCAGTCAAATTGGTAGCACGCACGCATAAAACATAATGAAAAATGAAACTCTCCTCTCTTGTCTTTTTATAGATATAAAATATATTATAACGATGAGAACAGATTAGAAAGATAGCAAATAAAACCAAGAGCAAAAAAAAAATAATTCCAACATATAGAAAGTGAAAATTAAATAATCCTGTTCTAAATCACTATCTATCTATTGATACAACTTATTTGGTAATATCATAAATTAAAGCAGATTGTATGATTTTACATCACATCTGAAATTAAAAGATAAAATAATAATAATTGTTTTATCTTTGTTATAATAAAATTTTTGGAATTATTAAATAAAATAAAATTTAATATAATTCAAAGGGTGTTCCATTTAAAATTTGGAATATAATTTTGCTGTAAAAAAAAGTGCATATAAAAAGATAAATTTTGAATTTTTGAGGGCTGTGAACATTCAATTATCGAATTTATTTTTGTTACACATATGTTTCTCATATGTTGACATTATCAGCCATTTTGAATTAGTAGTTTGCTTTTGACTTTTAAATTTTTCATTAAAAATGGAATAAAGTGCACATACGTACTTAAAATGTTGACAGTGGCATTTGGGGAGTCTACTTTGTCTCAAAAAAATCATTATAAGTGATACAAGTGTTTTACAAAAGCAAGCCAAGTTCAATCAAATGTGAAGGTTTTGCTCACTGTTTTCTTCGATTACAATGGCGTGGTTCATCATGAGTTATTGACAACAGGTCATACTGTTAATAAGGAATACTACTTTGGAAGTTATGCAAAGTTTGTGTGAAGAAATACGGCTCGAACGTTCGGAATTGTAAACATGTCTCAATCACCGTATTCACCAGATTTGGCTCAGTGCGATTTTTTCCTATTACCAAAGCTGAAAAGACTAATAAAAAGAAAGCGTTTTGCCACAATTGATGATATAAAGTCGGAATCGAAGAACAAACTGATGGCTATACCGAAAAACGTTTTTCAGAAATACTTCGACGATTCGAAGAAGCGCTGGCATAGGTGCATTAATGGGGACACAATGGATATTGATGAATAAACAAATACTTTTCGAAATAATTTAAAAATCATTTTTTCTTTTGAACAAACCTCGTATATAGTGCAATTAAATGAGTTAACTTGAAACTTTTAAATGACTTTCATGGTTGCCTCATAACATATATACAATTTTTCTACACGATTTCATGGCTTAAGTTGTGGTATCTTTTGTATACCTAATCCAATCATATATCATATTTCATATTTCAAGGTTTGATTAAATTTTGATATAAAAATCTTTGATAAACTTTTGTATTATATATATATAATTATAATATAATAATTAAGTTTTCGAAAAGGTATTTAGTGATCTTTATTAATTAGAAAAATTTATTATTATTTTAAAAGTTCATGAAACGATTCATAAAAAATATTAAAATTAATCACAATGAATAAAATTCTATTATACTTTACTAATCAATTTCAAATCAGTATTTGTTAGAGAATCATATATATATATATATATATATATATTAATCTGAATAAGATTACTAGATATAGATAAGAAATATACCAATATATCTATCTAATCAAAAATATGTATTCCTTCTTTTATAACAAAACATTTTCAATAATTTCAAATAATTTCTCATTAAATAGAAATATCAAAATGAATCTAGGTTATCAACTTCATTTAAATACATATATATATATATATATATATATATATATATATATATATATATATACAAGTTTGTTTTTTTATTTAAGAAAAGGTATATTAAAATAAATGTGAAATCAACAGGTATTTTTATTATATATATATATACTCATTTAGATTAAATTTACATAAAATAGAATACAAAGGATATTAATTTATTTTTAATTACAAATTAACATCTGTGTTAAAAAATACATTTACCTATTTCTTCTCATAATAAGTTATTTTTACATTTCTCATAAATTTCTAAATAAAATATTTTAATATAATTTTTTCATAACTTTCTTTAATTTTTTAAGTATATTTTAAAATGCAAATATAATGTCTTCAATTTAAAGATATTTCGAAGGAAATGGTAATTTTTGGTTCAAAAAGTAATTCTTTCATATTTAAGTATAAGTTCAGATTATTTATCTTATTTATATCAATTCTCCCTCTCTTCTCCTTGATACAGAGTTTCTCAATCTTTCAGTATTCGCTGTTCAGTTTTCAATCATAATTTTTAATGCACCCCTGGCCTACATTAAAATGTATACAACAATCATGTATATTGAGTATTTTTTTATGCTATTTATAAATCATTTTTAACAAATTTCCAAAAATAAGAGTTTTTCTTTCTTTGGGTACTTTTCTTTCAGTCAGTTAATCAATTTTTTTAAATAATATATTGGATCTTTTAGTATTCTTTTAATTTCATAATACATAAATATATATTGGATATTCTTGCCTCCACCCCATTGGTGTATTGGGAGGTGAACGACGTTCCCTTACCTTTTTTCAGAACCGGTTCCAGTACTTTTTCATGTCCCGACAACTCCCACGTAAATCTACTGTTAGAATTTCTTTTTTTTTGTGTTCGTTAATATTTTGTATAGTAAGAATAAGAAAAAATAAAAATTTATATGGAAAAAAAATAGTTTGCTGAAAATAGAACTTTTTTTGCTCCCACTATGCGTTCCCTTACTTCTTATTTTACCAATATATCACTGCTCCACCCGCACCCCACAGGTTGAGAACCAATGTCTTAATAAATTTCGTGATTTTTCTTAACTAACTAATTTAAATTAATTTAATTAAATATCATATCAGTATATTATAATATAAAATAAAGAATGTAAATCCACTTTCTTTATGGGTTAAAAAGTTAAAGTATAGTTATTAGAGATTCCAAGGATAAAGGTGATCGATCTATATATATTCCTTTAAGACCTTCAATGGAGGTTTAATCTGTTATTATTCTTTTAATTTCATAATATATAAAAGAAATTACATAAATCTGATTGAATATTTATATTTAGTATTAAATAGAATTAATTAATTATCTGAATATATAGGTATAGATATGTCTCTCCGTTTTATTTATTATTATATGTGCAAATTTAGTTGGTGTTCTAAGAAAGTGAAGTTAAATGTAGGCGGTTGGTGGGTGGGTGGAAGGGGAGAAAGGTGGAAGGTCACCTGACTGTCACATGAACATTATGTAGGCGGTGACAATGATTCAATGAATCCATTTAACTAGTAAAATATATATTTTATGTATTTAAAAAAAACAAAAAATTTATTTATATGGTAAATTAAAATTAAAAAATAGCTTCAATTTATAAACAGGTATTATATTTATATTATTTAATATATACCATATTAAGCTACTCATCTTTTATCTTAGTTTATATCAGTGGTGTATTGGGAGGGGATCGCGGGGGAACGACGTTAGAATTTGTAATAATATATAATTTATAATTTTAAAAGAAATAGAACAAACGCTATAATATAAATAAATTATAAATAGAATCATTCTGAAGTATATGATGATAAATAATCAAACTGACTTTCAATTTCAATTAATTTACAGAGATTAAAATGTTGAGTTTTCTAGATAATTAAGAAAAAATACAAAAATAATGTTTAAATTATCATAATTTCAACATTGATAAAATTATACTATTAAAGTACTACTTAAGTCTTTGGTTGTTGAAATCGGGATTAAAGAAACAGTGTTTTTATATATATCCAGTGGTGTATTGGGAGGGGAACGCGGGGAACGACGTTCCCTTACCTTTTTTCAGAACTGGAACTCGTTCCAATACTTTTTCATGTCCCGACAACTCCCACTTAAATCTACTGTTAGAATTTCTTTTTTTGTGTTCGTTAATATTTTGTATAGTAAGAATAAGAAAAAATAAAAACTTATATGGAAAAAATAGTTTGCTGAAAATAGGACTTTATTTTGCTCCCACTATGCGTTCCCTTACTTCTTATTTTACCAATACATCACTGGTTTATATATTTTTTTGTTTTCAATCTAAAGTATTATTAGTATTACAGTATAATAGAAGCATTTAGAGCATAGGTTCCCAAACTTTTTTGTGTCGTTTTGGGTAGACCCCTAAATTGATTTTTTGTAAAAAAATTTTACCTTTTTTTTTAGAGCCATATTGAATTGTAAGATAGTATAATGTAAGTAAATAGGCTTGAGATCCAGTATCGTAGACCCCCATTTTCATTTCATGGACATTCAAATTTTTTATTCGCTGCCGTAGACACCTGGGGGTCAATATAGACTTCTTTGGGAACCTCTGATTTAGAGTAAATATTCATCTTCGTTTTCCCAAATTTTTACTAATTTTAATCCTCTGATCCCGCATTTTGTTCCAAATTTTTATATTATAAGAAAAGGTTGATTTCCTTACGAATAATAGAATGTGATCAAATCAATTATGAAATGGTCCTAACTCATCAAAATACATTTTCCGAAGGACCAGGAGAGAAAGAAAATAGAAATAAATATTCTAAATTTTAAATTATGATATTTATTCTATTTAAAGAAGAGAATTAAATTGGCAATAGTGAATGGAGGGCGGTATACTAGTATATATTGGGTGTGGATTTGTTATAATTATCATTATCGAAGTTATTATCATCATCATCATTTTCATCATGATCTTAATATAATTTCCGGTTGCAATGACTCATTATTTAATTTCTAGATGGGCGTAAAAGGTAAAAAAAAAACAATTGAAACTTTTAATAAACATTTAACAATTTTGCAATTTATATAAATACTGATATTTTGTATATATTTATTTTTATTTTTAATACGAGTAAGTGAATAGTGTATCAATATTTAAGTATATTTTTTATTCTTATAATCGAATGTTAAGAATAAATTTAACAAAATATATAAATTTTTATTATGAGGAGTTTCTTCTTATTATGAGTCTCATAATTTAGCCTTTCGGAATCATTTTGTGCTTTCATATATATTTCTATTAAAAACTATATCAATAAATTAAGGGGTTCTCTGATTAAAAGTATGAATAGAATTGGATGCAGAGACGGTTTTCTTCCTATGCAAGTAGATGCTGAAATGCATTATTATTTCAGCTTATAAAACACAATATTCTTATTTTCTACTGTTAGACCTCCTGATGACAACACTAACTTCATATATTGTAGGTTTAAACCTGCCATTTTGTGCATTTAATAGTTATTTTTTATTGGCATGAATGACAACTTTGAAGTCTATCTTCATGTGAAATTCTGTTGTTAGAGAAGTGGAAGTTTTAAATACGATTATGATGCAGGACTTTTTTTACAATTGCTGTACCAAAGTTGTGATAACTCCAGAAACATTAGCTTATTTGTACTTTCTTTATTCCTGATAAAATAAATCACAATACAATACAACATAAGTAATTTATTAATAACAAACAAATAAATAAAGACCAAACAACGAAAACTAATATAACAAAAAGGAACAGACAAAATATGTATTTTTTATATCAATAAATAAACACGTCTGTAACAACAGCACAATTCATAAGTAACATCATAAAAGAAATAGAACATTTTAACAACTCTTATATGTAAAATAAATAGAAACCAATACAATAGGAACAGAACCAAGAGTGAGCCCAGCTTGACTTGTTGCCTTGAAAATACATATAATATATAATACACTGTGACTTGTGCTGTGTTACTTAAGTGATAAATATAAACAATTCGTTTGCTTTTATCACATCCCTTAAAACATTCCTTATCAGTAACATACATACTTCTCTATCAGCATCCTTCACTACCACCAAAGAACCAAGATGTACTTTTCAGATTCTTAATCTACAAACATTCCCTACTTGAATTCACAATCGGCTTTTATTAGCAAATCTTGTTGTTTTAGTATGAGAAGCTTTTCATTAATGAAATCGTACCTAAAAACAGAAACTTTATAACTTTATGGATTGTCTTCTAGTATTAAATTGTAACTATGTTTCCATCTAGTTTAAAGGCATCCAGAAATGTATATACCACGACGTCTCACACCCCACCTCTTATGTGTTTTTTTAACAGCTGATTGCCACTGACCCAATTGGTTTGAATTTCATGATTTATTACAATTATGTTAGTATTTGCAAGAATTGTTGTTTTTTAAAGTGACATTCGTCAAGCGTTGTAAGCATACAACCGGTTTCATAATTGTAGAGTTTTCAAGAGTTTTATAAACTTTAAAGTGTTCACAATTCAAATTGTCAGCTGAGAATCTAAAACGTTTGAAAGGCATTTACACTTGAAAACAACAACTGAACAGTTTAATCGGAGTCATCTTCCTACATACAGACCACATTGGTGGAATGGTTAAGCATTTCACTCTTATAGTACTCATGTGTAGTGTAATTATCTCCTGTACCATCATAAGTCAACACTTGGAATCTGTCCCAGACATTCAATACATGATGTTCATCCGGACTACGAAATTTCGTAAAGATGGGCCATAAATAAGAAAGTATAAATGACAAATGTTTTCGACCGTTATGGCGATATTATTACGAAAGGAAATCTGCTTAAATATAAATAATGAACCTGAAAAATGTACACGGGGAGTGGGAGATTTAGTAATGAGTGAATCAGTGAGTCATTGAGGTCTTTGCCTTTTCTTGTCTAGATAAGTTATATGTTTATATCAATTTATTGATATTTAATGATTAAGTTCAAATATAAATATAATTGTAATTATTAAATAATATTAATTAATTTAATTGTTGAATTATTTTATTCAACTAATCACTTAAATTATTATAATTTAATTTTATGTTTATTTTATTTTTGTTTTGTTATCCAAAAAATGTAGATATAAAAAATACATAATTAATTTAAACAACTTTTTTTTTCCATGATTTTTGTTTCAACTGTATGTAGGTAAAAAAAATATTGATTTTTTAAAGAAATAGGATTTAAAGAAGATTTATTTAATTATAAAAATTTAATTTTTTTCATTTATGAACGCACTTGACTGGTTTCTAAAAAAATATCCAATTTGAACTAACAATAAGTTTATTAAAAAAAATCTAGAGTGTCTCCACTCGACTATCCCGCAAATTTGAATTGGATTAATTAACATATATTATATTTAAATTTAATTTAATTAATAATAAACTATAAATTTAAATTAATGATTGATATTTATTGATGATATGGGTCTTTGTTGATGAAACCACGTCACGTGCTGGCGCGTGATTGGCAGTCAACGTGTTAAAAAAATTAAAAAATTAATTCCGGTACTTTCAGCGATTAAATCAAGCTGAAATTCTATATATAGCAGTTTTATACAATTTTTAATCATGTGAAAAACTATTAAACATATATCTTTATTTTTAGGATCACTTTAGAGGAAAAAAAATTAAAACGTGGTAGGTATAATGGTCCTCTTCCGAATAGATTTCTCAAAACTAGATAGAAAACTACGAATTTTGAATAATGCCCGTGTACCAAATTTCATTATGCTAGCTTAAAGCGTTTTTGCGCAATCTTGTCTACATACCCACACAGAGACACACACACAGATACATTTTTCTCAAACTTAGTGAAAATGACTCAGGGACCTTCAAAACGTATAAAAACATCAAAATCTCGACATCGAAAATTTTCATGATCGCAAAAGTAAAAAAAAGTATTGAGAATAAATGATAGTAAACATTTAATAGATTAAATTATGTATAATATTTCATATTATATGAAAGTTCTTTTTTTTAAATTAAATTACTTTCTATCTAATTAATTAGAAGAATCAAAAAAGAATTTGAAACTATTCGAAGTTAATATGGGAAATATTACTCACGTTTCAAGATTAAAAATTATTTTTATGATATGTTTGAAAAGAAGGTTTTTGATTAGAACTGCTAAAACTTTTATAATATATATATTACCTACAATTGATCTCTACAATAAGCAACACTCTTTTATCCTTTTCTACATAATATATGAGTATAGTATAAAGTAATGAAGTAATGATATTTTTTGGAATCAAAAACATCAAAAAAGTATTTAAAAATGAATTTTCTACTCAAGTTCAAATTTACTTAATAATTTAAAAATTTTATATTATTAAAATAATATATATGTATATATCAGAATATATCGATTTCTATAAAAAATTTGTTACTTAATATATACCAATTGATATTATCTCGATACATGAAAGATAAATAAATACCTTATTCTGTAATAGTAGAGTTAATTTGATATTAATTATTAGTGAAACTATTAATGCAAATAATGTTGCAAAAGATGTGTGGGTGGTCTGTCTATCATTATTATTATTATTATTGTTATAGAGTGTCTGCATTGGCATAGTGGTGGTGGTCCTTTGTCATGGACCGATGCAAGTAGTAAGAAGCCAGGGACGCGCGTGGGACTCTACAAAAGAAAAAACAACGAACAAAACGTATTGGCCATGAAGTCAATTATTCATACATGTAATAAATTCTTGTATAATACACCCCCGACATCGCTTTTTCTCTTGCAAATAAAGAAGAAAGTGAAAATGTTAGAATAGAAATAAATTCATTTGCTGTCTTGATTTATTTATTTATTAACTATGTGGTCAGCCATATTGAATCTCTTCAAATCAGCTGGCTGTACTTTCTAAACTACCCGACTGTGGGTATTTTTAACGGTAGTTATTTTAATTATATAATCTACGAGGTTGGTTTAAAAGATAAGATGAATTTTGAATTATTTCAAAACGTATTTATTTATTCATCAATATCCATTTTGTCCGCTTCAAAATAGTTCCCCTCAGATATAATGCACTTATGGCAGCACTTCTTCGAATCGTCGAAGCACTTCTGAAATGCGTTTTTCAGTAAGGCAATCAACTCGTTCTTCGATTCCGACATATCTCATCAATTGTGGCAAAACGCTTTCCTTTCATTGGTCTCTTCAGTTTTAAGAATAGGAAAATGTCGCAGTGAGCCAAATCTGGTGAATACGGTGGTTGAGGCATGATTACGCTGTTGTTTTTGGCTAAAAAATCACGAACAAGCAATGATGTGTGAGCTGGTGTATTATCGTGATGCAGAATCCATTATTTGTTTTTCCACAATTTCGATCGTTTGTGCCGAATTGCTTCACGCAAACGTTATATAACTTCCTTGTAGTATTCCTTATTAACAGTACGACCTGTTGGCAAGAACTCATGATCCACGACGTCATTGTAATCGAAGAAAACAGTGAGTATAACCTTCACATTTGATCGAACTTGGTGTGTTTTTCGCCATTCTGTAAAGCGCTTGTACCACTTATAAACATTTTTTGCAACAGTCAACATTTTAATTGTGTTGGAGCACAAAATATGATTAATTTTTCAGTTGACCAAATCAAACTACTAATCCAAAATGGCTGATAATGACAACATAAGAGAATGACATGTGTACCAACATAACAAAAAATTTCGATGATCGAATGTACACAATTTAACTTATCTTTTGAACACACCTCGTATTAAAGAGGTTCTCAAATTTTTTGAAGTATTTACCACAGAAACTTATTTCAAAAAGTTCAGGTACCACTAAAAGTATTTCGTTACTAAAGGAACTGTACTGTAGATACCACCGTAGGGTTATACTTCAAAATGTATTATTTAAATAAAAATTATAATAATAATAATGTTTTTATTGATTTTTCAAAATTCTACTAATTAAACGTGTTTCTATTCAAAAAATAGAAATAAAAAATGGTTAGATCGGATCCGATACTACCATATTAAATCTGATATTAGAAATCACGGTAGGAGATAAAAATTAAAAAGATTTGAATTCTTTGTTCACCTCAGTCATTTTTTCTAATTGATTTCTCTCCATGAATAACCTTAACACTAATTTTTATTCATTCATCATTTAAATATACTTTACTAATAAATTAATAATGTAATATATGTATGTGCATATATATGAAAATAAGTATAGTGACGCCAAAATGTTATTTATCTACAAATATATATATATATATATATATATATTAAATCGCTCTAAGGATTTTTTGAAATTACCATCATAGATAATTTTTATAAAGAAAAATCGATCTATATTGGTTTCAGGCTCAGGAAAAACATCTTTGTTAGTTTTTTCTTAATTTAAAATAGGAATTTTAATTATAAAAAAAATGACTGGACAGCGCTTCCTTAAATACAAAATATTATAAATAAAATAAAATTAAAAATATTTATTTTAATAATATTTTGTTATCAAATTACGAAATATATATTATATTATATTAAGGGTGCTCGGTGAACCAGCTACTAATAAATTATACAATTTATATACATGTATAAATGCAAATATTAAAAAATTTAAAAATAATAGAAAACCAAAATTACATAAAATTAATAAGTTTTTAATATATATTTTATATTAATTAAAAATGGATTTATTTATTGAAATATTAAATGAATTACTTAATATGAAATCAAAATAAGGAAGTAGGAATTTTTTTCTTTATTTATTTGATATTGAACGATCAATTCTATTATTTATTTGTTGAAATTGAAATATGTTTATTTATCCATTTAGTACTTAGAGGAGAAGTGAATTAATTAATTAAAAATAGTGAAAGAAATAACAAACACATATCAAAGAGATTAAATAAAAATTATAAATCTTTTCCTGATTGATCTCTGTCGTCATCTGTATTCATTTTCATTTTTAAATATTTGTTTTTAAATTTATATTTGGCCTTCTTTTAAATAACAAAGAAAAAAGATTTTTTCTTGTGTATTTATAATATACTAAGCTGGTAAGACCGCTGAAGGCGGTTTTACCACATAGAATATGTAATCACTCAGTCAGTCAGTTGAGACAATCAGATCTCTAGCATATATATATATATATATATATATATATATATATATATATTCTCTATGCTTCTTCTGGTCTCCCTTAAATAAACATGAATAGGTTTGGTTAGTGAGATGATACTTGAAATTATTCAATGACATCTTTCATCATCCACCATCGCATATCTTTTATTTTAATTATCCAAATACACACATTCAACGAAGAATTGAGTAATTGATTTTCTTGTAGTTAATTATCTATTAATATTTAAATTGAAATTGAGTGGATATGAAAGACATAAAGACCGCAACTCATTTATAACAGTTAAAACTGAAAATTTTGCTTTTGTTCAGAAGGCTCTTATTGAAGAAGAAACCATATCGTTTTGGTATAATATTTTTGTATACAAATTTATTTATTGTAATTAAGTTATTTTAAAATATTTCAAGAAAAGTGTTTAAAAAAATATATTAAAAGTTTAAATCAAGTGATAGGATAATTAGATAATATAATTTTTATAAATTTTTGTGAAATTTAAATATTGGTATTTAGATCAAAAAGAAAAAAATGATCTGTGGCCAGGCACAGAACCGACCGACGAAATAAATTAATTTCCAAACATTATTGGTATATATATATATATATATATACACCTATATATAAAATATAAAAAAAAATATTTTTAAAACTTGAATTAAAATGACTAAATTTTATTATCTTCGTTTTTATTTTTAGTTTAATTACTCAATTATTAATTACTACTATATTTTAAATGAAATGTTTTCCGACAATGAATATAAAATTAATATTTTCTAAACTACCACTTTCAGTTTCCGGATATATACCAAAAGTTGATGAATTAATGCATTAAGTAAATTTACCAAATTTTATCAAAATATGTTGAGCCGTTCAAACTGTATACGGACACACAATGGACAGACGGACAGACATCATGGTAAAAATACTTTTTGGTCTTAATAAAATGCACGATTCATGGAGATTTGTCAAAATAAAATTCAAAGAAACGATTACAATAATCTTCAAAACTGAATGTAAATATTTTAAATAGATAGCTAGGGTTAAAAATATGACAAAAGGATGTAGCCCCACAACATAACCCCCATATTAGTTTTGATTCATTCTGACATCTGGTAGTTAATTCAATATATTTTAGATGTGTTTAATAAAAATTATATGGACATATATGAGATAAAACTCAGTGAGGTCAAATGTTAAAGATTGGCCTGATTTTGCCAAAGCCATTATTCTTTTTGTTTTTGTGATTATTATAATAACCAATTCACATCGATCTTAATTCAAAATCAGATATAATTTATAAATTTTCTTAAATAACTACAATTGTTATAATAATATTGTGATCAAGAAATATAAAATCGATCGATTGAAAGTTATAAACATTGATTGATGGATTGTAGCGCCTATTCATTCAAGTCAAGGCTATTTCTATTCTCTCTTTTCTTTTTTTTCCAATTTCATTCAAGTGGAATTATCTATATGAACAAGGAGAAGGTGAAGAGCACAAAAAGACTTTTCATTGAATTTTTTTTACAATTTTAATAAATATTTATATATAAGCTTTTTTCTTTATTAAAATAATAATGAATCAAATTTGACAAAAAGTAATTTTTATAAGTTTTAAAATTATTTAATATTTTCATATCTTCTTTTGCAAAATACTTAGTATCAGTATAGTATGTGAACACACAAAATTTTAATATACAAAACGAGGAATTTGAAAATGTAGAAAAATTTAAATAATTTAGGTTCTGTAAACAGGAATGATAATAATATTCGAGAAGAATTTAAATCGAGGTTGCAATCGGGTAACGCCTGTTATCGTGTAGTAAAGAGTTTTATCTCGTCAAAATTATTATCTAAGGGAATCAAAATTTAAATATATAAATCAATTATTTTACAGGTGGTATTACTTATACTGAGGCATGGTCTATGACCTTGAGAGACGAGAGTAGATTCAGAGTATTTGAAAATAGGATTCTTCGCTGCATTTATGTATGGGCCAAAGAAAGATGAGGTCAACGGGGAATGGCGGAGACTACTTAACGAGGAATTGTTTGACCTTTATGTATTTGTATTTGTATCTTGTATGTATAATAAAAACGAGAAGGTTGCGATGGGCAGGAGACATGGTAAGAATGAAACTGGCGAAAAATATATTTGTGGGGAGACCGATTGGGAAAAGTCCAAATGGAAGACCAAGGTGGGCAGACAATGTATGAGACTGGCGAAAAATATATTTGTGGGGAAACCGATTGGGAAAAGTCCGGTTGGGAGACCAATATGGGCAGACAATGTATGAGATATATAGATAGATTTAAAATTATTTATTGTTTTATATCATCTTTTGATTTTTGGAAAAACAAACTTAACTGAATATTAATACCTATATGTGTAAAATGGACATTAAACTTCACTAACAAAATAATCATTTGTTTCCTCTCCAATTTTATTTTTTTTTTTAAATGTAATGAAATAGAATTAATTAATTGAAAAAAAGAGAAAGATAATTATTTTTAATTTCACAAGAGAGTTCTTGTTGATAATTTAACCATTTAAAAATATAAAAAAATAAAAATAAATGAATATGAAATTGAATTGTTTCATTTGATGGAAATAAGTTCAACATCCTTTTGTTTTCAACTGTATTATAAATATTACTATTTTTTTACTGTTAATAATATTAATACATTAAATCATAAAATCCGCTTTATTAATTATATATACCTAGGACTGACTCCACAGTCATTCACTTACTATTATTAAAAGACTACTCTCACCATGTAAATTAACTCACATATTAGATATTCATATATCTATCTGTAATACAGTTCTCAGAATTGAATTTTAAAAGAAATTAAAATAATAAAATAAAATAATTAAATTTAAGTGAAAATTTTTATTTTATAATTTAATTGAAGAGAATAAAGTTATCATCTTGTTTTCTTATATTAAATGACAATTCATAAATACATTGTCGAATTCAAGGGTGGGGAAGGCGAGATGGTAGAATTGTGATTAATATAATAAAATTATTTTTTTATTACTTTTTGTTCATTAAACATATATCTGTTTAACAATTTTAAAATCATCAATAATAAATATATAATTTGTTGAGTTGATTAATTGTAAGTTATTTTACAAACAGGCATTAAAGTCTCCAAACAATTGTTTGAAATCTATTTTTATGTTCTCATCTATCTTCCTTTTCAAGATTGTTAGTTTGACTACAATAGTAATATGCCTCTCTCTCTCTCTCTCTCCATCTGCTTTAACTGTTTTTAATTTGATTTATGTGAATTATCATCTATCAGATTATAATAATATATATAATTGTGTACATATTATAATATAAACGTTTTTTTTTCCAACAATTTTGTTTTTCGTTATTTTGAAAATGGTAGATATTATTATACAATATACCCACTTATTATATATTATATATATATATATATATATATGATTTTTATAATCGTGATTTAAAAAATTTTTAGAAAAATAAATTCATAAAAAATGTCATATTTATCCCACGAAAACAAATCAATATTTTCAATTATTTTAATAATTAATGATATTATTATTATTATTATTATTATTATTATTGGATTAAGAAATATTATTTTATATTATATTATATTATATTATATTATTATTATATTATTATTATAAGATGGCATATAAACAATATTTTATTTATTAAATAAGTTGACCTGTGGCCAGGTCCGAACCGACCGACGGTTTGAAATAAATTAATTTCCAGCTACAGAAACAATTTCAAATAATTTTAATATATCTATTAATGTAATAAAAAACAGATATGGATAGAACATAAATATTTTTAATTTTATTTTATTTTATTTTATTTATAATATATAAGTAAGACCAGGCTGTGACGTCATGAATGGCTGGATGACGTCATATAATTTTAAATCAAGAAAAAACTAATAAATATGATTTTTCTCGAGGATAAAACCAATACAAAGTGCATGATTCGTGGTGATATATAAAAAAATCTCCTTTGGTGTGAAAATAACCCTTTCCTTCCTATCGTCGATCGCTAATACTACCACTTCCGGTTTCCGGAATTGCACCAAAAGTTGATCAATTTATCCCACTGATGCATTAAGTAAATATACCAAATTTCATCAAAATCGGTTAAGCCGTTCAGGCTGTACACATCTATACGGACGGACGGACAGACATCATGCTAAAAATACTTTTTTCTGTTTAGAAAATGCATGATTCGTGGAGATATGTAAAAATCTCCACATGTGAAATTTGGTGTGAAAACAATACCTCCCTTACTATCGTCGGTCGGTAAAAATGAGCTTATCAGTTAAAGTATCTCAAAAAAATAATAAATAACGGATATTTAAGAATAAATACCAATTCATTAACAAAAAATATACCTTAAAACTAATGCATCTATTTTTTAAAATAAATAAAGAAATAATATAATAAAGTTCATGTTAAACTTTATAAACTAATTAATTCCATACACTCATAGGTATATATGTTCCAAGTTATATATATATATATATATCTTGGAAATTAAATATTTCATAAATGCTCTTATTATAGGTATATTACAAACTTTTCTTTATTAAGACTTACATGTGTTATTAAGAAACAATACCTTTCAGAAGTGTATTCTATTTAATAATATGTTTGTTATTTTTATTTATATTTAATTTTATATTATTTAAAATTTTTCATTTTGTTATTTGTAATTAATATTATACCAGAAATGACAATGTAAGATATAGATTAGAATTATATAATAAGAATTTCAAGTTTATTTAAATTTATTTTTATTTGATGAAAATACTTTTGCTTAAAGATCATCCTTCGATTTCTAGATTTCATTCTCTAGTTCCATGCGCAAATATTCATAATTATATGATTATTTTTTTTAAACTCAAAATATTCATTGAAAAAAAAATTATATACATAATAAAAACACTCAATAGAAAACAATTTATTTATTTTAAATCAAAATTCAAATTATAGGAAACATAATCTTAATCGAATACCATAATAATGAAACAAAAAAAATAGTGGCACTTGAAAATTTGGAAATTTTAAAAATTGTAAAGTAATTTTGGGCTCTTCCGTCACAAAAGATTGCCGACCCCTAAGCTATATTTCATTCCAAAATTAAATATTTATAATTGTCAATGAATAATAAAAATATAATATAAAAATAATAATAAATTATTAATTTATGAAATTATATAAATATAAATATATAGTTATAAATATATTGAGTGTATTAATAACTTATTAAAAATTAAAAATTAAATAATAATATAATGATAAATAATAATATTTTACTTTTAATTATTTATTAATCAATATTTAATGATAACTATTTGAAGATAAATGGTAGAAAAAAAGGGAAATTGAATAATTTAAATTATATATATATTGGCTATATTTAGATAAAGATATAGAAATATTATGGGAAAAAGAGAGTTAAGTTACACAGCCAGAACAGGTTTATATGTCTGAAGTATAATTTCAATTACTATAAATGACAATTTTCTCTATAAATTGACAAATGATTAACACATCAAAGAACATAGATTTGTAACGTAATAATATCGTACTATTTTCAGAATTGTTGACCATATTTAGAATGTATCATTTTACTTCCAATTAATATTGATAAGTTTGTCAATGAAAGTAATTTTGATGATAATCTAGAGCAGGGATGTCCACAACTCGCGGCCCGCGGGCCGCATTGCGGCCCACTCAAAGTTTTGATGCGGCCCACTATCGACTCATTTTGGAGTTAAATTTTAAAGAATTCACAGTCCGGCAAGCGACCTATAACTTCGAGGCTATAAAAAAAAGGCTACAACATTCAAAAACAAAAAACCACCTCTATCCCCAAAAATCTCCATAAGTTTTGAGACATTCACTAGCTAGGCTTAACATATTCTGGTAATTTTGCGGCCCAGTTAAATATTTAAGTTTGCGATGTGGCCCATTAAATTAAAAGGTTGGACATCCCTGATCTAGAGCAATTGGTTGGTTGGAAAGTTCAACGATTCTTTGGTGGGGTAGAAGGCATCCTAAAGATAAGCATATCGAAAAAGTAAATTAATTTACCAATGAAACAAAAAAAATAAGCTGGAGTGTATCCACTCGACTATCTCGAAATGTGAATTGGATTAAATAACATATATCTGCCGAGATAGTAAAAATTAATTTAAAAACTGCATTAAAGTAGTAATTTAATGTAGTTTTAGTGACAGAATTATTATTATTATTTCGAAAGTTTTTTGTAACAAACAAATTGAATAAAAATCAAATTATTTAGTTGAATGATTAATAAATTCACAATTAAGTTGATGTTAATTAACTCAAGATTTAATTAAATAATACAATAATAATAGCCTATTATTTATATGATTATATTGTAATATTATATATATTTGTGTTAATTCAATAGATACATTATTTATTGTTTTTCAATATACTAGACACAGAAGTAATAAATATTCGATGTTAATAAGATATTTGAAAAACAACAAAAACATGTAGTTGGCTCATTTTAGGAGACAAGTTTCTTAAATTAGGGCTGACAGTTCATCCGTCCATTCCAAGGGACAAATGAGAACTGAAGACCTTACCTTGTCGTTATAATATGATTAGATAATTAATAATATAATATATATATATTAGGTATAATATAAATATACGAATTTTATTACAAATTTCCTTTAAGTGGTTTGGAATTACAACCTTGCCCTATATAAATACAGTACCTGGTTCACTGAGCCGCCGTTCAAATAATTTAAAAGAACATAAATTTAAAATAAATAGTCATATAACATACAGCTCTTAAACGTACATATTAATGCTCTGAAAGACAGAAATGTATGGTCTGTGGATATAACATAATATATATTTCGTAATTTGATTTTATTTATAAAATTTTGTATTTAAGGAAGATAGACGTAGTTGCTGACGTCATTTAAATTTCCTATTTTAAATTAAGAAAAAACTAATAAAGATGATTTTTCCCGAGGTTGTAACTAATACAGATCGATTTTTTTTTATAAAATTATTTATGGTGGGAATTTGAGCGGTTTAATGTTTCATAAATACAAATATATATATATATACAATTTTTGCTAGTATAATAAGATAAGATATATAGAGAGGGAGGGAGGAGGGAAAAAGGAACAATGAAACCTATAATTTAAAATGTGGCCATATACAAAGAAAGATACATAAGTCAATATTTTATATGACTAATATACATAAGTGAAATTATAAATAAATAATTAATATTTATTGATTAATAATGTTATTAAACAAATTATATAAAAATAAACAAATTTAATATATTTAGTTTTTTATTTTATTTAAAAATTTTAAAAATTTTCTTATTAGTTAAGTAATTAATTTTTCATATTGAATTTATATAGTTGGTATAATTAAAAGTTATGAGTTTAAGTTCTTTTTATTTTCAATTTTGTTATGATCAGATTGAATATTGATATATTTAATATATTGAATTATAATAAATATATAATATTACAAAAAAAAAAAAAATAAATTATGAGAAACGAAAGAGTGCCTATTTTCTATCTTTCAAAAATAATAAAAATATATTCAACCCAACTCTCCCCATATTGCCTACCGCGATGTTATATTATTTCATATATTCACTTTTCTATCTATAGAGATAAGAGTAAAACCCAAAAACAAAACAAAAAGCTTTTAAATCCATGTTCATGCTCTTTTACAGGCTAACTACATACTTATTATCACTTCCATTATCTTTATAAATTTACTAAATTCAAAAATGCACATTTGTTCAGTCATCCCTTTCGCATACCACCACCTCAAACCAATCTTTTCTTTCATTAATTTATATAAGAGTTGACAAATGTTTAAGGGCTCATATGATATCAGTTTAAAATGTACATATATCTTATGTCAATGCAAAAATAGAATATACCCATATACTGCCATAAACTTTGTAGTTTCCTCAGATAATCACTCAGACAAGACGTCACATGTAATAAACGACGTAGTAAAACTCACCACTTATTGAACCCTCTATATCCCTAGAATGTTTTTATACCTATAAATAAATTATTTGTTTTCCATTCATATCCCATTCAATCTTATAACATATATAATATAATTTCAAGAGGCATTTTTTCTTTTTACGAGGGAGGTATTGTATTGTATGCATCAATAGCATGAATTCATCAACTTTTGGTTTATATCCAGAAACCGGAAGTGGTAGTTTACAAAATATTAATTTTATATTCATTGTCAGAAAAATATAAAATATAGTAGTAATTAAACTAAAAATAAACACCAATATAATATAATTTAGTTATTTTAATTCAAGTTTGAAAAATATTTTTTTTTATACTTTATACTTTATGTATATATATATATATATATATATATATATATACATTGCTTGGAAATTAATTCATTTCTAATCGTCGATCATCTGTACCTGGTCACAGCTCATTTTTTTTTAAGATATTAAAATTTCGAAAATCAATTTTATTTTTATGTCTTTTACTTTCATACATTTATTATCTTTATTATATAATATTATATAATAAGGATTGATCCCAAAGTGACATAAATAATGAGGTTAATGTTTGTTTTCAGTGAGATGAATAGCGAAATTCTCTTCTCTCCATATATTTATCTAAAAAAAGTGTGATATTTGTACAGTTGCTAAATATATCCTGCATATAATTTTCACTCATTTTCGATTATCAGTAGTCACTCTTTAAAAAAAATGCATTCTTTAGTTTTTCTCTATTTTATCGGTTGATTATCATTGTAAGTAATGCGAACAATAAAAGAAGACATTTTTTTAGTAATTATTTCCAAGATTCTTAATTTTGTTTTTCTTTTTTTCTTAATAAATTAATATTATTAGAAAAACTTAAATGTTCCACAATGATTTATTTTATTAAATATAATGTAAATATGTATACTATTGGGTCCAACGAAGAATCTTTGTGACAAAGTTATTATATAATATATAATTATTTGGTTCTCCAGTTCCTTGTACAAATATTAATAATTATATTAATTTATTTTCTAAACTCAAAATATAACATTGAAAAAAAAATATATACCTCAACATGATTTGGACTCTTATTATTATTATAAATAATAATTAATATACTAATTATATAATATAATAATTACTATACTTCTCTTATCAAATAAGCTGGAGTGTCTCCACTCGACTATCTCGCAATTTGAATTGGATTAAATAACATATATTATATTTAAATTAAATTTAATTAATTATAAAATTAATAAATAATATTTATTTTTTAAACCAGCGCACGTTTGGATCTTTGTTGATGGCACCACATCACGTGTTGGCGCGTGATTAGCAGTCAACGTGTTAAATTAATTCCGGTATTTTCAGCAATTCAATCAAGCTGAAATTCTATATATAGCAGTTTTATACAATTATTAATCATGTGAAAAACTATCAAATATCTTTATTGTAATGACTCTCTTCCGGTTGAGCTACATTTCTCAAAAGTTAATAGAAAACTACGAATTTTGAATAATGCCCATGTACCAAATTTCAAGAAGTATATTGTTATGATTCTAGCTCAAACCGTTATTCCGTAATCTTGTCTTCATACACACACACATACATACACATACAGACAGAGAGATATTTTTCTCAAACTTAGTGAAAATGACTCAAGGACCTTCAAAAGGTTAGGGAAATTAGGAAAAAATAGAAATTGTTTAGAAGGTGGCTCAGGATATGGATGGTTGGAGGAATACTTGTAAAGTGTTACAGTTAAAAACTTTTTAATTCAGTAGTCACAGAGTTAAATCTATAGTTATTTCTTTAGTACTAAAAAAATACGACTTATTTTTTTTATTATCTTAGATAAATTTTCTCAAAAAAAAAAAAAAAAAAAACTAGTTATATATTCTTAAAAATGAAAATACTTTCTAAATCATTAATAATTTCTTTAGTTTCTTTACAACTAAAAAGAAGAGTTTATTTTTATTTGTTTACTTGTTTAAATCTTTAGAAATTGTTCATGTAAATTGAATAAACTTGAGTTAATGCTTATAACTGATCAAGGAAACAGTATTTGTTTCCGAAACGTGCCAGGTATATAAATAAACATTTGCATTAATTAATGCATCCAAATATTTATATATATATATATTTAAGATGTTCATTGGAAAACAGGAAGTATATTGTTAAGATTTTAATAAATTTTTAATGTCTTTCAGTTAAATTTTATAAGAAATTCTTTCATTTTTATTTCATCCGTTTAATTTGTTTTCAAATAAAATCTCTTGAATATTGATTTTTCTATTAAACTATATTTATATTATATTTATATTATTGCATTTAATATTAACATACATTACATTTAAAAAAATCATTGAAGATAATGTATAATCTATAATAAATAAAAATTTATTTATTTCAACTTTTATAATCATTATAATAGTTGATAATAGTTATATTATATGAATTTGAGGCATGATACATGACTTTGGTGGAGGAGAGTATATTAATAATATTTACAAATGAATTTATGAGATCAAAAATGATTGAGACTATTTTGGGAATTTTGAAAATTGTATAATGAGGAATAGTTTCATCTTCATATAACCAGAAAATATAAAATCATAAGAACTATATACTACTTGAAAGTTAGAAATAAAATTTGTTTAATGAGAAAACAATTAACAAGAAGATATATCAGTTTATAGATAATTGTCATTCTAATCTTATTATTTTAGTAAAAATTGTACTTTACAATTAAATTGATGAATATATATTTATTATTTTATATTAATTTTATTAATTAATCAATTAATCAGTTATCAATAAATATCAAATGATACTAAAAACAACATATTTTGAAAGGATTCAAAGTGGTTTAATAATTTAATATTAAAATCATTAATATTATAAATATTTTTAAAATAATTTCTAATTCTTGAATTGATATTTATTTAAAATATTAATTAAAAAGAACTTTAAAATAATCTTAATCTAACTACAATAAATATAAATAAGTACATATGTTCAAATAATATTGTTAGATTAATTATATACAATAGTAACATTTATAAAATAAATGATTTTATTTAAATTATATACCATGATTAATTATTAGAAATTAAAATGATTATTTTAATAATTCTGAGAATTAATAGTAATTTTGTATTCATTGTCGGACATCTTCTTTCAATTGAGGTAGTCAATTATCTAAAATATTTAATTAATAATTTTTTTTTTTGTTACCTGATGTATAGGACTAGGTGAATTTTGTATTCCAAGACGTATTTTTGTATACTTCTTTTTAAAGATTCTCCAAAGCACATAAGCCATTTTTACAATATATATATATATATATATATATATATATATATAAATTATTTATTAAATTGTAAATGTTCTCTTAAATCACATAATTAACACAGATCAAATATAAAAGTTTTCTAAAACACAATAACAACATTTATCCATCACTTGAAACACAATTTGTTAAAATAACATTATTTTCACATAATCCACCATGAGGCACTTTGAAAATACTAATTAAGACACATACGGACGAAAAGGATTAATGCCCACCAGGTATGGTGCGCATGAACGACGGCCACAGACTGACAGAAGGTACTCTGGCGGGTCGAACCATACAAGCAAGCGGCGAGGAGACCCCCACCACTTTCACCGGCACACCTGACGTTAGACCTATCACCCTCTTCAACTCTTCATCTTTTCTTATCAAAAGACCCTTTTTACCGACTTTTTTTTTGTATTTAATATATTAGCAGAGGTCACTAAAAGTTTGTTTTAACATAAAAATTCAAAATATTATTATTGAGGTAATTTTAAATATGAATAAATAATTTTAAATATGAATAAAAAAAAATGAATTGATAATAGAAATTAAAATTGTTCTATATATATATGACTGGATTCATTTTTTTAATATCCATTTAAATATGAATATAGAAAAATAAGATAAATTAAATAAATTTTCATTTGTGTACTAAATGGGTTGCTTAATACTCCCATTTTTTTGTTTTTGACTTTTTTTTTAAAAAAAAAATAACAAATTTTAAATTCTCATTTTTTATTAATATATAAATTTTTTATAATATGATTTTATATAAGAGGTTGGGGTGAAAAGTTTCCGGTCTGACCAAGAAAAATCATGTTTTTAAATTTTTTTTTTTTTGCTTTATTTTTCAACATTCAAGATAGCTGAGATCTGTACGATGTCAGCTGAACGTGTGCGAAATATTTTGCACAACCATTTGAACATGGGAAGCTGTGTGCAAGGTGGGTGCCGTATTTGCTAACGTTAGACCAAAAACTGCTTCGAAAAACCATTTCTACCGACAATTTGACGCAAACGAATTTCTGCGTCGATTCATAACATCGTTTTTCTTGGTCAGGTCGGAATCTCGTTTAACTTATGAATTCATTTAAGAGAAATACAACAAACCTTCAATTATATAAGTTGTATAACCATATTATTTTTTGTATAATGTTTTTGAAAAAATTAAATGGAAATTCATAAGCATGTTTTTGTAATATAGCTATGTATATATGTACCTTTTATGAAGTTTTATTCCTATTCTTTATATATAAAAAAAAATCTGGACTGTCCACACTCGACTATCTCGCAAATTTGAATTGGATAATCAAGCTTTTTTCTATATAGAAAATTAATTAAAATTTTATTCTATACGATCATAGGTTTTAAAGTTTTTAACATAATTTTCACTGATAACATTTTATTGAAATAAGAAGGCAATCAAATAATATCAACATTGTTTGGATTTTTTCAACTTCAATAAAACCTTTGCCTTCATTTTTAAATCAAAATTTAAAAAATTCATTCCGGTACTTTCAACAAATCAATTAAGCTGAAATTCTATATATAGCAGTTTTATACAATTTTTAATCTTGTGAAAAACTATCAAACATATATTTTTATTTTTAGAGGTGAAAATGACTCAGGGACCTTCAAAACGTATAAAAACATCAAAATCTCGTCAACGAAAATTTCCATGATCGCAATACTATCTCTGGCGAGATAGTAAAGATAGTAAAATTAATTTATTTTCAACATATTGTTTTTGAAAAATTAAATTTATATTTAAATAAATTTAGAAGCAGCATAAGGCGTCATAGGGGTCCTACACATTAGCAACAGATGAACTTTTTTACTTCTATTCCCTTTTATTTAAAATACATAAATAAGGAAATAAAAAAGCATATATTTAAATAATAAATATAAATTGATTATCAATAAACAAAAAATCCCTTAACGTTTATTAATTTATTAAAAAAGAATAAGTTTACCTGTGGCCAGGCGCAGAACCGACCGAGGGTTTGAAGTAAATTAATTTCCAGCTACAGAAACAATTTCAAATAATTTAAATGTATCTATTAATGCAATAAAAACAGATATGGATATAATATAAATATTTTTTATTTATAATATATAAGAGCTGGCTGTGACGTCATGAAGGCCGGCTGGGTGACGTCATATAATTTTAAATTAAGAAAAAACTAATGAAGATGATTTTCTCGAGGATAAAACCAATACAAAATGGATGATTTGTGTGAAAATATATAAAAAAAATCTCCTCATGTGAAATTTGGTGTGAAAATAACTCTTCCCTATCGTCGATCGCTAATACTACCACTTCCGGTTTCCGGATTTGCACCAAAACTTGATCAATTCATCATACTGATGCATTAAGTAAAGATACCAAATTTCATCAAAATTCGTTCAAGCTGTACACATCTAGACAGACGGAAGGACGGACAGACTTCATAAAAATACTTTTTTCTGTTAACAAAATGCAGATATGTAAAAATCTCCACATGTGAAATTTGGTGTGAAAACAATACCTCCCTTACTATCGTCGGTCGGTAAAAATCGCTAATTTTAAAAAAAAAACAAACAATTATTTACAATAAATATTTATTTGAATGCATGTATAATTTTTAAATTTATATTGAAATTCAGCTTTTCTAGCTTAGTAGACTCGTATAAGAATTGAATAAAATATAAAAAGAAGTAACAGAAAGTACGTATGTACTTAATTAATATTCCTATGAGGAGATATTGAAAAGAATTTATTTTCTTTAAGGGTGAATATTAAAGAAAGAAATTTATCTATTATTAAAATTGTTTCCTGTTTAAAAAAATAAAAATAAAGACAATAAATGATTTATCGTTATATGTAAGAAATAAATAATATAATATTATGGTATCAATCTTATCTCTGTAAACCAGATATGATCAAAATATACTTATGCCAACGCTTTTCCAATCCTTGAAGTATTTGTGAAAAATTCATTTTAGTATATCCATGAACATCTTCAATTTCCGGAACAGGTAAACTCTCAGGACACCAAATACGGAGAATATGGTTGGCTGTTATTTTTGTCAAAAATTTCCTCTCAAACAACGAAATTCAAAAAGTTATCTTACTTTTTGACACACCACATACCTAAATGAATGTATGTATCTTTAATCTACTAATCTATAAGTATTATCTAATTGTAATAAAATTTGGGACAGAATTCGAAACATCAAGAATCAAATTACATTAACTATCGTTAAAACATCTCAAAATCAATTTCTTATATATATTTATTAATATAAATAAATGATGCCCTAAAAATCTATATTATAAAAACTATTTTTAAATTCTCCATGTTCTAAATATTAATTTTTATATCCCTATAAATGAATGTATTTTCAGTATTTTATTATATATAAATGTTATATATTAAAATAAATAAAATTTTATTAAAATAAAAGGGCTTAAAAAAATAAATGATAATAATAATCGAAGTACAATTTTTAAATGTATGATAATTTTTTAAAGACTACAAAAAACTGTCGGAGACCCGGGTTTCCCATCTATAAATCAAAATACGAGAGCAGTTTGTTTGATTGGTCTAACCAGCACAAATGAAACCGAACGTTCAGATCTCCCAAAGTATATCATTTCGCCGAAAATTGTCGATAAAATTATTGGTCAATCGGAGAATGAATGTGCCTTAATTTGTTAAGGTTATAGACATCTCAACTGAGTGGGTACATCACATTTTACATGAATATTTAATTATCCGCCGGCTAGGTGCCGACTGCCGACCATGGATTCATCACACTAAACCCGAGTCCAAGGGATAATCAAGACAGTGAACGTGTATTAAAGGTGTATATAAGGTGAATCTGTCAGTCATAGCCACAATTTTTCGGGATGCACGTGGTGTCATCCACATTGATTATCTTGAAAAGAGTAGAATAATCACAGGCGAATATTATTCATAGCTTTTGGATAGATTTGATATTGATTTGAAATAGAAACACCTCATTTGAAGAAGAAAGAATTGTTGTTCCATCAGACACCATGCCAAAAATCCATAAATTGGATTCCAGCATATTCACCAGATTCACTATTCACTATTTCCTGTTTCCAAATCTAAATTAATGAATGGGAGGTAAGAGAAGTCATCACTGAAACAAACATCTATTTTGATAATCTTGAGAATACCTATTATTAGAAAGGAATAATAAAATTGAAAAAACAGGGGACTACATACATGTATCGAGCTAAAAGAGGACTACGAAGAAAAATAAAACGCTGATTTGCCGAAAAAAATATATTTTATTCAAAAGTCTGCATATTTATTACCCTCGTATATATATATATATATGTCGTAAGCAAATGGCACTTTTAGGAAAATAGTATTTGCCTAGGCAAAAGCCATTTGGCTAAATCTTTGTTTGGCAAATGCTCTGACAATGCAATCTCAATAAACACGTATATTTTGTTCGTTGTTTTTAAATAAATATATTGGTGAAATGGCTCTATGAAAGCATGTGTTGTGCTAACGTAAGTAATTAAGATGTGGAATCCATTTAATTTTAAGGATAGTTTATTATAAACAAAATATATTTAACAATATAACCAAAGAATTCGAGAATAAGAAATATTTTTTCCCAATTATTTTGTTTATATCTTTTTTTGAAAATATTAGTATCCTTATTAAATTGTTTTAATTGATTAAAAGATTTTTTGAAAATAAATAATATTTGGTTATTTTTTCTGTTTCTTCCCCCCCCCCCCCTCCACTCTTTTTCCAGATTTGCTTCTTTTACTAAGAACGGAATGCAAACGAATACACTGATTGTGTGTCTTGTTCATCTGTCATCAGTCCAATAAATGTTCTACATTTTCTGAGCTATTTTCCAAGTCAAATTGAAATGAAATAAAGCTATTTGCCCAACAAAGATTTAGCCAAATGGCTTTTGTCTAGGCAAATGCTATTTTCCTAGTCAAATTGAAATGAAATAATAGTTGAAGCTATTTGGCAAGGCAAATGCTATTTTCCTAAAATTACCATTTGCCTACGACATATATATCTAATTTACTTAAAAGCATTATTAAATATTTTTTATTTTATATTTTTAAATAAATATTTTTATACAAATAAATTGTACACATACAAACATATTTATAGTATATATTTACTCATCTTTCATAGAATAAAAATTATGCATAGTATTCTTGAAAATTTTATCATTTATAATTTCTTATTCTATGGACCATTACATAGACAAGTTGACTATTTCAATTTATTTATATTTATATAGAAATCAAAGCTAGTTCATAGTAAAAATTTAAAAAATATAATAAATTCAAGAGTTGTATTATTTTTTTCAAATTAAACTAGATTTAATCCATGTTTAACACAAAAGAATTATTCTAAGAGGTCCACTTATCTCAGCATTTATTTTTATTCCACTAAAAGAATAAAATAAAAGTCATTTATATTTAATATTTATTTAATTAAATTTTTATTTCTACTTAATATAGGAAAATATTAAAAGTTTTAATTAAATGGTTTCGTTGAATCTTTTGGAGAGCGTTACGGCCCAATTTCCATTCTTCATTCCACTTAGGATCTATAATAATAGAGAGGGGGGGAATATTTGAGAGTAGAAGGATTATTGATGATTATTATCAGTCATGAAGCGAGACAAGGAAAGAAATTCCAAGATAATTAATAAATATAATGGAATAAATTAGAAATTATTTTAAAATTATTAGATAATTAAAAGATATAAATTTGGTTATATGTGTATGTAGAAAAATATTCTTTATACTAATTTATTAACAATATATACATGTTTAAATATATTAAGTATATTTTTTAAAATCTTTTTAAACAAATAGAGAATTCTAAAATAAATAATATATATCACACAATAATATGAGTATATACGTAGTCCCAATAAAAATTTTTAATTTCATTCTTTACTAAAAAAATGTTCATTTAAAATGCTTTAATACTAAACTTAAAAATAAACATTTAATTTAAATTTAAAACTTTGATAATTTTTAAATTATTTATTAATGTTTACTTTTTTGCGCATTTCGGTTTTATGATACTAATAACTTTTGAATTTTTTTTCCATATTACAGCTAACGAAATGCGCATAAAGTATACACAAATAAATTTCACTAAATTAAATTAAATTAAATTTAAATTATTCTTATTAAATATGTATTTTTAACTTTTATAAAATAAAATAAAATAAAATGTTTTAACTAGTGTCTCAGGTGATATCTATTAACTATATTTACTGTATATATTGACCCTCATATTGTTTTTTTTTTATTTTACAATTGAAATATTAAAATAATTAGTTCAATTATCTCATACAAATTTTAATTTTATTTTATCTATTAATTAAAATATATCAGATATTTTTTATCCAATTTAGGCAAAATTGAGCCAAATATCCATTAAAATTTTTGATGATTCAAAAAATAAATTTCTAATAGGAACAAAAGTTTTAAACTTTATTTACAATTGAAATTTTATACATATTTCTGATTAATTTATCGAACACCGACCCATATTTATATGGTGTTTAATGAATGTCTGTATGAATAAGTATGGATAAATTAAAACTTTTTAAATAATAATATAATAGAAGGATAATAAGAGGACTGAGAGGCATGTAATGGATTCTTTAAATTAATAATGGAAAATTTGTCATTCTATGAGGGAATCTCCACATATATTTATTATTATTATTATTATTATTATTAAATTTTATTTCTCTCAGTGGAAAAGAATCCTATTCTAATAATAATACAATCAAATAAACAATTTTGTATTTTTTCTTTTTAAGAATTAATATAATCTATAGAAGGTCAATTTATATAAGTATGATATTTAATTTCTTAATTCTTTCGGAAGTGTTATATAATGAAGTTAATTACCAAAAATTAAATTATTATCTAAATTAGAGAGATGAAAAAATTAAAAAAATAATAATAATAAATAACATTATATCGAAAAAAAAAAGTGAATAGATTCAATATTTTCTTTTAATTTTAAATTTTAAAATATTATTTAAAAAAAAAATATTAAAAACAAAATTTCATAACAAGCATCTCGGCGAAGAAGTATGTGAAAAGGAGGAGGGTTGAGGGTGAAATGTTGCAAAATTAACATTTTCGCAATAAATTGTTTCTTACCTGATAAGAAGTCCTCTCTAAACCTCTTTGGCCAATAAGTGTTTTAAATCCAGTGGCACATGCCTGTGGACACATTGTACAAAACAACATAACTATTTAAATAATACTTTAATAATATAAAACAATGAAATTCAAACTAAAAGATTGGCTATTTGTCCAGTATAAAAGTAAAGAAGCAACTGATTAAAATTGACCTACTGTTTTTTTTTTTGTTATGGTGTTGGTTTATTTTCTTATAATTACCTCCTCTTAAGATTACATTCCGATTCATTATCGCACACGCACACACACATATATAGTCTCTCTCATCTATAGCACATCTATCTATTCATTCTTTCTTTTATTACCCCTCATTGCCTATTCACCTTCTCCTTGCAAACAATATTTCATTTTCTCTTTTTTTAGTATGTTTTTCTTAATAACCAGACTATGTCCAAATGGTATACTAGCCGTGAAAATGCGTGATTTATAAAAATTATTAATACAAAAAAAAAAGCAATAATTTAATTTATTTCCGTATGAATTTCATTTTGATTATTATTATTTTTATTATAATTTTTGTTTATTATTATTAATCTATATATATTTTGTACTTACCTAATAAAAATTACATTATATTTAGGAAATAAAAAAAATTAATTATATATATATATATATATTATAGTATAATTGAGTTATAATAACTATTTAAATGCGTGATTTTTAAAAATTATTAATACAAAAAAAAAAAAACAAAAAAACAATTATTTAATTTATTTCCGTATGAATTTCATTTTGATTATTATTATTTTTATTATAATTTTTGTTTATTATTATTAATCTATATATATTTTGTACTTACCTAATAAAAATTACATTATATTTAGGAAATAAAAAAAAATTAATTATATATATATATATATATATATATATTAGTATAATTGAGTTATAATAATTATAATAATAAGTATAACAATTTGATAAGAATAAATCAATATCTAAACGAAAACCATAGAAATTAATTTCTACATATGTATGTAATGCTGTGTTCATTTTAAGTCTTCATATAAATATGAAGATGTTCATCCATGGTTGACAATGAATATAAAAAATAGTAATTCTAGGATTTCCCATACAAAGAATGATTATAATATTTAAATTTTTTAATTTAAATATCATTTCAATTAAATAATTTATTATAAAATCTTTCAATTAAATTAATTTATTAAAATTATTATATCATATTTATTTATTATTTTTTTTAAATTATTCATATTTTATTTGAATATTTCTTCTTTTCTATTTAAATGTTGACTATAAATTTTTTCCTAAATAATAAAAAATCTGGAGTGTCTCCACTCGACTATCTCGCAAATTTGAATTGGATTAAATAACATATATTAATTTAAATTAAATTAAATTAATTAAATTATAAATTGAAATTAATTAATATTATTTATTAAACCGGCGCATGTTTGGCTCTTTGTTGATGGTACCACATCACGTGTTGGCGCGTGATTAGCAGTCAACGTGTTAAAAAATTAATTCTGGTACTTTCAGCGATTCAATCAAGCTGAAGTTCCATATATATTATACAATTATTAATCATGAGAAAAATTATCAAACATATATCTTTATTTTTACGGTCACTTTAGAAGAAAAAAATCAAAACGTTGTAGGTAATGACCCTCTTCCGGTTGAGCTACATTTCTCAAAAGTTGATAGAAAACTATGAATTTTGAATAATGTCCATGTACCAAATTTCATCATTCTAGCTCAAACCGTTTTTGCGTAATCTTGGTTACATACATACACACACACAGAGACATTTTTCTCAACCTTAGTGAAAATGATTTAGGAACCTTCAAAACGTATAAAAACATCAAAATCTCAACATCGAAAATTTTCGTGATCGCAATACTATCTCTTACGAAATAGTAAAAAACGAAAATCAGTTGTTTTTTTTTATGAAGTCAAAAGTATTTTAAAAACGTCAATTAAAATGACTAAATTCCATTATTTTATTTTATTTTAATTCTTCAATTCTTATTTATTTTATTATTATTATTTGAAGATCGAAGCACCTCAGCAACTACGGTATTTGTGCCTTAAAGCAGTGTTTCTCAACCCAATTTTCAATCATAATTTTCATTTTTTTTTTAGAACCACATTGAAAATAAGTTTGAAATTTTCTCTTAGATATGAGAATCACTGCCTTAAAGAAATCATCCATCATATAAGATAAATCTCCAAGCAATCCCTTCAGGGAGAATTTTATCTTCTACGCCGGGACACAGCCAGGCAAAAAGTAAATTACTGAATCCTGACCGATTCCATTGTGTCAGACTCAACGCTCCCCAATTAGATCACTTGGAAAGAATGTATTTTCCTAAAACCAAAAATAATCTATTCAATAAATAACCAATCAATAAATACAATATGCAATAAATAAATAAAGTTGGATAAATAATAAAAAATATCACCGCTCAAATAAAGGACTGTAAAGGGGTCCCCTATTCTTAATTGTATTATAGATATCAAATTGGTTATTTAAAATTTGAAATATAATTGTTTAAACAAAGGGTAAAAAGATGATCTTTAAATTTTTCTCTTTTTAAAATTGAGATTTTAAAATTTATTATAAATTCAAATAATTATGTTAGATTAAGTATATAAATTACTAAAATCAAAGAAAATATTTCTAACGGCTTGAGCTTATATTGTATACAATAATTTTAAAATTTTGAAATTAAAAAAAATAATTTAGACAAACTTTATAAATTTAATGAAAAACAAATAAATTTATTAAAAAGAGTATCATGTTATCATATCAGCTCCTAGTAATTCCATATATAATTTAGATGAAATTCTACAATTGTTTTTTTCACAAAATCATTATTTATTTCTAATTATTATAGTGAAGTTAATAAGTTTTCACATTTCCTGAAAAAAGGATCAAATCGAACTGCGTGTTGTGGTAAAGAAACTTGTTTTAAATATTTTATCTATTAATAAAACAATCGCGTTTAAACAAGATTAATTACTTTTGTTATGATGTTAAGTAACCACTACAACACGAACAACCAGGAAAAAAATTTTCTCAAAAATCTTGTTATCATTGTCAGGACTATATATATATATATAAAATTAACTAATATAATTAATTAAAAAAGATAGATATTGGAGATGGCTTATAGGTAGTGTGGATGTTATTAAAAATACCAAAAATTTTCAAGTAAGAATGTCGCAGAAATATATAATATATATAGAAAATCTATTTATTTACATATAAATAAATGTAAATCATTAAATATAAAAATATTTATATATTTAATTATCAATTAACAGTATTATAATTTAAATTAAAACAAAAAAAATGAATAAATTTAAATTATAAAAATAAAATTACAAATTAACTTTATTAATATAATTTAATATACAATTGAATTAGAAAATTAGAAGGATAGATTAATTGATTAATATAATATATTAAATTTTAATGATAAATTATACAAATTTATAAATATAAATAGCAATGTATTTAATAAAAAAAAATTTTAAATATCAATCATATTGTCCGGTTGTTGTAAAAGGACAAATAGAAAATAAGGTCCAATACGATTAAGGTTTCAGTTTTAATGTAACATAAAATCGTAAAATATTTAACATAATATATCTTAATTCTAGATAAATATATAAAAATATATAAACAAAATAATATTTTTAATATAAATCTTATTATTTCTTTAAGTATCTATCACGAAAATCGCCAGGTGTAAAAATATTTAATTTCACATTATCAGGTAAATAATTTAAACCACTGTTATCTTTGTGTTGTCGATTATATCCATCAGCGCATCCCATATCTTTCATTAACCGAGTGGGTGCATTACGTAAATGTAATGGAATAGTAGGCATTGGTCCTTTCCAAGAATCGAGATATTCATAAGCCCGTTTCAATCCATGATATGCTTCCCAACTTTTTGGTGCACGTGCTAAATGCAATGTTGTTTGAGCAAGTAAAACATCACATTCAGGCATGCCAAGGAGCTGACAACCCTGGGAAAAAATATATCTATTAAATATTGTTTAAAATATATAAGTATATAACATATGTTCATTTAATTAAAAACAATTAGAGAAAGTTAATACTAAATGCATAATTGTATATGTAAATAAATAAACAATTTTTTTTAAAATATATTAGATTCTAACACGGTAAGATTACTGGCATTCAATATTTTGGCTGCTGCAGCCTGACCTGTTTTGTGGCGGTCTGCCTCTTAGTATCCTAACTTACTTATCATAATCACATCCCTATACTGTTAAACGATATTCAGATGCTGATTTCTAAGAAATATCAATCCGCTCAATCAGGTGTGCTATTGTACATTTTCTTTCATAATTTTCAGTCTTTAATATTTTTAAAATGGCATTTGGAATAGTGAGATATCTTTATTATTATAATAGAATTATGTAAAGTTCTAAAATACATTTTTAAGATACAAATTGCTTTAATGTGAATTTATGTTAGCAACTAGTTTTTTTATAAAAGAGAGAAAAAAATAATTTTGAATCTTTGAACCCCTAAAAGCATTATTAAATTTATTAAATACTACATTATTATTATACATTTTCAAAGTTTTTTTAATAAATAATATGAAATATTTGTAGATTTCGTTTGTTTTTTTTTTTGTTTGGCAAAAGTACTAGGAAAAAACTGTGAATTCTAACTAAATTTAACTTTTTCATTAAATTTTATAAAAAAAGAAATGTCCTTTAGAATAGGAGATTTAATTAAAAATTAATAACGTACTTGCATTGCTGCAATTGCAACTGGCAATGCAGTTGGATCACCTAATCCTATATCTTCGCTTGCACAACGGACTAAACGGCGAGCTATATAGCGTGGATCTTCACCACCACGAAGCATTCGAGCTAGCCAATACATGGAGGCTGTTTCATCACTAGCACGTATCGATTTATGAAGAGCTGATATTGTATCATAATGTCCATCACCCTAAAAAATAAATTATTTTTTAATATAAAATACATGCCTAAAAACGAAGGTTAATGTTTTTTTAAAAATATATATATATATAATATATATTTTAAGAAAATTATATTTCTATATAAGATAAGAATGTAATAAGTTATTTATTATAAATCGACTTATTGTACAATTTCATGAAAAAATATTCTAAAAATTTAAAACAATTACTGCTAATCATGCATTATATTTATAAAATATATTATGATATAATCTTTTTTATTTACCTTGCGATCATAAAGTAAATGTGAACGTTTAAGACCATCTTTTACTTGTTCTAATCGTACTGGTTCCCCAGATTTTGTTGCCTCGAATGCCATTTGTAATGAATTTAATGCAATACGTGCATCGCCATCACTTACAGCTGCTAGCCATTTTATTGCATCATTATCCACATTTAAATCTTTATTTAATAAAGGTATAGCACGTTTTAAAATTTTTTCAATATGTTGTTCTTCTAATTTTTCTAAAATTATTACACGACATCGTGATAATAATGCATTATTCAAACTGAATGATGGATTTTCTGTTGTTGCACCAATCAATGTGATTACACCAGATTCAACATGTGGCAAAAACATATCCTAAAAACATTTATATTAAAGATATGTTATGGGAGAAAAAAACAAACGAAAATAAAATATATTTGCCTGTTGTAATTTATTAAATCGATGGATTTCATCCATAAATAAAATTGTTCTACGTTTTGTTAATTTTAATTCATTTGTTGCTTTCTCAACAGAAGATTTCACTTCAGCTACATTACTTGTAGTAGCTGATAAACGTATAAATCGCCAGTTTTGTGAATTATTGCGACATCTTTGTGCAATTATATGTGCTAAAGTGGTTTTGCCACATCCTGGTGGACCCCAAAGAATCATACTATAAAATGGAAGCAAATCATGAAAAACGAAATAATTTTAAAGCAAATTATTAATAATAAGTTAAATTAAAGAAAAAAAATATAGATTTAATTGTTGATTTATTTTAACTTATTAAATATATTAACCTTGGTATTTTGGTATGTTTAAGTAATCCAGTTAACATTGAATTTTCTCCAAGAACATGCTCTTGGCCAAAATATTCATTCATATTCTCAGGTCTTGCCCTTTCAGCTAATGGCTGATTTAAATTGACAGTTTTTACTAGTTGATTATTATTACTCTTATTGGTTTCACTTCTACCACTACTTGTGGATGCAGAATTATCACTCATTTGTTTATTTATGAACGATGATTTATTTTGGAATTTTTTATTTTCACAAACAATAAATTCATTCATATTGGATTTTATTCTTTTAGATGGACTTGCAATTTCTTTAATTTCTTCATCATCAATATCAATTATATTATCATCATTATTAATATCATCAAATTTTTTCTTTTTATTATCATCTTTTTCTGAAATTTTTAAGAAAAATTATTAAACTTTCTATTTAAATAAATATATATATGCGTAAGATATTCATTGACAATATTATATTATTATTATAAAATAAAATAAAAATATATTTCTAAAAAATCAACATTTTCTTTTGAAAAAATTATTTATTTACAGACATAGACTAGTTATCAAGTTAAAATTAATTTACAATTATTTAATTAATAAATTAATAATATAAAATGTTATTTTATTATGAAATTATTTAAAGATAAATATATCATAAAGTATGAAATGTCATCTTAAGCAAAGTGGCAAACCTTTTTTTTTAGTTGACTTATTTGAGATAGAATGTAAAAACATACACCGACTAGCATGACTTTCTATTTCTTTTGACGAATATTCATTAAAACATATTGGACATTCAATTCCATTCATTTTTAATATATAACGTTCTTTAAAACTTATGTTGAGAAAATTAATTTATCTTATATTATATTAAATTAATTAATATAATGTGAAATTTAATGAAATCCATAAAGAAATTTATAAATTATTTTACTCTGATTATGTTTGATGATAATGTCAACGTCAAATTTTAAAAATTCTTTTCTTGATATCAATATATTATGTAAATCAGGAGGTGGACCAGAGGGGGTACACGGCAATTAGGGACTTAGAGAATGTGTTAAGCGTTCCGGAGGCACCAGAGGCGCTGCTGGCACTAATTCAAATCCGAAAGTTGTTCAGAAACCAACCAACAGATGCCGGACCAGGCTCATTTTTAAATTCATGAAATCCATTTGAATCATTTTAAATATTGTGAAGTGTCGTAAACACAGAGTATCCGTACCAGAGGTGATCACTCAATGCTATTTTTTTCTCACCCTTAGTGATGGCAATGATGGCAAACAGGTTGGACATGTGGGAGCGTTTTTACCGACCGGAGAGAGGGGCATTTTTAAATTTTTTTTGTTTGAATATTGTGAATTTAAAAATTATTTATTGAGATATAAAATTAGCATTACAGAAATCAAATATGCTTTTTTCAAATATCCAAATAAATAATTTAAATTAACAGAAAACTTCACCTACTTTTATGTAATTTACATAAATAAAATAAACGAATAATGTTCTTGTTAATATTTTATATGTATGGATTAAAAATTTGCAATGCCAATATTTGAAACGAGAGAAACACATACGAATTGTTCTTAGTGAGAAGGAAATTTATAAATAAATAAATAAATAATCATTTCTATTTCCAAAAAGATACTATTTAAAAAGATCACAAGAAATCCATAAATCATTGATTAACTAAGAATAATTAATCCAACTCATTTTTAATCATCTAAGTTTATCAAACAACTGATTTACGAACATTTGGGTAAATTTATAAATGAAAAAAATGTGGGATGTCTCCGGTCGGCTATCATGCAAATTCCAATTGGATAAATTAACACATATATATTATATTTAAATGAAATTATAAATTAAAATTGTTGAAATTAATATTTAAATTAATAATAACGTGATGTTGTTAAGGACATATTTATTAATAGTTAAAATTGTTTATTTGTATTGTTGCAAAAATTCTTATAAAATAATAATATTGTACATGTCTTATCTAAAATAAAATAAAAGAATTAAAATAAATTAATTGATTTAATTTCTAAAATAAAATAAAAACCGAACAGGTTATGGGCCCAGAAGGTATATGAATAAAAATAAAATAATCAAGACATTCTTAATATAATAAAATAAAATAAAATAAATATGGAGTCATCAGACGAAACTGTATATATTCAAAAACTAAAAGGTATGGACTCATATCCTATGTGGTCATTTAAAATAAAAATATTAATGTCTGCAAAAGATCTAATGAACATTGTTGATGGTACAGAATTATTAAGTGATGCTGGTAGAGATGAAATAAAAATAAAGAAATGGAAATCACGTGACGCAAGAGCTCAACATTATATTGTCTCTACAATAGATGAATCAGTTGTGCCACATATTATAACCTGTAACAATTCTAAAGATATGTACAATACGCTTAAAAACATTTACGAAAAGGATACCGAACAGCAAAAATGCCGACTACTGCAAGAATTTTACAATTTTCACTTTGATTCAAGTAAAACAATGATGGAAAATATAAGTCAAATACAAAACATAACCTACAAGTTAAATAATCTTAAACAACCAATAAATGAAACGATGGTGATGACAAAAATATTAAATATTCTACCAGATGAATACAAGCATTTTAGTAGTGCGTGGGATTCTGTAAATAAAGAAGAAAAATCAATGGAAAATTTATGTGCAAGACTGCAAGTAGAAGAAAGTAAAAAGAAAATTAACAATGAAGAAAAAGAAAATGCTATAGAAAACGTATCTTTTACAAGTTTTGTTAAATGTTTTACATGCAATGAAAAAGGACATGTAAAAATTAATTGTCCTAAGAAAAAATGTTTTATTTGTAATAAAAAAAATCATTCAGAAAAAGATTGTTATTTTAAAAATAAAAAGTTTTGTTCAATATGTAAAAAAACAAATCATATTGAGCAGAATTGCTATTTTAGAAACAAAAATAAAAATAAAAAAGAAAGAAAAGTGTCCTTCTTAAGTGAAACATTTATATCAAATGTTAATAAAAATGATAATATTTGTGATTTTGTGGTAGACAGTGGCTATTCTAATCATATGGTAAATAATGAACATTTAATGAATGATATAAAAAAATGTGATGAAAAAATTAAAGTGGCTAAGAAAAATCAAACCATGTCTGCGTCAAGTATTGGAAAAATTGTATTCAACAATATTGAATTAAAGAAAGTTTTATGTGTTCCAGATCTTACCAAAAATTTATTATCAGTGAATTCAATAACACAAAACGATGGTAAAGTTGTATTTACCAAAGATACTGTGAAAATAATGAAAAAAGAAAATATTGAAGTGAAATTTTAGTGATGGCGATTCTCAAGAATTTTATTTCTAGAAAATTTCCTATGAAATAAAATAAAAATTAGGATATTTTCTAGAATTGGTTAAATTAATATGAAACCCAAAAAAAATCAAAATTCCAACGAAGTGATGTTAAGCCAGGGTCAAGAATCAAATCCTTCCCGACTCGGAGCCGAATTAGGACACCCGATTGGCTGAGAGCCTGGAGAAACATAAAAGTTATGAGAAGAGAGGGGAAGAGCTGTCCGCAGGCAAGCGGTTGCCGAGGCAGTCGCCAAGGAGGAGTCCAAAAAGAGGGTCGACACGTGGAGTTCAGGACAAAGGGTCCTGAAGGAGAGGACAGGTGAAGCAGAGTCCTGAAGCATGGGCTGAGGACATCTTTAAATCGGACCGAAGCCCAATATCACCCGGTCCAGCGCTGTTTCTCTCCAGGACTACCAGTTCACGCTGCCTTCACCAGTTCTCATCACATCGCTATCATACAACTCTCCACCCTTCCAGAAAGAAACACCCTGAAGTTGGATTTATCAAGTCACAAAGTGCTACCATTACACCCTTATTGCGACCAAATACACCTAAATTTAATCCTTCAAACCTTGTTTTTATATATTCTTTCAACACACACATAAATTTAAATAAAATACACAAAATTTTGATTTTATAAAATTCTCTTATTTACTATTATACCTTACTGCCCCAAAATATCACTTCAATATAGTTCTGGAAGGTAAGAAATCTAAAAATGGATTGTATATAGTTAAAATTAAAAATGTGAAAGAAGCTTTACTAACACAACAAGAAGAATGGCATAAGAAGATGGGGCATTTGAGTCTGAATAACTTAAAGAAACTACCATTTCTTTGTAATGGCATATCTAAAGAAGAAAACATATGGAAAACAGAAAAAGTATGTTCAACCTGCATAAATGCTAAACAAATAAGATGGCCATTTAAAACAGAACGAAGCAGGGCAAATAGACCTTTACAAATAATTCACACAGATGTATGTGCACCAATTGATCCAGAAACCTATGATGGTAAGAAATATTTTCTCACTTTTACAGATGATTATACACATTTCTGCATGGTGTATTTATTAAGACATAAAAACGAAGTAGAAACATTTTTAAAACAATATGTAAATGAAGTTGAAGGCCATTTTGATAAAAAGGTGTACAAAATTAGATGTGATAATGGAGGAGAGTATCGAAGTGATAACCTAAAAAATTGGTGCAAAATGAAAGGTATAATAATGGAATTTTCAATACCTTATTCACCTCAGTTAAATGGAACTGCAGAAAGAATGAATCGAACTCTGATGGAAAAGGCAAGATCTCTTTTATTTGATTCTGGATTAAATAAAGACTTATGGGGAGAAGCAGTATTAACATCAGCTTATTTGTTAAATAGAAGCCCTACTGTAACTGTTGATACAACCCCAGCTGAAAAATGGTTTTTTAAAAAACCAAATTTGTCAAATTTACAAATTTTTGGTTGTATAGCATACGCCAAAATTTTAGGACCATTAAAAAAACTAGATATACGAAGTAGGAAAAGTATATTTTTAGGATATTCATTAAATGGATACAGACTTTGGGATCCAGATAGGAGAAAAATTTTTGTATCAAGAGATGTAATATTTGAAAAATTTGACAAACGACAAAGTAAATACATAAAAGAAATAGATAGTGAAGATAAAAAAGAAGAAATAAATAAAGAAAATAATAATCAAAACGAAGAAATAAGAAATGAAGATCAAGAAGAAATAAATAAAGAAACAGATAATGAAAAAGAAGAAGAAAATGAGCGAAGGAATAATATATATGATTTAAGACCAAAAAGAAAAATTAAAAAACCACATAAGCTCGATGACTATGAAATAAATGAAGAAGTTTTGTTGACATATGAAGAGTCATTAAATGGTGAGGACAAAGAGAAATGGAAAAAAGCCATAGAAGAAGAAAAACAATCATTAAAGAAAAATAATACTTGGGAGTATGTAGATCCGAAGGTTGCTGCAGGAAAAGAAGTATTGACAAGTAGATGGATATTTAAAATAAAAGATAACGGAAGATATAAAGCTAGATTAGTGGTTAGAGGTTGTCAACAAAAGGAAGGTAATATCGATTTTAAAGAAATTTTTAGTCCTGTTGTTGAAAGTAGTTCATTGAGATTACTACTCGCTATAGCTGCCCAGAACAATTTTTACATTAAAATGTTCGATGTAAAAACAGCGTTTTTACATGGTACTTTAGAAGAAGAAATTTTCATGAAGATACCCGAAGGTTATAAAGAAAAGGATAAAATATGTATCTTAAAAAAGGCAATGTATGGATTGAAACAAGCTTCTGCAAAATGGAATAAAGAGTTAACAATTTTTTTAAAAAATGAAGGTATGATACAACTTAAATCTGACCAGTGTATATTCAAAGATCCAGAAAAATACATGTATTTAGCGATTCATGTAGATGATGGATTAATGATGGGTAAAGATATTACGAAAATGAATAAATTACTACAGAAATTATCAGAAAGATTTGAAATAACTGTGACAAATAATCCTGATACCTATTTAGGAATGGAGATAACAAAAAGAGATGATAGCATATTTATATCTCAAAAAAAATACACAGAACAAGTTCTTGAAAGATTTAATATGTCGGAAAATACAAAAGAAAAACAGACTCCAATTTCATCAGATAAAATCGAAAAAAGAGAAGAAGTTAATAAATCAACATTTCCTTACAGGGAAGCAATAGGAAGTTTATTGTACTTAACATGTAAAACCCGGCCGGACATGGCGTATAGTGTAAATTTTGAAAGTCGATCAATGGAAACTCCTATGAACAATGATATACAAAACGTGAAAAGAACATTAAGATACCTGAAAGGAACTCTGAATATGGGAATTCAATATAAAGCACAAAAAAATGAGGAAAACGCACTAGAAATGATAGCATTTTGCGATTCTGATTACGCAGGAGATGTAAATGACAGAAAAAGTACTACTGGATATGTAATAATGTATTTAGGAGGGCCAATTTCATGGTGTTCACGCAAGCAGAGTATTGTTGCTTTATCTACAACCGAAGCAGAATATATTGCTGCTGCTGAATGTTGCAAAGAAATAAAATATTTAAAAACTTTATTCCAAGAACTAACTTGTAAGCAAGTAAATGTTAAATTGAACATAGATAATCAAAGTGCAATTAAACTTATAAAATCTGGTCAAATAAATAGAAAAAGCAAACATATTGATGTAAGGTACCACTATATAAATGAACAGCTGAATGAGGGTTTATTTAGTATTAAATATTGTCCCACAGAACAACAATTGGCAGATATTTTTACAAAGGCCCTTACTTCAGTAAAATTTGAAAAATTAAGAAATATGATGTTGAAAATAGAAATGTAATAATATAATGTAAAAGAATTTTGTTTGTTATTTTCATAATTACATACATGTTATTATTAAGAGGGAGTGTTGAAATTAATATTTAAATTAATAATAACGTGATGTTGTTAAGGACATATTTATTAATAGTTAAAATTGTTTATTTGTATTGTTGCAAAAATTCTTATAAAATAATAATATTGTACATGTCTTATCTAAAATAAAATAAAAGAATTAAAATAAAATAATTGATTTAATTTCTAAAATAAAATAAAAATTAATAAATAGTATTTATTAAATCCCAGCGCGAGTTTGGCTCTTTGTTGAGGGCATCTGGTCACATGCTGGCGCGTGATTGTTAGTCAACGTGCTAAAAAACTAATTCCGGTACTTTTAGCGATTCAACCAAGCTGAAATTCTATATATAGCAGTTTTATGCAATTTTTAAACATGTGAAAAACTATAAAAGATATACTGAGAGGAGTACGTGAATATATTTGATTTAATAGTGCTTATTGTGAATTTCTATATTGCTGTGAAATTTGTATTTATTTATCAAATATTAAATAATTTAACTTTGTTATTTGATTTGTTACAATGTAATTTAAATTATTTATCAAACAATTTATAATAAATTTTTCAATTTTATTTGTGTTAAATGTTAAATAAAATTTATATTTATATTTATGCTGGGTTTGTTTCGAATATTATGTGCACGGATACTCTGTGTACGGATGGTATGTCGAGTTTGATAATCAAATAATTGCAGGGAATTCGGAAGGCCTGTGGGAGGGGGTGATCTTCGGCCATTTTTTTTTGCGGTGCCATCTATTGGACGCCTGAAGAGTCGACTTTTTTCATGTAACACCATCTGGTGTTCGAGTTACGTCTGTCCCATAAGAGTGATACTGGGTTGGCAATCAGATGTTTACATCACAGACTATCTGGTTTACATGTTTACGACCAACCCAGTATCACTCCAATGGGACCGGCGTAACTCGAACACCAGATGGCGTTACATGAAAAAAGTCGACTCTTCAGGCGCCCAATAGATGGCACCGCAAAAAAAAAAGATCACCCCCTCCCACAGGCCTTCCGAATTCCCTGCAATTATTTGATTATCAAACTCGACATACCATCCGTACACAGAGTATCCGTGCACATAATATTCGAAACAAACCCAGCATAAATATAAATATAAATTTTATTTAACATTTAACACAAATAAAATTGAAAAATTTATTATAAATTGTTTGATAAATAATTTAAATTACATTGTAACAAATCAAATAACAAAGTTAAATTATTTAATATTTGATAAATAAATACAAATTTCACAGCAATATAGAAATTCACAATAAGCACTATTAAATCAAATATATTCACGTACTCCTCTCAGTATATCTTTTATAGTTTTTCACATGTTTAAAAATTGCATAAAACTGCTATATATAGAATTTCAGCTTGGTTGAATCGCTAAAAGTACCGGAATTAGTTTTTTAGCACGTTGACTAACAATCACGCGCCAGCATGTGACCAGATGCCCTCAACAAAGAGCCAAACTCGCGCTGGGATTTAATAAATACTATTTATTAATTTTTATTTTATTTTAGAAATTAAATCAATTATTTTATTTTAATTCTTTTATTTTATTTTAGATAAGACATGTACAATATTATTATTTTATAAGAATTTTTGCAACAATACAAATAAACAATTTTAACTATTAATAAATATGTCCTTAACAACATCACGTTATTATTAATTTAAATATTAATTTCAACACTCCCTCTTAATAATAACATGTATGTAATTATGAAAATAACAAACAAAATTCTTTTACATTATATTATTACATTTCTATTTTCAACATCATATTTCTTAATTTTTCAAATTTTACTGAAGTAAGGGCCTTTGTAAAAATATCTGCCAATTGTTGTTCTGTGGGACAATATTTAATACTAAATAAACCCTCATTCAGCTGTTCATTTATATAGTGGTACCTTACATCAATATGTTTGCTTTTTCTATTTATTTGACCAGATTTTATAAGTTTAATTGCACTTTGATTATCTATGTTCAATTTAACATTTACTTGCTTACAAGTTAGTTCTTGGAATAAAGTTTTTAAATATTTTATTTCTTTGCAACATTCAGCAGCAGCAATATATTCTGCTTCGGTTGTAGATAAAGCAACAATACTCTGCTTGCGTGAACACCATGAAATTGGCCCTCCTAAATACATTATTACATATCCAGTAGTACTTTTTCTGTCATTTACATCTCCTGCGTAATCAGAATCGCAAAATGCTATCATTTCTAGTGCGTTTTCCTCATTTTTTTGTGCTTTATATTGAATTCCCATATTCAGAGTTCCTTTCAGGTATCTTAATGTTCTTTTCACGTTTTGTATATCATTGTTCATAGGAGTTTCCATTGATCGACTTTCAAAATTTACACTATACGCCATGTCCGGCCGGGTTTTACATGTTAAGTACAATAAACTTCCTATTGCTTCCCTGTAAGGAAATGTTGATTTATTAACTTCTTCTCTTTTTTCGATTTTATCTGATGAAATTGGAGTCTGTTTTTCTTTTGTATTTTCCGACATATTAAATCTTTCAAGAACTTGTTCTGTGTATTTTTTTTGAGATATAAATATGCTATCATCTCTTTTTGTTATCTCCATTCCTAAATAGGTATCAGGATTATTTGTCACAGTTATTTCATTTAAATATAATATATATGTGTTAATTTATCCAATTGGAATTTGCATGATAGCCGACCGGACACATCCCACATTTTTTTCATTTATAAATTTACCCAAATGTTCGTAATTCAGTTTTTTGATAAACTTAGATGATTAAAAATGCGTTGGATTAATTATTCTTAGTTAATCAATGATTTATGGATTTCTTGTGATCTTTTTAAATAGTATCTTTTTGGAAATAGAAATGATTATTTATTTATTTATTTATAAATTTCCTTCTCACTAAGAACAATTCGTATGTGTTTCTCTCGTTTCAAATATTGGCATTGAAAATATTTAATCCATACATATAAAATATTAACAAGAACATTATTCGTTTATTTTATTTATGTAAATTACATAAAAGTAGGTGAAGTTTTCTGTTCATTTAAATTATTTATTTGGATATTTGAAAAAAGCATATTTGATTTCTGTAATGCTAATTTTATATCTCAATAAATAATTTTTAAATTCCCAATATTCATACAAAAAAAATTTAAAAATGCCCCTCTCGCCGGTCGGTAAAAACGCTCACACATGTCCAACCAGTCTGCCATCCTTGCCAGCACCTGCCAGCACTAAGGGTGAGAAAAAAATAGCATTGAGTGATTGAGTCATTGAGTGATTTACTCTGTGTATGTATGGTCTGTGCTGATTGCTTAACCTAAACAATTTGAAACAATTGTAAATATTATATTATCTGACTGATCCGACACCCTCCAATTGCGATCAATATGAATAATAGTAAAGTTAGTATAATTAATATAATTTTACTATTATTGATATTGATAAAGATATATAATATATGTACATACATATAAATACATTTTTGATTTTGCAGTTTTTAGATTGTATTAATAAGAATTGTGTTACAAATTCTCTACCTGGAGAAGAACGAGGACTTGTTCTGGTTGCCAACGAGTATAATAATAATAATAATAAGTATAATAGTCTGCTAAAATATCGTGTATGCAAACTTCATTTTAATGATTATGATTTCTACACACCTGAAAAGAAGAAATTAATTCATGGAAGGATACCCTTGAATATAAATCAAGATGGTAGGTTTTGTGATATTTAATAATGGAATATCCAAGGTTGGGAAAACAGGAATATACACCTCAGTTGTATAAATTTTATACATTTTTTTTAATTTTGTTTAAAAACATGTCACAATAATAATCTATTTATTAAATAAATAGGTTACATAGAACATTATTCTTTTCATTTTAGATGTGCAATTTATAAAATTATATAATTGAAAAATTGTGTAATTTTTATTTAAGTGAGAAATTTATTATAATGTGTTTAAAGAAAAATATGTATAAAAGATTTGTTTACAAATGAGATACACATCATTATTGTTAATGATATTTTGTAATAATCTATTTTCAAATAAATATGTCACATACAACATTATTCTTTTCTTCTAGACCAGGGATGAGCAACCCGCGGCCCGCGGGCCGCATGCGGCCCTTTAAATATTTTTCTGCGGCCCGCCGAGCATTTCTAAAATAGAATTTTATTATTCGTCTCGATTATTTATAAAGAATATTATAATGTTTATTAGTATATATATATAAAACTTTGTAAATTATTATTAAGTGCGGCCCGCCACAAAATTTTAAAATATAAATTGGCCCGTGGGTTAAAAAGGTTGCTCACCCCTGTTCTAGACATGCAAATTATGAAATTTTTCAGTTAAGTGAAAAATTATTTATTTGGGGATAAGACCAACATTTCAGCAATTTTCTGAAAAAAAAAATTTATTTCTGAAATGTCAGTTTTAGCTCTAAATAAATAATTTTTCATTCAACTGAAAAATTTCATAATTTTTTCACTCCTCCCGCGCTCCTCTCATTCAAATAATTCAAAATGGATTTTAAAAATGGTGCCAGGTGCTGGGCCGGTTTTTTTATCTCGATTAGTTCTTTCCTGAGCCGCTATGAAGCAGCAGCGCTAAACGCTGTTTCTAGAATTTAACATTACGTGCATTACGTGTCCATGTGCTCTATGGTGTCCATCCCACATTAATCAATTAAAAATGGATCTTTATTCACAAGACAGAAAATATCCAATATACATAGGTAATTTTTATTTCTAAGATTTATCATTTAAAGTAATGATAATTGTCACTTAATTCTTTTTTTAATATAATTTTTAATGATATTATTCCTTAAATTGAATTATTAAATATTTAAATATGTAAAAATATAATAATTTAAAATAACGAAAACAATTATTTTTTTTAGGTCCTCTTTATTGTTGTGTATATTGTCATACCAATTTCATTAGTGAGGAATTTTTATCTAAACATCTAAAACAATGTTTTCATAAAAATATATTTTCAATTTTCAAAAATGAAATAAAACTCAAAAAGGATACAGAAGAAAATTTAGACGAAAAATTGGGAGAAGTTACAAATTCAAAACATACAGAAGACAGAAGAATTAAATGTAATAATTTTAAATTGAAGGTTAATCATATATCTCATTTAATTTCGCACTCATTAACTAATACAGGTGAAAAACATTTTGAATGTAATTATTGTAAAAAGAAATTTAATCGGAAATCAGATTTAAATAGACATTTATTAAGTCATACAGGAGAAAAACCTTTTGAATGTAATTATTGTAAAAAGAAATTTAATCAGAAATCAACTTTAAATAAACATATATTAATTCATACAGGTGAAAAACCTTTTGAATGTAATTATTGTAAAAAGAAATTTAAGGAAAAATCAACTTTAAATTATCATTTATTAATTCATACAGGTGAAAACCCTTTTGATTGTAATTATTGTAAAAAGAAATTTAATCAGAAATCAGATTTAAATAGACATTTATTAATTCATACAGGTGAAAAACCTTTTGAATGTAATTATTGTAAAAAGAAATTTAATCTGAAATCAACTTTAAATAAACATATATTAATACATACAGGAGAAAAACCTTTTGAATGTAATTATTGTAAAAAGAAATTTAATCATAAATCAAGTTTAGATAGACATTTATTAATACATACAGGTGAAAAACCTTTTGAATGTAATTATTGTAAAAAGAAATTTAATCAGAAATCAACTTTAAATTATCATTTATTAATTCATACAAGTGAAAACCCTTTTGATTGTAATTATTGTAAAAAGAAATTTAATCAGAAATCAAGTTTAGATAGACATTTATTAATTCATATAGGTGAAAAACCTTTTGAATGTAATTATTGTAAAAAGAAATTTTTTCAGAAATATCTTTTAAATAATCATTTATTAATTCATACAGGTGAAAAACCTTTTGAATGTAATTATTGTAAAAAGAAATTTAATCATAAATCAAGTTTAGATAGACATTTATTAATACATACAGGTGAAAAACCTTTTGAATGTAATTATTGTAAAAAGAAATTTAATGACAACTCAACATTAAATAAACATTTATTAATTCATACAGGTGAAAAACCTTTTGAATGTAATTAATGTATAATTGTAAATAAATTGTCAATGTCAATTAATTTGTAACTAACTTTATTTGCTTAAAATTTTGTTCTGTTATATTTAATAAATGTCAAATAATAAAATAAAAAAATTATTACAACGGTTTGAATAAAATATATTTAAACATTGTGTAGTCTTATAAGTATTGGAAATATTGATTTAAAATGTATGTCCCTGTAAGAAGAACATTATGTAAGGTGGCATTCCCGATTTTTCACAATTTGACCCGCGTCCCGCAACGTTTTCCAAAAGCCCCAACTTTTAGAATTAAGTTAATTTTTATATTTATGAAAATCATTGTTTTGCGTTCTAAGAATCCTACGTGGATATCAGAAAAGTCGAAATTAAGTGTTGAAACTTTGAAAGCCATTTTATGAGTCGAATATAATTTGACAAATTCTTGTGAAGATTTTTACAATATTTTAAAAAATAATAATTGTAACTAAATTATTTTTTTTAATGATCAACAAAGAGACAAAGAAGCGCTGGTTTATTACATATTATTTATTAATTTTAATTTATAATTTATAATTAATTAAATTTTATTTAAATATAATATATTATGTTATTTTATCCAATTCAAATTGCTAGATAGTCGAGTGGAGATACTCCAACTAATCCAAGCTAATCTATATATATAAAAGGCAATGTCTGTCAGTGTGTCTGTCAAATACTCAAAAACTACACGTCCGATTACGGTGAAACTTTCAGGGATTGTTGTGGGCATCCCAGGGAAGGTTTTAGTGTAGTTAAATCCAAAATTAATTTAATTAGTAATATTTTGGTAAATGTCTGTAGTGTCACAAAACTATCGACAGATGGCGCTACATAAAAACTTAAACATTCAAATATTTTTAATTTTTTTTAAACTGTCAAAAATAACATATCCATAATAACAGTTGTAATAAAAATATAAATATAAATCACAATGTAAGTAAAATATTGAATCGTTTTATTTTTATTGTTTGAATATTTATTAAATTTATATATAGATTTATTAATTATAACAATTCCATTTACTTTCTTCAAATTTTTTTAATTTTTTATTTAAAAGTATATTCAACATTGAAATTGCCATTAAATATGCAGGTAATTGGAACTCCAACATGTAATATTAGCAAATATTCTGGGATGGGAAAAATACTAAGATCATGTCATGTCCTATTAAATATTTTGAATTTTATTTTGAATCATACAATGGTAATGAAATATTGTAGGTAGACTTTTGAGACAAACAATAAAAATCTCTATAAAATAAGAGAATATACTTATTCCGAAAACTGTTAATTAAAATGTAATAACTATTAACAATTAATAAAGTAGAAATAATTTTCGAACAAATAAAAATGTAATAATTATTAACAAAAAAAATAAAAAATAAAAATAAATTAGTAACAAAATAAGTTGACCTGTGGCCAGGTCCGAACCGACCGACGGTTTGAAGTAAATTAATTTCCAGCTACAGAAACAATTTCAAATAATTTTAATATATCTATTAATGTAATAAAAAAACAGATATGGACATAACATAAATATTTTTAATATATATGTAAGACCAGGCTGTGACGTCATGAATGGCTGGGTGACTTCATATAATTTTAAATTAAGAAATATTCGTGGAGATATGTAAAAATCTCCACATGTGAAATTTGGTGTGAAAACAATACCTCCCTTACTATCGTCGGTCGGTAAAAAATAAAAATAAAAATGTAATAATAAAAAATAAAATTTCAATTATATTAATTTAATAAATTATTATTATTATTATTATTTGCGTCTGGACTATCTAGGATCACGCAAAGCTCCCATATACAAGGGTATTGATGTTAAGTGTGCCCATATGTGAATGTTCTTTTTAGGTGTTAACTTCATTCTTCTTTTTTTGAGTGCTCATGAAGATCCGGTGTTATTCTCATCACGAACCATTGTTGCTTGAATAAGGGTATTGATGTTAACTGTGCCCATATATGAATGTTCTTTAGGTGTTAAGTTTTATTCTTCTTTTTTTGAGGGCTCGTGAAGATTCCGATCCTCCAGGAGACGGGCGGATTGGGTACCAACTGGAGTTATTCTCATAACTATCCATTGTTGCTTATGGTTGCTTGTTTTTGAGGTAGTCCTGCTTGTGCAGGGTTATATAGAACCAGGGCTTGTCAGTTCCTGGAGCCGGAGGCAGCTGATGTTAAATTGAATTTATTAGAAAAATCCGTTCTTGGTTAGAATCGAACGCAGGCTTCTTGTGTAGAAGGTTGCCACGCTACACTCTTAGCCAAGCCACATAAATTATTATTATTATTATTATTATTATTATTTTCACGTATTAAACGGTATATTATTATTATTATTTGTAATAATTCCAATAAAAATAAATAAAAATAAAAACCAAAAAAAAGTGCAATTAAAACTAAAATTTCAATTATATTCCATTAATACATTATTATTATTATTATTAAGTGTTCAGTTATCATATACGTAGATATGTATACAGACACACATGCAAAAGCGAAGCTTTTCCGGGTCTGCTATTATTATAATAGGCGTTTACTTCGTCATTATTATTAAACATTCGTTTTAATCGTTATCATGTTTTTTACATATATATGTAAAATAAAGAGCAAGAAATATTGGGAAACATCCGGTGGAAGACCAAAGATCAAGGTGGGTGGACAATGAAGGAAGGGACATGGGAGAGATGGGACAGGGTAGGATTTGGTTGTAGCTCAGGGTAGGGACTCTTAGAGAAAAGTGGATGCTGCGGCTAAGAACTTTCGAAAACTGTATAGACACAGAGTTAGATAAATATAACATATACAATAATAATATATAATTAATTTACTGATTAAATTAAAATATATTTTCCAAGAAAACAAATATATGTCTTATCTACTTATACTGATTGAAACAAAATGGATGAAAAGCTTTTACATACAGACTTTCAACCAAATACTATGTATCACTTGGGGGTACAGGGGGCGGAGCCCCCGTCTAGGTGTGAAGAGCGCCTGGAAGGCGATCGGAGCAGCTAGTTATTTATAAAATTATATACGATTTTTAAATTTTTTTATATAGATTTATAATAAATCTTATCAAAGTAATATAATTAAACGATAATTTAATAAAAATATAATTCAAAAACCTTTTTTAAATCTTGATAATTAAATTAGCTGGAGTGTTTCCACTCAGCTATCTCGCAATTTGAATTGGATTAAATAACATAATATATTATATTTAAATTAAATTAATTATAAATTATAAATTAAAATTAATAAATAATATTTATTAAACCAGCGCATGTTTGGCTCTGCTGTGCATGACATAAATATTTTTTCAACTTATGGAAATAAAATTAACTACAGTAAAACCTCTCTATAAGGATACGTCTAATTAATTTACAATAAACATTGTATTTAACAGTGTTTTGAGAATGTCCTTTGTTTGAGCAGTGGACTATATTTTAGGATTTGCATGTTAAAGAGGATTTTTTGTGGAAATTATTTTACTCACTTATTTGCAAGGTTGCTTTGGAGAAGGAACACACGTTATCTTCTTCAATTGTAACATATAACTATCTTTTCTTTCTTCTCTCTTCGCCCCCAACACGACCTGGCAAGTGGAAGGGGAAAAGAGGGGTTTTAGTAATTTTGGACTATGCTCCAACATATCCCCCACTACTATCTTTGAGTCTGTGAGTGCTTGAGTCTCGTTCTGTGCAGTTCTGTGGTTCTTATTTTATTAACATTTATATTACTTATTACCTAGTATAAATTTTATAATTGATAACACTTTAATCAATTAAAAATGACTCTTTATTCACAAGACAGAAAATATCCAATATATATAGGTAATTTTTATTAGTATGATTTTTCATCTAGAGTAATGATGATTGTCACTTAATTCTTTTTTTAATATAATTTGTAATGATATTATTCCTTAAAATGAATTATTAAATATTTAGATATGTAAAAGTATAATAATTTAAAATAACGAAAACAATTATTTTTTTTAGGTAATCTTTATTGTTGTGTATATTGTCATACCAATTTCATTATTGAGGAATTTTTATCTAAACATCTAAAAAAATGTTTTCATAAAAATATATTTTCAATTTTCAAAAATGAAATAAAACTCAAAAAGGATACAGAAGAAAATTTAGACGAAAAATTGGGAGAAGTTACAAATTCAAAACATACAGAAGACAGAAGAATTAAATGTAATAATTTTAAATTGAAGGTTAATCATATATCTCATTTAATTTCGCACTCATTAACTAATACAGGAGAAAAACCTTTTGAATGTAATTATTGTAAAAAGAAATTTAATCAGAAATCAAGTTTAGATAGACATTTATTAATTCATACAGGAGAAAAACCTTTTGTATGTAATTATTGTAAAAAGAAATTTAATCAGAAATCAGATTTAAATAAACATTTATTAATTCATACAGGAGAAAAGCCTTTTAGATGTAATTATTGTAAAAAGGAATTTAATCATGAATCCAATTTAGAAAGACATTATTTAATTCATACAGGTGAAAACCTTTTGAATTTAATTATTGTAAAAAGAAATTTAATATGAAATCTCATTTAAATCAACATTTATTAATTCATACAGGAGTAAAGCCTTTTGAATTTAATTATTGTAAAAAAAATTTAATGCCAAATCAACTTTAAAAATACATTTATTAATACATACAGGAGAAAAACCTTTTGAATGTAATTATTGTATAAAGAAATTTAATCACAAATCAAGTTTAGATAGACATTTATTAATTCATACAGGAGAAAAGCCTTTTGAATGTAATTATTGTATAAAGAAATTTAATCACAAATCAAGTTTAGATAGACATTTATTAATACATACAGGAGAAAAGCCTTTTGAATGTAATTATTGTAAAAAGATATTTAATCTTAAATCCAATTTAGATAGACATTTATTAATACATACAGGTGAAAAACCTTTTGAATGTAATTATTGTAAAAAGAAATTTAATCGGAAATCAGATTTAAATAGACATTTATTAATTCATACAGGTGAAAAACCTTTTGATTGTAATTATTGTAAAAAGAAATTTAATCACAAATCAGGTTTAGATAGACATTTATTAATTCATACAGGAGAAAAGCCTTTTGAATGTAATTATTGTAAAAAGATATTTAATCTTAAATCCAATTTAGATAGACATTTATTAATACATACAGGTGAAAAACCTTTTGAATGTAATTATTGTAAAAAGAAATTTAATCGGAAATCAGATTTAAATAGACATTTATTAATTCATACAGGTGAAAAACCTTTTGATTGTAATTATTGTAAAAAGAAATTTAATCACAAATCAAGTTTAGATAGACAATTATTAATACATACAGGAGAACAGCCTTTTGAATGTAATTATTGTAAAAAGATATTTAATCTTAAATCCAATTTAGATAGACATTTATTAATACATACAGGTGAAAAACCTTTTGAATGTAATTATTGTAAAAAGAAATTTAATCGGAAATCACATTTAAATAGACATTTATTAATTCATACAGGTGAAAAACCTTTTGAATGTAATTATTGTAAAAAGATATTTAATCGGAAATCAGATTTAAATAGACATTTATTAATTCATACAGGTGAAAAACCTTTTGATTGTAATTATTGTAAAAAGAAATTTAATCACAAATCAGGTTTAGATAGACATTTATTAATTCATACAGGAGAAAAGCCTTTTGAATGTAATTATTGTAAAAAGAAATTTAATATGAAATCTCATTTAAATCAACATTTATTAATTCATACAGGAGTAAAGCCTTTTGAATTTAATTATTGTAAAAAAAATTTAATGCCAAATCAACTTTAAAAATACATTTATTAATACATACAGGAGAAAAACCTTTTGAATGTAATTATTGTATAAAGAAATTTAATCACAAATCAAGTTTAGATAGACATTTATTAATTCATACAGGAGAAAAGCCTTTTGAATGTAATTATTGTATAAAGAAATTTAATCACAAATCAAGTTTAGATAGACATTTATTAATACATACAGGAGAAAAGCCTTTTGAATGTAATTATTGTAAAAAGATATTTAATCTTAAATCCAATTTAGATAGACATTTATTAATACATACAGGTGAAAAACCTTTTGAATGTAATTATTGTAAAAAGATATTTAATCGGAAATCAGATTTAAATAGACATTTATTAATTCATACAGGTGAAAAACCTTTTGATTGTAATTATTGTAAAAAGAAATTTAATCACAAATCAGGTTTAGATAGACATTTATTAATTCATACAGGAGAAAAGCCTTTTGAATGTAATTATTGTAAAAAGATATTTAATCTTAAATCCAATTTAGATAGACATTTATTAATACATACAGGTGAAAAACCTTTTGAATGTAATTATTGTAAAAAGAAATTTAATCGGAAATCAGATTTAAATAGACATTTATTAATTCATACAGGTGAAAAACCTTTTGATTGTAATTATTGTAAAAAGAAATTTAATCACAAATCAAGTTTAGATAGACATTTATTAATACATACAGGAGAACAGCCTTTTGAATGTAATTATTGTAAAAAGATATTTAATCTTAAATCCAATTTAGATAGACATTTATTAATACATACAGGTGAAAAACCTTTTGAATGTAATTATTGTAAAAAGAAATTTAATCGGAAATCAGATTTAAATAGACATTTATTAATTCATACAGGTGAAAAACCTTTTGATTGTAATTATTGTAAAAAGAAATTTAATCACAAATCAGGTTTAGATAGACATTTATTAATTCATACAGGGGAAAAACCTTTTGAATGTAATTATTGTAAAAAGATATTTAATCTTAAATCCAATTTAGGTAGACATTTATTAATTCATACAGATGAAAATCCTTTTGAATGCAATTATTGTAAAAAGAAATTTAATCGGAAATCAACATTAAATATACATTTACTTATTCATACAGGGGAAAAACCTTTTGAATGTAATTATTGTAAAAAGATATTTAATTAGAAATCAGATTTAAATAGACATTTATTAATTCATACAGATGAAAATCCTTTTGAATGTAATTATTGTAAAAAGAAATTTATTCGGAAATATATTTTAGATAGACATTTATTAATACAGTACCGGGACCCCGAGCCTCGGCTCGGTACTTAAGTTAAAAAAAATGATTCATTATTATTGGGTTTGGCTGATAATATTAATACCTGGGATACCGAGCTGTCGCTCGAAAAAATGTTTAGACATTATTATAGACTTTTACATTCTGTAAATTAAATAATTTTATTTCATTTAAATAAATATCTATTTTTAAATAATTTTTCTCTCTACATTATTTATCTAATTCTGACAATATATTAAGATCACACCGGGACCCCGAGCCTCGGCTAGGTAATTAAGTTAAAAAAAAATAATTCATTATTATATTGGGTTTGGCTGGTAATATTAATACTTGGGACACCGAGCTGATATACAATTCTTTAAATATTTATTACAATTATTAAATGTTGCATCATTGCATCAATCTGATTAAAATGAATGGAACTTGGGGTAGGTATGTTTCTAAGTGCATGAATATTTTTTTTTTATTGGAAGAATGATAAATATATATCGTAATTTGTAATTATAAAATATTATTAAAATATATATTTTTTTTTAATTTTATTTCGAAATTAAATAAGCAATTTTAAAATATTTTAAATATAAAAAATATATATCTTTTAAAAAAAGGCGGGAGTCAAATTTCAATATGAATGTCATATGTCATCGATATATAAATTAATAATAAATAATATTAATAAATATTTAAATTTAATAAAAGAACAATGAATAAATAAATATAAAATAGTAATTTATTAAAAAATAATAGATTAAAAAAAAAAAAAAAAATTATTTTCCTCCGGTTTTTTTATTACAATATTACAATTATTAAATGTTGCATCATTTTAATTAATAAAATAAAATAAAATAAATTAAATTTAATAAAAGAACAATGAATAAATAAATCACGAAAATAGATAAAAAAAAAAATGCACGCGGCGATTTTCGATCCTTCGAACTCGGGGAGTAAAAACAATTATTCTTACCATTGGTCTATGATATTTTGATAATTAAAAAGATATTTTTACCATCTTTCAAAGACATTTATTTGTTTTGTTGTTTTTTTTTTTGAGAGAGATTAATAAATATATATTGTAATGATTTTTTGGGGCAGTATGGTAAAATAGTAAATAAAAGAAAATTTTTATAAAATCAATATTTTTAACAATTTATTTAAATTTTTAAGTGTGTGTAATGATTTATAAAAAAAAGGTTTGAAGGACTAAAGTAGGGTGTAAAAGATGGTCGCAATAAGGGTGTAATGGCAGCACTTTGGAAGAGGGAATCCAACTTCAGGGGTGTTTATCTTTCTGGAAGGGTGGAGAAATGTTTTAAACTGATGATTGCTGGCGAAGGCGCTTGGACAGGTGGTCCCGGAGTGACACAGCGCTGGACCGTGATATTGGGTCCGATCCAATTATAGATGTCCTCAGCCCATGCTTTTGGACTCCGTCAGGACCCCTCGTCGACCGCTAAGGCGCGCTCCTCCGACTCCCTTCGAACTCTCTCCCTGGACTCCTCGTTGGCGACTCTCTTTTTGGACTCTCTTTTTGGACTGCCTTGTCTACTGCCGGCAAACGCTCGCTTCAGGCTAGCTTTTCCCCTCCTTCTTCACTTCTCCTTGCGGACAACCAATTGGGTGTTCTAATTCGGCTCCGAGTCGGGGAGGATTTGATATTTGACCTGGCTTATCAGGGCTTCGTTGGAATTTGGATTTATATTTTGGTTTCATACTATAATGACCAATTCCTTAGAATATCCTAATTTTTATTTCATTTCATAGGAAATTTTCTAGAAATAAAATTCTCGAGAATCGCTATCACTAAAATTTCACTTCAATATATATTTTATTAAAAATAAATATTTTTAATTTTATTTCGAAATTAAATAATAAATTTTAAAATATTTTAAATATAAAAAAATATTAATACAATTTCAGTTAAAAAATAAAAATGGATGCCAATTTTGACGTTTTCCATATATAATTTTCAATTAAGAAATTAATAATGAAGCTGTAAGTTTCAAGAGATGTGATCAATAAAACTCAATTTTTCTTTATAAATACTATATCTAGTGTGAATTTGAAAAAAATCGTTAGAGCGGTTTTTGAGAACCAATGGTTATAGATATATAGATATATACAATTTTAGCTAGCATAATAAGATAAGATACTGTTTGAAAATTAAGCTTAATAATGAAATCTAATAATTTTCTTTGAATTATTATTTAATTTATACAAGATTTAAAATGTGTCAAATGATTCTTTATTTTCACTAATGTATAATTTTAAATAAATTGTAAATGTCAATTAATTTGTAACTAACTTTATTTGTTTAAAATTTTGTTTTGTTATATTTAATAAGTGTGTCAAATAATAAATATAAAAAAATTATTACGACGGTTTGAATAAAGTTAATAATTTTATATTTAAACATTGTGTAGTTTTATAAGTATTGGAAATATTGATTTAAAATGTATGTTCCTATAAGAAGAACATTATGTAAGGTGACCAGACGTCCCGCTTTCTTGGGACATTCCCGGTTTTCACAATTTGTCTCGCGTATTTTCGATTTTAAAATAAGTTGACCTGTGGCCAGGTCCGAACCGTCCGACTGTTTGAAATAAATTAATTTCCAGCTACAGAAACAATTTCAAATAATTTTAATATATCTATTAATGTAATAAAAAACAGATATGGATACATAAATAATAAATATAAACATTTTTAATTTTATTTTATTTATAATATATATGCAAGACCAGGCTGTGACGTCATGAATGGCTGGATGACGTCATATAATTTTAAATCAAGAAAAAACTAATAAATATGATTTTTCTCGAGGATAAAACCAATACAAAGTGCATGATTCGTGGTGATATATAAAAAAATCTCCTTTGGTGTGAAAATAACCCTTTCCTTCCTATCGTCGATCGCTAATACTACCACTTCCGGTTCACGGATTTGCACCAAAAGTTGATCAATTCATCCCACTAATGCATTAAGTAAATATACCAAATTTCATCAAAATCGGTTGAGCCGTTCAGGCTGTACACATCTATACGGACGGACAGACGGACAGACGGACGGACGGACAGACGGACGGACAGACATCATGCTAAAAATACTTTTTTCTGTTTAGAAAATGCATGATTCGTGGAGATATTTAAAAATCTCCACATGTGAAATTTGGTGTGAAAACAATACCTCCCTTACTATCGTCGGTCGGTAAAAATGATTTAAACCTCAAAAAGGATACAGAATTAAATTTAGACGAAAAATTTGGAGAAGATATAAATTCAAAACATACAGAAGACAGGCATTTTCAATGTAATAATTTTTAATTGAAGGTTAATCATATATCTCATTTAATTCCGCATTTTTTAACTCATATAGGTGAAAATCCTTTTGAATGTAATTATTGTAAAAATAAATTTATTCAAAAATCTTGAATAAGTATACATTTATTAATACATAGTGTTTGAAAATTATGCTTAATAATGAAGACTAAAGATTTTCTTTGATTAAAACTTTTAACCTTTATAATTCCATGTTTAATTCAATAAAAATCTTATTTATTTAACTTAGTAATTATTTGGTCCATTCATTATTACATTATGAGTAATTATCTAGATCAGATCAGAAAGAACTTCACCTATATGTGAAAATTCTTCACAAGACCTGAAATTAGTTACTTAAGAATTTAAATCGAGATTGCAATCTGTTAACGCCGGTTATCATGCAGTAATGGGGCTTATCTCATCAAAACTATTTTCAAAGGGGATAATAATAATAAATAATAAATAAATAAATAAAAATTTACGATTTACAAAATTTGTGATGATCTCGCTAGTAAACATAAATTTTTTAAATATTGTTTGCTCAGTGAAAATTAGCACTAATTAATTATAATTTATTTTTTTGAGATATGCAGACCAAAATTGTTATATTCTATCGCTGTGTTTATTATATCAGGAGATTATACCTCTCCCCAAGCTTTGGCTGTCAGAGCAGCTCCTTTATCAATAATAACATTGAGAGTGGAATTATACTGATGTCCTAGATTTTCTTTTTGATTATGAAGGCGTGCTCCGGGAATAAGACAAATAATTCCTGGGCCAGCTTTTTCTAAAGAACTTTGACTAATCCAGAAACGGTTTCATTATACAAAAGTGACAAAGAAACAATTTCTAAAAATAATAATGATAAAACATTTTTACTAAATTTTTTTACTTAAATCTAAAGAACTTTAATATTATTCACCATTCGAACAACAACTATCGGTAAATAAATTTCCCTTTGAGCTCATTTGTACCAAAAGGTAAACAGCCCCGGTGCCTGTGAAGGCTCGAAGCATATGTTCTCCTGGTAACGCATGCACTGTTACTAAATGAGCAAAAGGTTTAATTAATTCCCATTGAAGTCTATCAGTATGTCCTATGTCGGCCATTTTCCGATCTTCCGTTATTAAAAAATCATAAATTTGAGACATTCTAGAAATTCAATAAATAAATTATATATTTATCTTATCTTATTATACTAGCAAAAATTGTATATATAATTATATATTGTAATGATTTTCCGGGGGGATAGGAAATTTTTGGTGGAGTTGGAATTTGAGGGGGAAGCGGGGAAATTTTCTCGGTAATGATAGAACACTCCGGATCAGTTAAAAGAGGTGGAATTCAACGAATGCTGAGAAGAAGGAAGATAAGTTAATATTTATTTTTTTTTATTCAATTCATTTACAATCTGTCATAATAATTATAACAATAAGTAAATTATTTGTATATAATTATATAATATGTACATAATAACATGTACGAAATAAAACTCATTAGTTCCTTTCCAAGTTTGTATCAATCATATATTTATACATTAATATTTTAATTTTAATTTTAGAATCTAGCGAGAGTGTCACAAGGAAAGTGTTTCTTAAGTCTTCTTTGTTGGGGAAGTTTTAACAGTCCTTTAACCATATCATTTGGGTGGTTATCCAGCCTTGTAGTATATTTCTTGTACAACTTTTTTATCACATCTTTTATGAGGGGAACCCTTAGGTCTCGAGCAATGTTTGACTTGGTTACAAACCATGGAGCATCCACTATTATCAGAAGGATTTTGTTTTGGAAATGTTCAAGTATTTCTAAGTTTGACTTAGCAGCGGAGCACCACAGCTGAATCTCATACGTCCAGATAGGCATGAGAAGGGCCTTATATAATAAGAGTTTGTTACCGAGTGATAACTTCGACCCACGTCCGATCAACCAATACATCTTATGTAATCCAAGCCCCAGTTGTTTCCTTTTGGTTGTTAAATGTTTCTTCCATGTTAATTTGTGGTCGAGGTGCATTCCCAGGTATTTAGCTTCGTTAGCTTGCGGGATTACTTTGTTGTTCATTGTAATGGAATTATAAGAACCTTTTTGGATGGAAAAAGTCACTTGTGTTAACTTGTTTTCGTTGACTTTGATTCACCATCTTGTTAACCAGTTTTGAATCTCATTTAGATTTGTTTGAAGTTCATCTGTCTCCAATTGTGCATCTTTATTGGTGGTAAGTACAAAACGTAGCTATAGTAGAATTGGAAGAGGTTGGTAAGTCATTGGTGAAAATTAGATAAAGGAGAGGACCCAAGACACTACCCTGAGGAACTCTAGCATGAATAGGATGTAGGGAGGTTATTTCATTGGAATATTTTACTATAAAGTGTCGTCTATCCCGTAGGTAGGATTTCAACAGTAGATAGTAGTTTGTAGGTAGAAGATTTTTTAATTTGTATAATAACCCTGTGTGCCATACCTTATCCAAGGCTTGGCTTATAACAGAAAACATCGCAGAGCAGTAATTGCGCTTCCTTCTTCTCAGGATTCGTTGAATTCCACCTCTTTTAACTGATCCAGAGTGTTCTATCATTACCGAGAAAATTTCCCCGCTTCCCCCTCAAATTCAAACTCCACCTAAAATTTCCTATCCCCCCGGAAAATCATTACAATATATAATTATATATACAATTTTTGCTAGTATAATAAGATAAGATAAATATATAATTTATTTATTGAATTTCTAGAATGTCTCAAATTTATGATTTTTTAATAACGGAAGATCGGAAAATGGCCGACATAGGACATACTGATAGACTTCAATGGGAATTAATTAAACAATAAAATAATTACTAAGTTAAATAAATCAGATTTTTATTGAATTAAACATGGAATTATAAAGGTTAAAAGTTTTAATCAAAGAAAGAATCAAAGAAAATCTTTAGTCTTCGATATCTTATCTTATCTTATCTTCTTTAGCGGCGTTGAGCACTTTTGCGGGATGGGGAAAAAGTATAGAACTCGCGTGAGATTCCAAAACGACCGACCGACCGACCGACCCGACCGATATACGGATGCGCAATACGCCAGAATGTTAGACACTAAACTTCTGATACATTCTTTACAAAATTTTACATATTTGCCATATTAAATATTATTATTTATTATTTATATTTACATTAATAATCAGTATTACTAAATTATGTATATATAAAATAAAATATTTTAATATATTATTATGTGTTAAATTATATTAAATTAATTTCAGAATATATATACATATATATATATATATTTTTAGCAATTAAATTAACAGTGGTATGATTTAATCGCTTGGGTCGGGTGTTCAGGAAATTGTCTAGGAAGGCCACGGGCAAAGAATAAACAACGTATCTTTTATAATAAGAAATGAATATAATTGGAATGAAATATAGCAAATACATTATTAAATACAAATAGAAAAACGGATAACAGGATATTAGAACAGACAGAATAAACGGAATGATAAACGGAACAGAGATTCGGTGCGGCGGTATGAATAATGTATCGGAAATCGTATTGGTTATACAGGCAATGGTCGGGTACAGGAGAGCAATCAGATATTGAGCAAGCGAAGGACGTTGTCAGGAGAATATACAGGCAACAGGAAGACTGGGTCGGTGTCGAGAGAGTGAACAGATATCGGGTAACGGAGTCGGTAAACGGTAGACAGAGGTTAACGGATCGGATGCATGTGTCTCGGACGGAGTTTCAGTACACAAGCGCGAGTGTTGGTCGACTTTGCATCCGGCAAGGAGAAAAGATATCAGAATCAAGAGAGTGCATTTCTCCACCCAGCGCTCAGTACGTCGCTCGGCTGCCAGGGGCGCTGGTGGTGCCGCTAACAATATATTAAATTATATACTATATATAATATATTATATAATATATATTTTAATAAATTAATTTTTAAATATGTGTGTGTGTGTGTGTGTGTGTGTGACCGTAAAAATAAAGATATATGTTTGATAATTTTTCACATGATTAATAATTGTATAAAACTGCTATATATATAGAATTTCAGCCTGATAGAATCGCTGAAAGTAACAGAATTAATTTTTTAACACTGGAAATCTCACGCGCCAACACGTGACGTGGTGCCATCAAAAAAGAGCCAAACTTTCGCTGGTTTAATAAATATTATTTATTAATTTTAATTTATAATTGAATTAATTTAATTTTATTTAAATTAATATATGTTATTTAATCCAATTCAAATTTGCGAGATATGCTGAATATCCTTTTAAATAAAAAAAATTTCAAGAAAGTAATTGGAATTATTAATATTAAGAATCAATAAATAAATTTATTAAATATACATTTAAACATGTAAATTAATCTATATATAAATTTAATAAATATTCAAACAATAATTGAAACAATATAAATAAAACGATTCAATATTTTACTTACATTGTGATTTATATTTTTATTTTTATTACAACTATTATTATGGGTATGTTATTTTTGGCAGTTTAAAAAAATTAAAAATATTAATAAAATTTATCAAAATAATAAGTTGAAAAGATTTCCAATTATTTTTATTTATTTATTGTAAATTTTTCAATGTATAACCATGGTAACCATAAATAGACTTTTACCAAAATATTACTAATTAAATTAATTTTGGATAAATTAATTTTGGATTTAACTACACTAAAACCTTCCCTGGGACGCCCAAAACAATCCATGAAAGTTTCATCGCAATCGGACGGGTAGTTTTTGAGTATTTGACAGACACACACACACACAGACAGACAGACATATATATATATATTCATACACATCGTATTTTTAATATTTTTGTAATAATAATCAGTTTGCTGAAAAAAATAATTATGAATTTTATATATATATATTGTAATGATATTTTAAAAATATCATTAATTCTTAAAATAAATGAATAAATAAAATTTATTTATTTAAAAATAAATTATTTTGTGGAAAGGATTAGGAGTGGAATACATGTCCCCTGAAGGACGAGTTGTTGGAAAGTCAGTCGGGCAGTAGCTAGCGTCCCGAGCAGATGGACTTTATTGGAGGAAAAAGGGACCTCCATTCACCAGTCCACTGATAATCGCTTATATAAGGACCGGCTACAAGATTAACAGTTTTCTACATTATTGATTTGAACATATTGTTGCTTTGATTCTTTGATTGCATCTTTTGGTGGTGTTATTGTATTCATTCCTTCTGCATTCGGGAACACCATTCAGCCGTCACTTAGAAGAGTTCCGGCTACATCGTTAACAAGAAATATTGTTTGAAAGAAGGAATTTTTTTATTAATTAATTTTTTTATTTTTTTTTTTTTTTGTTAATCAAAGAATTAAAATAAAAATTATTTTTAATTCACAACAAATATTGATGTCTCTTAAATTTTGATATAACGAATTTTTTTGTTCGATAAATAAATATTAAATAAATTTTTTGCATATATAAAAAACCTATAAATAAAAGTTTATATTTAAATTTAAAAGGTTTTAAAAGAATTTTTAAACATGAAATATAATCAATCTTATAATAAATTTTGAATTCTTAATTTTAGATTTAATTTTTTTCTCTCTTTTTATTTTTTGTCCAGATATCCAAGACAGTTCACGCCGATTCAAAGTCCAACCTTTGCCCATTACACATTTGTGACCAAAACCCTTAATTTTCATAATATTTCCCCCTGCCAAATTTTTCCAATATACAAAAAAATCATTACATGGAGGCATCCCACCGAAATATGAATAAATACGTCGGACTTGAACTGTCTTGGAGACGGACTGGGAGACACATTGAAACAACGGGAAAACTAATTTTTTTGTCATTGTCTGTTGTAGAAAATTTGTTTTAAAAAAAAAAAATAATAAAAAAATTAGAATGGCGGCAGATAGAGTGGTGGAGTGGGACGATGTTGTCAAGATGTTCGATCCGTTAGTGTGTGAGGAAGATGTTACACAGAATTTTGGAATGCAGTCGGATCGACCGGTTGCTTCAATGGATGTCGGGACCATCCCAGTGCCTAACCCTTTAGATGCAAATGCTCTGAACCTCATATTGCAAAAATTAATGCAGGTAAACCAAAAATTAGATTATATGGATAGGAAGTTTCAAAAAATAGAAAATAGTAATCCTAAATTATTCTTAAAATATAATTATTTGTCTGTGTCGTCACAAGTCAGTATAAAGGATCCACCCACTTCACTTCCACTCCCAGAAATCTCATATGCCAATACTGTTGACAAACTGAATAAACCCACCATCAATCCTCAAAATTCGGATAACTCACCATATATTCGAAATGATCATATACTGCCTCTCCCCACTAATACTGTTAAAACTTCACGCTCTATGAATAATATTAATAGGGAGGTTCAAACAATAGAAAATAGTACTCCTAAATTAATCTTAAAAAATACAAATTTGTCTTTATCATCAAAAATCATTATTAAGGATCCACCTACTTCGTTTGCACCCCCAGAAATCTCATGTGCAAATACTAGTAATAAACTGAATAAACCCACCATCAATCCTCAAAATTTGGATAACTCTCGAAATGATCCTATATCCAAGCCTCTCCCCACTAATACTGTTAACACGTCAGGCTCTTTGAATAATATTAATAGGAAGTTTCCAACAATAGAAAATAGTACTCCTAAATTACTCTTAAAAAATAAAAATTTGTCTGATACGTCACAAGTCATTATAAAGGATCCACCCACTTCGTTTGCACCCCCAGAAATATCATGTGCAAATACTAGTAATAAACTGAGTAAACCCACCATCAAGCCTCAAAATTGTGATAACTCTCCATATAAGCGAAATAATCCTATATCCAAGACCCTCCCCACTAATACTGTTAACACTTTACTCTCTGTGACTAATATTAAAAATGCAATTAACAGTCCTATTTGTTTCTTAAAAAAAATTAGGTATAGGGTATTACCTACTAATCAACATAATCAATTCCACTCTCCAACTAATGTAAAAACTAACAGTCATTATTATCTTCCTTGTCGCAATGATCCAACATCCCTTAAGAATGGTTCGCCTTCCCTATTAGCGATAGTACAAGTAAAAAGTTGGTATTTTAGATTTAGGTTTATATTCATAATAAAAAGGGGATGGTATTTTCGCCGCAAAATTAAAGTTTCCTTTGCCACGATTGATATTATGGTAATTTTGAATTTGAACCACTTATGAAGGAAATGACAATTTTTATTTTAATCAATTTGGCTTGCATTTAAATGATACAATTGGCACATTAATTAAAATTATATCAAATGGTTTTCAAGGTTATTAATGATATTAAATTTAATGAATTGTAGTTTTTTGAATTTTTTTGATTTTTAGACTCCTTTAATTAGTTGAGAGATGTTTGTTATTCGTCAATTATTTCAGGAAGTTTGTCTGCGATTGGTGTTTTCGAGATATTAAAATATGGAGCTATACAGAATTTTAAGATAGAGGGTCGATCTTGATCGAAAAATGATATATAAAAAGTTTTTGGGTTTAATTATTTAAGTGATAAGTTAAGAAAAATAATGGTTAATTGAGTGATAAATATTGTGTTATGGATTATGAAATATGAAATTGGTTATTATAATGATAAAGTAATAGGATTTAGGGTTAAAGGAAATTTTTTAATATATTGAAGTAGCGAGATTGCTTTTTTAAATTTTGATTCGTATAGCAAAATGTAAGAGGTTACAGAGAGTGTTCATGTGTAGGCAAATCATTGAAAGGGTTGTGGTGATGGTAAGTCTCGATTCATTTGAAGTGAGTATCGGTTGATATGCTGTTGTTGTTCATATTGAAATAATTAAACAATTCAAATCATTAATAATCTCATTGTTTGTTTATATTAATAGAGACAAAAGTTTATTTTTTATAGTAGATTCATTTTGTTAATTGATTCGAGTTGTGTCAAGGTGTTTCATTGTTAAAAGAAAAAGATGGATTGGTAAAGGAGAGAAAATTTTTGAATTTTAAAAAAAAAGAAAATTTGTGATTAAATGTTAAATAATCTAAATGCAAATTGCATAGAAAATTAATTTTTTGTTTAAAAATTTAAATAAAATCAAAATTAAAAAAAAAAAAGAAAAAAAAAATAAGAAAATTAATTGTCAAAAAATTGTCAAAATTGTGAAAAATTTTTAATTTATATTTTGGAAAAAAATATACAATTTTTCAAATAATTAAAAAAAAAAAAAATTAATAATAATAAAATAAAAAAAATAAATGAAAATTTTTTTATAATTAGTTTGTAAGTGTAAATATTTAAAAAAAAAAAACTGTAAACCTTATTGTAAATATAAAAATGTAAATATTTTGTGTATATAATATCCACAAACTAATGTGCTAGTGAATTTGAAGTGATGTGTGGTAACTACCATCCACAAACTAAAGTGATAGTGAATGTTAAGTGATGTGTGGTAACTACCCGGTTCATCAACAAAAAAAAATTTTTTTTTTGGGTCTTTTCATATCCCCAAATAAATTTTTTTAATCGGAAACAGGGGATGTAATGATATTTTAAAAATATCATTAATTCTTAAAATAAATGAATAAATAAAATTTATTTATTTAAAAATAAATTATTTTGTGGAAAGGATTAGGAGTGGAATACATGTCCCCTGAAGGACGAGTTGTTGGAAAGTCAGTCGGGCAGTAGCTAGCGTCCCGAGCAGATGGACTTTATTGGAGGAAAAAGGGACCTCCATTCACCAGTCCACTGATAATCGCTTATATAAGGACCGGCTACAAGATTAACAGTTTTCTACATTATTGATTTGAACATATTGTTGCTTTGATTCTTTGATTGCATCTTTTGGTGGTGTTATTGTATTCATTCCTTCTGCATTCGGGAACACCATTCAGCCGTCACTTAGAAGAGTTCCGGCTACATCGTTAACAAGAAATATTGTTTGAAAGAAGGAATTTTTTTATTAATTAATTTTTTTATTTTTTTTTTTTTTGTTAATCAAAGAATTAAAATAAAAATTATTTTTAATTCACAACAAATATTGATGTCTCTTAAATTTTGATATAACGAATTTTTTTGTTCGATAAATAAATATTAAATAAATTTTTTGCATATATAAAAAACCTATAAATAAAAGTTTATATTTAAATTTAAAAGGTTTTAAAAGAATTTTTAAACATGAAATATAATCAATCTTATAATAAATTTTGAATTCTTAATTTTAGATTTAATTTTTTTCTCTCTTTTTATTTTTTGTCCAGATATCCAAGACAGTTCACGCCGATTCAAAGTCCAACCTTTGCCCATTACACATTTGTGACCAAAACCCTTAATTTTCATAATATTTCCCCCTGCCAAATTTTTCCAATATACAAAAAAATCATTACAATATATACGTATATAAATTTCATTTTTCTCGTGAAGCTGGTGCGCATTCCGTCTGCTGTCAAATTTCTTACGCACAAGTTTTCACTTCTGTCGGCCAGTCCCACGACTGCCAATTCGACTTTTTACTTTCCCGCATACTTCGTATAAGGGAAGTATTGGAATCGTCAAAAATTTCGACTTCGAGATTTCGATAGATCTTGACGTTTTAGACCTCCCTGAGTCGGAAAATACCATTTTTCGAATTATGTCTGTGTGTGTGTATGTATGTATGTATGTATGTATGTATGTATGTATGTATGTATGTAATGTCTGTATGTATGTATGTATGTAATGTCTGTAAGCAAATTTACTCAAAAACTAATCAAGCTAGGACTTCGAAATTTGGTACACCGATATTATTCACAGTTTGTAGATTTCTATCAAAATTTCGTCAAAATCGGTTAACCGGAAGTGGTACTTTACCTACACTGGTTGCGTTTACCTTTCAAGTAAAGTACCAGTTTGCTTCGAGATATTTGCTTCATATTTTGTATATAGATTTAAAAATATGAAAAAAATTGAGATACCAAATTTCATCATGATCTGACTACCGGAAGTGACATTTTACCTATACAAGTAGCGTTTCTTTTTTACCGACCGACGATAGTAAGGGAGGTATTGTTTTCACACCAAATTTCACCTGTGGATATTTTTAGGTACATATCTCCACGAATCATGCATTTTCTTAACAGAAAAAAGTATTTTTAGCATGATGTCTGTCCGTCCGTCCGTCCATCTGTCCGTACGTCCGTATAGATGTATACAGCCTGAACGGCTCAACGGATTTTGATGAAATTTGGTATATTTACTTAATACATCAGTAGGATGAATTGATCAACTTTTAGTGCAAATCCGGAAACCGGAAGCGCTAGAATTGCCGAACGAAGAGAGGAAGTGAAGGGTTATTTTCATATCAGATTTCACGTGAGGACATATCTCCACGTGTTATGCACTTTGTATTGGTTTTATCCTCGAGAAAAATCATCTTCATTAGTTTTTTCTTAATTTAAAATTATATGACGTGACCCAGCACTTCATGACGTCACAGCCAGCCCTTATATATTATAAATAAAATAAAATTAAAAATATTTATATTATATCCATATCTGTTTTTTTTACATTTAAAATATCAGTTAACCGGAAGTAGCACTTTATTACATTCTAAATATTCATTCACAACTCTTTATACCTATTTATATGCGGGAAAGTCTAGGGGAGGACACTCCCGCTTATTTTCTTCTAAATTTAAATGTATATATGTGACGTCACAACCACCGCCTGTGAGATATATACATATCTATTCTTAAAATAAAATTAAAAATATTTATATTATATTCATATATTTGATTTTTTTTTTATTTCATTAATAGTTTTACATTTAAATTATTTGAAAAGGTTTCACACAACGTTTAAAAGAAGATTTATCTTTATATTCGATTCGATATATAGTAGGAGAATTAAATGTCGTTATCAATTTATTATACTCCGGTAAATATATTTTTAATATTATATATTAGCTATTTATTATATTGTAAATAATATCTTATATACTTACTTGAAAATAATTTTAAAAGTTTTAAAAGTTTTTTTTTATGAATTCAAATCGTCAATTGAAAATGAAAATCCAATTATGAGATCAAAATTAAAACTATTTATTCATATAATTTTGAATGTTTTCGTGTTTTATAAATAAAAACAATTATACATATTCTTTGAATAACAAATTCCAATTTATATGATCTTAATATATTGTGAGAATTAGAATGAAAATGTCTATAATAAAGATATAAAGAATCATATTTTAATTATTATATATACAAGAAATCATTTTTTCACTTAAAATATAGTTGTAAAGCCCAAATCTTCGATCCATATAACATCATCGACTGGGCCACTACCTTAAGGAGTCTTCTTTTGCTCTGACTAGGGCCACCTGTATTTGCTATTAGTCACGAAAAAATAATATTAAATGGTATATAAATTTAAATTAGAATATTTGAATTTGTTTAAATTTTAATACATGTAATCAATCATATACATAAAGAATAGAAAATTTTGAAAATTAAATTGGTATTAAATTCAGAAAAAAAAATACTGATATATAGAATATAGACGATATTACTTGGATTAATCTTATAATGCTAACTAAAATTGTTTGTTTGTATTATTGAGGACCCCGGTACAATTCATTTTAATCAGATTGAAGCAATGATGCAACATTTAATAATTGTAATAAATAATTAAATAATTGTATATAAAAAATAATGAATCATTTTTTTTAACATAAGTACCGAGCCGAGGCTCGGGGTCCCGGTATAATAATAATAATTTACTGATTAAATTAAAAAATTGTAAAATTTTTAAAGTATATAAAAATAAATTGTATAAATTTATATCAACACGCCTACTTTTCTGTTTCTATGTTATTATTTGAATGGATTCGGTGAATGGTTAATGGTTAATTAACGATCCATATAACATCATCGACTGAGCCGCTACCATAAGGAGTGAAAATAGTGTCGAATAGAAATAGAAGATATTACTTGGATTAATCTTATTATACTAGCTAAAATTATTTGTTTTATAACCACTTGGGGCGCTAAACAGTTTTTCAAAAAAACACTATAGAAAAATAAGTTGACCTGTGGCCAGGTCCGAACCGACCGACGGTTTGAAGTAAATTAATTTCCAGCTATAGAAACAATTTCAAATAATTTTAATATATCTATTAATGTAATAAAAAACATATAGGCATATAACATAAATATTTTTAATTTTATTTTATTTATAATATATATGTAAGACCAGGCTGTGACGTCATGAATGGCTGGATGACGTCATATAATTTTAAATCAAGAAAAAACTAATAAATATGATTTTCCCGAGGATAAAACCAATACAAAGTGCATGATTCGTGGTGATATATAAAAAAATCTCCTCATGTGAAATTTGGTGTGAAAATAACCCTTCCCTTCCTATCGTCGATCGCTAATACTACCACTTCCGGTTCACGGATTTGCACCAAAAGTTGATCAATTCATCCCACTAATGCATTAAGTAAATATACCAAATTTCATCAAAATCGGTTGAGCCGTTCAGGCTGTACACATCTATACGGACGGACAGACGGACAGACGGACGGACAGACGGACGGACAGACGGACAGACGGACGGACAGACATCATGCTAAAAATACTTTTTTCTGTTTAGAAAATGCATGATTCGTGGAGATATGTAAAAATCTCCACATGTGAAATTTGGTGTGAAAACAATACCTCCCTTACTATCGTCGGTCGGTAAAAAATATATGTATTTATTATATATTTATGTATTATTGAGGAGCACAAGTTCATTCATTTTAATCAGATTGATGCAAATGTATTTTAGCAATTAAATTAACAGTGGTATAATTTAATCGCTCGGGTCGGGAGTTCGGGAAAGTGTCTAGGAAGGCCACGGGTAAAGAATAAACAACGTATCTTTTATAATAAGAAATGAATATAATTGGAATGAAATATAGCAAATACATTAATAAATACAAATAGAAAAACAGATAACAGGATATTGAAACTAACAGAATGAACGGAAGTATAAACGGAACAGAGATTCGGTGCGGCGGTATGAATAATGTATCGGAAATCGTATTGGTTAGACAGGCAATGGTCGGGTTCAGGAGAGCAATCATATATTGAGCAAGCGAAGGTCGTTGTCAGGAGAATATACAGGTAACAGGAAGGCTGGGTCGGTGTCGGGAGAGTGAACAGATATCGGATAACGCAGTCGGTAAATGGTAGACAGAGGTTACGGAGCGGACAGGTGTGTCTCGGACGGAGGTTCAGTACACAAGAGCGAGTGTTGGTCGACTTCGCATCCGGCAAGGAGAAAAGATATCAGAATCAAGAGAGTGCATTTCTCCACCCAGCGCTCAGTACTTCGCTCGGCTGCCAGAGCCGCTGGTGGTGCCGCTAACATGTATAACATTTAATAATTGTAATAAATAATTAAAGAATTGTATATCAATATTTTTCAAAGGGTAGAGCGAGAGCTCGGTGTCCCAGGTATTAATATTACCAGCCAAATCCAATAATAATGAATCATTTTTTTCAACTTAAGTACCGAGCCAAGGCTCAGGGTCCCGGTATATATTATAAAAGTGCAATGTGGGTATGTTTTGTGGAGGTAAAGGTTCTAAGGAAACAAACATACTATCAACAAAGCTCAGGGCCAGACACTCAAGTGCTGCGGAGTTCATTTGCAATCCCCATGTTTTTCCCACGGCCAATTATATGTTGCATGTTGTGAGTATGTGATTACACAAATTGGGAAAAAATCACTCGAAATGCAATTAAACAAAAAAATTGAAAAGTTGGGCTAAGCAGACGTCTTAAATATTTTAAGAGATTCGGCAATTGCAATTACAGATAGCGAGGAAAAATTAATGGAGTTTTGAAATTAATAGTGATAAGAAAAAATATTTAGTGACAAAGAGGAACAGTATTAACAAACAAAATCTTAATATACAAAATGTAAAATTTGAATATGTAGAAAAATTGAATGTAATCACGAAGGATAATAATATTTGAGAAGAATTTAAATCGAGGTATCAATCGGGAAACGCCTGTTATCATGCAGTAGAGGCTTATCTCATCAAAATTATTATCAAAGGGAATCAAGACCATGGACGCATAGGAAGGGACGTAAGAGAGATGGGACAAGGGCTCAGGATAGGGACATTTGGAGAAATGTGGCCAAGAACTTTCGAGTATCTTTGAGTTATATAAATAGATAGATATAACATATACACAATAATAATATATATAATTAATTTACTGATTAAATTAAAATATATTTTAAATAAGAACACAAAAAGAAATGAATGTTTTATGTAATATAATGATTGAAACAACATAGATGAAAACCTTTTACTACTTTTAACCAAATACGATGTACCACTCGGGGGTACAGGGGGCAGAGCCCCCTGACCAGCTGGTTAAGCATAATTTTCAATCGCTATGTATTAATATAAGTATACTTATTCAAGATTTTTGAACAAATCTATGCGCACGGCAGTGCGCCGGCCAAGTTCCAGCAAGCCGCGCGCATGCCGTAAGTATATTTACACGAATGGTTTGGAGTCACTTTTGACCCCCCTGTATCTCAGTGCCTATTGCAAGTACAGAGATAAAATTTTATCTACGTAGTCATATACTAGAACTAAAGCAGTATGCCAAATTTCATAGTTATAGCTTCAGTAGATCCTGAAATATGACCCTGTGAAAATAGCTTATTTTGGAACTGATTCACTGATTGGTCAACAAAATTCTTAGGGTATTTCCAATTGTCCTAGCGCTATGAAATTTGGCATACAGGTCGTGTGTTATAAGTAGGTTAACAAAAAATTATGAAATTTAAGAAATCGGTCAAGCTTGAGTTGTTATAATCGAATATCAATGCGATTTTAACGAATTCAAACGAATTCATTGGTTTTGTCAGAAACTAATCAAGCTAGGACTTCGAAATTTGGTACACCGATATTATTCACAGTTTGTAGATTTCTTTTAAAATTTCGTCAAAATCGGTTAACCGGAAGTGGCACTTTACCTACACTGGTTGCGTTTACCTTTCAAGTAAAGTACCAGTTTGCTTCGAGATATTTTCTTCATATTTTGTATATAGATTTAAAAATATGAAAAAAATTCAGTTACCAAATTTCATCATGATCTGACTACCGGAAGTGACATTTTACCTATACAAGTAGCGTTAGGTGTAAATTATAAATATATATAATAGTGTTAAACCATTTTACTTTATAATTTAAATTAATTAGTTTGTTTATTTTTATTGTTATAACTTAACAGTTTCTATATAATTTTCAATTAATATTAATAGTTCTAATTATTTATTATTCAATACAAGTTGGAAATTCAGAACTATAAAATAAAAGAACAAATAAAATTATTATATTTAATATATAAACAAATATAATTTTAATTTAAAAAAAGCAAAATGTGCAGCATCGTACACGTGGCGGAAGTGAAACTTCTTAGAATCTAGAGAATAAGAGAAATTTTAGTTGAGAGTGTGAGTGAGAGAGAAATAGAGAAAAATAAAGGGATCATTTCGAAAGACATATAACAGTATAAAATTTTCGTAACAAATATTCGCTTTATTATTACCGACCGACGATAGTAAGGGAGGTATTGTTTTCACACCAAATTTCACATGTGGAGATTTTTACATATCTCCACGAATCATGCATTTTCTAAACAGAAAAAAGTATTTTTAGCATGATGTCTGTCCGTCCGTCTGTCCGTCCGTCCGTATAGATGTGTACAGCCTGAACGGCTCAACCGATTTTGATGAAATTTGGTATATTTACTTAATGCATCAGTGGGATGAATTGATCAACTTTTGGTGCAATTCCGGAAACCGGAAGTGGTAGTATTAGCGACCGACGATAGGAAAGAAAGGGTTATTTTCACACCAAAGGAGATTTTTTTATATATCACCACGAATCATGCACTTTGTATTGGTTTTATCCTCGAGAAAAATCATATTTATTAGTTTTTTCTTGATTTAAAATTATATGACGTCATCCAGCCATTCATGACGTCACAGCCTGGTCTTGCATATATATTATAAATAAAATAAAATTAAAAATGTTTATATTTATTATTTATGTATCCATATCTGTTTTTTATTACATTAATAGATATATGAAAATTATTTGAAATTGTTTCTGTAGCTGGAAATTAATTTATTTCAAACCGTCGGTCGGTTCGGACCTGGCCACAGGTCAACTTATTATTATTATCTACTCTATCATCATATCTACATTGCCTGTACTATTGTCGGTTGGTGCTTCAATTGGTAATACTGATATTAATGGCTTGTGATAACTAAAATAAGATATATATGTTCGTGATTCGATATTTTCTATATAACGTGTAAAAACAGCATCTATTGTAGTTCCAGATTTTGTTGTTGATTCCTTGGGATCGTTATTTATAAGCAGACCAAATGTTTCTCGAAGAAAGTTGATCAACGGCAACGAATCATCAGATCCAAAATTTACATTAAAATCTCCCCCGAGAATTAGAGGGATTTTATCTTCGCCTCGTTCAAGTGCATTAGCACCTGTGTGGCTATAAACCAGTAGTGAACGGTGTATGAAATAAATAATATCGTCTAAATTTTGGTCGTTATTTTTTTTCGGCATAGTGAAATCTGTGGAGTAGAGAAAAGCAGTTTTAAATGCAATAATAATTTTAAATTGATTTAGTAGTGTTAAAGTAATGTTGAGATTCGGATAAATAACGTGAATGGTCATCGACGCACATAACTGTATTTGTTGGCGTGTGAATCGCCGACCATGTTCACACACACAATTACATGCGTCGGTATGCGTGCACGCTGTATATTTGACTTGAGAATTTTAATTATTTCACGATATATATATATATATATATAAATATCAATTTTTATATATGACTTACATGTATAGCAGCGATAGGTAGAAATATTTATCGATAGCTCAAAAGTAATATGCCTCTCTCACGTACTGATGCGTAGGTAAAGGTTTACATCCGTGGCTCCGAGATAGAAATGATTGTCCCTAAGAGGGCGTAACCAACGACCACGCTTGGCTTTAGGTTAAGACAACTCAAGAGATGGCGGGGCCTTCACCATTGTGTTTGCTTTGCTCAAGTAGATATCGCAATTAAATACAATTTGAATTTAAATATATATTAATTTCAAAATTTGCCTAAACTTTTATAAAAATAAATATACATATGAAATACGTTTAATATTAAAAATAAATAAATATACATATGAAATTTGTTATTTTTTAATATTAAAAAATATTTAATTTGAGATTAATTATATAAAAAATTTTAAAAAATTCAAAAAAACTTAGCTATAATATTTGACATATGATAAGGTTAATTACAATTTTTTAATAGACATCCTTAATAAATAGAAAAATAATAATTTTTAAATAATATAAATAATATTTAATTATAATCTAATCAAAGAAAATAAAAGTTTGAATCTATTTGATAGTTGATCTTTTTACATATAATTAATCTCAAATTAAATATTTTTTAATATTAAAAAAAAATAACAAATTTCATATGTATATTTATTTTTACTATCTCGCCAGAGATAGTATTGCGATCACGAAAATTTTCGATGTTGAGATTTTGATGTTTTTATACGTTTTGAAGGTTCCTGAATCATTTTCACTAAGGTTGAGAAAAATGTCTGTGTGTGTGTATGTGTGTGTGTATGTGTGTATGTGTGTATGTGTGTGTGTATGTATGTAGGCAAGATTACGCAAAAACGGTTTGAGCTAGAATGATGAAATTTGGTACATGGACATTATTCAAAATTCATAGTTTTCTATCAACTTTTGAGAAATGTAGGTCAACCGGAAGAGGGTCATTACCTACAACGTTTTGATTTTTTTTCCTCTAAAGTGACCGTAAAAATAAAAATATATGTTTGATAATTTTTCACATGATTAATAATTGTATAAAACTGCTATATATAGAATTTCAGCTTGATTGAATTGCTGAAAGTACCAGAATTAATTTTTTAACACTGCAAATCTCACGCGCCAACACGTGCCATGGTGCCATCAACAAAAAGCCAAACATGCGCTGGTTTAATATTTATAATTTATAATTAATTAAATTTAATTTAAAAATAATATATTATGTTATTTAATCCAATTCAAATTGCGAGATAGTCGAGTGGAGACACTCCAGCTAATTATAAATGTTTAGGCAAATTTTGAAATTAATATATATTTAAATTCAAATTGTATTTAATTGCGATATCTACTGGACAAGGTGGAGATCTCGCCCTCTTTTGATCATAAGTCATACTAATTTTTAATTCTTTGACCCAGTAGAGGCTGAGAAATATTATTCCGCGTCAACGTACTCGCGCGCATGCGCGCCATGGACTTTGGACCTAGCGAGTGGGTCATAGGGATGACAGCTTTACCTGAATCTTGAAACGGAGCTTGATTCAAAACTGGTTTAATAGATAGCGCCAGAGGCACAAACAGATAGTATTGCCCGACAGGTGGCACTGCAGTCATATTTTTAAAAACCACTGATTCTGAATCATTTCATTTGAATAAGGAAGACTGAGAAGACATACTACACAATACCACAGCTGACCACAGCTTGCCAATATGGTTTCTAAGGTAATATATTTTTATTATTAGAGAAATTATTTAATTATTAATTATTAAATTATATATTATAATTAGGTTTTCTAAGGTAAGTATAATTTTATTGTTATAGAAATTATTTTATTGTTTAATATGAAATTATATATATATTCCTCACAGAATATACATATATCATATTTAAATTAATTCTTAACGAATGTATAAACATATTTATATATATAATGTTACATTCAATTTTAAAAAAAATTCTATATATATTTTTACATTAAATTTTAAAAAAATATCTATGACAATATAATTGCGTCTTTGTATATCAATATAAAAAAACTTTGATATATAGTTAAATCAACATTACAACATTAATTTATTCTTTTAAACAAAATTTTGTCCTCGTGTTTTATATTCATTGAATTTGTAAAATTATTAAGAGGTTTTTATCTAATATAACTAATATTATTAATTTACGCTAATTTCTTAAACCAATTTAAAATTATCTCGTATTTTTTTCTCAGATAAATTAAATTTGCAAGAATAATTTTATTGATAATATGATATTATATATATCACAGACATATATATTCATCACAGAATATACATAAATCACATTTAAATTAAATTAATTCTTAATGGAATGTATAAAATTTTATATTTTTTCCAGATCACTTGTGCTCTTATTGGTTGCATAACTAATTCATTACCCGTAGAAGAAAGGGGACACCTGTTTTGTTTTCCCATGAATGATAATTTACGTGCAACTTGGATAAAACAATTGGGGTTGAATCGTTTTATCGGCTTCACATATAGACAAATTTCTAACTACCGTGTATGTAGGATTCATTTTGAAGACATCGATTTTTGTACAACGGAGAAGAAAAAATTATTGCGTGGAAGGATACCAAAAAATGTATTCCAACATGGTATGTTTTGTGTTTTTACAACTTTTGTAGAAGAAATATATAAAAGAAATTTATAAAATCTCAAATTAATAAAAAATATTTATTTATAAATATAATATAATATAATAATTATTATTAATTTAATTTATTTATTAGATATAGAACAATTTTCTAATTTTCTTTTATCTGTTTTTTTTAGTTGTTGATGAACGGCCTAATCCTCAACCACAAGTTGAAAATATCGAAACACAGATAAGAAATTTCAGTCGTGCATTCTCTGGAGAAGACATTAGTGTTTTACCTTCAACTCCTCTCAGAAGTATGTATAATACTTAACAATCAAACGTCAGTTAGAGAAGTAATTCTTCAAAGATTCATAAAGCATACACAAAAACTTGAAAATCATCCAAACACATCAGTCATTACTCTCCTGGACAACAGTGAGGTGACCAGAAGGCTCAAGAAGAACCATGTCAACCATGTTTTAGATACTGAAGTACGCTCTTCTTTGAACAATTGGAAAATGAAATTCAAATAGGGAAGTTTTCGATGGATAACTTTCCCTTCAAGTGACGTGTGAGTGTATGAATCACAGACGTATGAATGAATGTGTGTGTGTATATGAATGAAAATCACTTTTATCAAATTTACTAATAATTTTTGTATAAGCTGATTGTAATTAGAAAATAAAATTAAAAATAAAAAAAAATTTAGTTATTATTATTATTTTTTTTATTGGTTTAATTATTTGTTTTATTTTATCTTTATATTATTTATCTTATTATTATCTTTATCTTATTGAAATATGTTTAATAGAACAGATTTAATAGCGAGATGTTCACAAATTTTGTAAAAACTATTTTGTGTGAAATTTTAATTAATTTTCAAATAAATATTTTATATTACATAAAACATTATTCGTTTCTTTTATATTTTTTAATTACATTAAAGTATGTAGAATTTTCAGTTGAATTAAATTAAAATAAATTATTTATTATTTGGATATAAATCCAACATGGGAAAAAAACATAAGTGTTTGCTACACTGCTATTATCCTAATTTTATTCCCAATATTCCTTCCAAATAAATTTATAAAACCTTGCAAGCCCGCGTTTTTATGAAACAAATTAGTTACATATTGAATTGTTAGGGGCGCTTGCTTAGTGTCCAATTTTTTAAATTTTCTGTGTTTTCATATTGAGTTGTTAGAGTGCGCTACAAACAATGCTTCAGAATTTAACATTGGCTGTCATAGTCTTATAGAGATGGTCTGTGGAGTGGGTATTAGAACGAAAGATCGCAGAAAAGGGAGACGCAGATAGAGGCTATCTCATTCCCACTCGTTATATCTATATCTTTTTTCTCTCTTGCGTTACGAAATTTCAATTTTTTTCTCACTTGCGTTACGAAAACTCAATTTTTCAATTCACTCTCCATTCTCAACCAAATGTCAGGACGCCGCTAAAGAAGTTTCACTTCAAAAATTTGCAATTTTTTTAAACACAAAATTACTTCAAAGGCTAAGAAAGGACGCGGGCGCGGCACAAAAAGGAAAAAATAGGAAGCTTTCTTAAAAAAAAGTATTGAAATCTAATCAAAAACATACCTGTTAAAAAGGGGACCAAGTTCCTATCGGCTATTTGTTTCTCTAAAAAAGGGTTCAAATCCATCCCAATGCCAAGTTTAGATGCACTTTAAAATCAATCATAATCATTTTCATCAACAGCCTGATCCACTGGTAAACATTTGGCATTCCCAAGAATCGCCACCACACCCAGTCCTCCGCTTCCTGCATCCAAACACGCCACTTTATTCGCGTCAACGGTCCATCAGGCCGAAATTCACTTTACCATACACCCAACTTAAAATATGGTATAGTTGTTAAAATACATAGGTACATGGTTTAAAATATCTAAAATTATAATACTTAGAAATTTGAACTTGGCAGGTTTTCGTGCTCTACGTAACACTAGATTAATTGTATAATTATATTTATTATTTAAATATATAAATTAACCTGCTAAGTTCAAATTTCTAAGTATTATAATTTTAGATATTTTAAACCAAGTACCTACGTATTTTAACAACTATACCATATTTTAATTTGAGTATATGGTAAAGTGAATTTCGGCCAGATGAACCGTTGACGTGAATAAAGTGGCGTGTAGTGTGCCTGGATGCAGGAGGCGGAGGACTTGGTGTGGGAATGAGTGTTATGTACAGCACGAAAACCTGCCAAGTTCAAATTTCTAAGTATTATAATTTTAGATATTTTAAACCATGTACCTATGTATTTTAACAACTATACCATATTTTAAGTGGGGTGTATGGTAAAGTGAATTTCGGCCTGATGGACCGTTGACGCGAATAAAGTGGCGTGTTTGGATGCAGGAAGCGGAGGACTGGGTGTGGTGGCGATTCTTGGGAATGCCAAATGTTTACCAGTGGATCAGGCTGTTGATGAAAATGATTATGATTGATTTTAAAGTGCATCTAAACTTGGCATTAGGATGGATTTGAACCCTTTTTTAGAGAAACAAATAGCCGATAGGAACTTGGTCCCCTTTTTAACAGGTATGTTTTTGATTAGATTTCTTTTTACAATAATTACAATGACAATGTTTTTTTCCTGTATTAGTTATGATGAGTGCGAAATTAAATGAGATATATGATTAACCTTCAATTTAAAATTATTACATTGAAAATGCCTGTCTTCTGTATGTTTTGAATTTGTATCTTCTACAAATTTTTCGTCTAAATTTAATTCTGTATCCTTTTTGAGTAATAAATCATTTTTTTAAATCGAAAATACGCGAGACAAATTGTGAAAAATCGTGAATGTCCCGCCAAAGCGGGGCGTCTGGTCACCTTATATAATGTTCTTCTTATAGGAACATACATTTTAAATCCTTATTTCCAATAATTATAAAACTACACAATGTTTAAATATAAAATTATTAACTTTATTCAAACCGTCGTAATAATTTTTTTATTTTTATTATTTGACACTTATTCAATATAACAAAACAAAATTTTAAACAAATAAAGTTAGTTACAAATTGACATTTACAATTTATTTACAATTATACATTAGTGAAAATAAAGAATCATTTCACATATATTAGACTTGTATAAATTAAATAATAAATCAAAGAAAATTATTAGATTTCATTATTAAGCCTAATTTTCAAACAGTATGTATTAATAAATGTTTAGTTAAAATTGATTTCCGAATAAATTTCTTTTTACAATAATTACATTCAAAAGGCTTTTCACCTGTATGTATTAATAAATGTTTTTGCAAAGTTGATTTCTGATTAAATTTCTTTTTACAATAATTACATTCAAAAGGTTTTTCTCCTGTATGTATTAATAAATGTTTTTTTAAATCTGATTTATGAATAAATTTCTTTTTACAATAATTACATTCAAAAGGCTCTTCACCTGTATGAATTAGTAAATGATTATTTAAAGTTGATTTCAGATTAAATTTCTTTTTACAATAATTACATTCAAAAGGTTTTTCTCCTGTATGTATTAATAAATGTTTTTTTAAATCTGATTTATGAATAAATTTCTTTTTACAATAATTACATTCAAAAGACTTTTCTCCTGTATGAATTAATAAATGATCATTTAAAGTTGATTTCCGAATAAATTTCTTTTTACAGTAATTACATTCAAAAGGCTTTTCACCTGTATGTATTAATAAATGTTTTTTTAAATGTGTTTTCCGAATATATTTCTTTTTACAATAATTACATTCAAAAGACTTTTCTCCTGTATGAAGTAATAAATGATAATTTAAAGTTGATTTATGATTAAATTTCTTTTTACAATAATTACATTCAAAAGGTTTTTCTCCTGTATGTATTAATAAATGTCTATCTAAACCTGATTTATGAATAAATTTATTTTTACAATAATTACATTCAAAAGGCTTTTCTCCTGTATGAATTAATAAATGTCTATCTAAACTTGATTTGTGATTAAATTTCTTTATACAATAATTACATTCAAAAGGCTTTTCTCCTGTATGTATTAATAAATGATTATTTAAATGTGATTTCTGATTAAATTTCTTTTTACAATAATTACATTCAAAAGGTTTTTCACCTGTATGAATTAATATATGTTTATTTAAAGTTGATTTCTGATTAAATTTCTTTTTACAATAATTACATACAAAAGGTTTTTCTCCTGTATGAATTAATAAATGTCTATTTAAATCTGATTTCTGATTAAATTTCTTTTTACAATAATTACATTCAAAATGTTTTTCACCTGTATTAGTTAATGAGTGCGAAATTAAATGAGATATATGATTAACCTTCAATTTAAAATTATTACATTGAAAATGCCTGTCTTCTGTATGTTTTGAATTTGTATCTTCTCCCAATTTTTCGTCTAAATTTTCTTCTGTATCCTTTTTGAAGTTTAAATCATTTTTGAAAATTGAAAATATATTTTTATGAAAACATTTTTTTATATGTTTAGATAAAAATTCCTCACTAATGAAATTGGTATGACAATATACACAACAATAAAGAGGACCTAAAAAAAAATAATTGTTTTCATTATTTTAAATTATTATATTTTTACATATTTAAATATATAATAATTCAATTTAAGGAATAATATCATTACAAATTATATTAAAAAAAGAATTAAGTGACAATTATCATTACTTTAAATGAAAAATCATAGAAATAAAAATTACCTATATATATTGGATATTTTCTGTCTTGTGAATAAAGAGTCATTTTTAATTGATTAAAGTGTTATCAATTATAAAATATATAGTATGCAATAAGTAAAATAAATATTTTGATTTTCATTTACAATCAAAATAAAAAACAACACAAGAAACTGTTGCTCAGGGGATGGACACGTAATATTTAATTGGTTAAATTCTTGAAACAGTGTTTGGCGCTGCTAAAAAGTGCCGCCTTATTGAACTAATTGTTTTAAAAAAACCGGCTTGGCACCATTTTTAAAAGGGGAATAAATAATAGGCCGTCAAAAAACGTAATTTTCACGACAAATTGTCAGCTGTAAAAGTAGTAAAATTAACGACAAATTAGGTATCCTTACAAACTATTCATGTCACGACAAATTATGTTTTAAGCACAACAAAAATAGATTTTAAAGCGACAATCGGCAACCGCCAAATTTATAGGTTATATTTTTCTTATTTGCACTACTTGTATACAGATGGTTATTTATTATTAAGTATTAAATAATAAAAAATAAATAAACCAGAAATTTATTTATAGTAAATTTATTTAACAAAACGAGTATACATTATAATTAAGTCAAATGTAAATATAAATATAATTGTAAATAATATATATAATATAAAACAAACATTTGTAGCAAATTTATTTAACAAAACAAAACGATTAAACATACATATATAATTAAGTCAAATGTAAATATAAATATAATTGTAAATAAATATATTTAAGAAAATGAGTAAATATTATAATTAAATCTAAACTATTTGGTAAATAATGCACATTAAGTCATTAAACGTATAATATTAGTGAGAAAGCAATATATTTGTCAATTCTGAACAATTAAAGCCTTTCTAGCTTTTGCAGGTCTTCCCCTTTTACGTTTATTACCTAGTGGCAAAGTTTTGGCTTCTTTAGGAACGTTTACCATTTTCAGTCGAATTTTAAGTCCTAAAACATGCTTACATTTATAATTTTTCATAAATGAAGGACAGGAACACACAAATTCATCATTTTTCTTTTCAATCACCCAAATACTAAAATTAATTTTTTTAAAATCGTCAAATGTATCCCAATTGTTTTCTGTAAACTTAGTAAACAATTCCGTAAAAATGGCTTCGGCTTCACAATTTGAAGATGAAATATAATACTTATCATCTAAAATTCTTACATTTTTGTTTAATAATACCCATTGATATGCTTCGGTCCAATCGTTCATGGAAATGGTCGGTTCAAGAGAAAATTCTTTATAATTTGGTGAAAGAGGATCTCTCTCTTTTGACCATTTTAACAAAGTTCATTCCCAGTAATAGTACTTGGCCCATATGTATTTGTTCTTAATAAGCGTAAAAAATTTGATAATCGCGTTTTGGGTGGTTCTGCAATATTTTCTTTTCTAAATGCAGCTAATATTGCATTAGGTTTTTGTACACCCTTTTCGTATAGATCTACAATAAATTTTTTTGTACTGTGGTCTAACCCACGGACAGGATTATTTTTGAAATGTAAATGTTTACAGTTCGTTGTAAAAAGAGAAACTTTCATACTTGATGCATGATACAATAAATAAATGGGTGCGGGGCACTCACGCTTCCTATAATTCCCGTACTTACATCGAAATTCTACTTTTTCACCATCTAAGGTGTTCTTTTTTGATGTTTTGCACCATGAATTTTCATTTTTGATATATTCTTCTGCTTCTGATGATTCTTTAAAATCTTTTACAAAATGCCAGTTACGTCCTTTAGTTCTCTTCCTTAATGACTTTACTTTGAAATTGACATTTTCATTATTTTCATCCTCCTGATAATCTTCCAAACAAAAAATTTCTTCCATTATACTGTAAGGGTAAAAAATAAAAATAAAAAAGATTTAAAAATGTTTTAAATTTATATATATATTACCTTCATAAAATAAACGCAATCTTTTAGAGCTATTCTTAATTGTCCAGGCGATGTCAGTCCAGCAGTAAAACTTGTCACTTTTTATCAGGATATTTTTACATGCTTTGTATATAACCTTAAATTTTCTGTCAAATTTCGAACGGACGTGGTTTGCCAGTAATTTGTAGTGCCAATAGGGGAGAGTGGTGATACTTGATCCTGGGTAATACTTGATCCCCATTGAAATTCCCCGTCTTAGAACGTTTTGTCGCCGTTTTGTTGGCATCACTGGGTGGTAGTGTTGTTTATTTATTGAATCCGTGTAATGGTAGCCGCTTGAGTTGATGACATAGACCAATAATATATATATATTCTTTTAACTGCTACCTCAAAGTTTTTTTTCAACTTAACGGTAAGTAATATTGTTTTCTTGTGTTATATGTTGTAAAGAATTGGTTGATACATTTAAATTGCACCTTTTATTGGCTATTTAAAATGACATAGCTTTTTCGTACAGATCGACTTTTTTGACATTTTCCAATTTATTAATTTTTTATGTTAAGTGGGGGATAGTTGATCCCTTAGCGTTAAGTGATACTTGATCCTGGGATCAAGTATCACCCACCACGAGATTCTCCTTTTAAGAAGGCAATTTTGATAATTATTATTGTTGTATTATTTATATATTAACACACTATGAGCGGGGCGGGTATTTGTACCCGTTGCGGGGACTGCCATTTATAAGCGGGGCGGGTATTTATACCCGTTGCCACTTATATGAGGGATATATATTAGTTATCGTTTAAAATAAGTAATTTTAAGTGACACAAGGGAAAATATATATTATCACACTATGAGCGGCTAGCGTCCGCCCCGCTTATAAGTGGCAGTCCCCGCAACGGGTACAAATACCAGCCCGCTCATAGTGTGTTAATACCAGTACCTATTGTTTTAGATGGGACGTAGGTATAAACGAAAGGAAGGAGCCAAGAAAAGGGTTCCACCTGATCCGGATATCGTTAAGAAGGCTGTTAAGGCTGTAAAAGAAGGTGGCAAGTTCAAAACAACTGCAAAATACTATGGGATCAACGTCATGACACTGAAGAGGTTGTGCAAGAATGGTTTGACTGCTCTTCCAGGCTACAAAGTGCGCCAAGTTTTTACCAGCATTCAGGAGAAAGAACTGGGCAAGTTTTTGAAAGATATGGCAAAAATGTACTACGGCCTGACTGTGCTTCAATTTAGACAATTAGCTTACGCATATGCATCAAAAAATAAGTTGATATACCCTCCTTCTTGGGATAAGAACAAGGAAGCAGGAAGAGATTGGTATAGGGGTTTCGTTTAAAGAAATGGGACCTTATCACTGAGAACACCGGAAGCTACTAGTTTAGCTAGAAGCACAGCATTTAATAGAACCCGCGTGAAGGAATTTTTTGGAAAACTCAAAGATGTTTTTATACGATTTCAATTTCCCCCCGAGCGCGTCTGGAGTATAGATGAGACGGGATTGACAACGGTTCATAAGCCGACCAAAATACTAGCAAGTCGGCAAAATAACATCATGATTCCCGGGAACAAGTATCCCACTCCAAGGGATCAAGTATCCCTCATATGAGGGATACTTGATCCTTGGGAGTACATTACACTAAACATCACTTTTTTCGTAATTGTGAAAGTTATTGGTTACAAACCTGGTGCCAAGTGGAATGTAAGGAACCATGTCATCAACTCGTTCAAACAGAATTTCAAATTCACGAATATAGCCCGAAATATATGAAAAAAACCAAAGTGGGGATCAACTATCACCACTCTCCCCTACATATTTCGATCTGAAATTGCAATAATTGTCGTTTGTTTACATGTTTTGTCGTTTTATCAATTTTTTGTCGTTGTATATTTTTTTTGTCGCCTGCACTTCCAAATTTGTCGTTCTGAATACGTTTTTTGGTGGGCCGAAAAATGTAACCCTTTTTAAAATCCTTTTTTGAATCATTTGAATGAGAAGAGCGGGAGGAATGAAAAAATTATGAAATTTTTCAGTTGAGTGAAAAATTATTTATTTAGAGCTAAAACTGACATTTCAGAAATAAATTTTTTTTTTTTCAGAAAATTGCTGAAATGTTGGTCTTATCCCCAAATAAATAATTTTTCACTTAACTGAAAAATTTCATAATTTGCATGTCTAGAAGAAGAGAATAATGTTGTATGTGACATATTTATTTGAAAATAGATTATTACAAAATATCATTAACAATAATGATGTGTATCTCATTTGTAAACATATCTTTTATACTCTTCTGGTAAAATGAACGCTCACACCATGCGAAGAATTGTCGACACATTATTTCCTAGTCACCCGGGAAGACCGGAAGAGATAGTCACTTCGATGGTTGGAGTTTTTCCAGTTTTCACAAATGAAGAACTGAAAACAGCGGTTGAATCGATGAAGAGTGGGAGGGCTCCTGGACCAGATGGGGTGCCAGTTGAGGCACTCAAAATGATTGCCCGAAAAGAACCCGGGCCTCTTCTTGAAATGTACAATGCCTGCCTGGTAACTGGAATCTTCCCCTCAAGATGGAAGACGGCTAAACTCGCTTTGATTCCTAAGGGGAAAGGAAATCCCGGTTCTCCTTCTGCATATCGGCCATTGTGTATGCTTGACACATCAAGGAAGCTACTGGAAAAGTTGTTAAAACCTAGACTTCAGGAAGCAATAATAGCTGCTGGTGACCTTTCACATCGACAACACGGCTTTCGTAAAGGGTACTCCACGATGAGCGCCATCTCTAAAGTAGTTGATGCCGTCGAACAGGCTAGAAATATAGGATGTTCACAGAACACACCATTGGTGCTTCTGGTCACTCTGGACGTGCGTAATGCCTTCAATACAGCTAGATGGGTGGATATGATTCAAGCTCTGCGAGTTAACTTTGATGTTCCGGAGTATCTTCTAAGAATAATACGAGACTATCTTAGGGATCGCAACTTGACATATGAAACATCTGATGGAAAAGCTCGTAAGAGGATTACTGCAGGAGCTGCGCAAGGGTCTATTCTCGGTCCGGACCTGTGGAATGTCACATATGATGGTTTACTTCGTCTTACCATGCCTGATGATGTATTTCTAGTGGGCTATGCAGACGACACGGCCGCAGTTATAACAGCTCGAACTACGGAGCTAGCTCAACTCAAACTCAACATGACCATGAGAAGAGTTCGAGCCTGGATGGAAGATCACGGCTTGGAACTCGCGATGGCAAAGACGGAAATCGTGGTTATCACTCGGAAGAGAATTCCCACAGAAATATCAATGGTCGTCGACACTGAGCAGGTCCAGGCGAGGAAATCAATTAAGTATCTTGGTATGATTCTGGATGGCAAATTAACCTTCTGGAATCATATCAGGAATATCGCTGACAACGCGGCAAAGGCTGTGGCCTCTCTGTCGAGACTGATGGCAAATATCGGTGTTCCTAGTCAGAGCAAGAGAAGACTGCTTATGGTGGCTGCCCAGTCGATGATGTTATATGGATCGGAGATTTGGGCTGTTGCCATGAGGATTAAGAAATATAGGAAAAGGTTACTATCGGTCCAACGAAAATGTGCCTTGAGAATTACCAGCGCCTATAGAACGGTTGATGGGGGAGGCGGTTCTCTTAATAGCAGGAGTTATTCCTATAGATCTTCTAGCTGAAGAAAGAAGAACAATTTTCCTGACCAGAATTAACAAGAAAGAGGCAAGGAAAGAAACACTACAGCGTTGGCAGAGTCGTTGGGAAGATAACCTTGGGCAATGGACAAGGAAATTAGTCCCTCACGTAAAATCGTGGATTGACAGGGGCCATGGAGATATAAATTTTTACCTGTGCCAATTTCTTACAGGGCATGGGTACTTCCGGGCATACCTTTTTAAAATGAACAAAGTCGCTTCACCCTTCTGTCTCTGGTGCCGGGGTAGCGAGGATACCGCTCATCACACCTTCTTTGAAAGCTCGCGGTTCATCACAAAAAAGAGGAGTCTTACAACCAGCGTCGGACCTGTAGCACCGGATTCTATCATATCCGTAATGCTACAGAGCAAGGACAAGTGGAAAGCTGTAGCTGAATTTGTGGAGGAGGTGCTGCGAACCAAGAGATATGAGGGGTGCTTAGACTAAGGAGAAGCGAAAATGCCCAAAGCTCGGCCCAGACTGAAGTCATCCGAAAGGGTTCCGGTCTGGGATTCTCCGTGGCCCACAGGAGAGTGTTTTTAGTGAGGTAAAAATCCCACATAACCAGGAGGGGCGCATCTCTGCTTTAGACTAAGCACTCCCCACTGGTACCTTATGAAGGTTTTTCAACTCCTGTACAAAAAAAAAAAAAAAAAAAAAAAAAACACATCTTTTATACATATTTTTTTCTTTAAACATATTATATTAAATTTCTCAATTAAATAAAAATTACACAATTTTTAAATTATATAATTATATAAATTGCACATCTAAAATGAAAAGAATAATGTTCTATGTAACCTATTTATTTAATAAATAGATTATTATTGTGACATGTTTTTAAACAAAATTAAAAAAAATTTATAAAATTTATACGACTGAGGTGTATATTCCTCTGTTTTCCCAACCTTGGATATTCCATTATTAAATATCACAAAACCTATCATCTTGATTTATATTCAAGGGTTAATTAATTTCTTCTTTTCAGGTGTGTAGAAATCATAATCATTAAAATGAAGTTTGCATACACGATATTTTAGCAGACTATTATACTTATTATTATTATTATTATACTCGTTGGCAACCAGGACAAGTGTCCTCGTTCTTCTCCAGGTAGAGAATTTGTAACACAATTCTTATGAATACAATCTAAAAACTGCAAAATCAAAAATTTATTTATATGTACATATATTATATAACTTTATCAATATCAATAATAGTGTGGCGGCTCGAACATTCAAAAATTTGTCCATTACATTGACTGAATTAAGAATATAAATAAATATACAATTTCTCTTTAACCCTGCAGTGGGCGCGCCGCGGTACTGTGTACCGCCTAGTGAGATTTTTTGTTGCTACACTAGAAGTTGTCAAGTGATACACAAGAGACTTTTTGTATGTGTTGTTCAGTGGTTCATTTAAGTTACAGACGCTCTCAGCACGTGTTTTATTCGTTAATTATATTGTAAAAAAATTGTCAACGTGTTTGCGGTATCCTGTACCGCACGCGCCGTAATACGTAAGTAAATTTATTTGTCCTCAATTTTGTATTTGTTTATATTTTATCTCATTTTTGCAATTTTAACAATAAAATAGCTGTTTGTAAAATTCATTTTAAGTTAAAAAATTGTTTTCCATTCCTTGAATGTCTAAATTGTTTATGGTTAGTCTTCTTCAAAACTATTTCTTTATCAATCAATTCAGTTGTTTGTCTAGGACAGGGTTTCTCAACCTTTTTGGACCAATCGCCCCCTTTGTAAGACCCGCTTCTTAATTCGCCCCCCCCCCCCTATAAATTTTTACAGATAAAAATTGCATGATAATCCCTAATATAAGGTAGGTACACTAAGTGATACTTAGAGCCATATTGAAAAATCGAGTTTCAGAACCTGATTGCAAAATCATTGACCTTTTTTTTTAGAACCATATTGAAAAAAATTGAAAAAAGAGGAAATGTTTAAAAAGCCTGTTCGCAAAATCATCTTACCTTTTTTACCGACCGACGATAGTAAGGGAGGTATTGGTTTCACACCAAATTTCACATAAGGAGATTTTTTACATATCACCACGAATCATGCACTTTGTACTGGTTTTATACTCGAGAAAAATCATCTTTATTAGTTTTTTCTTAATTAAAATTATATGACGTCATCCAGCCATTCATGACGTCACAGCCTGGTCTTACATATATATTATAAATAAAATAAAATTAAAAATATTTATGTTATATCCATATCTGTTTTTTTATTACATTAATAGATATATTAAAATTATTTGAAATTGTTTCTGTAGCTGGAAATTAATTTACTTCAAACCGTCTGTCGGTTCGGACCTGGCCACAGGTCAACTTATTTTAGAGTTGAAAATGATTTCGCCCCCCAAAAATAACTTATCGCCCCCCAAAATCGTATAGTCAAATAATCGCCCCCTTTAAGATGTCGATCGCCCCCCAGGGGGCGATATCGCCCAGGTTGAGAATCACTGGTCTAGGACATTATAACTAGTTGCATATTATATTTTATAGCAGTTCAGAACAATTTAATAGCATTTACCAAAACTTTTAGATTATGTCAGACAAACGATATAATTTGGATAAGCCTGAAGATGTAGCCGAAGTTCATCGAATTCTGTTCGAAGAAAGCTTCGATTTTACGGATGAAGATGAAGGTGATTCAGAGACCTATGAGACAGACGCCGCTAGTAGCGATTCAGAGCAATCCGAAGATGAAATGGATCGTCACTCTGAAGTCGAGTCCTCTGCAGTGTCTGACGATGATTTTCGATTTTATATTGGAAAAGATGGAGAAACCATTTGGAAGAGTACGCCAGTAGATATAGATAAACAGAAATTCGAAGAGATTAATATAATTTTTATTTTACTTTGAAATATATGCTCCATTTCTTCTAATTTCCTGTTTTATATTGTGTGTATTAAACCATTATTACAAATCATGCTAAATTAATTCATTTAAACGGAAAAGTATGGTTGCGGTACTGAGTACCGCGGCGCGCCTTTATTTGTAATATTTTAGGCGCGCCCACTGCAGGGTTAACTCTTAACTCTAAATAAAATAATACGACATTTTTATATGATTATTATAATTTTAGACGATAATAAATATTGTATAAATAAATGATTAAGTTAACGAATAAATAAAAACAGAGAACAGAAAAAAGGAACGCACCCAATGCAAAGACGCGTGTGTCCGAAGCATTGGAGACAGCATCAGTTATGAACTGACGCCATTAGAGGAAGTACCACATTTTGTTCAACCGTGTATTTTTGAATAAAAATTATTATTCCATTAGAATTTGAACCACTTTTATTTCATTATCCATTTTATTTATTTATCTATTATAAATAAATAAATGTTTTAAATGTTATTCAAATCCTTTTTTAAACTGCGAAGAAACAAGAACGAACAATTGGTGACCCCGACAATTTTATAAAAAAAATTTTTACAAACACGTGGTTTTATAAATATCAAATTAAAAAAAAAAAAAAAAAATAATAAATAAAATAATTAAATAAATAAACAAATTTTACAAACACGTGTTTTGATAAATATTAAAAAAAAAAAAAAATTGTAAACACGTGTTTTGATAAATATTAAAAAAAAAAAAAAAAAAAAATTGTAAACACGTGTTTTGATAAATATTAATAAAAAAAAAATTATAAATATTATATACATATTCTTTGACCAATTATATGTTGCATGTTGTGAGTATGTGATTACACAAATTGGGAAAAAGCAAAATGTGCAGCATCGTACACGTGGCGGAAGTGAAACTTCTTACAATCTAGAGAATAAGATAAATTTTAGTTGAGAGTGTGAGTGAGAGAGAAATAGAGAAAAATAAAGGGATCATTTCGAAAGACATATAACAGTATAAAATTTTCGTAACAAATATTCGCTTTATTATTATTATTATCTACTCTATCATCATATCTACATTGCCTGTACTATTGTCGGTTGGTGCTTCAATTGGTAATACTGATATTAATGGCTTGTGATAACTAAAATAAGATATATATGTTCGTGATTCGATATTTTCTATATAACGTGTAAAAACAGCATCTATTGTAGTTCCAGATTTTGTTGTTGATTCCTTGGGATCGTTATTTATAAGCAGACCAAATGTTTCTCGAAGAAAGTTGATCAACGGCAACGAATCATCAGATCCAAAATTTACATTAAAATCTCCCCCGAGAATTAGAGGGATTTTATCTTCGCCTCGTTCAAGTGCATTAGCACCTGTGTGGCTATAAACCAGTAGTGAACGGTGTATGAAATAAATAATATCGTCTAAATTTTGGTCGTTATTTTTTTTCGGCATAGTGAAATCTGTGGAGTAGAGAAAAGCAGTTTTAAATGCAATAATAATTTTAAATTGATTTAGTAGTGTTAAAGTAATGTTGAGATTCGGATAAATAACGTGAATGGTCATCGACGCACATAACTGTATGTGTTGGCGTGTGAATCGCCGACCATGTTCACACACACAATTACATGCGTCGGTATGCGTGCACGCTGTATATTTGACTTGAGAATTTTAATTATTTCACGATATATATCTTATCTTATTATGCTAGCTAAAATTGTATATATCTATCTATTTATCTATAACCATTGGTTCTCAAAAACCGCTCTAACGATTTTTTTCAAATTCACACTAGATATAGTATTTATAAAGAAAAATTGAGTTTTATTGATTACATCTCTTGAAACTTACAGCTTCATTATTAATTTCTTAATTGAAAATTATATATGGGTGACGTAAATGGCATCCATTTTGAAATTTTACTCCCGCCTTTTTTTAATTTTGTATTAATATTTTTTTTATATTTAAAATATTTTAAAATTCATTATTTAATTTCGAAATTTTATATTTAAAATATTTTAAAATTTATTATTTAATTTCGAAATAAAATTAAAAATATTTATTTTTAATAAAATATATATATATATTTATTAATCCCGCTTTTTTTTAAATGATATTGTATTAACATTTTTTTATATTTAAAATATTTTAAAATTCATTATTTAATTTCGAAATAAAATTAAAAATATTTATTTTTAATAAAATATATATATATTTATTAATCTCTCTCAAAAAAAAACAACAAAACAAATAAATGTCTTTGAAAGATGGTAAAAATATCTTTGTAATTATCAAAATATCATAGACCAGCAGTAAGAACAATTGTTTTTACTCCCCGAGTTCGAAGGATCGAAACTCGCCGCGTGCATTTTTTTTTTATCTATTTTCGTGATTTATTTATTCATTGTTCTTTTATTAATTAAGTTTTAGATAGTTTTATAATTTTTAATATTTTTTCAATAAAATATTATTTAATACATTTAATAATTGTAATAAATAATTAAAGAATTGTATATCAATATTTTTTAAAGGGTAGAGCGAGCTCGGTGTCTCAGGTATTAATATTACCAGCCAAATCCAATAATAATGAATCATTTTTTACTATCTCGCCAGAGATAGTATTGCGATCACGAAAATTTTCGATGTTGAGATTTTGATGTTTTTATACTTTTTGAAGGTTCCTGAATCATTTTCACTAAGGTTGAGAAAAATGTCTGTGTGTGTGTGTCTGTGTGTGTGTGTCTGTGTGTGTGTGTGTGTGTGTGTGTGTATGTAGGCAAGATTACGCAAAAACGGTTTGAGCTAGAATGATGAAATTTGGTACATGGACATTATTCAAAATTCATAGTTTTCTATCAACTTTTGAGAAATGTAGCTCAACCGGAAGAGGGTCATTACCTACAACGTTTTGATTTTTTTTCCTCTAAAGTGACCGTAAAAATAAAGATATATGTTTGATAATTTTTCACATGATTAATAATTGTATAAAACTGCTATATATAGAATTTCAGCTTGATTGATTAGCTGAAATTACCAGAATTAATTTTTTAACACTGCAAATCTCACGCGCCAACACGTGACGTGGTGTCATCAACAAAAAGCCAAACATGCGCTGGTTTAATATTTATTATTTATTATTTATAATTTATAATTAATTAAATTTAATAATAATTTTTAAATAATATAAATAATATTTAATTATAATCTAATCAAAGAAAATAAAAGTTTGAATCTATTTGATAGTTGATCTTTTTACATATAATTAATCTCAAATTAAATATTTTTTAATATTAAAAAAAAATAACAAATTTCATATGTATATTTATTTTTATAAATGTTTAGGCAAATTTTGAAATTAATATATATTTAAATTCAAATTGTATTTAATTGCGATATCTACTGGACAAGGTGGAGATCTCGCCCTCTTTTGATCATAAGTCATACTAATTTTTATTCTTTGACCCAGTAGAAGCTGAGAAATATTATTCCGCGTCAACGTACTACCGCGCATGCGCGCCGTGGACTTTGGACCTAGCGAGAGCGTAGTAGAACGAAAGACAGCACAAAACGAAGAGGCAGATAGCCTCTTTCTCAAAGACGAAAGACCGGACAAAAGAAAGACCCAGATAGCCTCTCTCTCAAAAACGAAACACCGCACAAAAGAGAGTCGGAGATAGAGGCTATCTCATTCTCACTCGTTATATCTATATCTTTTTTCTCTCTTGCGTTTCGTAACGCGTTACGAAATTTCAATTTTTCAATTCACTCTCCATTCTCAACCAAATGTCAGGACGCCGCTAAAGAAGTTTCACTTCAAAAAAAAAAAATTGTAAACACGTGTTTTGATAAATATTAAAAAAAAAAAAAAAAATTGTAAACACGTGTTTTGATAAATATTAACAAAAATTTTTTTTTTGCAAACACGTGTTTTGATAAATATCAACAAATCCTAAAAAAAATAAATAAAGAAGATGGAACCAAACAACGACAACATTGGAAGTTCATCGTCAACTTCGGGTGCAACAGGATTCATTGAAAAAGTAAGCCCAAAACTCCCACCATTCATTCCAACCAAACCAGAGGTGTGGTTTATTATAGCTGAAGCTCAATTCTCTCTTGCTGGTATTCACCTACAAGATACTAAATTTAAATATTTACTGGCCCAACTTGATCCAACAACTGTTGAAAATATCATAGATATTGCTGTATCTGACAAATTCAAAAATAAATATGACCTTGCTAAAGATAGATTAATGAAAGTTTTTTCAGATAGCGAGGAGAGAAAAATAAATAAATTATTAAGAGAGATTGACATAGGAGATCAAAAACCTAGTCAATTCCTTTTAAAATTAAAGCTTTTAGGAAATGAGAAGGTGCCTGAAAGCATACTAAAAAACGTATGGATGGACAAACTCCCAGAAAAATTAAAACCAATCCTTGCCATCTCAAATGAAGACTTGGACAAACTTGCTGAAATTGCCGATCGCATATGGGAAATAGCACCTGCAACCAACATTTATGCTATGGAAAATAAAAATCCACCTAGTAATGAAGTCGACTTCCTTAAAGAAAAAGTAAGTAGCCTCGAGAAAAAAATAGACAAACTACTATTACAACAAAAAACCCCATACAGAAACAACAGTCCACACAGAAGAAGCAAACCTCGATACGGAAAGAGTCCAAATAGAAAATATAAGGAAGGCGGTAAGTACTGCTTCTATCATTTTAAATTTGGAGAACAGGCGACCAAATGCAAACCTCCTTGCCAATGGCCTGCGGGAAACGAGAAGAGGCAGATAGATTAGAGGCCGAGTCATCTGTCCCTCAGCCAGGCCATACCAAAAATAGATTATTCGTTCAGGATGTAAATACAGGAAGACGCTTTTTAGTCGACAGCGGCGCCGATGTAAGTGTCATTCCGGGCTCAAAGAGCATCAATAATAAACATTCGGAATTCAAATTATATGCTGCAAATGGCACTACAATTCCAACATATGGGTACAAAATCCTTAACCTGGACCTCGGCTTACGACGTAGCTTTCAATGGCCATTTTACGTCGCACAAACCTCTAAAGGCATATTGGGCGCAGATTTCCTTAAAAATTTTGATCTAGTCATAGATCTGAAAAATAAAAAACTAATTGATAACAAAACAAAATTAAGCATTACAGGGTTTCTTTCGGCAATCTCCAACACAGATTCTATAAGTACAATTAACAGCAATAATTCTATATCAAAATTATTAAAAAAATTCTCTAATATTACTAAACCTAAATTAACACCTACAGAACCCAGACATCAAGTAAAACATTATATTCAAACTACCAGCGGACCTCCCCTTTTTTGTAAAGCGCGTCGGTTGGATAGAGAAAAATTAGAAATAGCAAAAAGAGAATTTAATTTCCTATTAGAAAATAATATCATTCAACCTTCTAAGTCACAATGGGCAAGCCCTATTCACCTTACTATTAAAAAAAATGGACAATGGCGTGTCTGTGGAGATTACCGTCGTCTGAACGACAGGACAATACCAGACCGCTATCCAATTCCACGAATAGAGGATGTCCATCACATTTTGGAAAATAAAAATATTTTTAGTAAGATTGATTTACACCAAGCATTCTACCAAATACCGATAGCTCCAGAGGACAAGGAAAAGACAGCTGTCATTACTCCCTTTGGTCTATTTGAATTCAATTATATGCCTTTCGGACTCAGGAATGCACCCAGTAGCTTTCAAAGATTTATCAACGAGGTACTCAGGGACATGGACTTCTGTTTTGCATATTTGGATGACATACTAATTGCATCATCGAATAAAGAAGAACACGAAATGCATATCGTAAAGATTCTCGAAAGATTGGATGAATTCGGATTAAAAATCAATTTAGAAAAAAGTGAATTTGAATCCAATGAAATCAAGTTTCTCGGATTTAAAATTACCAAAGAAGGTTTAAAACCAGAACCCGAAAAAGTAAATGCTATTTTAAAGCAAGAACCTCCCAAAACTATAAAAGAGCTAAGATCCTTTCTAGGGATGCTCAACTTCTACAGAAGACATATGAAAAATGCAGCCGAAGACCAATCTATTTTGAACGAATATTTAAAGGGATCAACAAAAAATGACAAAAGACCAATAGAATGGACCGACGAGGCTCTACAAAAATTCGAAAAGTGTAAACAAACACTGAGCGAAGAAACATTGCTAACAATACCAACTAAAGATATGCCCATCGCACTTTTCGTTGACGCATCGAACTTCGCAGTTGGCGCTTCCCTCAATCAATTGCAACACAATGCATGGCGTCCAATATCATTTTTTTCAAAAAAACTAAATGATACGCAACGGAAATATTCAGCATATGATAGGGAATTGTTAGCAATATATCTAGCAATAAAAAATTTCAGGCATTTAGTTGAAGGAAGGGACTTCACGATCTACACCGATCATAAACCCCTTACTTTCGCATTTAAACAAAAAAACGAAAAGGCGACACCAAGACAACTCAGACATTTGCAATTCATTTCGGAATTCACAACAAAAATAATCCATATCCAAGGAACAGAAAACACAGTGGCAGACAACCTGTCACGGATAGAAGAAATTTCCCCATTAAATTATTCAGAAATTGCAAAAGAACAAGAATTAGACCAAGACCTACAAAAATTAATTACATATAACAAATCTTTAAAATTCGAAAAATGTTTGACTACATGCGGCGAAAGCCTATGGTCCGATACTTCCTTAAACAACATTCGACCCTACATTCCAAAAAAATTTAGAAAAAAAATCTTCGAACAATTTCACAATCTTTCACATCCTGGAATCAAATCTACAGTAAAATTAATAACTAAAAAATTCATATGGGAAGGAATCCGGAAAAACATTAGAGAATGGGCACAAGCATGCATCAACTGCCAAAAGAACAAAATATCAAGGCACACTAAAACGCCTATTGGAAGTTTCGACATCCCCGATGAACGATTTTCAGTTGTACATCTGGATCTAATTGGCCCACTTCCACCATCTGATAATAAAGCATATTGTCTCACTTGTATAGATCGATTCACTTCATGGATGGAGGTCATCCCACTGATCGGCATTACAGCTGAAGAGATCGCAAACGAGTTCTTCAAAAACTGGATAGTGCGATTCGGAACTCCATATAAAGTGATAACAGACCAAGGCCGACAATTTGAATCTAATTTATTTAAGAGCTTGGCAAGGAAATTTGGTATAAAAGTACAACACACGACACCATACCACCCCCAAAGCAACGGTAAAGTTGAACGGCTCCACAGGACCCTTAAAGTAGCACTCAAAGCAGCCAACAATACAAAATGGACAGAGACTCTACCATCAGTATTACTTGGCCTCCGAGCAACACTTCCTCAAAACTCCAACTATTCCTCAGCAGAAATGCTTTATGGAAAACCAATAAAGCTTCCGGGTGAGTTTTTTATAAAAAAGGAAACACCTCCAGAAAACAGCAATTTCATGACTAAATTACATATCCAAATGGAAAAGTTAAGGCCAGTAAATATTAAAAACCATAAACAGAAAAATATATTTATACATAAAGATCTTGCTTCTTGCACCCATGTATTTGTCAGAGTTGACAGGGTTAAAAAACCTTTAGAGCCAGCTTATGAAGGGCCATTCACCGTAGTGAAAAGGGCCGAAAAATATCACACATTAAATATTAAAGGCAGACTTACTAACATTAGCCTAGACAGATTAAAACCTGCTTATCTCCTCGCTCCCGAAGTTGAAGAACCCACGAGTCAACCAGAACTCAAGAGCGAAGAGAAGAAGATAGAACATCCTATTCCTCAATCAGATCCGAATCCTAAAGATGAAATAAGGACAAGAACAGGAAGAAAAGTGAAATTTCCGGCAAAATATAAAGATATGTGCAAAATTAAAGTGATTCGATAATAAACAAGTTTTTTTTCTTAATAACGTGTAAAATAACTGCAGTGAAATTAAGTGAAAATGTGATATGTGAAAAATTAAAGTGCCTCGAAATAAGTGAGTAGTGCAGTGAGATTAAATAAAAATGTGTATCTTTAAGACTAAACAAAAACAATTGAACCCTCTATAGATATATATATAAATAAAAGAAAAATTGTTAATTAAAAAGAAAAAGACCGTCACATAAGTCTCTTCTATCGTAACTTCGTTACTGGAAGGGGAGTAATGTGGCGGCTCGAACATTCAAAAATTTGTCCATTACATTGACTGAATTAAGAATATAAATAAATATACAATTTCTCTTTAACTCTTAACTCTAAATAAAATAATACGACATTTTTATATGATTATTATAATTTTAGACGATAATAAATATTGTATAAATAAATGATTAAGTTAACGAATAAATAAAAACAGAGAACAGAAAAAAGGAACGCACCCAATGCAAAGACGCGTGTGTCCGAAGCATTGGAGACAGCATCAGTTATGAACTGACGCCATTAGAGGAAGTACCACATTTTGTTCAACCGTGTATTTTTGAATAAAAATTATTATTCCATTAGAATTTGAACCACTTTTATTTCATTATCCATTTTATTTATTTATCTATTATAAATAAATAAATGTTTTAAATGTTATTCAAATCCTTTTTTAAACTGCGAAGAAACAAGAACGAACAATAGTAAAATTATATTAATTATACTTACTTTATTATTATTCATATTGATCGCAATTGGAGGGTGTCGGATCAGTCAGATATAATATAATATTTACAATTGTTTCAATTTGTTTAGGTTAGACAATCAGATGTTTACATCAGGTGGGGGACGCGCCAATGGAACTTCCGGGGACCTTATGTCTATTTGTTCGTGAGAAGTTTAGATGGCGCTTGTGTCATATTTTTTTTAATTTTACCGCCTTTATGAGGTTGTTGATAATCATACCACGTGCATATTTAGACCACAACACCTGTCACAATTTAGCTAGCAGACATCGGCAGATATGGTTTATAATGTATGTATAATTTTATTATTATATTAATATGTATATATATTTTAATTAATTATATATATTAATTACTTATGTATTTTAATAAATTATATATTTTATATATATTAATATTTCCTTATATATTTTATTTACATGTTTTATGTATATAGATTTTAATTAATTATATATTTCAATTGCATGTGGATTGATCTACAGCAACGTAAATTAAATTAAATTTTAATTAATTCTATATATATACATCATATATATAAATAAAAAATATAATAAAATGTTGAAAAATATATATTATATTTTTTATAATCGTCCAATGTATTTTTTTAAGCAATTTCTCATTGGAATTTTTGTATTAATTTTTCAAATAAAATAATATTTACCTTATTATAATTATATACATATATTATATTATATTATATAAAATTAACAAATGTATAATAATTTAATATTTTTGCAGAATCCAGGTTATGCAAAATGCAAAACAAATGCTTTACCTAGAGAAGAATGGGTTCCCATGTTATGTTTTCTCACCAATGATAATCTACGTGAAAAGTGGATTAATCAAATAGGCCGTGTGGATTTGCTAGGAAGCTCATGGAGTAAAATAAATTTATAATTGATTTATTATTAATTTATAATTGTTATTAGTTTATTGATTATTTAATTACTATCATAAAATAAAAATATGTAAAAAAGATTTTATTGTGATTGTTAATATTTATTCTTAATAATTTATTTTAATTTTTATCCTTCTTTAAATAAATATATTACATATAAAACATTACTCTTCGTTTATATGTGTAAATTTCCTAGCTTCAATTTAAAAATTGTGAATATTCCTGTTAAACAGTGGCGTACCTAAGGGGGGGCGGTGGGTGCGGTCCGCACCGGGCGGCACTTATCTAGGGGCGGCATTTTTTATATTTAGATATAGTTGTAAAAAGCAACTTATACATTTCATATTTATTTTTTTTTCTTTCTTGAATAATAAATGATTATTATAAGTTTACTATTTGATTTATATAAATTATGATCAACTATATGATTTTGAATATTTTTCCTCGGTGTATATAAATGCATTTTAGTGTAAATTTTGAATTCTAATTCCAAGAACAGGATAATAATTTTATTTTATTGTATTCATTAAAATTCGTTGAATTCGTAAACGCATCTTTAAGATTTTGTTCGGCAAAATTATCTTCGTTCTACAATGAGTCAATTAAGACTACAAAATCTTGCAATATTGTCAATAGAACAAGAAATTACAAATAATATAAATTTTGAGAGCATGATACACGATTTTTCTAGTATGAAAGCTAGAAGAGTAAATATTATATAAATATGTTTACGAGTGCATACAAATATGTGTAAAAAAATTTACTCTGTGTATTAATTAATATTGATTAAATAACTTAATAATTTATTTATGTGTATTAATTTATAAAAACCACTATTTGATTGACTTATAATAGAAAGGGCGGCAAACTGGAGATCGCCCCGGGCGGCAAAAGTTCTAGGTACGCCACTGCTGTTAAATGAAAAATTATTTATTTGGAGATAAAACCAACGTTTAAGCAAAAATATCAAAAAATAAAAATTTTTTGATGAAATGTCAGTTTTATCTCTAAATAAATAATTTTTCATTTAACTGAAATTTTCACAATTTTTTTTCATTCCAATTATTCCTTCAAAAAAAAAATTAAATTTAAAAAACCCAATAAGCTCCCCCACCCCAAAAGATTTACATCAGGTAGTTACGAGGGAGGTCAATAGATGGCCCCAAATTCTAAATAAATTCAAAAAGCCCACCACTCCCCCCACCCACTTTTCCATCAAGTTGCTCCGTGTTTTATCTAGATAGCGCCAAATAAGGTTCCACAGCAATACATGGGCGTGTCCAGTCTTGTTGATGGTCTGTGGTTTACATGTTTACGACACTTTACAATATTTAAAATGATTCAAATGGATTTCATGAATTTAAAAATGAGCCTGGTACGGCATCTGTTGGTTGTTTTATGAACAACTTTCGGATTTAAATTAGTGCCAGCAGCGCCTCTAGTGGCCCCTATGTGCCTAACATGTTTTCACAAGATATAGGGCCGTGTCCAGAGGGTGACTGTGGCTGACTCAGCTGACTGTAGCACAAGCACAGACTATCTTTTAGATGCACCCACTCTGGGTTAAATTTTGAAGCAAAGTTTTAGCACAACGCGCCACCTGAGTCTTATACTAATTTTATAAAAAACGTTATAAAAAAGCGGGCTTGTGTGTGTGTGTCTGTGTGTTTTTTTATAAGAGTGGGATAGGCTTGAGCACAATTAGGAAACCTCTGAGTCAAGGGGGGTCCACCTCAATGGGACGGGTGTAACACGAACACCAGATGGCGTTACAGGAAAACGGTTGACTCTTCAAGCGCCCAATAGATGGCATCGCAAAAAAATGACCCCCTCCCACAGGCATTCCGAATTCCCTGCAATTATTTGAATATCAAACTCGACAACCACATACCATCCGGACACATAATATTCGAAACAAACCCAGCAAACATTTTAATTTATATTTTAATTTAAATATAATATATGTGTTAATTTATCCAATTGGAATTTGCATGATAGCCGAACGGAGACATCCCACATTTTTTTCATTTTTAGATTAACCAAAATGTACGTAAATCAGTTGTTTGATAAACTTAGATGATTAAAAATGCGTTGGATTAATTATTCTTAGTTAATCAATGATTTATGGATTTCTTGTGATCTTTTTAAATAGTATATAAATGGAAATAGAAATGATTATTTATTTATTTATTTATAAATTTCCTTCTCACTAAGAACAATTCGTATGTGTTTCTCTCGTTTCAAATATTGACATTGAAGATAATTTTTAATCCATACATATTAAATATTAACAAGAACATTATTCGTTTATTTTATTTATGTAAATTACATAAAAGTAGGTGGAGTTTTCTGTTAATTTAAAAATTATTTATTTGGATATAATACAAACATTTTTGAAAAAAGCATATTTGATTTCTGTAATGTTAATTTTATATCTCAATAAATAATTTTTATATTCCCAATATTCATTCAAAAAAAATTTAAAAATGCCTCCCACGTCGTTCGGTAAAAACGCTCACACATGTCCAACCTGTCTGCCATCCCTTCCAGCAGTAGGGCCGAAAAAAAATAGCATTTTTTTAAAAATAGCATTGATTGCACAGAGTATCCGTACCCAAGGCATACAGTCAATGCTATTTTTTTATTTTATTGGATCAGATCTTGGCTGTGGTTGGCTGCATGTTTTCGGCAGTTTTCGGATGACCGAAACAAACCGAATTAAAATTAGTGCCAGCAGCGCCTCGAGTGGTGCATAGATTGTAACACTGGAAAAAATCCTACCGTAAGACTGTCCCCCCACTGTCCGGGGCGTGCATCAGATGCAAGATGCAATCAGATGTTTACATGTTTAAAATTAAATGGATTTAAAATTACCATCTGTTGGTTGTTTTTGGAACAACTTTCGGATTTAAATTAGTGCCAGAAGCGCCTCTGGTGCAGCCTTGGTTCGTAACACATTTTCAAAACATATAATCTAACTGTCTGGGGTGTGGTGTGAGCGTTTTTACCGACCGACGAGGGAGGCATTGTATTTGTAACCCTGTGGATTTGCTCGATAGTACTATGGTAGCTTCTGAACACTTCTGAATTCGAATTGGTAATCAGGTATCATATTTTTACCATCAATAATTGGTTCAAGTTGGATTTTAATTAATTTTTCTAAAATTTTAGCTATAATTGGAAGTAAACTGATTGGTCTATATGTGTATACTTCCACTTGCGGCTTTCCAGGCTTTAGTATCATGATGATGGACGCAATTTTCCAATATAGGGGGAAATACATGTATCTTACAACGGCATTAAATATGTACATTAATAATTTTAGAGCTTTTTAAGCAGTTCCATCAGCACCTTGCCCGTAAACAAGTCTCCAGTTGAAAAGGAATCCCAGGGTAATCGAGTACTTCTCTAACATCATCTTGAGATTCGGATGGATGGGGTTTGAAAACATCAGCAAGATAATTTGAAAAAACAGCTTGTCTTATCCTTGTTAGATTTAGCCCATTTACCATCATGAGTCTGAATTGGTGAATTAAAAACTTTTGGCCTTTTCAGTTTTTTGGTGGCTTTCCAGAGTGAGTAGTCTGTTGCTTCATTTGCTGAAAGCTGTTCTAAGTAGATTTTTATAATGTTATTTTTGAATCTTTTTAGTAGGGTTTTAAGGTCAGTTGTTGCTTTGTTTAATTTAGTTTTGATAATTGACCAGCGAGTTCTTTGCCATAATTTCTTTAATCGCCTTTTTTCTGCAATTTTATCCACGATATTCGGCGGGAGTGCTTCAGTTTTTTCTTTATTGTAAAGCTCTAGAGCAGAGGTTCTTAAACTGTGGTCCGCGGACCCCTGGGGGTCCGCGAAGCCTTTACTGGGGGTCCGCAAAGCCATCGTACAGGTGCACGAGAAAATGATGAGTCAGTTAAAACTTTATTTAATATAAAAGGAGCGATGGCATGGCTTTGTGAGGAAACAGATCAAATACCCAAATTCAACGAAATGTGCAAGAAAATTATTGCTACCGTTTCCATCTTCATATTTAGCTGAATTTTCTAATAAAATCTGTTCTACAATATGCAAAAAAATCGTTATTCACCAATCACTGTTAGAAATATTCACCATATATCCTTGTTCTTATGAGATCTTAAGCCAGAAATTAACTAATAAAATGACGTAAAGTACCTAAAGTTGGGATGGGGTCCGTCAAAAAGAATTTTCTCAAGTGGGGGTCCGCGGAGTACATAAGTTTAAGAACCTCTGCTCTAGAGGGAAAGACCAAGCAGCTCTTTGTATTTCTTCCGTAATATATTGCACTGCATAGTCAATGTCTTCACTATTTTTAAGAGAAATATTTAGATCTAAATTATCATTCAATATTTTCCGAAAATAATTCCAATCAGTATATCTGTTGCTTAAAGTAGGAGGTTTTGTTATAAGGATTGATTTAGTGCTTATATTGACCAAGATTGGAGAGTGATCAGATGAAAGATCAAAGTAAGTTTTAGCAAGCGTAAGACGATCTGGTATACCTTTTATTATGCAGAATTAATTTTCACCACCCAGGCCTTTCGGGGCATTCTTGGATGGATAAAGGGAAGGCCCTAGAAAGGGTGTTAGTAATTATATTCAATTTATAAGAATAGGAATTTATATTGGCTTTATAATTTATAATAAATATTTAATTTAACACACTCACAAAAATAGAATAGAATACATGGAAAGCATTAAGAATGCATTGGAGAATTAAAAGTTAAGCCGACCCTGCCAGCTCCGCTACCAGATAAGAAGTGAAGTTAATAATTAATAGTAATAAAAGAAATATAATAAAAAAAAAAAAAAAAAAAAAAAAATTAACTTGCTTTTTTATTATCTGGAATAAATTAATGATATGGTTTGTAATTACTTTTTATAAATATAAAAATTAAATTACTATATATAAATTTAAAATAAAAATTTAAAAAAATTATTAATACATATTATTAAATTGCATTTATATTCTAACATTAATTGTCTTGTAAAAATGCAATTTTTAAATACTGAATACTAAATAATTTTTATACATTAAACTTAATTGATTAGTAAAAGAATCATTTACTTATTTTAGACTTGAATAAATAGATATCAAATAATCGAACATGAATAATAAACATGATTTTTTAATGTTTTTATTAATGGCAAAAATAAAAAATAATCAATATTAATAATATATATCTATCTATATATATAAAAGGCAATGTCTGTGTGTCTGTGTGTCTGTCTGTCTGTCTCTTATAGACTCAAAAACTACCCGTCCGATTACGGTGAAACTTTCAGGGATTGTTGTGGGCATACCAAGGAAGGTTTTAGTGTAGTTAAATCCAAAATTAATTTAATTAGTAATATATTGCTAAAAGTCTGTAGTGTCACAAAACTATCGACAGATGGCGCTATATTTAATTTTCAAAATTCAAAAATTTTAAATTTTTTTTAAACTTAATATTTCTAACTTTGTATTACAATACAATAATGAGACGGAATTGTTGTGTGTTAAATTAGATTTTATAAATTGAAAACCATTAGTTATACTCTTAAGTTATTTAGTTTTATTGATCACATATCTGGAAAAAATCATCTTCATTAGTTGTTTTTAATTTAAATGTATATATGTGACGTCACAGTTACCTCCTTTTAGATCAGGGATGAGCAACCTTTTTAACCCACGGGCCAATTTAAATTTTAAAATTTTGTGGCGGGCCGCACTTACTAATAATTTACAAAGCTTTATATATATACTAATAAACATTATAATATTGTTTATAAATAATCGAGACGAATAATAAAATTCTATTTTAGAAATGCTCGGCGGGCCGCAGAAAAACATTTAAAGGGTCGCATGCGGCCCGCGGGCCGCGGGTTGCTCATCCCTGTTTTAGATATATATCTATTCTTAAAATAAAATTAAAAATATTTATATTATATTCATATATATGTAAAATAATAATTATATTATTTTAATATTCCTATAAGTTGGTATCACAATTTATTATTATTATGAATTATTTATAAGTAATTACTATTATTAATTGGTATTAATAAATAAATAATATTAATTATATTAACTTAATATTTCTAACTTTAATGAGACGAAATTGTTGTGTGTTAAAGAATTGTTGACTATAAAAACCAATTTGTTTTTAGGTAAGAATATATTATTCTATTTATTGTAATTATTTAAATTTTTTTTTTAGCAAACAAATCTGTCTATAGTCCATTTGATTAAACCTACCATCTTATATATAGATTGTCGTGTATAAGATATTAGGGATGAGGTATTTTATAAGAAAAATTGGGTTAAAAATAAGTTTAATTAATTGGTAGCACTCTGGATTGAATTTAGAATAATTAAAAGGGTTATTGAAACCGCGTAGGTTGATTAGGGAATGACAAGATTGAATAGGATCAATTAAAAAATGCTTATATAAAATTATAACTAAAAATGATTTATTTAATAAAACTGTAAGAATTTAAATTAAAATAGATAACTCAAGAAATTAAGATGAAATAGAATAATTGAAAGGTACCGTAAAAATAGAAATATAAATTAAAAGAACTTTAATTTATATTTTAGCAAATGCAATTTATTATTAATTATTAATTACCAATTGTCGACCACAGTTGGTATATTGTGTAGTTAAGGAATTGAGAATTCAAAATATGTCGAAGCCAATCATCCCCTCCTCTGCCACTTGGCAAAATTGTCCACCCCTCTCTCTCTATTGGGGAAACGAAGAGGCATATCTCTGGGGTTTTCCCTGCGTTTTTTTTTTAAAACAATTATTTTTAGAAAGTCTTTGCCATGTGCTCAGTATCATAATACATCCAATATATAAGCATAAAAAACAAGCATTTTTATATTTATACTAGGAAAATTTGTTGTTGATTAAATTAAAATATATTTTCCAAGAAAACAAATATATGTCTTATCTACTTATACTGATTGAAACAAAATGGATGAAAACCTTTTACATACAGACTTTCAACCAAATACTATGTATCACTCGGGGGTACAGGGGGCGGAGCCCCCGTCTAGGTGTGAAGAGCGCCTGGAAGGCGCTCTGATCAGCTAGTATATATATATTTGCGACTGTTTTACAGCATGTTTGGCCGTTTATCGCATCCTAATTGCCATTCCCTCCTATTCCGCCACGAATCGGCATCAAGACACCTTCTCTTTATTGCCGATTGAATGCCTTCTTTCCAGCGTATTCGTGGCCTTCCTCTTTTTTTCTTTCTAGTTGGAGTCCATTCGAAGGTCTGCCTGGGAATTCTCTCCTCATTCATTCGTCTCATATGACCATACCAGGATAGTTGCTTTTTTTCGATCTTTTCTACTATCGTCTCTTGTACTCCTATCCTCTGTCTAATTATTTCGTTTCTTACATGGTCGAATAGTGTCACTCCACAGCATCGTCTCCAATAGCTGTTTTCCACTGCCATCAATCGGTTTTTCATTGCCTTGTTTAATGTCCAAACTTCTGCTCCATATGTTACACAGCTTTCCACCAATGATTTAAACATATGGAGTTTTGTTTTATTCTGAATGTTTTTACTCCAAAGCAGTGAATTTATTTGTGCAGTAATAGCTCGTCCTTTTCCTATTTTATTTAAAATATCTTTTTCATCACGAGCGTCATTAGTTAATATGTTCCCAAGATATTTGTATTGGTTAGTTGTTTTTATTAATACTCCGTCTAATTTTATATCTTCTCCTTTTGACCCTACCGCCATGTGTTGTGTTTTTTCTGTGTTTATTTCTAGTCCCCATCTGTCATATTCTTCTTTAAGTTTCCTTAGCATATAAGAAGCATCATCAAAGTCCTCCGCAAGAATAACCTGATCGTCCGCAAATAATAAAGTATAAATATGTCTATCACCAATCTGCACACCCATACTTTTACATTTCCTTGTCCACTTTTCTAGAGCTGAATTTAAATATATTTTAAATAATGTCGGAGATAGGCAACATCCCTGTCTCAGACCTTTTGTTACCGAAAATGGATCTGTCAATCCCGACCCCGTCTTAACTTGGCTTATATTGTTTTTATAGATTCCCTTTATTGCATTAATATAATTGGTATCGATTTTGTTTTCTTTCATTGCCTCCCAGAGTTTTTGTATTGGGACGGTATCGTAAGCCTTTTTTAAATCTATGAATATTAGGTGTAATTGACCTCCATGAGCGGTTGACTTTTCCATAAGTTGTTTAATGCTAAATAAATTATCGATACAAGATCTTCCAGGTCTAAATCCGCTTTGTTCTTCTTTCTCTTCAATTTGATTTTCTATTCTAATTTTTAATACCCTTCCATATAGTCTTCCCATGGTTATGGATGTTATGCTCAAACCTCGATAATTTGCGCAATCTTTTTTATTGCCTTTTTTAAATAAGGGTCTTATATGGGCTAATTTCCATTCATCTGGAGTATTTTCGCCCTTTAAACATTTATTAAATATTTTTGAGATAGTCTCAAATACCATTTCTGGGGCATATTTAAAAAGTTCGACGGGAATACCTCCAGGACCAGGGGATTTGTTATTTTTCATTCCTTTCAATGCTTTCTTTATTTCACCTATATCGAATTCTTCATATCCGTCTTCTACTTCTTGTACCTCATAACTTATATTTTCAAATTCAGTCCTTTGTTCTGATAACATATCTTTATAATATTTTTCCCTGCATCTTTACAAATTGGATCTATCATCATTCTTTCTCTTTGATTTGTTTTTAGACTTTTTATTATTTTCCAAGCCATTTTTGATTTTGAGCTTCCAATTAAATTGTCAATTTCAGAGCATTTTCTTTCCCAAAATTCGTTTTTTATTTTTGAGATTTCTTTTTTTACTAAGTAACAGTATCTTCTCTCTCTCTCTCTCTCTCTCTCTCTGTATATCTTTTCATCTTCTATACCCTTAGAATTTATCCACCTAAAATATAGAAGTTTTTTTGTTTTCTATTAAATCTAAAATTTCACTATTCATCCAAAAATTTTCCCGTCTGATGTTTTCATTTTGTTGTCCAATCGCTTCAGCAGCTGATTGATGTATATAGCTTTTGAGAATATTATACATTTCTTCTGGGGTTCCTTTTGGTTCATTTTTCATTCTTTCTGTTACCCTTAATTTGTACAGAAAGACAGTAGAGTCATTTTTGAATGCGTCAAGGTTATATTTTGTACAAAGCTTATCTTGGTCTTCTCGTTTCTCTTGCTCATGTGGTTTTTGTTTCTGGCGATATTTTATACTTACAGTTGTTCTTAGTAGATGATGGTCTGAGCCGCACATAGCTCCTCTTTTTACTCTGACGTCAATTATCTTTATGTTTATTCTTTGTCGTGTGATGCAATAATCAATTATGGATCTCAGTCCTTTTGTTATTTGATGCCAAGTATATTTATGGATATCTTTATGAGGAAAGAAACCGTTTAACACTTTAAGAGAGAACTGTTGGCAAATTTCAATTATGCGTGTGCCATTATCATTAATAACTTCTTCTCCATACCTTCCTATTACTGCATCATTTTTCCTTTTTCCTACCTTTCCATTTAAATCTCCCAATAGGAAGCATTCTTTTGTGTTTCTTACCGTTGTCGTAATTTCCGATAACTTTTCATAAAAAGCGTCTTTAGTTTGTACATTTGAGTCGTCGGTAGGTGCATACATTCCTATGATAACTATATCATATCCGTTCAATTTTAGTTCCAGAGTAATTATTCTTTCATTAATCGTCATCCAGTTTTTTATATATTTTTTCCATTTTTTCTTAACAGCTATTGATACTCCTGCTCTGGCTCTTTTTTCTTTGTTCACTCCACTATAAAAGTGAATGTACTCTCCTTTTTCTTCATTTCCCTGACCTTTTTTTTTGTTTCACTTAATTCAGCTAAGTCTATGTTATGATCACTTAACTCTTTAAATACTTCGTATTCCTTAGTCCTTATCCCCTGAATGTTCCAACATCCAAAATTCATAAATCTTTTTCGTTGTTTGGTCCGTATTGTGTTAGATCCGTCCGTTTTCCGAGACTGTGTTTTAGGATTTTTAGCAAACATTCTTTTTATGTATGATAGGGAGCTGGCCTATCGCTACAACCCTATTCTTTTATCCGGGCTTGGGACCGGCAGGAAATTCCTGTGAGTTACTTAGTTCACACACAGAAAACCTCCAGGCAGAGTAATCACTTCTTAACCATTATATATAATTAATTAAAAAATTAAAAATATAATTATATAAAATGAATTGTATTGACATGGTTGTCATGGTTGTTAATAATAATAATTAATAATCATTTAAATAAATAAGATTAATCTAATTTTCTAATATTAGTGAACGTCTTTCTGGCCTGCTTTAAATAATTAGTAATAATGTAATAATGGACCAAATAAAATAGTTAACATTAATATTAAGTTAAATAAATCAGATTCTTATTAAATTAATCATGGAAGTATAAAATATATAAGGTTTAATCAAAGAAAGAATCAAATAAAATCTTTAGTCTTCATTATCAAGTATAATTTTCATACAGTATGTATTAATAAATGTATACTTAAACAAGATTTTTGAATAAATTTATTTTTAAAATAATTACATTCAAAAGGATTTTCTCCTATATGAGTTAAAAAATGCGGAATTAAATGAGATATATGATCAACCTTGAATTTAAAATTATTATATTGAAAATGCCTGTATTCTGTATGGTGAGAATTTATATCTTCGCAAAAGTTTTCGTCTAAATTTAATTCTGTATCGTTTTTGAGGTTTAAATCATTTTTTTGAAATCGAAAATACGCGAGACAAATTGTGAAACGCGGGACGTCTGGTCACCATACATAATGTTCTTCTTATAGGGACATACATTTTAAATCCTTATTTCCAATACTTATAAAACTACACAATGTTTAAATATAAAATTATTAACTATATTCAAACCATCCTAATAATTTTTTTATTTTTATAATTTGACACTTATTAAATATAACAAAACAAAATTTTAAACAAATAAAGTTAGTTACAAATTAATTAACATTTACAATTTATTTACAATTATACATTAGTGAAAATAAAGAATCATTTGACACATTTTAGACTTGTATAAATTAAATAATAATTCAAGGAAAATTATTAGATTTCATTTAAGATTTAAGCCTAATTTTCAAACAGTATGTATTAATAAATGTCTATCTAAAAGATATTTCCGAATAAATTTCTTTTTACAATAATTACATTCAAAAGGTTTTTCACCTGAATGAATTAATAAATGTTTTTTTAAATAAGATTTCTGATTAAATTTCTTTTTACAATAATTACATTCAAAAGGCTTTTCACCTGTATGAATTAGTAAATGATTATTTAAAGTTGATTTCAGATTAAATTTCTTTTTACAATAATTACATTCAAAAGGTTTTTCTCCTGTATGTATTAATAAATGTTTTTTTAAATCTGATTTATGAATAAATTTCTTTTTACAATAATTACATTCAAAAGACTTTTCTCCTGTATGAATTAATAAATGATTATTTAAAAGATATTTGTGAAAAAATTTCTTTTTACAATAATTACATTCAAAAGGCTTTTCACCTGTATGAATTAGTAAATGATCATTTAAAGTTGATTTCAGATTAAATTTCTTTTTACAATAATTACATTCAAAAGACTTTTCTCCTCTATGTATTAATAAATGTTTTTTTAAATGTGTTTTCCGAATATATTTCTTTTTACAATAATTACATTCAAAAGACTTTTCTCCTGTATGAAGTAATAAATGATAATTTAAAGTTGATTTCAGATTAAATTTCTTTTTACAATAATTACATTCAAAAGGTTTTTCACCTGTATGTATTAATAAATGTCTATCTAAACCTGATTTGTGATTAAATTTCTTTTTACAATAATTACAATCAAAAGGTTTTTCACCTGTATGTATTAATAAATGATTATTTAAATGTGATTTCCGATTAAATTTCTTTTTACAATAATTACAATCAAAAGGTTTTTCACCTGTATGTATTAATAAATGTCTATCTAAACTTGATTTATGATTAAATTTCTTTTTACAATAATTACATTCAAAAGGTTTTTCTCCTGTATGAATTAATAAATGTTTACTTAATGTTGATTTGTCATTAAATTTCTTTTTACAATAATTACATTCAAAAGGTTTTTCACCTGTATGAATTAATAAATGTCTATTTAAATCTGATTTCTGATTAAATTTCTTTTTACAATAATTACATTCAAAAGGTTTTTCACCTGTATGAATTAATATATGTTTATTTAAAGTTGATTTCCGATTAAATTTCTTTTTACAATTTTTACATTCAAAAAGTTTTTCACCTGTATGAATAAATAAATGATTTTTTAAATCTGATTTCGTATTAAATTTCTTTTTACAATAATTACAATCAAAAGGTTTTTCACCTGTATGTATTAATAAATGTGTTTTCAAACTTGATTTGTGATTAAATTTCTTTTTACAATAATTACAATCAAAAGGTTTTTCACCTGTATGTATTAATAAATGTCTATCTAACCTGGATTTATGATTAAATTTATTTTTACAATAATTACATTCAAAAGGTTTTTCTCCTGTATTAGCTAAGGAGTGCGAAATTAAATGAGATATATGATTAACCTTCAATTTAAAATTATTACATTGAAAATGCCTGTCTTCTGTATGTTTTGAATTTGAATCTTCTCCAAATTTTTTGTCTAAATTTTCTTCTGTATCCTTTTTGATGTTTAAATCATTTTTGAAAATTGAAAATATATTTTTATGAAAACATTTTTTTATATGTTTAGATAAAAATTCCTCACTAATGAAATTGGTATGACAATATACACAACAATAAAGAGGACCTAAAAAAAATAATTGTTTTCATTATTTTAAATTATTATATTTTTACATATTTAAATATTTAATAATTCAATTTAAGGAATAATATCATTACAAATTATATTAAAAAAAGAATTAAGTGAATATCATCATTACTTTAAATGAAAAATCATAGAAATAAAAATTACCTGTATATATTGGATATTTCATGTCTTGCGAATAAAGAGTCATTTTTAATTGATTAAAGTGTTATCAATTATAAAATATATAGTATGCAATAAGTAATATAAATGTTTTAAATTTTGTGATTTGCATTTACAATCAAAATAACAAACACACCACAACAAACTGTGGCTGACTCAGCTGACTGTAGCACGTGCAAGCAAGCCTATCGCACTCTTAGGGAGCCGTTGATTCCGTGTTTTTTAGTTTTTTGAGGGTCGCTAATAGTTGGCGCTGCAGACATCCAATTTTTAAATCTCCAGACGCTCTCGAGATCGCACTACTGCAGAAGACAAAATTTGAAAATTTTTCTTGGTCTTGTAAAATCATCCCCTAGTTGTGTGCACAGAGCATCCGTATCAGAGGGGATCACTCAATGCTATTTTTTTCTCACCCTTAGTGATGGCAAGTGATGGCATGGATGGCAAACAGGTTGGACATGTGGGAGCGTTTTTACCGACAGGAGAGAGGGGCATTTTTAAATTTTTTTGTATGAATATTGTGAATTTAAAAATTATTTATTGAGATATAAAATTAGCATTACAGAAATAAAATATGCTTTTTTCAAATATCGAAATAAATAATTTAAATTAACAGAAAACTTCACCTACTTTTATGTAATTTACATAAATAAAATAAACGAATAATGTTCTTGTTAATATTTAATATGTATGGATTAAAAATTTTCTTCAATGCCAATATTTGAAACGAGAGAAACACATAAGAATTGTTCTTAGTGAGAAGGAAATTTATAAATAAATAAATAATCATTTCTATTTCCAAAAAGATACTATTTAAAAAGATCACAAGAAATCCATAAATCATTGATTAACTAAGAATAATTAATCCAACGCATTTTTAATCAGTTTATCAAAAAACTGAATTACGAACATTTGGGTAAATTTATAAATGAAAAAAATGTGGGATGTCTCCTGTCGGCTATCATGCAAATTCCAATTGGATAAATTAACACATATATATTATATTTAAATGAAATTATAAATTAAAATTAATAAATAGTATTTATTAAACCAGCGGAGTTTGGCTCTTTGTTGAGGGCATCTGGTCACATGCTGGCGCGTGATTGTTAGTCAACGTGCTAAAAAATTAATTCCGGTACTTTTAGCGATTCAACCAAGCTGAAATACTATATATAGCAGTTTTATGCAATTTTTAAACATGTGAAAAACGATAAAAGATATACTGAGAGGAGTATGTGAATATATTTGATTTAATAGTGCTTATTGTGAATTTCTATATTGCTGTGAAATTTGTATTTATTTATCAAATATTAAATAATTTAACTTTGATATTTGATTTGTTACAATGTAATTTAAATTATTTATCAAACAATTTATAATAAATTTTTCAATGTTATTTGTGTTAAATGTCAAATAAAATTTATATTTATATTTATGCTGGGTTTGTTTCGAATATTATGTGCACGGATACTCTATGTACGGATGGTATGTCGAGTTTGATATTCAAATAATTGCAGGGAATTCGGAAGGCCTGTGGGAGGGGGTGATCTTTGGTCATTTTTTTTTGCGGTGCCATCTATTGGGCGCCTGAAGAGTCGACTTTTTTCATGTAACGCCATCTGGTGTTCGAGTTACACCGGTCCCATTGAGCTGATACCCCCTGGTTGTGTGTCATCATCCCACAGCACCACAGAGCATACATACACAGAGGTGATCACTCAATGCTATTTTTTTTTCACCCTTAGTGCTGGCAGGGATGGCAGACTGGTTGGACATGTGTGTGCGTTTTTACCGACCGGAGAGAGGGGCATTTTTAAATTTTTTTTGAATGAATATTGGGAATTTAAAAATTATTTTTGAGATATAAAATTAGCATTACAGAAATCAAATATGCTTTTTTCAAATATCCAAATAAATAATTCAAATTAACAGAAAACTCCACCTACTTTTATGTAATTTACATAAATAAAATAAACGATACCCCACTGGTAAAAGGTTTTCATCCATTTTGTTTCAATCAGTATAAGTAGATAAGACATATATTTGTTTTCTTGGAAAATATATTTTAATTTAATCAACAACAAATTTTCCTAGTATAAATATAAAAATGCTTGTTTTTTATGCTTATATATTGGATGTATTATGATACTGAGCACATGGCAAAGACTTTCTAAAAATAATTGTTTTAAAAAAAAAACGCAGGGAAAAACACAGAGATATGCCTCTTCGTTTCCCCAATAGAGAGAGAGGGGTGGAAAATTTTGCCAAGTGGCAGAGGAGGGGATGATTGGCTTCGACATATTTTGAATTCTCAATTCCTTAACTACACAATATACCAACTGTGGTCGACAATTGGTAATTAATAATTAATTATAAATTGCATTTGCTAAAATATAAATTAAAGTTCTTTTAATTTATATTTCTATTTTTACGGTACCTTTCAATTATTCTATTTCATCTTAATTTCTTGAGTTATCTATTTTAATTTAAATTCTTACAGTTTTATTAAATAAATCATTTTTAGTTATAATTTTATATACTTAAGCATTTTTTAATTGAACCTATTCAATCTTGTCATTCCCTAATCAACCTACGCGGTTTCAATAACCCTTTTAATTATTCTAAATTCAATCCAGAGTGCTACCAATTAATTAAACTTATTTTACCACGTTTTTCTTAGCTTGCTTTCTTGTTTGTTTGTTTGTTTATTTATCTGTTCGGGTCAAATCTTGCAATCGAAATTTCGACCACTTCCAGTCATCCAATCGCTCTGAAACTTTTCAGAGTTATGTATTCTGGATGACAATACAATAAAATAACACATTCGTAGCTTGCAAGTGTTTAATTAGAGCATAATTAATGAATATAATTTTGTATGGGAAAATCAAAACAAAAAGTGTAAATATTTAAATTTGAAAAAAACCGTTAAAAACCCGTTAAAAGAATAAAGTAAATGTAAATATATGAAGACTAAAAAGTAGAAAATAATATTTTATATAAAAAAAAAACTTTTTTAAAAAACCACGTTTTTAACGCACTAAAAAGAAGAAAATAATTTTTCTGAAACCCCATAGGTACTGACATTACAAACAAGAGATATGATTTGAAGAAAATTTTCTATAACGTAAAACGTGGGGCGCAACTATGGCTAAAATATTCTGTATCGTTTAAAAATTTATAAATAAATGTTATTAGGTACAAATTAATAGGATAAATGAATTCATATTTTAATTAGCTTCAAAAAGTAAAGCTTATAACTTATCGAAATTTTTAAAAGAGGTAAATTTAATTTATGAAAAGATTACCTTTAGATTACTAATAATATTCACTTTTAAAAAATTCTGATAAAAAATGACATCCTAACAATATTCTGGTAAATAATATAAGAAATTTAACTTGAAGAAATCTAAAACTAAATTTTGCTACTGCAAAACTTCTAGCAAATATTTAATATTTATGTTAATAAAATTTCTAAAGTGTAAATTGAAGATGTTTATCTAATATTAAGGAATTAATTTTCCAAAAAAAATTTACATTAATAAAAGTATTCTGTTGGATTACTAATAATATTCCCTTTTACAAAAAGTCTGGTAAAAAATGGCCCCACGTTTTACGTTATAGAAAATTTTCTTCAAATCATATCTCTTGTTTGTAATGTCAGTACCTATGGGGTTTCAGAAAAATTATTTTCTTCTTTTTAGTGCGTTAAAAACGTGGTTTTTTAAAAAAGTTTTTTTTTTATATAAAGTATTATTTAACCCAATTTTTCTTATAAAATACCTCACCCCTAATATCTTATACACGACACTCTATATATAAGATGGTAGGTTTAATCAAATGGACTATAGACAGATTTGTTTGCTAAAAAAAAAATTTAAATAATTACAATAAATAGAATAATATATTCTTACCTAAAAACAAATTGTTTTTTATAGTCAACAATTCTTTAACACACAACAATTCCGTCTCATTATTGTAATACAAAGTTAGAAATATTAAGTTAATATAATTAATATTATTTATTTATTAATACCAATTAATAATAGTAATTACTTATAAATAATTCATAATAATAATAAATTGTGATACCAACTTATAGGAATATTAAAATAATATAATTATTATTTTACATATATATGAATATAATATAAATATTTTTAATTTTATTTTAAGAATAGATATATATCTAAAAGGCGGTAACTGTGAGGTCACATATATACATTTAAATATAAAAAAACTAATGAAGATGATTTTTTCCAGATATGTGATCAATAAAACTAAATAACTTAAGAGTATAACTAATGGTTTTCAATTTATAAAATCTAATTTAGCACACAACAATTCCGTCTCATTATTGTATTGTAATACAAAGTTAGAAATATTAAGTTTAAAAAAAATTAAAAATATTTGAATTTGGAAAATTATATGTAGCGCCATCTGTCGATAGTTTTGTGTAACTACAGACTTTTACCAAAATATTACTAATTAAATTAATTTTGGATAAATTAATTTTGGATTTAACTACACTAAAACCTTCCCTGGGATGCCCACAACAATCCCTGAAAGTTTCACCGTAATCGGACGGGTAGTTTTTGAGTCTATAAGAGACAGACAGACACACAGACACACAGATATTGCCTTTTATATATATATATAGATATATAGATAGATAGATAGATAGATAGATAGATAGATAGATATAGTATATAATTTAATATATATATATATATTTCTGAAATTAATTTTAAATTATATAAATATATTAGAAACACAGACTAGAAATTAATTTATATATAATTTAACATATAATAATATATTAAAATATTGTATTTTATATATACATAATTCAGTGATACTGATTATTAATGTAAATATAAATAACAATATTTAATATGGCAAATATGAAAAAATTTTGTAAAAAAAAAAACCTGTAAATTTGGACCAAAATGACATAAATAAATTAAATATATAATAATATATTAATATATTTAATATTAATATAAAATAATTTATATAATAAAATTTTACTTACTTTAGACATGTTTGCAATTGCTGCCTTCGGATTTCGAATTTTTATGCGCGATGTAGTCTGTGGCGAGGGCACAATGACACACAACTGGGGGATGATTTTACAAGTCCAAGAAAATAAATTCAAATTTTGTCTTCTCAAGTAGTGCGATCTCGAGAGCGCCTGGGGAGTTAAAAATTGGATGCCTGCAGCGCCAACTATTTATGCAGTAACCACACTAAAAACACGGAATCAAAGGCTCCCTAAGACTGCGATAGGCTTGGTTTTAGCACAGCTCGCCCCCTGGTAGTGACCCTCAATAACTAATTTTATAAAAAAACGTTATAAAAAAGCGGGCTTGTGTGTGACTGTGTGAATTTTTTTTTTTTTTTTTGAAGTGAAACTTCTTTAGCGGCGTCCTGACATTTGGTTGAGAATGGAGAGTGAATTGAAAAATTGAAATTTCGTAACGCGTTACGAAACGCAAGAGAGAAAAAAGATATAGATATAACGAGTGAGAATGAGATAGCCTCTATCTCCGTCTCTCTTTTGTGCGGTGTTTCGTTCTTGAGAGAGAGGCTATCTGGGTCTTTCTTTTGTCCGGTCTTTCGGTCTTGAGAAAGAGGCTATCTGCGTGTTGCTTTTGTGCTGTCTTTCGTTCTAATACCCTCTCGCTAGGTCCAAAGTCCATGGCGCGCATGCGCGCCAGTACGTTGACCCGGAATAATATTTCTCAGCTTCTACTGGGTCAAAGAATAAAAATTAGTATGACTTATGATCAAAAGAGGGCGAGATCTCCACCTTGTCCAGTAGATATCGCAATTAAATACAATTTGAATTTAAATATATATTAATTTCAAAATTTGCCTATAAAAATAAATATACATATGAAATTTGTTATTTTTTTTTAATATTAAAAAATATTTAATTTGAGATTAATTATATGTAAAAAGATCAACTATCAAATAGATTCAAACTTTTATTTTCTTTGATTAGATTATAATTAAATATTATTTATATTATTTAAAAATTATTATTTTTCTATTTATTAAGGATGTCTATTAAAAAATTGTAATTAACCTTATCATATGTCAAATATTATAGCTAAGTTTTTTTGAATTTTTTAAAATTTTTTATATAATTAATCTCAAATTAAATATTTTTTAATATTAAAAAATAACAAATTTCATATGTATATTTATTTATTTTTAATATTAAACGTATTTCATATTTTTTGAGAGAGATTAATAAATATATATATATTTTATTAAAAATAAATATTTTTAATTTTATTTCGAAATTAAATAATGAATTTTAAAATATTTTAAATATAAAAAAATGTTAATACAATATCATTTAAAAAAAAAGCGGGATTAATAAATATATATATATATTTTATTAAAAATAAATATTTTTAATTTTATTTCGAAATTAAATAATAAATTTTAAAATATTTTAAATATAAAATTTCGAAATTAAATAATGAATTTTAAAATATTTTAAATATAAAAAAATGTTAATACAATATAGGTAATTATTTAGTTTAACCCCGTGAGGTAAGGAAGGTTAATTACTTTACCAAACTTGTTTCATTAAATAGTCATAATCATCCTTTCTTAGAAATTTGCATGGGCATCTTATATTTTTCTATATATTTTTAGATAAAAAAGATTGAAATTTTAACATGTATTCCAGTTAACCTTTTTATGACAGCTGATGACAGCCATCTTACCACATCTTACGATTATAGGTGCTGCCCTCTAGAGGCCAAATGATTGAACCGACCTATAATCGCAAGATGGCTGGAATACATGTTAAAATTTCAATCTTTTTTTATCTAAAAATATATAGAAAAATATAAGATGCCCATGCAAATTTCTAAGAAAGGATGATTATGACTATTTAATGAAACAAGTTTGGTAAAGTAATTAACCTCCCTTACCTCACGGGGTTAAACTAAATAATTACCCAATAATTTATATAATAAAATTTTACTTACTGTAGGCATGTTTGCAATTGCTGCCTTCGGATTTCAAATTTTTATGCACGATGTAGTCTGTGGCGAGGGGATGACACACTGTGACACACAACTGGGGGATGATTTTACAAGGCAATGAAAAATTTTCAAATTTTATCTTCTGCAGTAGTGCGATCTCGAGAGCGCCTGGAGAATTAAAAATTGGATGCCTGCAGCGCCAACTATTAGCGGCCCTCAAAAAACTAAAAAACACGGTTCAAAGGCCCGGCAAGAGTGCGATAGGCTTGACAGCCATCTTAAGATTATAGATTGGTTCATGCATTTGGCCTCTAGAGGGCATCACCTACACGAATTGGAGACATAATCAATTTAAATATATACATTTAACTATTTAATATATATATAGATATATATATATCTATATATATATTGAAGTGTTATTTTGGGTCAGTAAGGTAAAATAGTAAATAATAAAAGAAAATTTTTATAAAATCAAAATATGTTGAACATTTTATTTAAATTTAAGAGTGTGTGTAATGATATATAAAAAAAAAGGTTTAAAGGACTAATTCAGGGTGTAATGGTAGCATTTTTGGAAGAGGGAACCAGCTTCAAGCTGAAGTTCTTGAGATATTGAGGAGGTTAGAGAAACAAAAGAAGACCCCGCAACTCGAACAGGTGGATTCTTGCAAACAATATTTCTTGTTAACGATGTTGCCAGAGCTCATATAAGCGATGATCCGTTGACGGCTGAATGGTGTTCCAAAAGCAGAATTAATGAATACAATAACATCAGCGAAAGATGAAATCCAAGAATCAAGGCAACAATAGATTCAAGTCAATAATGTAGAAAACTGTTAATCTTGTAGCCGGTCCTTATATCAGCGATAATCAGTGGACTGGTGAATCGTGGTCCCTTTTTCCTCCAATCAACTCCATCCTGTCGGGACGATAGCTGTTAACGCAAAAAAAAAGATCCCAATTGAAAATATGCTTCAGTGCATAAATTAATTCCCTTCTTTGCGTTAACAATGGGTGGGTTGTTTATTATATAAATAAATATAATGCAAATACAAGTTTTGTCAAGGTCGCCAGTTAATTTTGTTTTATCAAAAAGGAAAATTAACAAAACCTTTTAATTCAAACGATACTTACCAATAGACCAGTTAGACTCATATAATTTCTTAAATTATAAGAAATACATAAATCGTCCCTGGGTGATCCGAATTTTGCAGACACGAGGTTCCTAATTCTTATTTAAATAAAACAAGAAATAAAAACACTGGAAGCTCTCCAAACCACAATCAATTTAACCCACCTAAATTTCCTTAAGGTATCAAGAAATAATTAATAAATGAAACAATTTTAATTTCGTTTTTCTGATATATTTATATAAAGCAATGTATATTTTAAAAATTAAAAAGATATAAAAAAAACAGTATACAACTAGGTTTGATATGAAAACAACTAAAACATATAAAACAAATAATCTTAATTTAAAATTAAACAATTTAATAAAAGAATAAACTAATGAAGTATAATGGAGATCGCACAATATTTCTCCACTGGACCTCAAATATGCAAATAAATCAAATTATGAAATAAGATTTAATTAAACAGTAAACAAATTAATTAATATAGCAATTTTAATACAACCTGAGCAGCAAGAATTAAAGAAACGAGAATTTTACCCAAAAATGGCTTCTGTTCGAATCTGAGAGGTTTTCCAATTCAACCTCACGCCAGGCAAACCAAGCAGCAAATAGACAGATATCCACATGGAAAGCAATGACCAAAAACCCAAAGACCCAAGAAACAAGACGGTACAAAAACATTCGAATTTTGGAACCCTGTGTCACGTGACCCGTCCTGTCTTCTCTGACCCTAGACATTTCAAAACTTAAAAATATCCAATTTGCGGGAAATTTGATCTTGCTCAAACATAACTCCCCCCTTTTTAGAGAACCCCGATTCTCTAAACACTTTCGACAATTCTGAGGGCCACCCCTCAAATGGAATGGAATTCAGACTCTCTGCTACTATCAGGATTAAAAAATATTATTGTTAAATTTACTAGTTAATAAAGTAATTATGTTTCTATAGGAAGAGGAACTAGTTTACTTACTGGCCGTTTAATTTCTCCATTTTTAGTTTTTATTGTTACTACCCTAACTACATTGTCATTCCCAGGGTGTAATTGTAAAATCTTTCCTAACAACCACTGGTTTGGTAACATCCCCCTTTCATGGACCAAAACGATTTGGTTTTCTTTCACTGAGATTTGCTTTTTCTTTCCTTTGTATCTCTGTTGCAAAGTTTTCAAATAGTCATGTGACCATTTTTTCCAAAAGTGATTGAACATCTCGTTACCTAATTTAAAACGATAACTCAATTTGAAGTCATGCTGGGGTGGTTTTCGAAAGGTAATTGTGTTAATGGGGTTCCTATCAGAAAATGTCCCGGAGTTAAGCAATCTAGTGAATCTATGTCTGTATTTAAGGGAGTGAGTGGTCTGGAGTATTGCTTCTACTTGACACAATAATGTTGACAATTCCATAACCGTTAAATAAGTTTTTCCAATAATTCTTTTTAGATGAAATTTTGCTGATTTTACTCCAGCTTCCCATAACCCTCCGAAATTAGGACTATAAGGTGGAATAAAATTCCAACTTATATCATTCTTTGCTAAAAAATCCTTTGTCTCGTTAGAATTTGCATTGTTAATTAACGTTACTAAGTCATGCCGTATTGCTTTCGATGCTGCAACAAATGTGGTACCATTATCTGAGTAAATTTTAGTAGGAATACCTCGTCTTCCAATAAACCGTTTCAAAGCCAAAAGGAAGGTTTCGGTAGTCAAATCGTTACACAATTCAAAGTGACAAGCCTTAGTTGCAAAACAAACAAAAATCACAACATAAACCTTCTGTGGTCTTGACCCCCTGCGCAGAATGTAATGTATATAAAATGGCCCAAAGAAATCTACCCCTGCTACTTGAAAAGGTTTATGTGGTATTACTCTATCCTCTGGTAGATCCCCCATAAAAGGGGTTAAGCCTTTTTTACCAAATTTTGTACACGTAAATGCACGACCTATATACATTTCTTATTAATTTTCTCCCTTGAGGTATCCAATATTTGTTGAAAATTAGTAAACTAATTTACTAGTTAATAAAGTAATTATGTAATATAAAATTTTATTATTTACTATTTTACCTTACTGACCCAAAATAACACTTCAATATATATATAGATATATATATATCTATATATATATTAAATAGTTAAATGTATATATTTAAATTGATTATGTCTCCAATTCGTGTAGGTGATGCCCTCTAGAGGCCAAATGCATGAACCAATCTATAATCTTAAGATGGCTGTCAAGCCTATCGCACTCTTGCCGGGCCTTTGAACCGTGTTTTTTAGTTTTTTGAGGGCCGCTAATAGTTGGCGCTGCAGGCATCCAATTTTTAATTCTCCAGGCGCTCTCGAGATCGCACTACTGCAGAAGATAAAATTTGAAAATTTTTCATTGCCTTGTAAAATCATCCCCCAGTTGTGTGTCACAGTGTGTCATCCCCTCGCCACAGACTACATCGTGCATAAAAATTTGAAATCCGAAGGCAGCAATTGCAAACATGCCTACAGTAAGTAAAATTTTATTATATAAATTATTGGGTAATTATTTAGTTTAACCCCGTGAGGTAAGGGAGGTTAATTACTTTACCAAACTTGTTTCATTAAATAGTCATAATCATCCTTTCTTAGAAATTTGCATGGGCATCTTATATTTTTCTATATATTTTTAGATAAAAAAAGATTGAAATTTTAACATGTATTCCAGCCATCTTGCGATTATAGGTCGGTTCAATCATTTGGCCTCTAGAGGGCAGCACCTATAATCGTAAGATGTGGTAAGATGGCTGTCATCAGCTGTCATAAAAAGGTTAACTGGAATACATGTTAAAATTTCAATCTTTTTTATCTAAAAATATATAGAAAAATATAAGATGCCCATGCAAATTTCTAAGAAAGGATGATTATGACTATTTAATGAAACAAGTTTGGTAAAGTAATTAACCTTCCTTACCTCACGGGGTTAAACTAAATAATTACCCAGACCATATTTATAACCTGTCGATCAACCCATGTACTTAAAATTCGATATTCCAAACATATATATTAAACTATTTTAAAATTATTTGTTATCATTTCTCAGATGGATTAATCATGAAAACAGCGATTTTATAACAAGCGAGAAGAAAAAGTTAAACCGTGGAGTTATACCTCAGAAAGTATTCCAAGATAATATGTTTTGTGTATTTAATAATAAAACTATTTTCAAAGGTGTAAATTTATACGTCTCACAATATATGAAAAAATAATATGTAAATAAGATATGTTTAATAGTGAGATCACCACATAATTTGTAAATATAATTAAATAATTTTTATTAATTTTCAAATATATATTGTTTATATACATAAAAAATTATTCGTTTCTTTTAGATATGTTAATTACATAAAAAGATTGTAGAAAATTTTCATTTAACAGAAAATTTTCTACAATTTTTTAATTCCCAACATTCACAATTCACAATATTCCTAAAAAAAAAAAAAAAAAAAAAAATTCACACAGACACACACAAGCCCGCTTTTTTATAACGTTTTTTTATAAAATTAGTTATTGAGGGTCACTACCAGGGGGCGAGCTGTGCTAAAACCAAGCCTATCGCAGTCTTAGGGAGCCTTTGATTCCGTGTTTTTAGTGTGGTTACTGCATAAATAGTTGGCGCTGCAGGCATCCAATTTTTAACTCCCCAGGCGCTCTCGAGATCGCACTACTTGAGAAGACAAAATTTGAATTTATTTTCTTGGACTTGTAAAATCATCCCCCAGTTGTGTGTCATTGTGCCCTCGCCACAGACTACATCGCGCATAAAAATTCGAAATCCGAAGGCAGCAATTGCAAACATGTCTAAAGTAAGTAAAATTTTATTATATAAATTATTTTATATTAATATTAAATATATTAATATATTATTATATATTTAATTTATTTATGTCATTTTGGTCCAAATTTACAGGTTTTTTTTTTTACAAAATTTTTTCATATTTGCCATATTAAATATTGTTATTTATATTTACATTAATAATCAGTATCACTGAATTATGTATATATAAAATACAATATTTTAATATATTATTATATGTTAAATTATATATAAATTAATTTCTAGTCTGTGTTTCTAATATATTTATATAATTTAAAATTAATTTCAGAAATATATATATATATATTAAATTATATACTATTGTAATGATATTTTAAAAATATCATTAATTCTTAAAATAAAAGAAAAAAATAAATTTATTTATTTAAAAATAAATTTTATTTGTGGAAAAGATTATAATGGTAATACGTTTCCCCTGAAGAGACTGGTTGTTGAAAAGTCAAAGAGTCAGTCCTAGAGTAGCAATCGGCCCGACCGGAGGAACTTGATTGGAGGAAAAAGGGACCACGATTCACCAGTCCACTGATAATCGCTTATATAAGGACTGGCAACAAGATTAACAGTTTTCTATATTATTGACTTGAATCTATTGTTGCCTTGATTCTTGGATTTCATCTTTCGCTGGTGTTATTGTATTCATTAATTCTGCTTTTGGAACACCAGTCAGCCGTCCACGGATCCTCGCTTATATGAGCTCTGGCAACATCGTTAACAAGAAATATTGTTTGCAAGAATCTACCTGTTCGAGTTGCGGGCTCTTCTTGGATTTATCTAACCTCCTCAATATCTCAAGATTTTCAGCCTGAAGCTGGATTCCCTATTCCAAAGTGCTACCATTATACCCTTGTTGAGACCATTTTACATCCTTCATTAATCCTTTAAACCTTTTTTTTTATATATCATTACACACACTCTTAAATTTAAATAAAATGTTCAACATATTTTGATTTTATAAAAATTTTCTTTTATTATTTACTATTCTACCTTACTGCCCTAAAATAACACTTCATGGAGGTCCCACCGAGATGTTGTCAAAAGGGCGGTAAGTGTAATTAATTAAAAAAAAAAAAAAAAATGATTTTTTTGAAAATTTTTCAATTTTTTCTCCTACTTTTCATCCCCACCCCACCTTCTTTTTCATACCACGTACCGGAGTTGGCTGGGTTTTTGTTTTATTGAGGAGAAGTAACATGCGTGTGTGTTTTTAAAAAAATATATATATATTTCTAATTATAAAGTTTGTTTATCAAATAGAATTAATCTGATTTTGTCTGTGTTAAAAAAAAAAAAAAAAAAAAAAAAATTAATGATCTTTTATATTTTTATAAAGAACAGTTGTTTAAGAAAAAAATAATATGTTTTTAAAGTTTTTTATTTTTTTGAGTGATTTAATTTGTTTAATGTGTTAAAAAATAACTTTTAAATTTTTTATGTATTTGAATCATATCACTAGTTAAAAAAATATATGTTAATTTTTTTATTATTTAAATAATCTTATTTGGTTCATGTGCTCAAGATAGTTTTTTAAATTTTTCTTATTAATCTCAAATGTTATTGTACCGAAGGAATATTTTTTTAAATTTTTTATTCAATTTGTTTTGGTGATAAAGAAAAATAATTTTTTTGTGATTTTTTTATTAATTTTTGTTATTTCATTTGTTCAGTGAATCATGGCAACCAATGAGATCAATCATTCCCTTTCCAGTGGTAATGCAAAACGAAGGGAGCCATTTCATAGTAAACTTCTTAACGATGATACAGGATTTCATTCAAAACCATCACAGGGAACTGAAAGGAATAGTCATACTGACAGTGGTGACCTTGCAGCTTCTGGACCCAAGGGGAGTGAAAAACGTCAAAAAAACCGTATGTTAGACAACGATTTAAAGAAATTAACTGCTGATTTCTTACTAATATTTGCAGAGAAACTGAATGATAGTTCCCGGAAAATAGGACTTCCAACTAATTTTGACATTCCAAAATTGGAAAACGAAATAGAATTAAAATTAAATGAAATAGATAAAAATTTGAGTGATCAAGCTAATAAGTTGGAGAATGTCAGGTGCGTAGTTACAAATGAAATTAGTGATGGTCCCTGTCGTCTGTCTTCTGTTAATTTAAATAATAAAACTTTTGATAAGGTAACTGTAAATAATGATAACAGTAATGATAATAATGTTAATATTAATAGTAATGGTAATTCTTCTCGTCCGTCTTCAGTAAATTTAAATAATGAAACTTTTAATACAGAAATTGAAATTGATAATCAGAATAATGATAGTGTTAAAATTAATAATTCTTGTCTGTTTTCTGTAAATTTAAATATTAAAACGGTTAATACAGTAATTGAATTTGATAATAAAAATTGTGATAGTGTTAAAATTAATGATAATAATTCGTCTAGTCCGTCTTATGTAAAATTAAATGAAGAAACGTGTGATTCAATAATTGAAATTAATAGTGTTAATAATGTTAATAATAATTGTCCTGATAGTGTGTGTCTGTCTCATGTTGTTATGTTAGTGAATGAAAAGCCATCAGTAACAGAAACCGAACCTGAAATTTGCCAACGAAATGATCTCTCGAATAAACATCCTATTGAACTTTTCCAAAACTTTAAAAATAAAATACAGTCTAAAAAAGTAACTAAAAACATACCTGCGGATATTGTCAATCGTACGTCCCATTATAGTTTAAATAAATCATTAATAAATGAAATTCTGTCTGAATCAAGTCTCTTAACAATTGGAAATAAAAAAAATGCTATGTCCCAATATTTAAATGCAATAAGTCATGAACCAAATATAGAAAAGTATGTCCCATCTATTATAGAAAATTTTGAACTAGATAAAAGTCTGTCTTATAGAAAATATTTCTTATTTAATAATGTCTCGTTCATGAGAGACAAAATGATTAAATTATCCCGTCTTGTCGTACAACCATTTATTCCAAATTTAATAATCAATCCCTTCCATGTTAGTACTGGTCATTTTGGCATAGCCAAAAAGAAAAACAAAATGTTTAACCCGGTGAAATTAATATTAGAAAAAATTTAATTAAAATTGTAATGTCTGTTTTCAATGCATTTAATTGTCTGTCACAAAGAAATAAGTATTCGCAGGAGTATAGATTTCAGATCCTTTTCCAAGTCTATAAAAAAAATATTATTTTAAACAAAGTTCCCCTGATTAAACAGAATTTTTGGAGAGTTCAACCGTAGAATTTTAGAATTGATTCAGGAATAAATATAGGATTTTTTTTCTCTCTCTCTCATTAAATAATATGAAACGTTGAAATATAAAGATTGAAAGGTGTAAGAAAATGTTTAGTTAAAAAGTAATTTAAGATTATTGATTCTTTATGTGTTAGGGACATTGTTAGGGAAATAGTATAAGGAAAAATGAAATGATTACAAATAGAATGAATATTGAAAAATTAAGGAAATGAAATTCTAAGTATATTGTTTTAAAGAGATTAGTGAATTTAGATGTATTTTTATTTTTTATTTTTTTTATGTATAAAGAAGAAATGGTATAAAAATTATAATTAAACTGAATAAAATCAAATGTCTTTTTAGTCGCAGTATTTCTCAATGGGTCATGAGTTGCAGGCGTTAGTATTGTTCGTATGAATATCTCTAGAGAGAGTATAAGAATTTAAAATTTGTTTTAAAAATTAGTTTTGAAATATAAATGGAATAGAGTTTTCTAGCTGTTTTGTTCATTGTCTAATAGGGGATGATAAATTTCATTGGAAAAAGATGTGTCTGTTTAAAAAAAAAAAATATATATATAAAAAAAAATATTAATTGTCATTAAATTTTATGAATTAAAGAATTGTGTACTTATAATTATAAAATGATAGAAATGTGAATTTATGTATTGAAAACTAACAAAAAAAAAAAAAAAAAGAAAAAGTTGAATTTTTTTAATTTTTAATTTTAATTTTTTTTCAAAATAGAATTTTAATATGAAAGAATATTGATAGAAAAAAAAAACTGTTAAATTAAAATGAATTTAGTTAAAAAAGAATTTATAACTTAGAAAGATTAAAAAATAAATCAAATGTCTTAATAAATTATAATATTGGAAATTCACTCTGTTAAAATGAGTTTATTTTGGTTAAAAAAAAAATTTTTATTATTAAAATAGATTAAATAAATGGAAAATAATTATAAATAAAATTTAATATTATAATTTGAATCTGTTCAATGGAAATTATTTTTGGTTTTAAAAAGAAAATTTATTGCTAAAGGAAGAATTAAATAATAAATCCATTCATTGAAATTTCTAATAGAAATTTCTATTATTATGATAAGATTTAAAAAAAAAAAAAATATTGTCAATTTATTAATAACTCAAGTTCAAGATACGAAATGTATAATTGTAATATTTATGTTTCTTTAAATAACATTCAATCAACGGTTATTAATAAATTGTGTAAATAAAATTAGATTATAAATAAATGTAAATATTTAGTTTTAAGATGTGAATTGAACAATTTCAAAAACTTTAAACTGGACTAAAAAACCTTAGTGAAAAGTGAACAAGTGTGAATGTTAAGTGCTGTGTGGTAACTACCCGGTTCATCAACAAAATAAAAATTTTTTTGGGTCCTTTCATATCCCCAAATAAATTTTTTAATCGGGAACAGGGGATGTAATGATATTTTAAAAATATCATTAATTCTTAAAATAAAAGAAAAAAATAAATTTATTTATTTAAAAATAAATTTTATTTGTGGAAAAGATTATAATGGTAATACGTTTCCCCTGAAGAGACTGGTTGTTGAAAAGTCAAAGAGTCAGTCCTAGAGTAGCAATCGGCCCGACCGGAGGAACTTGATTGGAGGAAAAAGGGACCACGATTCACCAGTCCACTGATAATCGCTTATATAAGGACTGGCAACAAGATTAACAGTTTTCTAAATTATTGACTTGAATCTATTGTTGCCTTGATTCTTGGATTTCATCTTTCGCTGGTGTTATTGTATTAATTAATTCTGCTTTTGGAACACCAGTCAGCCGTCCACGGATCCTCGCTTATATGAGCTCTGGCAACATCGTTAACAAGAAATATTGTTTGCAAGAATCTACCTGTTCGAGTTGCGGGCTCTTCTTGGATTTATCTAACCTCCTCAATATCTCAAGAACTTCAGCCTGAAGCTGGATTCCCTATTCCAAAGTGCTACCATTGGTATAATGGTAGCACTTTGGAATACCCTTGTTGAGACCATTTTACATCCTTCATTAATCCTTTAAACCTTTTTTTTATATATCATTACACACACTCTTAAATTTAAATAAATTGTTCAACATTTTGATTTTAAAAAAAATTTATTATTTCTCTTTTACCTTACGGCCCTAAAATAACACTTCACTATATCTATCTATCTATCTATCTATCTATCTATCTATCTATCTATCTATATATATATATATTATATATATATATATAAAAGGCAATGTCTGTGTGTCTGTGTGTCTGTCTGTCTCTTATAGACTCAAAAACTACCCGTCCGATTACGGTGAAACTTTCAGGGATTGTTGTGGGCATCCCAGGGAAGGTTTTAGTGTAGTTAAATCCAAAATTAATTTATCCAAAATTAATTTAATTAGTAATATTTTGGTAAAAGTCTGTAGTTACACAAAACTATCGACAGATGGCGCTACATATAATTTTCCAAATTCAAATATTTTTAATTTTTTTTAAACTTAATATTTCTAAATTTGTATTACAATACAATAATGAGACGGAATTGTTGTGTGCTAAATTAGATTTTATAAATTGAAAACCATTAGTTATACTCTTAAGTTATTTAGTTTTATTGATCACATATCTGGAAAAAAGGTATTAATATTACCAGCCAAATCCAATAATAATGAATCATTTTTGAAGTGAAAACTTCTTTAGCGGCGTTGAGCACTTTTGCGGGATGGGGAAAAAGTATAGAACTCGCGTGAGATTCCAAAACGACCGACCGACCCGACCGATATACGCATGCGCAATACGCCAGAATGTTAGACACTAAACTTCTGATACATTCTTTACAAAATTTTACATATTTGCCATATTAAATATTAGTATTTATTATTTATATTTACATTAATAATCAGTATTACTAAATTATGTATATATAAAATAAAATATTTTAATATATTATTATGTGTTAAATTATATTAAATTAATTTCTAATATATTTATATAATTTAAAAATAATTTCAGAATATATATATATATATATATATATATTAAATTATATACTATATATAATATATTATATAATATATATTTTAATAAATTAATTTTTAAATATGTGTGTGTGTGTGTGTGTGACCGTAAAAATAAAGATATATGTTTGATAATTTTTCACATGATTAATAATTGTATAAAACTGCTATATTTAGAATTTCAGCCTGATAGAATCGCTGAAAGTACCAGAATTAATTTTTTAACACTGGAAATCTCACGCGCCAACACGTGACGTGGTGCCATCAACAAAGAGCCAAACACTCCACTATCCACTCGACTATCTCGCAAATTTGAATTTGATTAAATAATATTTATTAATTTAAATTAAATTAAATTAATAAATATTATTTAATCAATATTTATTAATTTAATTTAAATTAATAAATATTATTTATAACATCAAAAACATCAAAATCTCAACATCGAAAATTGAATTGCTGAAAGTACCAGAATTAATTTTTTAACACTGCAAATCTCACGCGCCAACACGTGACGTGGTGCCATCAACAAAGAGCCAAACTTTCGCTGGTTTAATAAATATTATTTATTAATTTTAATTTATAATTGAATTAATTTAATTTTATTTAAATTAATATATGTTATTTAATCCAATTCAAATTTGCGAGATATGCTGAATATCCTTTTAAATAAAAAAAATTTCAAGAAAGTAATTGGAATTATTAATATTAAGAATCAATAAATAAATTTATTAAATATACATTTAAACATGTAAATTAATCTATATATAAATTTAATAAATATTCAAACAATAATTGAAACAATATAAATAAAACGATTCAATATTTTACTTACATTGTGATTTATATTTTTATTTTTATTACAACTATTATTATGGGTATGTTATTTTTGGCAGTTTAAAAAAATTAAAAATATTAATAAAATTTATCAAAATAATAAGTTGAAAAGATTTCCAATTATTTTTATTTATTTATTGTAAATTTTTCAATGTAACCATGGTAACCATAAATAGACTTTTACCAAAATATTACTAATTAAATTAATTTTGGATAAATTAATTTTGGATTTAACTACACTAAAACCTTCCCTGGGACGCCCACAACAATCCCTGAAAGTTTCATCGCAATCGGACGGGTAGTTTTTGAGTATTTGACAGACACACACACAGACAGACATATATATATATATATATTCATACACATCGTATTTTTAATATTTTTGTAATAATAATCAGTTTGCTGAAAAAAATAATTATGAATTTTATATATATATATATATATACGTATATAAATTTCATTTTTCTCGTGAAGCTGGTGCGCATTCCGTCTGCTTTCAAATTTCTTACGCACAAGTTTTCACTTCTGTCGGTCAGTCCCACGACTGCCAATTCGACTTTTTTTTTTAACTTAAGTACCGAGCCAAGGCTCAGGGTCCCGGTATATATTATAAAGGTGCAATGTGGGTATGTTTTGTGCAGGTAAAGGTTCTAAGGAAACAAACATACTATCAACAAAGCTCAGGGCCAGACACTCAAGTGCTGCGCAGTTCATTTGCAATCCCCATGTTTTTCCTACGACCGATTATATGTTGCATGTTGTGAGTATGTGATTACACAAATTGGGAAAAAATCCCTCGAAATGCAATTAAACAAAAAAATTGAAAAGTTGGGCTAAGCAGACGTCTTAAATATTATAAGAGATTCGGCAATTGCAATTACAGATAGCGAGGAAAAATTAATGGAGGTTTGAAATTAATAGTGATAAGAAAAAATATTTAGTGAGACAAAGAGGAACAGTATTAACATACAAAATCTTAATATACAAAATGTAAAATTTGAATATGTAGAAAAATTGAATGTAATCACGAAGGTTAATAATATTTGAGAAGAATTTAAATCGAGGTATCAATCGGGAAACGCCTGTTATCATGCAGTAAAGAGGCTTATCTCATCAAAATTATTATCAAAGGGAATCAAGACCATGGACGCATAGGAAGGGACGTAAGAGAGATGGGACAAGGGCTCAGGATAGGGACATGTGGAGAAATGTGGCCAAGAACTTTCGAGTATCTTTGAGTTATATAAATAGATAGATATAACATATACCAGTGCTCCGCAACCTTTTCTTACCCACGGTACACAAAAATTGTTTCTAGGATTTTGCGGCACATCAAAAGCTGAAATATATATATATATCTATAATAATAAAAGCAAGTGTAATGTGTCTGTCTGTTTGTTTGTCTGTTTGTCTGACCGAGCTCTCCAGCAAAAACTATCGCACGCAGGGACCTGGAATTTTTTACACGGAAGCACAAAGGGGCTGGCCACCAGACCTCGAAGCCCGATTTTCGATTTTTTAATTAGAAAAATTTTAAAAAAATTATAAAGAATATTAATTAAAAATAGTTTAGTTACCATACTAGATCATAGAGGCGCTGGTGGCGATAATTTGGCGGTAATTTAAATTCTGAGCAATGTGCAGATAAAAATCTTTTTATATATCTATTGATATTTACAATATCTCAATTGATCTTATTGGCCTTTTAACTTTGAAAACATTCACATTACGGCTATAATTTAATACTATTAATTTTTAAGATTATTTTAATTAAGAAAATTTGATCTCATAATTGGATTTTCACGTAAGATTTTAATATATAATATATTTTTTAATATTATTTTTATAGTAGTTTAGTGTTATGCTAATTTTATTTTTTATTTTTATTTTGTTTACTCTGATTTTTTTTTAAATAAATTATTAACATTTAAAGTAGCATAAAAAAATTAATCGAGGCAGGAAAATTGATGGGGTTTGAAATTAATAGTGATAAGACAAAATAATTAGTATCAGAGAGAATAATATTTGCAAAGAATTTAAATCGAGGTTGCAATCGGGAAATTATTATCAAAGGGGATCAAAATTATTAAATTATAGGTCATAAAATAGAGAAGGCTGGGGCCGACAGGGCACATGGCTAGCATGGGAGAGAAAAATATATTGGTGGGAGTTCAATTGGAAAACGTCCGTTTGGAAGACCAATTGTGAACAGGGTGGACAATGTAGGAAGGAACGTGAGAGAGATAGGATAGAGTAGGAGTTAGATTGTTATAGCTCAGAATAGGGACACTCGGGGGGGTACAGGGGGCGGAGCCCCCGTCTAGGTGTGAAGAGCGCCGAAGGCGCTCTGATCAGCTAGTTATATATAAAATTATATGGATTTCTAAAAGTTTCATTTGGTCGCGGCGGCACATCTGTATCACCTTTAAGGCACACCAGTGTGCCGCGGCACACCGGTTGCGGAGCACTGACATATACAATAATAATATATATAATTAATTTACTGATTAAATTAAAATATATTTTAAATAAGAACACAAAAACAAATAAATGTTTTATCTAATATATACTGATTGATACAAAATGGATGAAAACCTTTTACTACTTTTAACCAAATACGATGTACCACTCGGGGGTACAGGGGGCGGAGCCCCCGTCCAGCTGTAAAGAGCACCGAAGGCGTTCTGACCAGCTGGTTAAGCATAATTTTCAATCGCTATGTATTAATATAAGTATACTTATTCAAGATTTTTGAATAAATTTCTTTTTACAATAATTACAATTACAATTAAAAGGTTTTTTTCCTGTATTAGTTAATGAGTGCGAAATTAAATGAGATATATGATTAACCTTCAATTTAAAATTATTACATTGAAAATGCCTGTATTCTGTATGTTTTGAATTTGTATCTTATACAAATTTTTCGTCTAAATTTAATTCTGTATCCTTTTTGAGTATTAAATCATTTTTTTAAATCGAAAATACGCGAGACAAATTGTGAAAAATCGTGAATGTCCCGCCAAAGAGGGGCGTCAGGTCACCTTATATAATGTTCTTCTTATAGGAACATACATTTTAAATCCTTATTTCCAATACTTATAAAACTACACAATGTTTAAATATAAAATTATTAACTTTATTCAAACCGTCGTAATAAATTTTTTTATTTTTATTATTTGACACTTATTAAATATAACAAAACAAAATTTTAAACAAATAAAGTTAGTTACAAATTGACATTTACAATTTATTTACAATTATACATTAGTGAAAATAAAGAATCATTTCACATATTTTAGACTTGTATAAATTAAATAATAAATCAAAGAAAATTATTAGATTTCATTATTAAGTCTAATTTTCAAACAGTATGTATTAATAAATGTTTAGTTAAAAGTGATTACCGAATAAATTTCTTTTTACAATAATTACATTCAAAAGGCTTTTCACCTGTATGTATTAATAAATGTTTTTGCAAAGTTGATTTCTGATTAAAATTCTTTTTACAATAATTAGATTCAAAGGTTTTTCACCTGTATGAATTAATAAATGTTTATTTAATGTTGAGTTGTCATTAAATTTCTTTTTACAATAATTACATTCAAAAGGTTTTTCACCTGTATGAATTAGTAAATGATTATTTAAAGTTGATTTCTTATTAAATTTCTTTTTACAATAATTACATTCAAAAGGTTTTTCTCCTGTATGTATTAATAAATGTTTTTTTAAATCTGATTTATGAATAAATTTCTTTTTACAATAATTACATTCAAAAGGTTTTTCACCTGTATGTATTAATAAATGTTTTTTTAAATGTGATTTCCGAATAAATTTCTTTTTACATTAATTACATTCAAAAGACTTTTCACCTGTATGTATTAATAAATGTTTTTTTAAATGTGATTTCCGAATAAATTTCTTTTTACAGTAATTACATTCAAAAGACTTTTCTCCTGTATGAATTAATAAATGATCATTTAAAGTTGATTTCAGATTAAATTTCTTTTTACAATAATTACATTCAAAAGGCTTTTCATATGTATGAATTAATAAATGATTATTTAAAGTTGATTTCTGATTAAAATTCTTTTTACAATAATTACATTCAAAAGGTTTTTCACCTGTATGAATTAATAAATGATTATTTAAAAAATATTTCTGAAAAAATTTCTTTTTACAATAATTACATTCAAAAGGTTTTTCACCTATATGAATTAATAAATGTCTATCTAAACTTGATTTCTGATTAAATTTCTTTTTACAATAATTACATTCAAAAGGTTTTTCTCCTGTATTAGCTAATGAGTGCGAAATTAAATGAGATATATGATTAACCTTCAATTTAAAATTATTATTATTTGACACACTTATTAAATATAACAAAACAAAATTTTAAACAAATAAAGTTAGTTACAAATTAATTGACATTGACAATTTATTTACAATTATACATTAATGAAAATAAAGAATCATTTGAAATATTTTAGGCTTGTATAAATTAAATAATAAATCAAAGAAAATTATTAGTCTTCATTATCAAGCCTAATTTTCAAACAGTATGTATTAATAAATGATTATTTAAATGTGATTTCCGATTAAATTTCTTTTTACAATAATTACATTTAAAAGGCTTTTCACCTGTATGTATTAATAAATGTTTTTGCAAAGTTGATTTCTGATTAAATTTCTTTTTACAATAATTACATTCAAAAGGTTTTTCACCTGTATGAATTAATAAATGTTTATTTAATGTTGAGTTGTCATTAAATTTCTTTTTACAATAATTACATTCAAAAGGTTTTTCACCTGTATGAATTAATAAATGTTTATTTAAAGTTGATTTCTGATTAAATTTCTTTTTACAATAATTACATTCAAAAGGTTTTTCACCTGTATGAATTAATATATGTTTATTTAAAGTTGATTTCTGATTAAATTTCTTTTTACAATAATTACATACAAAAGGTTTTTCTCCTGTATGAATTAATAAATGTCTATTTAAATCTGATTTCTGATTAAATTTCTTTTTACAATAATTACATTCAAAATGTTTTTCACCTGTATTAGTTAATGAGTGCGAAATTAAATGAGATATATGATTAACCTTCAATTTAAAATTATTACATTGAAAATGCCTGTCTTCTGTATGTTTTGAATTTGTATCTTCTCCCAATTTTTCGTCTAAATTTTCTTCTGTATCCTTTTTGAAGTTTAAATCATTTTTGAAAATTGAAAATATATTTTTATGAAAACATTTTTTTATATGTTTAGATAAAAATTCCTCACTAATGAAATTGTTATGACAACATACACAACAATAAAGAGGACCTAAAAAAAAATAATTGTTTTCATTATTTTAAATTATTATATTTTTACATATTTAAATATATAATAATTCAATTTAAGGAATAATATCATTACAAATTATATTAAAAAAAGAATTAAGTGACAATTATCATTACTTTAAATGAAAAATCATAGAAATAAAAATTACCTATATATATTGGATATTTTCTGTCTTGTGAATAAAGAGTCATTTTTAATTGATTAAAGTGTTATCAATTATAAAACATATTGTATGCAATAAGTAAAATAAATATTTTGATTTTCATTTACAATCAAAATAAAAAACAACACATGAAACTGTTGCTCAGGAGATGGACACGTAACAGGGGGGTATCGGCTCAATGGGACCGGTGTAACTCGAACACCAGATGGCGTTACATGAAAAAATAATTTTTAAATTCCCAATATTCATTCAAAAAAAATTTAAAAATGCCCCTCTCTCCGGTCGGTAAAAACGCACACACATGTCCAACCAGTCTGCCATCCCTGCCAGCACTAAGGGTGAAAAAAAAATAGCATTGAGTGATCACCTCTGTGTATGTATGCTCTGTGGTGCTGTGGGATGATGACACACAACCAGGGGGTATCAGCTCAATGGGACCGGTGTAACTCGAACACCAGATGGCGTTACATGAAAAAAGTCGACTCTTCAGGCGCCCAATAGATGGCACCGCAAAAAAAAATGACCAAAGATCACCCCCTCCCACAGGCCTTCCGAATTCCCTGCAATTATTTGAATATCAAACTCGACATACCATCCGTACATAGAGTATCCGTGCACATAATATTCGAAACAAACCCAGCATAAATATAAATATAAATTTTATTTGACATTTAACACAAATAACATTGAAAAATTTATTATAAATTGTTTGATAAATAATTTAAATTACATTGTAACAAATCAAATATCAAAGTTAAATTATTTAATATTTGATAAATAAATACAAATTTCACAGCAATATAGAAATTCACAATAAGCACTATTAAATCAAATATATTCACGTACTCCTCTCAGTATATCTTTTATAGTTTTTCACACATGTTTAAAAATTGCATAAAACTGCTATATATATAGAATTTCAGCTTGGTTGAATCGCTAAAAGTACCGGAATTAATTTTTTAGCACGTTGACTAACAATCACGCGCCAGCATGTGACCAGATGCCCTCAACAAAGAGCAAAACTCGCGCTGGTTTAATAAATACTATTTATTAATTTTAATTTATAATTTCATTTAAATACAATATATATGTGTTAATTTATCCAATCGGAATTTGCATGATAGCCGACCGGAGACATCCCACATTTTTTTCATTTATAAATTTACCCAAATGTTCGTAATTCAGTTTTTTGATAAACTTAGATGATTAAAAATGCGTTGGATTAATTATTCTTAGTTAATCAATGATTTATGGATTTCTTGTGATCTTTTTAAATAGTATCTTTTTGGAAATAGAAATGATTATTTATTTATAAATTTCCTTCTCACTAAGAACAATTCGTATGTGTTTCTCTCGTTTCAAATATTGGCATTGAAAATTTTTAATCCATACATATAAAATATTAACAAGAACATTATTCGTTTATTTTATTTATGTAAATTACATAAAAGTAGGTGAAGTTTTCTGTTAATTTAAATTATTTATTTGGATATTTGAAAAAAGCATATTTGATTTCTGTAATGCTAATTTTATATCTCAATAAATAATTTTTAAATTCCCAATATTCATACAAAAAAAATTTAAAAATGCCCACTCGCCGGTCGGTAAAAACGCTCACACATGTCCAACCAGTCTGCCATCCTTGCAAGCACCTGCCAGCACTAAGGGTGAGAAAAAAATAGCATTGAGTGATCCCCTCTGATACGGATGCTCTGTGACACGTAATATTTAATTGGTTAAATTCTTGAAACAGTGTTTGGCGCTGCTAAAAAGTGCCGCCTTATTGAACTAATTGTTTTAAAAAAACCGGCTTGGCACCATTTTTAAAATCCTTTTTTGAATCATTTGAATGAGAAGAGCGGGAGGAATGAAAAAATTATGAAATTTTTCAGTTGAGTGAAAAATTATTTATTTAGAGCTAAAACTGACATTTCAGAAATAAATTTTTTTTTTTTTCAGAAAATTGCTGAAATGTTGGTCTTATCCCCAAATAAATAATTTTTCACTTAACTGAAAAATTTCATAATTTGCATGTCTAGAAGAAGAGAATAATGTTGTATGTGACATATTTATTTGAAAATAGATTATTACAAAATATCATTAACAATAATGATGTGTATCTCATTTGTAAACATATCTTTTATACTCTTCTGGTAAAATGAACGCTCACACCATGCGAGGAATTGTCGACACATTATTTCCTAGTCACCCGGAAAGACCGGAAGAGATAGTCACTTCGATGGTTGGAGTTTTTCCAGTTTTCACAAATGAAGAACTGAAAACAGCGGTTGAATCGATGAAGAGTGGGAGGGCTCCTGGACCAGATGGGGTGCCAGTTGAGGCACTCAAAATGATTGCCCGAAAAGAACCCGGGCCTCTTCTTGAAATGTACAATGCCTGCCTGGTAACTGGAATCTTCCCCTCAAGATGGAAGACGGCTAAACTCGCTTTGATTCCTAAGGGGAAAGGAAATCCCGGTTCTCCTTCTGCATATCGGCCATTGTGTATGCTTGACACATCAGGGAAGCTACTGGAAAAGTTGTTAAAACCTAGACTTCAGGAAGCAATAATAGCTGCTGGTGACCTTTCACATCGACAACACGGCTTTCGTAAAGGGTACTCCACGATGAGCGCCATTTTCTAAAGTAGTTGATGCCGTCGAACAGGCTAGAAATATAGGATGTTCACAGAACACACCATTGGTGCTTCTGGTCACTCTGGACGTGCGTAATGCCTTCAATACAGCTAGATGGGTGGATATGATTCAAGCTCTGCGAGTTAACTTTGATGTTCCGAAGTATCTTCTAAGAATAATACGAGACTATCTTAGGGATCGCAACTTGACATATGAAACATCTGATGGAAAAGCTCGTAAGAGGATTACTGCAGGAGCTGCGCAAGGGTCTATTCTCGGTCCGGACCTGTGGAATGTCACATATGATGGTTTACTTCGTCTTACCATGCCTGATGATGTATTTCTAGTGGGCTACGCAGACGACACGGCCGCAGTTATAACAGCTCGAACTACGGAGCTAGCTCAACTCAAACTCAACATGACCATGAGAAGAGTTCGAGCCTGGATGGAAGATCACGGCTTGGAGCTCGCGATGGCAAAGACGGAAATCGTGGTTATCACTCGGAAGAGAATTCCCACAGAAATATCAATGGTCGACGACACTGAGCAGGTCCAGGCGAGGAAATCAATTAAGTATCTTGGTATGATTCTGGATGGCAAATTAACCTTCTGGAATCATATCAGGAATATCGCTGACAACGCGGCAAAGGCTGTGGCCTCTCTGTCGAGACTGATGGCAAATACCGGTGGTCCTAGTCAGAGCAAGAGAAGTCTCCTTATGGTGGCTGCCCAGTCGATGATGTTATATGGATCGGAGATTTGGGCTGTTGCCATGAGGATTAAGAAATATAGGAAAAGGTTGCTATCGGTCCAACGAAAATGTGCCTTGAGAATTACCAGCGCCTATAGAACGGTTGATGGGGAGGCGGTTCTCTTAATAGCAGGAGTTATTCCTATAGATCTTCTAGCTGAAGAAAGAAGAACAATTTTCCTGACCAGAATTAACAAGCAAGAGGCAAGGAAAGAAACACTACAGCGTTGGCAGAGTCGTTGGGAAGATAACCTTGGGCAATGGACAAAGAAATTAGTCCCTCACGTAAAATCGTGGATTGACAGGGGCCATGGAGATATAAATTTTTACCTGTGCCAATTTCTTACAGGGCATGGGTACTTCCGGGCATACCTTTTTAAAATGAACAAAGTCGCTTCACCCTTCTGTCTCTGGTGCCGGGGTAGCGAGGATACCGCTCATCACACCTTCTTTGAAAGCTCGCGGTTCATCACAAAAAAGAGGAGTCTTACAACCAGCGTCGGACCTGTAGCACCGGATTCTATCATATCCGTAATGCTACAGAGCAAGGACAAGTGGAAAGCTGTAGCTGAATTTGTGGAGGAGGTGCTGCGAACCAAGAGATATGAGGGGTGCTTAGACTAAGGAGAAGCGAAAATGCCCAAAGCTCGGCCCAGACTGAAGTCATCCGAAAGGGTTCCGGTCTGGGATTCTCCGTGGCCCACAGGAGAGTGTTTTTAGTGAGGTAAAAATCCCACATAACCAGGAGGGGCGCATCTCTGCTTTAGACTAAGCACTCCCCACTGGTACCTTATGAAGGTTTTTCAACTCCTGTACAAAAAAAAAAAAAAAAAAAAAAAAAAACACATCTTTTATACATATTTTTTTCTTTAAACATATTATATTAAATTTCTCAATTAAATAAAAATTACACAATTTTTAAATTATATAATTATATAAATTGCACATCTAAAATGAAAAGAATAATGTTCTATGTAACCTATTTATTTAATAAATAGATTATTATTGTGACATGTTTTTAAACAAAATTAAAAAAAATTTATAAAATTTATACGACTGAGGTGTATATTCCTCTGTTTTCCCAACCTTGGATATTCCATTATTAAATATCACAAAACCTATCATCTTGATTTATATTCAAGGGTTAATTAATTTCTTCTTTTCAGGTGTGTAGAAATCATAATCATTAAAATGAAGTTTGCATACACGATATTTTAGCAGACTATTATACTTATTATTATTATTATTATACTCGTTGGCAACCAGGACAAGTGTCCTCGTTCTTCTCCAGGTAGAGAATTTGTAACACAATTCTTATGAATACAATCTAAAAACTGCAAAATCAAAAATTTATTTATATGTACATATATTATATAACTTTATCAATATCAATAATAGTAAAATTATATTAATTATACTTACTTTATTATTATTCATATTGATCGCAATTGGAGGGTGTCGGATCAGTCAGATATAATATAATATTTACAATTGTTTCAATTTGTTTAGGTTAGACAATCAGATGTTTACATCAGGTGGGGGACGCGCCAATGGAACTTCCGGGGACCTTATGTCTATTTGTTCGTGAGAAGTTTAGATGGCGCTTGTGTCATATTTTTTTTAATTTTACCGCCTTTATGAGGTTGTTGATAATCATACCACGTGCATATTTAGACCACAACACCTGTCACAATTTAGCTAGCAGACATCGGCAGATATGGTTTATAATGTATGTATAATTTTATTATTATATTAATATGTATATATATTTTAATTAATTATATATATTAATTACTTATGTATTTTAATAAATTATATATTTTATATATATTAATATTTCCTTATATATTTTATTTACATGTTTTATGTATATAGATTTTAATTAATTATATATTTCAATTGCATGTGGATTGATCTACAGCAACGTAAATTAAATTAAATTTTAATTAATTCTATATATATACATCATATATATAAATAAAAAATATAATAAAATGTTGAAAAATATATATTATATTTTTTATAATCGTCCAATGTATTTTTTTAAGCAATTTCTCATTGGAATTTTTGTATTAATTTTTCAAATAAAATAATATTTACCTTATTATAATTATATACATATATTATTTTTTTTCATTCCAATTATTCCTTCAAAAAAAAATTAAATTTAAAAAACCCAATAAGCTCCCCCACCCCAAAAGATTTACATCAGGTAGTTACGAGGGAGGTCAATAGATGGCCCCAAATTCTAAATAAATTCAAAAAGCCCACCAATCCCCCCACCCACTTTTCCATCAAGTTGCTCCGTGTTTTACCTAGATAGCGCCAAATAAGGTTCCACAGCAATACATGGGCGTGTCCAGTCTTGTTGATGGTCTGTGGTTTACATGTTTACGACACTTTACAATATTTAAAATGATTCAAATGGATTTCATGAATTTAAAAATGAGCCTGGTACGGCATCTGTTGGTTGTTTTATGAACAACTTTCGGATTTAAATTAGTGCCAGCAGCGCCTCTAGTGGCCCCTATGTGCCTAACATATTTTCACAAGATATAGGGCCGTGTCCAGAGGGTGACTGTGGCTGACTCAGCTGACTGTAGCACAAGCACAGACTATCTTTTAGATGCACCCACTCTGGGTTAAATTTTGAAGCAAAGTTTTAGCACAACGCGCCACCTGAGTCTTATACTAATTTTATAAAAAACGTTATAAAAAAGCGGGCTTGTGTGTGTGTGTCTGTGTGTTTTTTTATAAGAGTGGGATAGGCTTGAGCACAATTAGGAAACCTCTGAGTCAAGGGGGGTCCACCTCAATGGGACGGGTGTAACACGAACACCAGATGGCGTTACAGGAAAACGGTTGACTCTTCAAGCGCCCAATAGATGGCATCGCAAAAAAATGACCCCCTCCCACAGGCATTCCGAATTCCCTGCAATTATTTGAATATCAAACTCGACAACCACATACCATCCGGACACATAATATTCGAAACAAACCCAGCAAACATTTTAATTTATATTTTAATTTAAATATAATATATGTGTTAATTTATCCAATTGGAATTTGCATGATAGCCGAACGGAGACATCCCACATTTTTTTCATTTTTAGATTAACCAAAATGTACGTAAATCAGTTGTTTGATAAACTTAGATGATTAAAAATGCGTTGGATTAATTATTCTTAGTTAATCAATGATTTATGGATTTCTTGTGATCTTTTTAAATAGTATATAAATGGAAATAGAAATGATTATTTATTTATTTATTTATAAATTTCCTTCTCACTAAGAACAATTCGTATGTGTTTCTCTCGTTTCAAATATTGACATTGAAGATAATTTTTAATCCATACATATTAAATATTAACAAGAACATTATTCGTTTATTTTATTTATGTAAATTACATAAAAGTAGGTGGAGTTTTCTGTTAATTTAAAAATTATTTATTTGGATATAATACAAACATTTTTGAAAAAAGCATATTTGATTTCTGTAATGTTAATTTTATATCTCAATAAATAATTTTTATATTCCCAATATTCATTCAAAAAAAATTTAAAAATGCCTCCCACGTCGTTCGGTAAAAACGCTCACACATGTCCAACCTGTCTGCCATCCCTTCCAGCAGTAGGGCCGAAAAAAAATAGCATTTTTTTAAAAATAGCATTGATTGCACAGAGTATCCGTACCCAAGGCATACAGTCAATGCTATTTTTTTATTTTATTGGATCAGATCTTGGCTGTGGTTGGCTGCATGTTTTCGGCAGTTTTCGGATGACCGAAACAAACCGAATTAAAATTAGTGCCAGCAGCGCCTCGAGTGGTGCATAGATTGTAACACTGGAAAAAATCCTACCGTAAGACTGTCCCCCCACTGTCCGGGGCGTGCATCAGATGCAAGATGCAATCAGATGTTTACATGTTTAAAATTAAATGGATTTAAAATGAGCCTGGTGTACCATCTGTTGGTTGTTTTTGGAACAACTTTCGGATTTAAATTAGTGCCAGAAGCGCCTCTGGTGCAGCCTTGGTTCGTAACACATTTTCAAAACATATAATCTAACTGTCTGGGGTGTGGTGTGAGCGTTTTTACCGACCGACGAGGGAGGCATTGTATTTGTAACCCTGTGGATTTGCTCGATAGTACTATGGTAGCTTCTGAACACTTCTGAATTCGAATTGGTAATCAGGTATCATATTTTTACCATCAATAATTGGTTCAAGTTGGATTTTAATTAATTTTTCTAAAATTTTAGCTAAAATTGGAAGTAAACTGATTGGTCTATATGTGTATACTTCCACTTGCGGCTTTCCAGGCTTTAGTATCATGATGATGGACGCAATTTTCCAATATAGGGGGAAATACATGTATCTTACAACGGCATTAAATATGTACATTAATAATTTTAGAGCTTTTTCAAGCAGTTCCATCAGCACCTTGCCCGTAAACAAGTCTCCAGTTGAAAAGGAATCCCAGGGTAATCGAGTACTTCTCTAACATCATCTTGAGATTCGGATGGATGGGGTTTGAAAACATCAGCAAGATAATTTGAAAAAACAGCTTGTCTTATCCTTGTTAGATTTAGCCCATTTACCATCATGAGTCTGAATTGGTGAATTAAAAACTTTTGGCCTTTTCAGTTTTTTGGTGGCTTTCAAGAGTGAGTAGTCTGTTGCTTCATTTGCTGAAAGCTGTTCTAAGTAGATTTTTATAATGTTATTTTTGAATCTTTTTAGTAGGGTTTTAAGGTCAGTTGTTACTTTGTTTAGTTTAGTTTTGATAATTGACCAGCGAGTTCTTTGCCATAATTTCTTTAATCGCCTTTTTTCTGCAATTTTATCCACGATATTCGGCGGGAGTGCTTCAGTTTTTTCTTTATTGTAAAGCTCTAGAGGGAAAGACCAAGCAGCTCTTTGTATTTCTTCCGTAATATATTGCACTGCATAGTCAATGTCTTCACTATTTTTAAGAGAAATATTTAGATCTAAATTATCATTCAATATTTTCCGAAAATAATTCCAATCAGTATATCTGTTGCTTAAAGTAGGAGGTTTTGTTATAAGGATTGATTTAGTGCTTATATTGACCAAGATTGGAGAGTGATCAGATGAAAGATCAAAGTAAGTTTTAGCAAGCGTAAGACGATCTGGTATACCTTTTATTATGCAGAATTAATTTCCACCACCGAGGCCTTTCGGGGCATTCTTGGATGGATAAAGGGAAGGCCCTAGAAAGGGTGTTAGTAATTATATTCAATTTATAAGAATAGGAATTTATATTGGCTTTATAATTTATAATAAATATTTAATTTAACACACTCACAAAAATAGAATAGAATACATGGAAAGCATTAAGAATGCATTGGAGAATTAAAAGTTAAGCCGACCCTGCCAGCTCCGCTGCCAGATAAGAAGTGAAGTTAATAATTAATAGTAATAAAAAAAATATAATAAAAAAAAAAAAAAAAAAAAATTAACTTGCTTTTTTATTATCTGGAATAAATTAATGATATGGTTTGTAATTACTTTTTATAAATATAAAAATTAAATTACTATATATAAATTTAAAATAAAAATTTAAAAAAATTATTAATACATATTATTAAATTGCATTTATATTCTAACATTAATTGTCTTGTAAAAATGCAATTTTTAAATACTGAATACTAAATAATTTTTATACATTAAACTTAATTGATTAGTAAAAGAATCATTTACTTATTTTAGACTTGAATAAATAGATATCAAATAATCGAACATGAATAATAAACATGATTTTTTAATGTTTTTATTAATGGCAAAAATAAAAAATAATCAATATTAATAATATATATCTATCTATATATATAAAAGGCAATGTCTGTGTGTCTGTGTGTCTGTCTGTCTGTCTCTTATAGACTCAAAAACTACCCGTCCGATTACGGTGAAACTTTCAGGGATTGTTGTGGGCATACCAAGGAAGGTTTTAGTGTAGTTAAATCCAAAATTAATTTAATTAGTAATATATTGCTAAAAGTCTGTAGTGTCACAAAACTATCGACAGATGGCGCTATATTTAATTTTCAAAATTCAAATATTTTAAATTTTTTTTAAACTTAATATTTCTAACTTTGTATTACAATACAATAATGAGACGGAATTGTTGTGTGTTAAATTAGATTTTATAAATTGAAAACCATTAGTTATACTCTTAAGTTATTTAGTTTTATTGATCACATATCTGGAAAAAATCATCTTCATTAGTTGTTTTAAATTTAAATGTATATATGTGACGTCACAGTTACCTCCTTTTAGATATATATCTATTCTTAAAATAAAATTAAAAATATTTATATTATATTCATATATATGTAAAATAATAATTATATTATTTTAATATTCCTATAAGTTGGTAACACAATTTATTATTATTATGAATTATTTATAAGTAATTACTATTATTAATTGGTATTAATAAATAAATAATATTAATTATAGTAACTTAATATTTCTAACTTTGTATTACAATAATGAGACGGAATTGTTGTGTGTTAAAGAATTGTTGACTATAAAAACCAATTTGTTTTTAGGTAAGAATATATTATTCTATTTATTGTAATTATTTAAAATTTTTTTTTAGCAAACAAATCTGTCTATAGTCCATTTGATTAAACCTACCATCTTATCAGTGGCGCAACCAGGATTTGATCCTGGGGGGGGTTTTGACTAGCCGCTCCACCTTCCTATGCCCCCCCCCCCCGGGCTCTCTCAAAGACAAATTTTCATTAAGATTTTTTTTTTTATATTAAATATTTAAAAAAGTTTTGTAAATGAAACACTGATTTTACAAAATCTGGCAATCAAATTTAATTTTGTATTTTATTTACTCGTATTCACAGTTTTAGAAAGAAAATATTTTTTTCCAGCTATAAGTAAATCATTTTAGCTTTCCTCATGAAATAAGGATAGCTTATACGATGATCGAAAAATTTTGAAAATTTTTGCTCAGAGATTCTTCGAGAATTCCACTTTTCAAACGGTTCTGAATCCAAAAATGCAAAAAAAATTTTTGAACCGGCTTGTTACCGAGATTACGTCTAAACAAAATGAGATATTGTCTTGAAATTTGATATTTAGTTGTTTTTTTTTTTTTTTGGGAATGATGGACGGGGATTGGATTGTTTTTGGACAAGATCGGACCATAAGTAAGGGTAGTTTAAAGAGGTGTCAAAGCACATTTTATTGATTTTCTCAATAAATACCGATTTTTATGAGAATTATCATACTATCGTATTAAATTTATAAGGAATCGAATTTACTAAAAGTTTCATTATATTCATTTTTACCTAAACTTAATAATAAAGGAGTTATTTATAAAAAACTACTTAGAGATTTCGAAAGCTTTTCGTCCGCCCGTAGTGGCAGGATATTTTGAAAGAAATCATGTAAAAATCCCTAAGAAAAAATCCCTAAATAAAAAATTTCCCTAATTTTTTTTACTTATTTAATAATGAATAGCCGAAGAGACTTAAATGAGGTAGTTGGTGTCATCCCATCTGTTCCATCTGGTTTTTTAGCGTCCCATTTTTCATGGTTTGTCTTCATTATAGTCAGAAGCTTATCATGCGAGTCGCTGAATCGTTTCCTTGGTGAACCAGGCTTCTTACCACGAACTTCACGACAGATTTCCAAAAAGATAAGGTTATGCTCAATATGGATTTGCTTAATCAGGTTCCATACTGATGTCTTGTAACCTCCTAAGCGTGAACGAAGAGCATTGTTGTAACCTTCCAATGCATTGTTTGTTCGAGGCAAACCCATCAAAGTGGCATCGGAGATGTTCCAATGTTCCAATGTCGAATTCGGGGTCATAAAAGCCAGCCAAAAATTGTTCACCTAGCCAAGTGCGCTCGAAGTAAGAATTAGCTGGAGTGTCTCCACTCGACTATCTCGCAATTTGAATTGGATTAAATAACATAATATATTATATCTAAATTAAATTTAATTAATTATAAATTATAAATAATAAATAATAAATATTAAACCAGCGCATGTTTGGCTTTTTGTTGATGGCACCACGTCACGTGTTGGCGCGTGAGATTTGCAGTGTTAAAAAATTAATTCTGGTAATTTCAGCGAATCAATCAAGCTGAAATTCTATATATAGCAGTTTTATACAATGTTTAATCATGTGAAAAATTATCAAACATATATCTTTATTTTTACGGTCACTTTAGAGGAAAAAAAATCAAAACGTTGTAGGTAATGACCCTCTTCCGGTTGAGCTACATTTCTCAAAAGTTGATAGAAAACTATGAATTTTGAATAATGTCCATGTACCAAATTTCATCATTCTAGCTCAAACCGTTTTTGCGTAATCTTGCCTACATACATACACACACACATACACACACACATACACACATACACACATACACACACACACACAGACATTTTTCTCAACCTTAGTGAAAATGATTCAGGAACCTTCAAAACGTATAAAAACATCAAAATCTCAACATCGAAAATTTTCGTGATCGCAATACTATCTCTGGCGAGATAGTAAAAAAGATCAGTTTTACCCTGTTGGTCGTCCAGATAATGCTTGGTAGGCTACAATGACTTTTAATGGTGGTACCAAAACCAAAGCTGCAAGAGTTCGTAAATGAGTGGAGTTGTCAGGATTATCTATATCATTATAGAGCTTCAAAACTTCTGGCATTGATTTGATGTTTCTATAAATGCATTGAGCAAAATTAAAAAGACAACCTCTGATGATATAGTAAATTTCACAAATTGCGTTATATATTCCCTGGTGAAATATACGGTGCAAATGGTGTATTTTGTATTTGGAATCATTAAGCTATTAAAACGTATGATAATAAACGGAATTTGAGTAAATTCCCTTTATTTTACATACGAATTTTTTTGGAAAAATCACGTGTGTGGGCCCTATGTATGTATTTTTTGACCTATTTTTCCCTACTTTCGGTCCAGGCCCGATTACCTCCTTGGGAGGTCGTGTCTCAGGCAACTGGGTGTCATGCTCACCTTGTGATTTAATTTTCTGAGTCACAATTAAAATTAATACAAAAATGAAAAAAATTGTTTTTAGGGATTTTTTCAGTCAGCGATATTTTTATTTAGGGGTTTTCGCTTTTGGGGATTTTCGGTTTTAGGGATTTTTGACTTTTATGGATTTTTTCCTTTAGGGATTTTTACCCGTCTCCATTTTGAAAATATTTGTCTTCGCTTCATAATTTTTATGAAATTAGCAATTAATGTATTATTAATACAAAATATTTAGAATTTGAGTAATATTTTAATTTATTTTATATTTAAATAATAGTCAAATTGGAAAATTTCACAATCATCTAGTAATCTTATATTAAGTCTTTTGTTTTTTATGATTTAGGAGAAATAATAAAAAAAATTTTTATTTCTTATATTTAATTCTGTACGAAAAAATAAGCAATTTTTTTTGTTTTGAAATTTGTTTAAAATATTACTTACTTATTATACACTAAGTTATACTTTAAGAATTATTTTTTTTTTCTTTTCTATTTGTAATGTAGTACATAATATACAGCAATTTATATTTTTTTCAATCCTGGGGGGGGTTTTAACCCCCAAAACCCCCCCCCTGGTTGCGCCACTGGTTCTTTTGAATCGTTAACCGATGCCTCAAAGCTAAGTGCAGTCTCTTGGATTTTTGTGAAGGTAAAATCTTTCTCTTCCAGTTGTAAAAGTCGTTGCCGTAGTTCATTACTTGAAATTCCTCGAATGAATTGAGAAGTCAAAAGATATCCGAAATGTCCTTCTTACATTCCCCGCAGTTTAACTTAGAATCGGCCAGATTTTTCTTTAATTCGGTTATGTAGTCCAATAAGTTTTGATTTGACTTCTGGATCGTTGATAATAATTGATGACGAATTCGGAGAGGGTTGATAGGTGGGCACTTTAGTTTCTTATATTCTTTGATAATATTATCGAAATTTAATTTAACACACTCACCAAAATAGAATAGAATACATGGAAAGCATTAAGAAAGCATTGGAGAATTAAAAGTTAAGCCGACACTGCCAGCTCCGCTGCCAGATAAGAAGTGAAGTTAATAATTAATAGTAATAAAAAAAAATATAATTAAAAAAAATAAAAAAAAAAAAAAATTAACTTGTTTTTTTATTATCTGGAATAAATTAATGAGATGGTTTGTAATTACTTTTTATAGATATAAAAATTAAATTACTATATATAAATTTAAAAAAAAATTTAAAAAAAATTATTATTACATATTATTAAATTGCATTTATATTCTAACATTGTCTTGTAAAAATGCAATTTTTAAATACTTAATACTAAAAAATTTTTATACATTAAAATTAATTGATTAGTAAAAGAATCATTTACTTATTTTAGACTTGAATAAATAGATATCAAATAATCGAACATGAATAATAAACATGATTTTTAAATGTTTTTATTAATGGAAAAAATAAAATAATTAATATTAATAATCATTTAAATATATAAGATTAATCTAATTTTGTCATATTAGTGAACGTCTTTCTGGCCTGTTTTAAATAATTAGTAATAATGAAATAATTAATGGACCAAATAAAATAGTTAACATAAATACTAAGTTAAATAAATCAGATTCTTATTGAATTAATCATGGAAATATAAAATATATAAGGTTTAATCAAAGAAAGAATCAAATGAAATCTTTAGTCTTCATTATCAAGTATAATTTTCATACAGTATGTATTAATAAATGTATACTTAAACAAGATTTTTGAATAAATTTATTTTTACAATAGTAACATTCAAAAGGATTTTCTCCTATATGAGTTAAAAAATGCGGAATTAAATGAGATATATGATCAACCTTGAATTTAAAATTATTACATTGAAAATGCCTGTATTCTGTATGGTGAGAATTTATAACTTCTCCAAATTTTTCGTCTAAATTTAATTCTGTATCGTTTTTGAGGTTTAAATCATTTTTTTAAAATCGAAAATACGCGAGACAAATTGTGAAAAACGGGAATGTCCCAAGAAAGCGGGACGTCTGGTCACCTTACATAATGTTCTTCTTATAGGAACATACATTTTAAATCAATATTTCCAATACTTAATATATAAAACTACACAATGTTTAAATATAAAATTATTAACTTTATTCAAACCGTCGTAATAATTTTTTTATTTTTATTATTTGACACACTTATTAAATATAACAAAACAAAATTTTAAACAAATAAAGTTAGTTACAAATTAATTGACATTTACAATTTATTTATAATTATACATTAGTGAAAATAAGAATCATTTGACATATTTTAGACTTGTATAAATTAAATAATAATTCAAAGAAAATTATTAGATTTCATGATGAAGCGTAATTTTCAAACAGTATGTATTAATAAATGATTATTTAAATGTGATTTCCGATTAAATTTCTTTTTACAATAATTACATTCAAAAGGTTTTTCACCTGTATGAATTAATAAATGTTTTTGTAAATAAGATTTCTGATTAAATTTCTTTTTACAATAATTACATTCAAAAGGCTTTTCTCCTGTATGAATTAATAAATGATTATTATAAGTTGATTTCCAATTAAATTTCTTTTTACAATAATTACATTCAAAAGGTTTTTCTCCTGTATGAATTAATAAATGTTTATGTAAAGTTGATTTCACATTAAATTTCTTTTTACAATAATCACATTCAAAAGGTTTTTCACCTGTATGAATTAGTAAATGATTATTTAAAGTTGATTTCTTATTAAATTTCTTTTTACAATAATTACATTCAAAAGGTTTTTCACCTGTATGAATTATAAAATGTCTATTTAAATCTGATTTCCGATTAAATTTCTTTTTACAATAATTACAATCAAAAGGGTTTTCACCTGTATGAATTAATAAATGATGATTTAAAGTTGATTTTTCCTTAAATTTCTTTTTACAATAGTTACATTCAAAAGGTTTTTCACCTGTATGAATTAATAAATGATTATTTAAAGTTGATTTCTGATTAAATTTCTTTTTACAATAATTACATTCAAAAGGTTTTTCACCTGTATGTATTAATAAATGTGTTTTCAAACTTGATTTCTGATTAAATTTCTTTTTACAATAATTACATTCAAAAGGTTTTTCTCCTGTATGTATTAATAAATGAACTTTTAAATGAGATTTCTGATTAAATTTCTTTTTACAATAATTACATTCAAAAGGTTTTTCTCCTGTATTTGTTAATGAGTGCGAAATTAAATGAGATATATGATTAACCTTCAATTTAAAATTATTACATTGAATTCTTCTGTCTTCTGTATGTTTTGAATTTGTAACTTCTCCCAATTTTTCGTTTAAATTTTCTTCTGTATCCTTTTTGAGTTTTATTTCATTTTTGAAAATTGAAAATATATTTTTATGAAAACATTGTTTTAGATGTTTAGATAAAAATTCCTCACTAATGAAATTGGTATGACAATATACACAACAATAAAGAGGACCTAAAAAAAATAATTGTTTTCGTTATTTTAAATTATTATATTTTTACATATTTAAATATTTAATAATTCAATTTAAGGAATAATATCATTAAAAATTATATTAAAAAAAGAATTAAGTGACAATTATCATTACTTTAAATGAAAAATCTTAGAAATAAAAATTACCTATGTATATTGGATATTTTCTGTCTTGTGAATAAAGATCCATTTTTAATTGATTAATGTGGGGTGGACACCACAGAGCACATGGACACGTAATGTTAAATTCTAGAAACAGCGTTTAGCGCTGCTGCTTCATAGCGGCTCAGGAAAGAACTAATCGAGATAAAAAAACCGGCCCAGCACCTGGCACCATTTTTAAAATCCATTTTGAATTATTTGAATGAGAGGAGCGCGGGAGGAGTGAAAAAATTATGAAATTTTTCAGTTGAGTGAAAAATTATTTATTTAGAGCTAAAACTGACATTTCAGAAATAAATTTTTTTTTTCAGAAAATTGCTGAAATGTTGGTCTTATCCCCAAAACAATAATTTTTCACTTAACTGCAGCCTTATTAGTTTATTGCTTATTTTATTACTATCATAAAATAAAAATATGTGTTGTATATTTAAACTCCCGCTCATAATACCTTTGTGCCCCCCCCCCCTCGGGCTCTGAAAAAGGCAAATTTTTATTAAGATGTATTATTAAATTTAAATATTTAAAAAAAGTTTTGTAGTGCCATCTATCGGACGGCTGCAGAGTTATCGCTTGTGCGCCTGCAGTGCAACCTCGCGTTGCACAGGTGACGACCCACGGCACAGACCACTGAATCTTGTCATGGCTGTCTAAATGAATATTAAAGGGAAAATCATTAGCAAATTTCAAAACTTTTTATCTCGAAAACTATAGAAAGCTATAAGATGCCTAGAACAATTTCCAACAAAAGTTGATCAGAACAATTGGTAATTGTTTACGTCCGAGCCTCCGAGATGAAAATGATTGGCCCCAAGAGGGCGAGACCTTCACCCAAGCTTGGCTTTAGATCAAGAGATGGCGAGACCTTCACCATTGTGATTGCTTTGACCAAACAGTTGAAAGCGCGAACTTGAGTGGGAGGGATATACTATTTGAATATACATTAAATATAACAGAATTTGTTTTAATTGGTGATAATTGCAAAATTTCCCTAAACCTTTATAAAAATAAATATGCATATGATATATGTTTTTTTTATTTATTTTTAATATTAAAAAATAATTAATTTGAGATTAATTACATAAAAAGATCAAATAGATTCAAATTTTTATTTTCTTAGATTAGATTATAATTAAATATTATTTATATTATTTAATAATTATTATTTTATTTAATTATAATCTAATCTAAGAAAATAAAAATTTGAATCTATTTGATCTTTTTATGTAATAATAAAATAATAATTATTAAATAATAATAATTATTAAATAATATAAATAATATTTAATTATAATCTAATCTAAGAAAATAAAAATTTGAATCTATTTGATCTTTTTATGTAATTAATCTCAAATTAATTATTTTTTAATATTAAAAATAAATAAAAAAAACATATATCATATGCATATTTATTTTTATAAAGGTTTAGGGAAATTTTGCAATTATCACCAATTAAAACAAATTCTGTTAAAAGAAAATTTGGTGCTACTGTAGCGAGTGCTCTACCAAAACAAAGTACTCTACCAATTCCATGCCAATACTGCAACATGCGCTCTACCTGCTTTCTTTATGCTTAAGTAAGGATATATATACCAAGTATGGAATGTACTTTGCTAAAGGAAACCCACCCCCGCCTTGATACGACCGAAAAAGTGTTGTCTGGATTCAAAGTCGGGACAGAGCTTAAGTAGTTGTATGTTTCAAGTATAGAATATACTTTACTAAAAGGAAATAGCCCCACGCCTTGAAAAACAAAAAAAAAACTTTTTTATGTAAATAATCAGTTTATATTATTTTCTATCTTTTATCTAATTATTACACATATTTATCGTATGTGCTATACGCTACCTAAGTATTGGTAAAGCGCTTACTGTAGGTGGTGCACAAAATATAATATATATTTAAATTCAAATTGTATATAATTGCGCTATCTACTGGGCAAAGCAATAGCAGGGCAGAAGGTCTTGCCTCCTTGTGATGTTTAGGAACTCGTTTTATTAATTTTTTAATATCCACGATCAAAACAACATCAAAACAAAAATTAAAGAAAACTCCGTTCATGGCAGATTACTAAAAAATGATCATAAGGTATACCTCGGCAGATAAACCCCTTTATGGCTAAGTTGCCTTCTGAACGGGTTTGTCAAACAAGAGCCTTTAAAATTGTTGGGATAGATTTTGGGGGTTGTTTTTTAATAAAGGAAAATAAATTAAAAAAGGCACGAATTTTAAAAACTTACCTATGTTTATTTGTTTGTTTGTCGAATAAAGCAGTTCATTTAGAATTGATTTAGGATTTGTCTAGCGAAGCCTTTTTAGCTGGACTCTATAGATTTATTGCCCGTAGAGGCTTATGTTCTAAGATCTATTCAGATCAGGGAAAAAATTTTGTTGGCGCTAACATATATTAACAATATATATTCCTATTTTAATTCTAAAGTCATTCAGAATCAACTGACTAATCCGCTTGCTTCTAGAGGAGTTGAATGGTCGTTTAATTCTCCTTATGCTCCCCATTTTGGAGGTATATGGGAAGCGGGTATAAAATCAATGAAATATCACATCAAAAGAGTGGTGGGGACGCAAATATTTACTTTTGAAGAAATGACTACTTTATTATGTAAAATAGAGGCTATATTAAATTCCAGACCTCTTGTACCTATATCTAGTAACCCAAATGAATTTGATGTTCTTACAAACAATACCTCCCTTACTATCGTCGGTCGGTAAAAATCATTTTTTAAATACAGAGCCCGTAAGTGCGTTACCAGAAAAAGATATTTCGCTTGTTTAGCTTAATAAACTTTCCCGATGGGAGTTAATACAACGAGCTTCCCAAGATATATGGAAGCTTTGGAGCCGAGATTATCTGCACACCTTGCAACACAGGATTAAGTGGACTAAAAAGAATCCTAATATTAAAGAAAGAGATTTGGTTCTCATTAGGGGTAAGGTCCTTCCTTGAATTGGCCTCGTGATCGTGTGGAAAAGATTTTTCGGAGTTGTACGAGTTGCACAAATCAAAACTCCGAAAGGGTCAATTCGCCGACCGGTGGTGAAACTCACCAGCCTTGAGGCGAATCAATTAAGGCTAGAATTCCTTTAATAATTATTTATTTATTTTTGTTTCTAATTTAGTTATTATTAATTTGGTGTTGGTATTGGTACTTTGTTTCTATTTTCCTCGAAATAGGATTTTTGAATTGATGTAAGGAAATTCAAAAAAATAAAATTTTTCTTTGTTTTTTGATAATTTCAGTGGGGGATATGTTGGAGCATAGTCCAAAATTACTAAAACCCCTCTTTTCCCCTTCCACTTGCCAGGTCGTGTTGGGGGCGAAGAGAGAAGAAAGAAAAGATAGTTATATGTTACAATTGAAGAAGATAACGTGTGTTCCTTCTCCAAAGCAACCTTGCAAATAAGTGAGTAAAATAATTTCCCCAAAAAATCCTCTTTAACATGCAAATCCTAAAATATAGTCCACTGCTCAAACAAAGGACATTCTCAAAACACTGTTAAATACAATGTTTATTGTAAATTAATTAGACGTATCCTTATAGAGAGGTTTTACTGTAGTTAATTTTATTTCCATAAGTTGTAAAAATATTTATGTGAGGCACAGCAGAGCCAAACATGCGCTGGTTTAATAAATATTATTTATTAATTTTAATTTATAATTTATAATTAATTTAATTTAAATATAATATATTATGTTATTTAATCCAATTCAAATTGCGAGATAGCTGAGTGGAAACACTCCAGCTAATTTAATTATCAAGATTTAAAAAAGGTTTTTGAATTATATTTTTATTAAATTATCGTTTAATTATATTACTTTGATAAGATTTATTATAAATCTATATAAAAAAATTTAAAAATCGTATATAATTTTATAAATAATTAGCTGGAGTATCTCCACTCGAATATCTAGCAATTTGAATTGGATTAAATAACATAATATATTATATTTAAATTAAATTTAACTAATTATAAATTATAAATTAAAATTAATAAATAATATTTATTAAAATAGCGCATGTTTGGCTCTTTGTTGATCATTAAAGAAAAATAATTTAGTTACAATTATTATTTTTTAAAATATTGTAAAAATCTTCACAAGAATTTGTCAAATTATATTTGACTCATAAAATGGCTTTCAAAGTTTCAACACTTAATTTCGACTTTTCTGATATCCACGTAGGATTCTTAGAACGCAAAACAATGATTTTCATAAATATAAAATTTAACTTAATTCTAAAAGGCTTTCGGAAAACGTTGCGGGACGCGGGTCAAATTGTGAAAAATCGGGAATGTTCCGCGAAAGCGGGACGTCTGGTCAAATTACATAATGTTCTTCTTACAGGGACATTAATTTTAAATCAATATTTCCAATACTTATAAGACTACACAATGTTTAAATATATTTTATTCAAACCGTTGTAATAATTTTTTTATTTTATTATTTGACATTTATTAAATATAACAAAACAAAATTTTAAACAAATAAAGTTAGTTACAAATTAATTGACATTTACAATTTATTTACAAATATACATTAGTCAAATAAAGAATCATTTGACATATTTTAGACTTGTATAAATTAAATATTAAATCAAAGAAAATTATTAGTCTTCAGTATTAAGCCTATTTTTCAAACAGTATGTATTAATAAATGTTTAGTTAAAATTGATTTATTATTAAATTTCTCTTTACAATAATTACATTCAAAAGGTTTTTCACCTGTATGAATTAATAAATGTTTATCTAAAATTGATTTCCGATTAAATTTCTTTATACAATAATTACATTCAAAAGGTTTTTCTCATGTATGAATTAATAAATGTCTATCTAAATTGGATTTTAGAATAAATATCTTTTCACAATAATTACATTCAAAAGGTTTTGCACCTGTATGAATTAATAAATGAACATTCAAATGAGATTTCATTTTAAATTTCTTTTTACAATAATTACATTCAAAAGGTTTTTCACCTGTATGAATTAATAAATGTCTATTTAAATCTGATTTCTGATTAAATTTCTTTTTACAATAATTACATTCAAAAGGTTTTTCACCTGTATGAATTAATATATGTTTATCTAAACCTGATTTATGATTAAATTTCTTTTTACAATAATTACAATCAAAAGGTTTTTCACCTGTATGAATTAATAAATGAACATTCAAATGAGATTTCATTTTAAATTTCTTTTTACAATAATTACATTCAAAAGGTTTTTCACCTGTATGAATTAATAAATGTCTATTTAAATCTGATTTCTGATTAAATTTCTTTTTACAATAATTACATTCAAAAGGTTTTTCACCTGTATGAATTAATATATGTTTATTTAAAGTTGATTTCCGATTAAATTTCTTTTTACAATTTTTACATTCAAAAAGTTTTTCACCTGTATGAATTAATAAATGATTTTTTAAATCTGATTTCGTATAAAATTTCTTTTTACAATAATTACAATCAAAAGGTTTTTCACCTGTATGTATTAATAAATGTGTTTTCAAACTTGATTTGTGATTAAATTTCTTTTTACAATAATTACAATCAAAAGGTTTTTCACCTGTATGAATTAATATATGTTGATTTAATGTTGATTTGTCATTAAATTTCTTTTTACAATAATTACATTCAAAAGGTTTTTCACCTGTATGTATTAATAAATGTGTTTTCAAACTTGATTTCTGATTAAATTTCTTTTTACAATAATTACATTCAAAAGGTTTTTCTCCTGTATGAATTAATAAATGTTTATTTAATGTTGATTTGTCATTAAATTTCTTTTTACAATAATTACATTCAAAAGGTTTTTCACCTGTATGTATTAATAAATGTGTTTTCAAACTTGATTTCAGATTAAATTTCTTTTTACAATAATTACATTTAAAAGGTTTTTCACCTGTATGAATTAATAAATGTCTATCTAAACCTGATTTGTGATTAAATTTATTTTTACAATAATTACAATCAAAAGGTTTTTCTCCTGTATGAATTAATAAATGTCTATCTAAACTGGATTTCTGATTAAATTTCTTTTTACAATAATTACATACAAAAGGTTTTTCTCCTGTATGAATTAATAAATGTCTATCTAACCTGGATTTCTGATTAAATTTCTTTTTACAATAATTACATTCAAAATGTTTTTCTCCTGTATTAGTTAATGAGTGCGAAATTAAATGAGATATATGATTAACCTTCAATTTAAAATTATTACATTGAATTCTTCTGTCATCTGTATGTTTTGAATTTGTAACTTCTCCAAATTTTTCGTCTAAATTTTCTTCTGTATCTTTATTGTGTTTTATTTCATTTTTGAAAATTGAAAATATGTTTTTATGAAAACATTGTTTTAGATGTTTAGATAAAAATTCCTCACTAATGAAATTGGTATGACAATATACACAACAATAAAGAGGACCTAAAAAAAATAATTGTTTTCGTTATTTTAAATTATTATATTTTTACATATTTAAATATTTAATAATTTTATTTCAGGAATAATATCATTACAAATTATATTAAAAAAATAATTTACTGTCAATTATCATTACTTAAAATGAAAAATCATAGAAATAAAAATTACCTATATATATTGGATATTTTCTGTCTTGTGAATAAAGATCCATTTTTAATTGATTAAAGTGCTATTAGTTATAAAATATATAGTAGGTAATAATTAACATAAATGTTTTAAATTTTGATTTTCATTTACAATCAAAATAACAAAGAATAGTGAACTTTCTTGAGATAAACAAAAAGGTTGTGATGGGTTGTGACGTGAACACTGGTACGTTAGTACAATACTCGTTTCACCCATAAGAGGCGCCACTGCGGATTTAGAAAAATTGCAATTTTTTTAAATTAAAATTATATTTGTTTATATATTAAATATATGTAGTGTATTTTAATTATAAGTAAAGAAATTAATTGCAATTCAATGGGAAACAAAACGATGTTTATTGTTTATTTATTTTTTACTTAATAATATTTATATAAACATTGTAATAATAGTCTGTTCATAACAATAATAATTGATAATACTACTAATTAATTAATTAATACATAATAATTCCCCCTTCCTAATTAGAGATTTAAACGATTTGGTGGTCTTCTTACTCTTGTAGACCTTCTGAGTTGATTACTATGCGGTTGATTATTAGAAATGTTAACTGGTTGTTGTACTTCTGTTTCAGGAATGTTTAGGGTTGTAGAATTTGAAAAAGTATAAATATTTAAATACTCAAGATCCCTAATCACGAAGGATAATAATATTCGAGAAGAATTTAAATCGACGTTGTAATTGAGTAACGCCTGTTATTATGCAGTAAAGGGACTTATCTCATCAAAGAGGATCAAAATTAAAATATATAAAACAATTATTTTTCATGTTGATCGATGACTAGGATGACCATATTTCGAAAACACCAAACCGGGACAAACGATATACCTTTTTTTTAGAACTGGCGGAGATGGCATAACGAGAAATAATGTCCAGATATAGTTAAGGTTATAAAATCGAGAAGGCTGGGATGGGAAGGGGACCTGGATGGAATTGGAGAAACTAGAAATTGAGAGAAACCGATTGGGAAACATCCGGTGGAAGACCAAGGACCAAGGTGGGTGGACAATGAAGGAAGGGACACGGGAGAGATGGGACAGGGTAGGATTTGGTTTTTGCTCAGGATAGGGACGCTTAGAGAAATGTGGATGCTGCGGCTAAGAACTTTCGCAAACTGTAGAGACACAGAGTTAGATAAATACAATAATAATATATAATTAATTTACTGATTAAATTAAAATATATTTTACAAGAAAACAAATACATGTCTTATCTACTTATACTGATTGAAACAAAATGGATGAAAACCTTTTACATACAGACTTTTTCAACCAAATACTATGTATCACTCGGGGGTATAGGGGGCGGAGCCCCCGTCTAGGTGTGAAGAGAGCCGAAGGCGCTCGGAGCAGCTAGTTTTGTTTAATGTATCAAAACTGCCTTTTTGTTCAGATTTTTAATTAGATGTAAAAAAAGAGCAACGCGTGATCGGGTACAGCTAGTTGTTTTATATATTTTAATTGTGATCCCCTTTGATAATAATTTTGACGAGATTAGGCCCTTTACTGCTGGATAACACGCGTTAATACCCGATTTCAACCTCCATTCAAATTCTTTTTGAATATTATTATCCTTCGTGATTACAGAACCTAAATATTTAAATTTTTATTTATTTTCAAATTCTAAGTTTCGTATGTTAATACTATTCCTCTCTATTACTAAATATTAAATATTTAATTAAATACAAAATAAAATAAATATAGCAGGAAGAGTAAAATCTTTCAACCCACTAAGTAGATAAATTAAACCAAAAAATTTCTTCGATAATTCTAATGCAAAGAAACTAATTCTTTTCTACTTGTACAGGGTCCGGCAGTCAAACCTGACGGTTTTTGAAATGGGATAAATAAAAAAGTTGTGTGTGTGTTGAGATATTTTAATCATTTTTTTTTTTATTGTAAAGAGGAGGATTGGAAATTTAACATTCATAATAAAAAAGCACAAAAATAACTTATGTAGCAAAAGTTATGTCACTTAAATGCTGACCACCATTTTCTTTATACTGTACGAGTCTCCTGGAGAAGTTAGTCATGACTCTCTTCAATGTTTGGCGCGGGATCTCACGACTTTCTCGCCGAATGTTCTCCTTCAGTTGGTTCAAATTATTTGGTCTGTTAACATAAACTCTTCCCTTGAGGTAACCCCATAGATAAAAGTCACAAGGAGACAAGTCTGACTAATCCGAGGAGTTGAATGGTCGTTTAATTCTCCTTATGCTCCCCATTTTGGAGGTATATGGGAAGCGGGTATAAAATCAATGAAATATCACATCAAAAGAGTGGTGGGGACGCAAATATTTACTTTTGAAGAAATGACTACTTTATTATGTAAAATAGAGGCTATATTAAATTCCAGACCTCTTGTACCTATATCTAGTAACCCAAATGAATTTGATGTTCTTACAAACAATACCTCCCTTACTATCGTCGGTCGGTAAAAATCATTTTTTAAATAAAGAGCCCGTAAGTGCGTTACCAGAAAAAGATTTTTCGCTTGTTTAGCTTATATATAATAAACTTTCCCGATGGGAGTTAATACAACGAGCTTCCCAAGATATATGGAAGCTTTGGAGCCGAGATTATCTGCACACCTTGCAACACAGGATTAAGTGGACTAAAAAGAATCCTAATATTAAAGAAAGAGATTTGGTTCTCATTAGGGGTAAGGTCCTTCCTTGAATTGGCCTCGTGATCGTGTGGAAAAGATTTTTCGGAGTTGTACGAGTTGCACAAATCAAAACTCCGAAAGGGTCAATTCGCCGACCGGTGGTGAAACTCACCAGCCTTGAGGCGAATCAATTAAGGCTAGAATTCCTTTAATAATTATTTATTTATTTTTGTTTCTAATTTAGTTATTATTAATTTGGTGTTGGTATTGGTACTTTGTTTCTATTTTCCTCGAAATAGGATTTTTGAATTGATGTAAGGAAATTCAAAAAAATAAAATTTTTCTTTGTTTTTTGATAATTTCAGTGGGGGATATGTTGGAGCATAGTCCAAAATTACTAAAACCCCTCTTTTCCCCTTCCACTTGCCAGGTCGTGTTGGGGGCGAAGAGAGAAGAAAGAAAAGATAGTTATATGTTACAATTGAAGAAGATAACGTGTGTTCCTTCTCCAAAGCAACCTTGCAAATAAGTGAGTAAAATAATTTCCCCAAAAAATCCTCTTTAACATGCAAATCCTAAAATATAGTCCACTGCTCAAACAAAGGACATTCTCAAAACACTGTTAAATACAATGTTTATTGTAAATTAATTAGACGTATCCTTATAGAGAGGTTTTACTGTAGTTAATTTTATTTCCATAAGTTGTAAAAATATTTATGTGAGGCACAGCAGAGCCAAACATGCGCTGGTTTAATAAATATTATTTATTAATTTTAATTTATAATTTATAATTAATTTAATTTAAATATAATATATTATGTTATTTAATCCAATTCAAATTGCGAGATAGCTGAGTGGAAACACTCCAGCTAATTTAATTATCAAGATTTAAAAAAGGTTTTTGAATTATATTTTTATTAAATTATCGTTTAATTATATTACTTTGATAAGATTTATTATAAATCTATATAAAAAAATTTAAAAATCGTATATAATTTTATAAATAATTAGCTGGAGTATCTCCACTCGAATATCTAGCAATTTGAATTGGATTAAATAACATAATATATTATATTTAAATTAAATTTAACTAATTATAAATTATAAATTAAAATTAATAAATAATATTTATTAAAATAGCGCATGTTTGGCTCTTTGTTGATCATTAAAGAAAAATAATTTAGTTACAATTATTATTTTTTAAAATATTGTAAAAATCTTCACAAGAATTTGTCAAATTATATTTGACTCATAAAATGGCTTTCAAAGTTTCAACACTTAATTTCGACTTTTCTGATATCCACGTAGGATTCTTAGAACGCAAAACAATGATTTTCATAAATATAAAATTTAACTTAATTCTAAAAGGCTTTCGGAAAACGTTGCGGGACGCGGGTCAAATTGTGAAAAATCGGGAATGTTCCGCGAAAGCGGGACGTCTGGTCAAATTACATAATGTTCTTCTTACAGGGACATTAATTTTAAATCAATATTTCCAATACTTATAAGACTACACAATGTTTAAATATATTTTATTCAAACCGTTGTAATAATTTTTTTATTTTATTATTTGACATTTATTAAATATAACAAAACAAAATTTTAAACAAATAAAGTTAGTTACAAATTAATTGACATTTACAATTTATTTACAAATATACATTAGTCAAATAAAGAATCATTTGACATATTTTAGACTTGTATAAATTAAATATTAAATCAAAGAAAATTATTAGTCTTCAGTATTAAGCCTATTTTTCAAACAGTATGTATTAATAAATGTTTAGTTAAAATTGATTTATTATTAAATTTCTCTTTACAATAATTACATTCAAAAGGTTTTTCACCTGTATGAATTAATAAATGTTTATCTAAAATTGATTTCCGATTAAATTTCTTTATACAATAATTACATTCAAAAGGTTTTTCTCATGTATGAATTAATAAATGTCTATTTAAATCTGATTTCTGATTAAATTTCTTTTTACAATAATTACATACAAAATGTTTTTCTCCTGTATGAATTAATAAATGTCTATCTAACTTGGATTTCTGATTAAATTTCTTTTTACAATAATTACATTCAAAAGGTTTTTCACCTGTATGAATTAATAAATGTCTATTTAAATCTGATTTCTGATTAAATTTCTTTTTACAATAATTACATTCAAAAGGTTTTTCACCTGTATGAATTAATATATGTTTATTTAAATTTGATTTCTTATTAAATTTCTTTTTACAATAATTACATTCAAAAGGTTTTTCACCTGTATGAATTAATAAATGTCTATTTAAATCTGATTTATGAATAAATTTCTTTTTACAATAATTACATTCAAAAGGCTTTTCTCCTGTATGAGTTAATAAATGTGTATTTAAAGTGAATTTCCGATTAAATTTCTTTTTACAATAATTACATTCAAAAGGTTTTTCACCTGTATGTATTAATAAATGTTTATCTAAACTTGATTTATGATTAAATTTCTTTTTACAATAATTACATTCAAAAGGTTTTTCTCCTGTATGAATTAATAAATGTTTATTTAATGTTGATTTGTCATTAAATTTCTTTTTACAATAATTACATTCAAAAGGTTTTTCACCTGTATGTATTAATAAATGTGTTTTCAAACTTGATTTCAGATTAAATTTCTTTTTACAATAATTACATTCAAAAGGTTTTTCTCCTGTATGAATTAATAAATGTCTATCTAAACTGAATTTCTGATTAAATTTCTTTTTACAATAATTACATACAAAAGGTTTTTCTCCTGAATGAATTAATAAATGTCTATCTAACATGGATTTCTGATTAAATTTCTTTTTACAATAATTACATTCAAAATGTTTTTCTCCTGTATTAGTTAATGAGTGCGAAATTAAATGAGATATATGATTAACCTTCAATTTAAAATTATTACATTGAATTCTTCTGTCATCTGTATGTTTTGAATTTGTAACTTCTCCAAATTTTTCGTCTAAATTTTCTTCTGTATCTTTATTGTGTTTTATTTCATTTTTGAAAATTGAAAATATGTTTTTATGAAAACATTGTTTTAGATGTTTAGATAAAAATTCCTCACTAATGAAATTGGTATGACAATATACACAACAATAAAGAGGACCTAAAAAAAATAATTGTTTTCGTTATTTTAAATTATTATATTTTTACATATTTAAATATTTAATAATTTTATTTCAGGAATAATATCATTACAAATTATATTAAAAAAATAATTTACTGTCAATTATCATTACTTAAAATGAAAAATCATAGAAATAAAGATTACCTATATATATTGGATATTTTCTGTCTTGTGAATAAAGATCCATTTTTAATTGATTAAAGTGCTATTAATTATAAAATATATAGTAGGTAATAAGTAATATAAATGTTTTAAATTTTGATTTTCATTTACAATCAAAATAATAAAGAATAGTGAACTGAGTGAACTTTCTTGAGATAAACAAAAATGACAAAAAGGTTGACTGTGAACATAGGTACGTTAGTACAGTACTCGTTTCACCCATAAGAGGCGCCACTGCGGATTTAGAATAATTGCAATTTTTTTAAATTAAAATTATATTTGTTTATATATTAAATATAATAATTTTATTTGATCGTTTATTTTATAGTTTGAATTTCCAACTTGTATTGAATAATAAATAATTAGAACTATTAATTAATTAATTGAAAATTATATAGAAACTGTTATATTTAATATTGAAAAGTTATATTTAATAGTGATATCTTTAAAAATTTAAAGATCTATCTTTGTGGGTCTCTCGAAATTGTTTAGCCGCAGTAACACCATTTCTTAAACTGCCCCTATACTGAACTGCAACAATCCAACTAGTATTTTCTTCCATCTCTATCACGTCCCTTCTTAAGCATGGTTTGTGGCCTAATTCAAATCCGAAAGTTGTTCAGAAAATAACCAACAGATGGCGCGCCAGGCTCATTTTTAAATTCATGAAAACCATTTGAATCATTTTAAATATTGTGAAAGTGTCGTAAACATGTAAACATCTGATTGTCTAACCTAAACAATTTGAAACAATTGTAAATATTATACAGGGCTTCGAACCGGAACTGAACCGAAAACCGAAAAAAACCGGTATTTTTGTCGGAACGAAAACCGGAGCTGAACCGAAAAAAATAATATCGGTTTATTTCGGTTCAGTACGTGTTCAATCCAGAGTTGCCACAAGAGGTGTTTTGGCAATACCCAAGCCCGAATTTTTTTCAATTAGTTATGCCTCGCACTGCATGGTGTCGCTAAAAACTTTGTTTCAAAAATTAGTGTCCTAGTCATACTCTCCCTTCGGTTGTGTTGGCAGCGTCTCGTAGTCGCAATACAGAATTTAATGTTTTCATCGTTTGTTTAATACTGATATTTTGATTTAATGATAGTATTAATTTTTTAAATTATTTATTCCATTTGTTACAGGGTTATGTATTGATATAAAGAAAATGATTCATAAATATAAAGAAAATTATTAAATAAATTTAAACAAATATTGAATAACTTTGACCAAGTACGAAGATTAGACAGTAAAAAACTTATTTTAGAATTTTGGGAGGAAAATAAAAATACATATCCTCATTTTAACAAAATTGCAATGGTGGTTTTAGGAGATACTGCAACACAAGTTAGTGTTGAAAGAGCTTTCTCTGGTTTAAAGTTTATTTTACGAGACAATAGAAATAGTTTAAATGAAAATATATTAGAAGATATTTTAATAATTAGAGGTATAATTTTCATCTTTTATAATTCTAGTTATAATTATAAGTAAATATATCCAAGAATCCTGTATACTTTAACATTAAATATACGAATTTGTTTCGTTTGTTGAGTGTTTGAAAGTAGAAGGATGTAAAAAAATATTCATACTTATTTGTTTCGTTTAATAAATTATATTAACATCTTATATTATATACTTCTAATTATTATACCTTTAATTAATTATTATTATTTATATTATATTGTATCAATTCATGTAGTATGATTTAGGGTGGTAGCAAGAAATATTTTTATATATTTATGGCAGACTCGGCATACCCCGACCTAAATTTCTAATACAAATAAAAGGTCTTTAAAATTAATTAATCGGAGCTGAACCGAAAACCGAAAACCGAAAAAACCGTTATTTTTGCCGGAACGAGAACCGGAACCGAACTGATATTTTTTTTTATTGAACCGGAACGAAAAAAATAACGGTTCGAAGCCCTGATATTATATTATCTGACTGATCCGACACCCTCCCAATTGCGATCAATATGAATAATAATAAAGTAAGTATAATTACCAATATAATTTTACTATTATTGATATTGATAAAGTTATATAATATATGTACATATAAATAAATTTTTGATTTTGCAGTTTTTAGATTGTATTCATAAGAATTGTGTTACAAATTCTCTAGCTGGAGAAGAACGAGGACACTTGTTCTAGTTGCCAACGAGTATAATAATAATAATAATAAGTATAATAGTCTGCTAAAATTGCTGGTGACCTTTCACATCGACAACACGGCTTTCGTAAAGGGTACTCCACGATGAGCGCCATCTCTAAAGTAGTTGATGCCGTCGAACAGGCTAGAAATATAGGATGTTCACAGAACACACCATTGGTGCTTCTGGTCACTCTGGACGTGCGTAATGCCTTCAATACAGCTAGATGGGTGGATATGATTCAAGCTCTGCGAGTTAACTTTGATGTTCCGGAGTATCTTCTAAGAATAATACGAGACTATCTTAGGGATCGCAACTTGACATATGAAACATCCGATGGAAAAGCTCGTAAGAGGATTACTGCAGGAGCTGCGCAAGGGTCTATTCTCGGTCCGGACCTGTGGAATGTCACATATGATGGTTTACTTCGTCTTACCATGCCTGATGATGTGTTTCTAGTGGGCTACGCAGACGACACGGCCGCAGTTATAACAGCTCGAACTACGGAGCTAGCTCAACTCAAACTCAACATGACCATGAGAAGAGTTCGAGCCTGGATGGAAGATCACGGCTTGGAGCTCGCGATGGCAAAGACGGAAATCGTGGAAATCGAGGCAAGGAAAGAAACACTACAGCGTTGGCAGAGTCGTTGGGAAGATAACCTTGGGCAATGGACAAGGAAATTAGTCCCTCACGTAAAATCGTGGATTGACAGGGGCCATGGAGATATAAATTTTTACCTGTGCCAATTTCTTACAGGGCATGGGTACTTCCGGGCATACCTTTTTAAAATGAACAAAGTCGCTTCACCCTTCTGTCTCTGGTGCCGGGGTAGCGAGGATACCGCTCATCACACCTTCTTTGAAAGCTCGCGGTTCATCACAAAAAAGAGGAGTCTTACAACCAGCGTCGGACCTGTAGCACCGGATTCTATCATATCCGTAATGCTACAGAGCAAGGACAAGTGGAAAGCTGTAGCTGAATTTGTGGAGGAGGTGCTGCGAACCAAGAGATATGAGGGGTGCTTAGACTAAGGAGAAGCGAAAATGCCCAAAGCTCGGCCCAGACTGAAGTCATCCGAAAGGGTTCCGGTCTGGGATTCTCCGTGGCCCACAGGAGAGTGTTTTTAGTGAGGTAAAAATCCCACATAACCAGGAGGGGCGCATCTCTGCTTTAGACTAAGCACTCCCCACTGGTACCTTATGAAGGTTTTTCAACTCCTGTACAAAAAAAAAAAAAAAAAAAAAAAAGTCTGCTAAAATATCGTGTATTCAAACTTCATTTTAATGATTATGATTTCTACACACCTGAAAAGAAGAAATTAATTAACCCTTGAATATAAATCAAGATGGTAGGTTTTGTGATATTTAATAATGGAATATCCAAGGTTGGGAAAACAGAGGATTTCGCCAAAAGATGTAGCCTTCTTTTACATAAAGAAATGTTGCTACATTTTATCAAAATGTGTAACAGATTGATATGTAAGAAGGATATATCTTCAAGTGAAATCATCACCATTTTCGTAAAATATATTTCACCATCCTCCAAGTAAATCAACGTCCTTGGCCTCAAGATCTCAGCCTGTGGAACCTCTTAGTCTCTCTTAGTCTGTGAGAGAATATCACAAATTTTGTTTAAAAACATCTCACAATAATAATCTATTTATTAAATAAATAGGTTACTTAGAACATTATTCTTTTCATTTTAGATGTTCAATTTATATAATTATATAATTGAAAAATTGTGTAATTTTTATTTAAGAGAGAAATTTAATATAATATGTATGTAATAAAAGATTTGTTTACAAATGAGATACACATCATTATTGTTAATGATATTTTGTAATAATCTATTTTCAAATAAATATGTCATATACAACATTATTCTTTTCTTCTAGACATGCAAATTATGAAATTTTTCAGTTAAGTGAAAAATTATTTATTTGGGGATAAGACTGTTAACGCCTCTCCCTGATTTAGATTTATTTATTTTAAGGTCAATTTATTTTTATATAAATTTGTAATTTTTTCCTTTTTAAATATGCATGTTTTTTTTTATTATATTGGTATGCCATGTGTTGAGTTTAGTGGCTACTTTAACGCCACTAGTCACATGACTCCTCACAGCCAATCACCATGCTCGATTTTGGCCCATGGCGCCAACGGCTAGCTACCTTGAACCAGAGGTGATCTCTCTCTCTTTCATTTCAGACTTGCTTGTGTGACGCCGTGTTGAGAACTTGTACTTTGAACGTGGATTCCTTTTCCACGCTTTTTAGGAGATCTACCTTACTTGCTGGATTAACGCCGTGTTGCGAAGTTATATTTTAAAGTGGATATCATTTCCACGCTTTTTAGGTGATCTGCTTCACTTGTTTTTCAAACTTCTGGATGTGAACTTGATATTGAGTTTTTTAGGTGTGAATTCGCCATTTTGTTGTTAAAACACGTGGAGACACTGTGTTTCAATTATTATTATTTTTTTTTTTGTAACTTGTTTTGTTTTAGCTCAATATTAGCCAGCATTTATTTCTTTTATTTTTATATTTTAATTTTATTTTAGTTTTATTACTTTATATATATTTTCCTTTAATTAAATACATTTTATAGCGTGGCAACGAACATTTATCTTTTATTTAGAAAAAGTGAACCTAATCTTTCCTTTGCAGGCCCATATGTTAGCATCGGATATTTCATTAATTTAATTTGTTATTGCTTTACGATTTTGGATGTTCAAGGTGATTCTCCTAAGCGCTAATAGTCAAACGTACTGCACTCTTTGGTGAAGTATATTTAAGGGTTCCTTTCCCAAATAATTTGTTTTATTCCCCGTGTGAAAGAGTTGAGAATTCTTTTTTTTAACTCCTTCATTAGTGGCACAGGTGGTCCGACAGGCTGAACAATATTTTATATAATCAGCGGCTTGTCCAAAGACCAACATTTCAGCAATTTTCTAAAAAAAAAAAATTTATTCCTGAAATGTCAATTTTAGCCGGTTTTAGCTCTAAATAAATAATTTTTCACTTAACTGAAAAATTTCATAATTTTTTCATTCCTCATACGCTCCTCTCATTCAAATAATTCAAAATGGATTTTAAAAAAGGTGCCTGGTGCCAGGCCGGTTTTTTTATCTCAATTAGTTCATTTAAGGGACACTTTGAAGCAGCAGCGCTAAACGCTGTTTCAAAAAAATAACATTGCGTGTCCACCCCCTGGCTAGCAGACATCGGCAGATATGGTTTATAATGTATGTATAATTTTATTATTATATTAATATGTATATATATTTTAATTAATTATATATATTAATTACTTATGTATTTTAATAAATTATATATTTTATATATATTAATATTTCCTCATATATTTTATTTACATGTTTTATGTATGTAATTTTATAAAAAAGCGGGCTTGTGTGTGTGTGTCTGTGTGATTTTTTTTTTTTTTTTTTTTTTTTTTTTGAAGGAATATTGTGAATGTTGGGAATTAAAAAATTGTAGAAAATTTTCTGTTAAATGAAAAATTATCTATTTGGAGATAAATATTGGTTTAATTTCCAAATAAATAATTTTTAATTAAAATGAAAATTTTCTACAATCTTTTTATGTAATTAACATATTTAAAAGAAACGAATAATTTTTTATGTATATAAACAATATATATTTGAAAATTAATAAAAATTATAAAATTATATTTACAAATTATGTGGTGATCTCACTATTAAACATATCTTATTTACATATTGTTTTTTCATATATTGTGAGACGTATAAATTTACACCTTTGAAAATAGTTTTATTATTAAATACACAAAACATATTATCTTGGGTTACTTTCTGAGGTATCACTCCACGGTTTAACTTTTTCTTCTCGCTTGTTGTAAAATCGCTGTTTTCATGATTAATCCATCTGAGAAATGATAACAAATAATTTTAAAATAGTTTAATATATGTGTTTGGAATATCGAATTTTAAGTACATGGGTTGATCGACAGGTTATAAATATGGTCTGTTTAATAAAAACTTAGCCTATTGTCTTGGATCAGGTATACGAGGAAATAGAAGAATAGTTAAATTAGAAAGAAACTCGTTCATTTTCAATAGACAACATATAATAATAATATATTCAAATATTTTATTTTATACTAGCTGCTCAGAGCGCCTTCGGCGCTCTTCACACCTAGACGGGGGCTCCGCCCCCTGTACCCCCGAGTGGTACATCGTATTTGGTTGAAAGTAGTAAAAGGTTTTCATCCATTTTGTTTCAATCAGTATATTACATAAAACATTCATTTCTTTTTGTGTTCTTATTTAAAATATATTTTAATTTAATCAGTAAATTAATTATATATATTATTATTATTGTATATGTTATATCTATCTATCTATGTGGCTCAAAGATACTCGAAAGTTCTTGGCCGCAACAACCACATTTCTCCAAGTGTCCCTATCCTGAGCCCTTGTCCCATCTCTCTTACGTCCCTTCCTACGCGTCCTTGGTTTTCCAAGCGGACGTTTTCCAGTCGGTCTCTCCACCAATATCTTTTTCCTCTCCCTTTCAAGCCACGTGCCCTGCCTATCGCAGCTTTTTCCCTTTCATAACCCTAACTATTTCTGAAGATGCAGAGGCCATGCAATTTCTTGTTATGCAGTCTCCCCCATTCCCCGGTGACCTCATCTTTCTTTGACCAATAAATGCAGGGAAGAATCCCATTCTCAAATACTCTGAATCTACTCTCATCTCCCATGGTCATTGACCATGCATCCTACCCAAATAATGCAACAGGCAAAATAATTTTTTTATATATTCCCTTTGATAATAATTTTGATGAGATAAGCCTTTTTATTGCAAGATAACAGGCGTTTCCCGATTGAAACCCCGATTTAAATTCTTCTCAAATATTATTATCCTTCGTGATTACATTCAATTTTTCTACATATTCAAATTCTACATTTTGTATCTTAAGATTTTGTATGTTAATACTCTTCCTCTTAATTACTAAATATTTTTTCTTATCACTATTAATTTCAAACCTCCATTAATTTTTCCTCGCTATCTGTAATTGCAATTTCCTAATCTCCTATTATATTTAAGTCGTCTGGGTAACCTAATATTTTACAATTGATTTCCGCATCTTATTCTTTCTTTAGTACCTTCAAGTCAAATTTGAAGATCAAAATATGAAAAAGTTTATGCTGATCTATATTGAGTCATGTGTATGTTTTACTAAAGTCTACAAATAATTAGTGAACAGAAATATTGAATTCGCGGTTTTTTTTCTTAATATCTGTCATAATGAAAATATCTTAATTAATGTTGATCGATTTGGCCTGAACCCGCAATGATATCTCCTAATATTTCCTCCGCCTATGGTTCTTAAGTATTTTCTCTGTTATAATAGTATAATATTTCTTGATCATTACATTTTGATATTTTATTTTCATTGTTAGATTATTATTGAATATTTTTAATTATAATGAAACTTGAGAAAATGCAAAAATAGAGACTTGAGACAATTTATAATAAGTTGACCTGTGGCCAGGTCCGAACCGACCGACGGTTTAAAATAAATTAATTTCCAGCTACAGAAACAATTTCAAATAATTTTAATATATCTATTAATGTAATAAAAAACAGATATGGATATAACATAAATATTTTTAATTTTATTTTATTTATAATATATAGCTGAAGTAGCCGGCGTTGCCGGCGTTACCCGAGGCTGTGACGTCATATAATTTTAAATTAAGAAAAACATAATGAAGATGATTTTTCCCGAGGATAAAACCAATACATTCGTGGTGATATGTAAAAAAATCTCCTTATGTGAAATTTGGTGCGAAAATAACCCTTCCCTTCCTATCGTCGATCGCTTATACTACCACTTCCGGTTTCCGGAATTGCACCAAAAGTTGATCAATTCATCCCACTGATGCATTAAGTAAATATACCAAATTTCATCAAAATCGGTTGAGCCATTCAGGCTGTACACATCTATACGGACGGACAGACGGACAGACGGACGGACAAACATCATGCTAAAAATACTTTTTTCTGTTAAGAAAATGCATGATTCGTGGAGATATGTAAAAATCTCCACATGTGAAATTTGGTGTGAAAACAATACCTCCCTTACTATCGTCGGTCGGTAAAAATTAACGGTATAAAACTATAGATAAATTACCAATATATACATTCATAAATAGTATTAATTTAAATTAATTGATTTTTTATTATTAAGTTCATTTATTAATTTTTCTAGATCATAGTTAATTTCCTCCCTTTAAAGAAACTTATCTAATTCTGTGGGGCTAGGAGATTTGAAAATTATTAGTCGCAACATGAAGATTTCGCTTACAGTTTCTGTCATGTCCGACCTCCGTCCAACAGTTATTTCCCTCAAGTTTCTTGCTTTTATTAATCATGTGATCTATATATTTAATTTTTTTGATTCATTGTAATAAAATTTAAACAAATAAAAATTTTCACTTTGTTAATTTATATAAATTTCAATTTACACTGATTGTGAGTGATACGCTTTGCCAAGACTCTGAATAATTTTTGTATATAAATATTGAATGTTCTTAGCGAGATTTTTTAACCTTTCACTCTTTCAAATAGAAAAGAAGATATATTCAAATATATAGAAAGAATAAATAAAAATTAAGTTAATATAAATATGATCTAAATATTTTATTAAATTAATTAAAATGGGAACTTTTAGAATAAATGATTTAATTGAATTGATATTTAAATATTAGAATTTTTAAAATAAAAAGTGAAATATTATAATAATTCTTTAATTGGGAATCGCTATGATAATTCATTGTTTAAAATGATTCCGTTAGAGCCAGTGGGCCACGCCAGGCTCTTGAATGAACAACATGGAGAATTATATAAACTTTAAAAAATTAATTTCTGTGGTTATTGATTAAATATTAATAAAATTTATAGCCTATGTTACTCTAGGGGTATATAAGAATATTGTGATGTAATTTCATAGAAATCGGTTCAGCCAATTCTGAGTCTATAAAATAGTAATTTTCCGGACAGACAGACAGACAGACATGAAAAATTCTAAAGTCACTTTTGGATTCTAGAGGTCATGAAACGCGAAGATATGCAAAAATTTTTAAATTCTGAGCAATGTGCAGACAAAAACCTTTTTTTATATATATAGATGTACATAATTCAGTAATACTGATTATTAATGTAAATATTAATAATAATATTTAATATGGCAAATATGTAAAATTTTGTAAATAAAAAAAATATTTAATAATATATTAATAAATTTAATATTAATATAAAATAATTTATATAATAAAATTTTACTTACTGTAGGCATGTTTGCAATTGCTGCCTTCGGATTTCGAATTTTTATGCACGATGTAGTCTGTGGCGAGGGGACAATGACACACATGGACCACATGGACACACAACTGGGGGATGATTTTACAAGTCCAAGAAAATAAATTCAAATTTTATCTTCTGCAGTAGTGCGATCTCGAGAGCGCCTGGGGAGTTAAAAATTGGATGCCTGCAGCGCCAACTATTTATGCCCTAGAAACACTAAAAACACGGAATCAAAGGCTCCCCAGGAGTGGGATAGGCCTGATCCGTACACAGAGGTATACACCACCTTACCATACCATCTTACCACATCTTACGATTATAGGTGCTGCCCTCTAGAGGCCAAAGGATTGAACCGACCTATAATCGCAAGATGGCTGTCATAAAAAGGTTAACTGGAATACATGTTAAAATTTCAATCTTTTTTATCTAAAAATATATAGAAAAATATAAGATGCCCATGCAAATTTCTAAGAAAGGATGATTATGACTATTTAATGAAACAAGTTTGGTAAAGTAATTAACCTCCCTTACCTCACGGGGTTAAACTAAATAATTACCCAATAATTTATATAATAAAATTTTACTTACTGTAGGCATGTTTGCAATTGCTGCCTTCGGATTTCGAATTTTTATGCACGATGTAGTCTGTGGCGAGGGGATGACACACTGTGACACTCAACTGGGGGATGATTTTACAAGGCAATGAAAAATTTTCAAATTTTATCTTCTGCAGTAGTGCGATCTCGAGAGCGCCTGGAGAGTTAAAAATTGGATGCCTGCAGCGCCAACTATTAGCGGCCCTCAAAAAACTAAAAAACACGGTTCAAAGGCCCGGCAAGAGTGCGATAGGCTTGACAGCCATCTTAAGATTATAGATTGGTTCATGCATTTAGCCTCTAGAGGGCATCACCTACACGAATTGGAGACATAATCAATTTAAATATATACATTTAACTATTTAATATATATATAGATATATATATATCTATATATATATTGAAGTGTTATTTTGGGTCAGTAAGGTAAAATAGTAAATAATAAAATTTTATAAAATCAAAATATGTTGAACATTTTATTTTAATTTGTATGTGTGTAAATGGTATAACAAAAGGGTTTGAAGGACTAATTCAGGGTGTAATGGTAGCACTTTTGGAAGAGGGAATCCAGCTTCAGGCTGAAGTTCTTGAGATATTGAGGAGGTTAGAGAAACAAAAGAAGACCCCGCAACTCGAACAGGTGGATTCTTGCAAACAATATTTCTTGTTAACGATGTTGCCAGAGCTCATATAAGCGATGATCCGTTGACGGCTGAATGGTGTTCCAAAAGCAGAATTAATGAATACAATAACATCAGCGAAAGATGAAATCCAAGAATCAAGGCAACAATAGATTCAAGTCAATAATGTAGAAAACTGTTAATCTTGTAGTCGGTCCTCATATCAGCGATAATCAGTGGACTGGTGAATCGTGGTCCCTTTTTCCTCCAATCAAGTCCATCCTGTCGGGACGCTAGCTGTTAACGCAAAAAAAAGATCCCAATTGAAAATATGCTTCAGTGCATAAATTAATTCCCTTCTTTGCGTTAACAATGGGTGGGTTGTTTATTATATAAATAAATATAATGCAAATACAAGTTTTGTCAAGGTCGCCAGTTAATTTTGTTTTATCAAAAAGGAAAATTAACAAAACCTTTTAATTCAAACGATACTTACCAATAGACCAGTTAGACTCATATAATTTCTTAAATTATAAGAAATACATAAATCGTCCCTGGGTGATCCGAATTTTGCAGACACGAGGTGCCTAATTATTATTTAAATAAAACAAGAAATAAAAACACTGGAAGCTCTCCAAACCACAATCAATTTAACCCACCTAAATTTCCTTAAGGTATCAAGAAATAATTAATAAATAAAACAATTTTAATTTCGTTTTTCTGATATATTTATATAAAGCAATGTATATTTTAAAAGTTAAAAAGATATAAAAAAAACAGTATACAACTAGGTTTGAGATGAAAACAACTAAAACATATAAAACAAATAATCTTAATTTAAAATTAAACAATTTAATAAAAGAATAAACTAATGAAGTATAATGGAGATCGCACAATATTTCTCCACTGGACCTCAAATATGCAAATAAATCAAATTATGAAATAAGATTTAATTAAACAGTAAACAAATTAATTAATATAGCAATTTTAATACAACCTGAGCAGCAAGAATTAAAGAAAGTTAAGATAACATTAGGGAAATTTGTGAATTTCCCGCAAATTGGATATTTTTAAGTTTTGAAATGTCTAGGGTCAGAGAAGACAGGACGGGTCACGTGACACAGGGTTGCAAAATTCGAATGTTTTTGTACCGTCTTGTTTCTTGGGTCTTTGGGTTTTTGGTCATTGCTTTCCATGTGGATATCTGTCTATTTGCTGCTTGGTTTGCCTGGCGTGAGGTTGAATTGGAAAACCTCTCAGATTCGAACAGAAGCCATTTTTGGGTAAAATTCTCCTTTCTTTAATTCTTGCTGCTCAGGTTGTATTAAAATTGCTATATTAATTAATTTGTTTACTGTTTAATTAAATCTTATTTCATAATTTGATTTATTAGTTAAATCCAAAATTAATTTATCCAAAATTAATTTAATTAGTAATATTTTGGTAAAAGTCTGTAGTTACACAAAACTATCGACAGATGGCTCTACATATAATTTTCCAAATTCAAATATTTTTAATTTTTTTTAAACTTAATATTTCTAACTTTGTATTACAATACAATAATGAGACGGAATTGTTGTGTGTTAAATTAGATTTTATAAATTGAAAACCATTAGTTATACTCTTAAGTTATTTAGTTTTATTGATCACATATCTGGAAAAAAGGTATTAATATTACCAGCCAAATCCAATAATAATGAATCATTTTTGAAGTGAAAACTTCTTTAGCGGCGTTGAGCACTTTTGCGGGATGGGGAAAAAGTATAGAACTCGCGTGAGATTCCAAAACGACCGACCGACCGACCCGACCGATATACGCATGCGCAATACGCCAGAATGTTAGACACTAAACTTCTGATACATTCTTTACAAAATTTTACATATTTGCCATATTAAATATTAGTATTTATTATTTATATTTACATTAATAATCAGTATTACTAAATTATGTATATATAAAATAAAATATTTTAATATATTATTATGTGTTAAATTATATTAAATTAATTTCTAATATATTTATATAATTTAAAAATAATTTCAGAATATATATATATATATATATTAAATTATATACTATATATAATATATTATATAATATATATTTTAATAAATTAATTTTTAAATATGTGTGTGTGTGTGTGTGTGACCGTAAAAATAAAGATATATGTTTGATAATTTTTCACATGATTAATAATTGTATAAAACTGCTATATTTAGAATTTCAGCCTGATAGAATCGCTGAAAGTACCAGAATTAATTTTTTAACACTGGAAATCTCACGCGCCAACACGTGACGTGGTGCCATCAACAAAGAGCCAAACTTTCGCTGGTTTAATAAATATTATTTATTAATTTTAATTTATAATTGAATTAATTTAATTTTATTTAAATTAATATATGTTATTTAATCCAATTCAAATTTGCGAGATATGCTGAATATCCTTTTAAATAAAAAAAATTTCAAGAAAGTAATTGGAATTATTAATATTAAGAATCAATAAATAAATTTATTAAATATACATTTAAACATGTAAATTAATCTATATATAAATTTAATAAATATTCAAACAATAATTGAAACAATATAAATAAAACGATTCAATATTTTACTTACATTGTGATTTATATTTTTATTTTTATTACAACTATTATTATGGGTATGTTATTTTTGGCAGTTTAAAAAAATTAAAAATATTAATAAAATTTATCAAAATAATAAGTTGAAAAGATTTCCAATTATTTTTATTTATTTATTGTAAATTTTTCAATGTAACCATGGTAACCATAAATAGACTTTTACCAAAATATTACTAATTAAATTAATTTTGGATAAATTAATTTTGGATTTAACTACACTAAAACCTTCCCTGGGACGCCCACAACAATCCCTGAAAGTTTCATCGCAATCGGACGGGTAGTTTTTGAGTATTTGACAGACACACACACAGACAGACAGACAGACAGACAGACAGACATATATATCTATATTCATACACATCGTATTTTTAATATTTTTGTAATAATAATCAGTTTGCTGAAAAAAATAATTATGAATTATATATATATATATATATATATATATATATATATATATACGTATATAAATTTCATTTTTCTCGTGAAGCTGGTGCGCATTCCGTCTGCTTTCAAATTTCTTACGCACAAGTTTTCACTTCTGTCGGTCAGTCCCACGACTGCCAATTCGACTTTTTTTTTTAACTTAAGTACCGAGCCAAGGCTCAGGGTCCCGGTATCTATAATAATAAAAGCAAGTGTAATGTGTCTGTTTGTTTGTCTGTTGGACCGAGCTCTCCAACAAAAACTATCGCACGCAGGGACCTGGAATTTTTTACACGGAAGCACAGAAGGGCTGGCCACCAGACCTCGAAGCCCGATTTTCGATTTTTTAATTAGAAAAATTTAAAAAAAAAAAAAAGCAAAATGTGCAGCATCGTACACGTGGCGGAAGTGAAACTTCTTACAATCTAGAGAATAAGATAAATTTTAGTTGAGAGTGTGAGTGAGAGAGAAATAGAGAAAAATAAAGGGATCATTTCGAAAGACATATAACAGTATAAAATTTTCGTAACAAATATTCGCTTTATTATTATTATTATCTACTCTATCATCATATCTACATTGCCTGTACTATTGTCGGTTGGTGCTTCAATTGGTAATACTGATATTAATGGCTTGTGATAACTAAAATAAGATATATATGTTCGTGATTCGATATTTTCTATATAACGTGTAAAAACAGCATCTATTGTAGTTCCAGATTTTGTTGTTGATTCCTTGGGATCGTTATTTATAAGCAGACCAAATGTTTCTCGAAGAAAGTTGATCAACGGCAACGAATCATCAGATCCAAAATTTACATTAAAATCTCCCCCGAGAATTAGAGGGATTTTATCTTCGCCTCGTTCAAGTGCATTAGCACCTGTGTGGCTATAAACCAGTAGTGAACGGTGTATGAAATAAATAATATCGTCTAAATTTTGGTCGTTATTTTTTTTCGGCATAGTGAAATCTGTGGAGTAGAGAAAAGCAGTTTTAAATGCAATAATAATTTTAAATTGATTTAGTAGTGTTAAAGTAATGTTGAGATTCGGATAAATAACGTGAATGGTCATCGACGCACATAACTGTATGTGTTGGCGTGTGAATCGCCGACCATGTTCACACACACAATTACATGCGTCGGTATGCGTGCACGCTGTATATTTGACTTGAGAATTTTAATTGTTTCACGATATATATATATATATATATAAATATCAATTTTTACTATCTCGCCAGAGATAGTATTGCGATCACGAAAATTTTCGATGTTGAGATTTTGATGTTTTTATACGTTTTGAAGGTTCCTGAATCATTTTCACTAAGGTTGAGAAAAATGTCTGTATGTGTGTGTGTGTGTGTGTGTGTGTGTGTGTGTGTGTGTGTGTGTGTATGTAGGCAAGATTACGCAAAAACGGTTTGAGCTAGAATGATGAAATTTGGTACATGGACATTATTCAAAATTCATAGTTTTCTATCAACTTTTGAGAAATGTAGGTCAACCGGAAGAGGGTCATTACCTACAACGTTTTGATTTTTTTTCCTCTAAAGTGACCGTAAAAATAAAGATATATGTTTGATAATTTTTCACATGATTAATAATTGTATAAAACTGCTATATATAGAATTTCAGCTTGATTGATTCGCTAAAATTACCAGAATTAATTTTTTAACACTGCAAATCTCACGCGCCAACACGTAACGTGGTGCCATCAACAAAAAGCCAAACATGCGCTGGTTTAATATTTATTATTTATTATTTATAATTTATAATTAATTAAATTTAATTTAAATATAATATATTATGTTATTTAATCCAATTCAAATGCGAGATAGTCGAGTGGAGACACTCCAGCTAATTATATATGACTTAACTAGCGCGCATGCGCGTCATGGACTTTGGACCTAGAGTGGGGATTAGAACGAAAGACAGCACAAAAGGGACACGTAGATAGAGGCTATCTCATTCTCACTCGTTATACCTATATCTTCTTTCTCTCTTGCGTTACGAAATTTCAATTTTTCAATTCACTCTCCATTCTCAACCAAATGTCAGGACGCCGCTAAAGAAGTTTCACTTCAATTATAAAGAATATTAATTAAAAATAGTTTAGTTACCATACTAGATCATAGAGGCGCTGGTGGCGATAATTTGGAGGTAATTTAAATTCTGAGCAATGTGCAGATAAAAATCTTTTTATATATCTATTGATATTTACAATATCTCAATTGATCTTATTGGCCTTTTAAACTTTGAAAACATTCACATTACGGCTATAATTTAATACTATTAATTTTTAAGATTATGTGAGTAAATTATTTTAATTAAGAAAATTTGATCTCATAATTGGATTTTCACGTAAGATTTTAATATATAATATATTTTTTAATATTATTTTTATAGTAGTTTAGTGTTATGCTAATTTTATATTTTATTTTTATTTTGTTTACTTTGATTTTTTTTTAAATAAATTAATAACATTTAAAGTAGCATAAAAAAATTAATCGAGGCAGGAAAATTGATGGGGTTTGAAATTAATAGTGATAAGACAAAATAATTAGTATCAGAGAGAATAATATTTGCAAAGAATTTAAATCGAGGTTGCAATCGGGAAATTATTATCAAAGGGGATCAAAATTATTAAATTATAGGTCATAAAATAGAGAAGGCTGGGGCCGACAGGGCACATGGCTAGCATGGGAGAGGAAAATATATTGGTGGGAGTTCGATTGGAAAACGTCCGTTTGGAAGACCAATTGTGAACAGGGTGGACAATGTAGGAAGGAACGTGAGAGAGATAGGATAGGGTAGGAGTTAGATTGTTATAGCTCAGAATAGGGACACTCGGGGGGGGGGGGGGGTACAGGGGGCGGAGCCCCCGTCTAGGTGTGAAGAGCGCCTAAGGCGCTCTGATCAGCTAGTATATTATAAAGGTGCAATGTGGGTAGGCCAAGCATCAAGCCTGCCAAGTTGTTTTAACCATTTTTCTCTTAAAATAATACACCTTGGTAAATAGAACAATTGTCCTCGTTCTCCAAAAGGCAGAGAATTTGTAAAACAATTCTTCACAACACAATCGAAAAACTGCAAAATCAAAAATTTATTTATATATACATATATTATATAACTTTATAATGTAAAATAATCATCAATAATAGTAAAATTATATTAATTAAACTTACTCTAGGAGTCATATTGCACGCAATTGGACAGCGACAGATCACGTTACGTATGCCTGGCAGAGATATTTTAAATGGGACGCGTGCACGTTGTCCACAAGTCACAAGCTGTTGTTAAATGTTTTCGGGTGTTTTCGGATAACCGAAACAAACCGAATTAAAATTAGTGCCAGCAGCAGCAGCGCCTGAGCGGCCTCGAGTGGTGCATGCATTGTCCCACTGGAAATTTCTCTGCCGTAAGAGAGACCCCCCCCTGAGGGGTATGTTTTGTGCAGGTAAAGGTTCTAAGGAAACAAACATACTATCAACAAAGCTCAGGGCCAGACACTCAAGTGCTGCGCAGTTCATTTGCAATCCCCATGTTTTTCCCAAGACCGATTATATGTTGCATGTTGTGAGTATGTGATTACACAAATTGGGAAAAAATCACTCGAAATGCTTTTAAACAAAAAAATTGAAAAGTTGGGCTAAGCAGACGTCTTAAATATTATAAGAGATTCGGCAATTGCAATTACAGATAGCGAGGAAAAATTATTGGAGTTTTGAAATTAATAGTGATAAGAAAAAATATTTAGTGAGACAAAGAGGAACAGTATTAACATACAAAATCTTAATATACAAAATGTAAAATTTGAATATGTAGAAAAATTGAATGTAATCACGAAGGATAATAATATTTGAGAAGAATTTAAATCGAGGTATCAATCGGGAAACGCCTGTTATCATGCAGTAAAGAGGCTTATCTCATCAAAATTATTATCAAAGGGAATCAAGACCATGGACGCATAGGAAGGGACGTAAGAGAGATGGGACAAGGGCTCAGGATAGGGACATGTGGAGAAATGTGGACAAGAACTTTCGAGTATCTTTGAGTTATATAAATAGATAGATATAACATATACAATAATAATATATATAATTAATTTACTGATTAAAATAAAATATATTTTAAATAAGAACACAAAAACAAATAAATGTTTTATCTAATATATACTGATTGATACAAAATGGATGAAAACCTTTTACTTCTTTTAACCAAATACGATGTACCACTCGGGGGTACAGGGGGCGGAGCCCCCGTCCAGCTGTAAAGAGCACCGAAGGCGTTCTGACCAGCTGGTTAAGCATAATTTTCAATCGCTATGTATTAATATAAGTATATTATTCAAGATTTTTGAATAAATTTCTTTTTACAATAATTACAATTACAATTAAAAGGTTTTTTTCCTGTATTAGTTAATGAGTGCGAAATTAAATGAGATATATGATTAACCTTCAATTTAAAATTATTACATTGAAAATGCCTGTATTCTGTATGTTTTGAATTTGTATCTTATACAAATTTTTCGTCTAAATTTAATTCTGTATCCTTTTTGAGTATTAAATCATTTTTTTAAATCGAAAATACGCGAGACAAATTGTGAAAAATCGTGAATGTCCCGCCAAAGCGGGGCGACAGGTCACCTTATATAATGTTCTTCTTATAGGAACATACATTTTAAATCCTTATTTCCAATACTTATAAAACTACACAATGTTTAAATATAAAATTATTAACTTTATTCAAACCGTCGTAATAAATTTTTTTATTTTTATTATTTGACACTTATTAAATATAACAAAACAAAATTTTAAACAAATAAAGTTAGTTACAAATTGACATTTAGAATTTATTTACAATTATACATTAGAGAAAATAAAGAATCATTTCACATATTTTAGACTTGTATAAATTAAATAATAAATCAAAGAAAATTATTAGATTTCATTATTAAGTCTAATTTTCAAACAGTATGTATTAATAAATGTTTAGTTAAAATTGATTTCCGAATAAATTTCTTTTTACAATAATTACATTCAAAAGGTTTTTCACCTGTATGTATAAATTGATGTTTTTGCAAAGTGGATTTCTGATTAAATTTCTTTTTACAATCACTACATTCAAAAGGCTTTTCACCTGTATGAATTATTAAATGCTGTTTTAAATCTGATTTCCGAGTAAATTTCTTTTTACAATAATTACATTCAAAAGGTTTTTCACCTATATGTATTAATAAATGTTTATCTAAACTTGATTTCAGAATAAATTTCTTTTTACAATAATTACATTCAAAAGCATTTTCTCCTGTATGAATTAATAAATGATTATTTAAAATTGATTTCCTATTAAATTTCTTTTTACAATAATTACATTCAAAAGGTTTTTCACCTGTATGTATTACTAAATGTTTATTTAAATCTGATTTATGAATAAATTTCTTTTTACAATAATTACATTCAAAAGGCTTTTCTCCTGTATGAATTAATAAATGTTTTTTCAAAGTTGAATTCAGATTAAATTTCTTTTTACAATAATTACATTCAAAAGGTTTTTCACCTGTATGTATTAATAAATGTTTTTTTAAATCTGATTTATGAATAAATTTCTTTTTACAGTAATTACATTCAAAAGACTTTTCTCCTGTATGAATTAATAAATGATCATTTAAAGTTGATTTCAGATTAAATTTCTTTTTACAATAATTACATTCAAAAGGTTTTTCACCTGTATGTATTAATAAATGTTTTTTTAAGTGTGATTTCCGAATAAATTTCTTTTTACAGTAATTACATTCAAAAGACTTTTCTCCTGTATGAATTAATAAATGATCATTTAAAGTTGATTTCTGATTAAATTTCTTTTTACAATAATTACATTCAAAAGGCTTTTCACCTGTATGAATTAATAAATGGTTATTTAAAGTTGATTTCTGATTAAATTTCTTTTTACAATAATTACATTCAAAAGGTTTTTCACCTGTATGAATTAATAGATGTTTGTTTAAATCTGATTTCTGAGTAAATTTCTTTTTACAAATATTACATTCAAAAGGTTTTTCACCTGTATGAATTAATAAATGATTATTTAAAAGATATTTCTGAAAAAATTTCTTTTTACAATAATTACATTCAAAAGGTTTTTCACCTATATGAATTAATAAATGTCTATCTAAACTTGATTTATGATTAAATTTCTTTTTACAATAATTACATTCAAAAGGTTTTTCTCCTTTATTAGCTAAGGAGTGCGAAATTAAATGAGATATATGATTAACCTTCAATTTAAAATTATTACATTGAAAATGCCTGTCTTCTGTATGTTTTGAATTTGTATCTTCTCCATATTTTTTGTCTAAATTTTCTTCTGTATCCTTTTTGAAGTTTAAATCATTTTTGAAAATTGAAAATATATTTTTATGAAAACATTTTTTTAGATGTTTAAATAAAAATTCCTCACTAATGAAATTGGTATGACAATATACACAACAATAAAGAGGACCTAAAAAAAATAATTGTTTTCATTATTTTAAATTATTATATTTTTACATATTTAAATATATAATAATTCAATTTAAGGAATAATATCATTACAAATTATATTAAAAAAAGAATTAAGTGACAATTATCATTACTTTAAATCATAATCATAGAAATAAAAATTACCTATATATATTGGATATTTTCTGTCTTGTGAATAAAGAGTCATTTTTAATTGATTAGTGTTATCAATTATAAAATATATAGTATGCAATAAGTAATATAAATATTTTGATTTTCATTTACAATCAAAATAAAAAACAACACAAGAAACTGTGGCTCAGGGGATGGATGGGATGGACAAGTAATGTTAAATTTACAGCATTTACAGACTATCTGAGACTATCTTTAAGATGCACCCACTCCGGGTTAAATTTTGAAGCAAAGTTTTAGCGCATCGCGCCACCTGGTACCATAACTCATATACTAATTTTATAAAAAACGTTATAAAAAAGAGGGCTTGTTTGTGTGTCAGTGTTTTTTTTTCGGGAATTTCGGGAATTAAAAAATTGTGGAAAATTTTCTGTTAAATGAAAAATTATCTATTTGGAGATAAATATTAGTTTAATTTCCAAATAAATAATTTTTCTTTAAACAGAAAATTTTCTACAATCTTTTTATGTAATTAACATATCTAAAAGAAACGAATAATTTTTTATGTATATAAACAATATATATTTGAAAATTAATAAAAATTATAAAATTATATTTACAAATTATGTGATCTCACTATTAAACATATCTTTTTAACATATTGTTTTTTCGCTTATGCAAAAATAGGTAAATATAATTTTATAATTTTTATTAATTTTCAAATATCTTATGTTTATATACATAAAAAAGTATTCGTTTCTTTGAGATATGTTAATTACATAAAAAGATTGTAGAAAATTTTCAGTTTAATGAAAAATTATTTATTTAGAAATTAAACTAATATTTATCTCCAAATAGGTAATTTTTCATTTAACAGAAAATTTTCTATTTTTTTATTTCCCGACATTCACAATATTCCTTCATAAAAAAAGCAAAATGTGCAGCATCGTACACGTGGCGGAAGTGAAACTTCTTACAATCTAGAGAATAAGATAAATTTTAGTTGAGAGTGTGAGTGAGAGAGAAATAGAGAAAAATAAAGGGATCATTTCGAAAGACATATAACAGTATAAAATTTTCGTAACAAATATTCGCTTTATTATTATTATTATCTACTCTATCATCATATCTACATTGCCTGTACTATTGTCGGTTGGTGCTTCAATTGGTAATACTGATATTAATGGCTTGTGATAACTAAAATAAGATATATATGTTCGTGATTCGATATTTTCTATATAACGTGTAAAAACAGCATCTATTGTAGTTCCAGATTTTGTTGTTGATTCCTTGGGATCGTTATTTATAAGCAGACCAAATGTTTCTCGAAGAAAGTTGATCAACGGCAACGAATCATCAGATCCAAAATTTACATTAAAATCTCCCCCGAGAATTAGAGGGATTTTATCTTCGCCTCGTTCAAGTGCATTAGCACCTGTGTGGCTATAAACCAGTAGTGAAAGGTGTATGAAATAAATAATATCGTCTAAATTTTGGTCGTTATTTTTTTTCGGCATAGTGAAATCTGTGGAGTAGAGAAAAGCAGTTTTAAATGCAATAATAATTTTAAATTGATTTAGTAGTGTTAAAGTAATGTTGAGATTCGGATAAATAACGTGAATGGTCATCGACGCACATAACTGTATGTGTTGGAGTGTGAATCGCCGACCATGTTCACACACACAATTACATGCGTCGGTATGCGTGCACGCTGTATATTTGACTTGAGAATTTTAATTATTTCACGATATATATCTTATCTTATTATGCTAGCTAAAATTGTATATATCTATCTATTTATCTATAACCATTGGTTCTCAAAAACCGCTCTAACGATTTTTTTCAAATTCACACTAGATATAGTATTTATAAAGAAAAATTGAGTTTTATTGATTACATCTCTTGAAACTTACAGCTTCATTATTAATTTCTTAATTGAAAATTATATATGGGTGACGTAAATGGCATCCATTTTGAAATTTTACTCCCGCCTTTTTTTAATTTTGTATTAATATTTTTTTTATATTTAAAATATTTTAAAATTTATAATTTAATTTCGAAATAAAATTAAAAATATTTATTTTTAATAAAATATATATATATATTTATTAATCCCGCTTTTTTTTTAAATGATATTGTATTAACATTTTTTTATATTTAAAATATTTTAAAATTCATTATTTAATTTCGAAATTTTATATTTAAAATATTTTAAAATTTATTATTTAATTTCGAAATAAAATTAAAAATATTTATTTTTAATAAAATATATATATATATTTATTAATCCCGCTTTTTTTTAAATGATATTGTATTAACATTTTTTTATATTTAAAATATTTTAAAATTCATTATTTAATTTCGAAATAAAATTAAAAATATTTATTTTTAATAAAATATATATATATTTATTAATCTCTTTCAAAAAAAAACAACAAAACAAATAAATGTCTTTGAAAGATGGTAAAAATATCTTTGTAATTATCAAAATATCATAGACCAGCAGTAAGAACAATTGTTTTTACTCCCCGAGTTCGAAGGATCGAAACTCGCCGCGTGCATTTTTTTTTTATCTATTTTCGTGATTTATTTATTCATTGTTCTTTTATTAATTAAGTTTTAGATAGTTTTATAATTTTTAATATTTTTTCAATAAAATATTATTTAATACATTTAATAATTGTAATAAATAATTAAAGAATTGTATATCAATATTTTTTAAAGGGTAGAGCGAGCTCGGTGTCTCAGGTATTAATATTACCAGCCAAATCCAATAATAATGAATCATTTTTTACTATCTCGCCAGAGATAGTATTGCGATCACGAAAATTTTCGATGTTGAGATTTTGATGTTTTTATACTTTTTGAAGGTTCCTGAATCATTTTCACTAAGGTTGAGAAAAATGTCTGTGTGTGTGTGTGTGTGTATGTAGGCAAGATTACGCAAAAACGGTTTGAGCTAGAATGATGAAATTTGGTACATGGACATTATTCAAAATTCATAGTTTTCTATCAACTTTTGAGAAATGTAGCTCAACCGGAAGAGGGTCATTACCTACAACGTTTTGATTTTTTTTCCTCTAAAGTGACCGTAAAAATAAAGATATATGTTTGATAATTTTTCACATGATTAATAATTGTATAAAACTGCTATATATAGAATTTCAGCTTGATTGATTAGCTGAAATTACCAGAATTAATTTTTTAACACTGCAAATCTCACGCGCCAACACGTGACGTGGTGCCATCAACAAAAAGCCAAACATGCGCTGGTTTAATATTTATTATTTATTATTTATAATTTATAATTAATTAAATTTAATAATAATTTTTAAATAATATAAATAATATTTAATTATAATCTAATCAAAGAAAATAAAAGTTTGAATCTATTTGATAGTTGATCTTTTTACATATAATTAATCTCAAATTAAATATTTTTTAATATTAAAAAAAAATAACAAATTTCATATGTATATTTATTTTTATAAATGTTTAGGCAAATTTTGAAATTAATATATATTTAAATTCAAATTGTATTTAATTGCGATATCTACTGGACAAGGTGGAGATCTCGCCCTCTTTTGATCATAAGTCATACTAATTTTTATTCTTTGACCCAGTAGAAGCTGAGAAATATTATTCCGCGTCAACGTACTAGCGCGCATGCGCGCCGTGGACTTTGGACCTAGCGAGAGCGTAGTAGAACGAAAGACAGCACAAAACGAAGAGGCAGATAGCCTCTTTCTCAAAGACGAAAGACCGGACAAAAGAAAGACCCAGATAGCCTCTCTCTCAAGAACGAAACACCGCACAAAAGAGAGTCGGAGATAGAGGCTATCTCATTCTCACTCGTTATATCTATATCTTTTTTCTCTCTTGCGTTTCGTAACGCGTTACGAAATTTCAATTTTTCAATTCACTCTCCATTCTCAACCAAATGTCAGGACGCCGCTAAAGAAGTTTCACTTCAAAAAAAATCACACAGACTCACACACACACAAGCCCGCTATTTTATAACGTTTTTTATAAAATTAGTTTTAGATGGCCCCTATCAGATGGCGTGATGTGCTAAAACTTTGCTTCAAAATTTAACCCGGAGTGGGTGCATCTTATAGATAGTCTGTGGGATGATTTTACAAGACCAAGAAAAATTTTCAAATTTTGTCTTATTCAGTAGTGCGATCTCGAGAGCGCCTGGAGAGTTAAAAATTGGGTGCCTGCAGCGCCAACTATTAGCGGCCCTCTAAAAACTAAAATACACGGAATCAACGGCTCCCTAAGAGTGCGATAGCAACGGAGTATCAGTCACAGAGCATCCGTATCAGAGGGGATCACTCAATGCTATTTTTTTCTCACCCTTAGTGATGGCAAGTGATGGCAAGGATGGCAAACAGGTTGGACATGTGGGAGCGTTTTTACCGACCGGAGAGAGGGGCATTTTTAAATTTTTTTTGTATGAATATTGTGAATTTAAAAATTATTTATTGAGATATAAAATTAGCATTACAGAAATAAAATATGCTTTTTTCAAATATCCAAATAAATAATTTAAATTAACAGAAAACTTCACCTACTTTTATGTAATTTACATAAATAAAATAAACGAATAATGTTCTTGTTAATATTTAATATGTATGGATTAAAAATTTTCTTCAATGCCAATATTTGAAACGAGAGAAACATACGAATTGTTCTTAGTGAGAAGGAAATTTATAAATAAATAAATAAATAATCATTTCTATTTCCAAAAAGATACTATTTAAAAAGATCACAAGAAATCCATAAATCATTTAGAATTGATTTCTGATTTGTCTAGCGAAGCCTTTTTAGCTGGCCTCAATAGATTTATTGCCCGTAGAGGCTTATGTTCTAAGATCTATTCAGATCAGGGAAATAATTTTGTTGGCGCTAACAGATATATTAACAATATATATTCCTATTTTAATTCTAAAGTCATTCAGAATCAACTGACTAATCCGCTAGCTTCTAGAGGAGTTGAATGGTCGTTTAATTCTCCTTATGCTCCCCATTTTGGAGGTATATGGGAAGCGGGTATAAAATCAATGAAATATCACATCAAAAGAGTGGTAGGGATGCAAATATTTACTTTTGAAGAAATAACTACTTTATTATGTAAAATAGAGGCTATATTAAATTCCAGACCTCTTGTACCTATATCTAGTAACCCAAATGAATTTGATGTTCTTACAAACAATACCTCCCTTACTATCGTCGGTCGGTAAAAATCATTTTTTAAATAAAGAGCCCGTAAGTGCGTTACCAGAAAAAGATTTTTCGCTTGTTTAGCTTATATATAATAAACTTTCCCGATGGGAGTTAATACAACGAGCTTCCCAAGATATATGGAAGCTTTGGAGCCGAGATTATCTGCACACCTTGCAACACAGGATTAAGTGGACTAAAAAGAATCCTAATATTAAAGAAAGAGATTTGGTTCTCATTAGGGGTAAGGTCCTTCCTTGAATTGGCCTCGTGATCGTGTGGAAAAGATTTTTCGGAGTTGTACGAGTTGCACAAATCAAAACTCCGAAAGGGTCAATTCGCCGACCGGTGGTGAAACTCACCAGCCTTGAGGCGAATCCTTTAATAATTATTTATTTATTTTTGTTTCTAATTTAGTTATTATTAATTTGGTGTTGGTATTGGTACTTTGTTTCTATTTTCCTCGAAATAGGATTTTTGAATTGATGTAAGGAAATTCAAAAAAATAAAATTTTTCTTTGTTTTTTGATAATTTCAGTGGGGGATATGTTGGAGCATAGTCCAAAATTACTAAAACCCCTCTTTTCCCCTTCCACTTGCCAGGTCGTGTTGGGGGCGAAGAGAGAAGAAAGATAGTTATATGTTACAATTGAAGAAGATAACGTGTGTTACTTCTCCAAAGCAACCTTGCAAATAAGTGAGTAAAATAATTTCCCCAAAAAATCCTCTTTAACATGCAAATCCTAAAATATAGTCCACTGCTCAAACAAAGGACATTCTCAAAACACTGTTAAATACAATGTTTATTGTAAATTAATTAGACGTATCCATATAGAGAGGTTTTACTGTAGTTAATTTTATTTCCATAAGTTGAAAAAATATTTGTCATGCACCGCAGAGCCAAACATGCGCTGGTTTAATAAATATTAATTATTAATTTTAATTTATAATTTATAATTAATTTAATTTAAATATAATATATTATGTTATTTAATCCAATTCAAATTGCGAGATAGCTGAGTGGAAACACTCCAGCTAATTTAATTGTCAAGATTTAAAAAAGGTTTTTGAATTATATTTTTATTAAATTATCGTTTAATTATATTACTTTGATAAGATTTATTATAAGTCTATATAAAAAATTTAAAAATCGTATATAATTTTATAAATAACTAGCTGCTCCGATCGCCTTCCAGGCGCTCTTCACACCTAGACGGGGGCTCCGCCCCTATACCCCCCGAGTGATACATAGTATTTGGTTGAAAGTCTGTATGTAAAAGGTTTTCATCCATTTTGTTTCAATCAGTATAAGTAGATAAGACATATATTTGTTTTCTTGGAAAATATATTTTAATTTAATCAGTAAATTAATTATATATTATTATTGTATATGTTATATTTTTCTAACTCTGTGTCTATACAGTTTTCGAAAGTTCTTAGCCGCAGCATCCACTTTTCTCTAAGAGTCCCTATCCTGAGCTACAACCAAATCCTACCCTGTCCCATCTCTCCCATGTCCCTTCCTTCATTGTCCACCCACCTTGATCTTTGGTCTTCCACCGGATGTTTCCCAATATTTCTTGCTCTTTATTTTACATATATATGTATAAAACATGATAACGATTAAAACGAATGTTTAATAATAATGACGAAGTAAACGCCTATTATAATAATAGCAGACCCGGAAAAGCTTCGCTTTTGCATGTGTGTCTGTATACATATCTACGTATATGATAACTGAACACTTAATAATAATAATAATAATAATGTATTAAATGAATATAATTGAAATTTTAGTTTTAATTGCACTTTTTTTTTGGTTTTTATTTTTATTTATTTTTATTGGAATTATTACAAATAATAATAATAATAATAATATACCGTTTAATACGTGAAAATAATAATAATAATAATAATAATAATAATAATTATTTAATTGGTGAGTGAACTCGGTGCTGGTCGGACGTGCGTAGCATCGCTGCTGACTCCTATCCGATTTCCTTGGGATATTTGTTAAAAACGGCTGTAAGTTTTATATCATCTTACTCATTTTGAAGTGCTCTTTCAAATGGAGCACATTTAGAGTCAATTGCTGCCACGGTGGATACGATGAGCCCTAAATGGTTAATTCTCGGTATTGAGATTGATGGGTCTATGGACTCATTAATAAATTTAGTTTAGTGTTAATCATTTTTTAATGATAATGACTATTATTTTATTTTTAAATTTTTTTCTAACTAAGCCGAGCCAGGGTTCATCGTTCTACCAAACAAGTACCCCACTCCATCTCCCCCCTCTACCACTCCTGTTTTAAACCCTTTATCTATTTATATATTTCTATTAACATCTAATCCCGATTAATATTTACTAATATTATCAAACAAATAAATAACACTTTCCTTTATCCTATCAGTTGCATGCGTCGGGCGGTTCGGTTTACGCGCTGGGGGATCTTACCAGTTCCCTGAGGGGCTCATAACTTGTGAGCATATGGTTTGGCAACCATGAGGTCCCGTGCCATATCTAGTATTGCTTCCACTTACTTGTACTAGATATCTTTCTGTTATCTTTCCTATCTGGCCTCTCTTGGCCAACTCTTGTTTCTTCCGACCCCGATGCTATCAGGTTTCGAGGGCTAAGGGTCTTTCATTTTACACTTTTTTCTTTCTCTTCTTTCTTTTCTCGATCACACCCCCTACTTTAATCCTAATCCCTCCTAATTTCTAATGGGATACAGCAGCTTAGCTGAAAGAGAATGGCGCCTCTTTCCCTCTGGAGCTTATAAAAACCCATGCAATATGGAGATAAATGATAGCCTCGGAAAAGGACCGCTGCCTGGGGAACGCCAGGGCACGCCTGGAGCCGGTGCTGGACGTGACAGTGTGCGAGCCACCGGTGGCAGGGGACTGAAGGAGCGGGTCCCTGCCAATCAACAAGCTACAGCTTCAAATCAACATCAAATGGATCATGATAATTATCAACAACAACTAATGATATCTCCACTTCGATGCTCGCGTTCACGTGATGTTAATGCTGCTACGGAGGGAGGTCGTTCTAAGCGTATAAAATGGACTAAAGAATTAAATAGTCAAATAATACACTCATTTTACACGGTGAATGACTGTCGAGATGATCCTTTGCCAGGCTGGAGATATAAACTTCACTCTGAATTTACAAAATTACATCCGGAACTCAAATTATCTGAACAAAATGTTGCGGATAGGAGAAATGCTATAATAAAAAATAAATATCTTAGCAACGAGGAACTAAAGGTAATCCGAAGAGATGTGGGGAAATTGTTAACCCAAAAAGAGACTGAATCTGAAATGTCAGTCAATATCTCTTGCACCTCTCCTAATAGTTCATCTCCGGGAAGTAACTGCAGTAACCAATCGGGGGACGTCGATACATATCAACTCTTCTACAGCCTTCTAGCCTTTTACGAGGGTACTGAGCCGTCTAAGCGACCAAGATTTCCTAAATTGGCTTTTGCTAAAAACACAGTAAGTTCGATCCTCAAAACAAATGAAGTTTTGAGTAAATACATCCAAGAAAATTTAAATTTTGAAAGAGTCCATTTGGGTGTTTACGTTGCAGCAGCCACGGTATACCAACTGAATAATCAACAATTACTCCCACCTTTAAGTAGCCACGTTAAGCAACAAAATATATTAAAAGAACCGTCCTGGAAAATACGTCTACAAAAGAGTATTGATAAATTTAGGGCTAAATCAGATCTAATTGCTCAATACTTAAAAGGAGGGACATCACCTAAAGTAAATAGAAAAGTTGAGGCTATTATGAAAAACTTAAATATTAATCAGAAAACCCCGGATCTTTTCAATATATTGAATAACTACCGTGATGAACTGCGACAAAAAGCAAAAGCAAAAGGTGCCAGACTTAGAAGGTACAATGAATGCGATAAACGTAAGAAACAAAATAAGATCTTTAGTTTCAATGAAAAACAGTTTTATCGATCACTTAATAAAAACTCAAGCGAACAGTCTTATACCGAGATGGATCTTGAAGGTTGTAGAGACTATTGGGAGTCTATTTGGTCGCGGTCGGCTCGGGCTGATCTCGGGGCGGCATGGATTGATAATGTTGTTGGGATCAATCGGGATGTGTCGGAAATGTCACCTGTCGTATTCTCGGAAAATGATGTCAAGTCTATCCTTCAAAAGACGATCAACTGGAAGTCAGCAGGGCCTGATGGAATCCAAAATTTTTGGCTTAAAAGATTTTCATGTATACATGAATCTTTGGCTAAAATCTATTCTGACGCTGTTAAAAACCCCAATAGTTTGCCTCCATTTCTAACAAAAGGTATCACCTACCTCCTATTTAAAAAAGGAAACCCTCTGGACCCAAAAAATTATAGACCAGTAACCTGTCTTTCAGTATTTTATAAGCTGTTCACTGCCTTAATCAATGAAAAAATATATATACATTGTGAGCAAAACAACATCATTGCTTTTGAACAGAAGGGTTGAGTAAAGGGTAGCCTTGGATGTAAGGAACAACTCATACTAGATTCAATTATTATGAAACAAGCTTGCCAAAATAAAAGAAATTTATCCACATGCTACATTGATTATTCAAAGGCTTTCGACTCCATCCCTCATAATTGGCTGTTGAAATCTCTTGAAATTTACAAAATAAATAAAAGTATAATCCACCTTCTTTCCTATTTAATGAATGGTTGGAGGACTAATTTAAAAATAAATGGCCATGATATCGGAGAAATTTCAATAAAAAAAGGGATATTTCAAGGAGATTCTTTAAGCCCAATGTGGTTTTGTTTGGCGCTTAACCCTCTATCTACCCTACTAAACAGAACCGAAGTAGGTTTTAGATTGGAAAAAAAGGATAAAATGAAATATAGCCATCTTCTATACATGGACGACCTCAAGTTGTATGGGGAGTCAGAGCGAGAATTGGCAACATTAATTAACACCACTAAATTGTTCAGTGATGACATAAAAATGAATTTTGGAATGGATAAGTGCGCGATGCTTCTCGTGGCTAGAGGTAAGATAACTCATTCAAATCTAATAATACATGGTATATCTCAACTAACACCTGAAGAGCTATACAGATATCTAGGTATGCAACAAAACCTTAATATAAGTCATACAGTTATGAAGAATGAGCTTACCACCAAATATAAGTCTAGGCTGACCAAGCTATTGAACTCAAAGTTGAATTCAAAAAATATGTTTAAGGCGATCAATACTTGGGCAGTACCTTTGCTTACCTACTCATTTGGCATAATTAAGTGGAGCAAAGCGGACTTGGATGAATTAGACCGATTAACTCGCCGAATGCTATATAAATTCAATTGTCATCACCCTAAGTCAGCAATCGAACGCCTTTATCTCGCTCGGAGAGATGGTGGCCGTGGTCTATTAAACATCTCGCAACTATGCAAAAAGCAAATTAGAATGATGCGCTCCTATTTCCAATGTCATGCTAATCCTAAGATCGATAGATTAGTAAAAATAGACAAATTTACCCCGCTCCAACTAAAGCAACAGGTAATAGACGATGTAGTTGAACCATATGAGAGCCTCATAACATCCTGGAGAGATAAAATACTCCATGGGAAATATCCCACTCAATTGAGTGACCCCAATGTCGATAGGGAGACATCGCTATCAATGTTTGAAAAGGGCTACCTATTCCCACCAACAGAGGGATTTATCACAGCAATTCAAGACAAGACAATCAGGACGCGTAATTATGAGAAAAACATCCTCAAGTTGAACGTAGTTGATCGATGTAGGAGATGTGGGAAACCTGGGGAAACAGTAGAACATCTCACTGGTGGTTGCAGTGCTCTAGCGGATAATGTCTACACTTGTAGACATAACCAAGTGGCAAAAATCCTCCACATACAAATTTCCCTTAAGTGCAACCTTATTACTATCCCGGAACCCTATTACAAATACTCACCTCCCACGGTCTTAGAATCCGATTCCTATGTGCTGTACTGGGATTGTCCCATAATAACCGATAAATCTATTGATTACAATCGCCCTGACCTTCTGTTGATTGATAAAAAAGAGAAAAAGGCAACAATAATAGAGGTGGGCATCCCTTTGTCCCACAACGTCTCAAAAACCGAGAAGGAGAAATATTACAAATATCAAAACCTTGCTATGGAGCTGACAAGTGTGAAGATAGTTCCAATAGTGATGTCGGTAGAGGGAGTATCTCCAGTGAAATTTAAAGATAATTTAAAGGTATTAGGACTATCGGATAAACTTTCCATCATTATCCAGAAAGCAGTTATTCTACAAACGTGTTATATTCTTAGAAAAGTCCTAATGCCATAAAGGAAATATAAAGGTTGTTGTGGGTTAGGGTGAATTCCCTCTCCATCGCAACCGTGAGCCTAGTTCTCAAAAAAGAATTAACTGACACTAGAGAGTGTTGAGGATTTCTGAGGAAAATGATAATAATAATTTATTAAATTAATATAATTGAAATTTTATTTTTTATTATTACATTTTCATTTTTATTTTTTACCGACCGACGATAGTAAGGGAGGTATTGTTTTCACACCAAATTTCACATGTGGAGATTTTTACATATCTCCACGAATATTTCTTAATTTAAAATTATATGACGTCACCCAGCCATTCATAACGTCACAGCCTGGTCTTACATATATATTACAAATAAAATAAAATTAAAAATATTTATGTTATGTCCATATCTGTTTTTTTATTACATTAATAGATATATTAAAATTATTTGAAATTGTTTCTGTAGCTGGAAATTAATTTACTTCAAACCGTCGGTCGGTTCGGACCTGGCCACAGGTCAACTTATTTTGTTAATAATTTATTTTTATTTTTTATTTTTTTTGTTAATAATTATTACATTTTTATTTGTTCGAAAATTATTTCTACTTTATTAATTGTTAATAGTTATTACATTTTAATTAACAGTTTTCGGAATAAGTATATTCTCTTATTTTATAGAGATTTTTATTGTTTGTCTCAAAAGTCTACCTACAATATTTCATTACCATTGTATGATTCAAAATATTTAATAGGACATGACATGATCTTAGTATTTTTCCCATCCCAGAATATTTGCTAATATTACATGTTGGAGTTCCAATTACCTGCATATTTAATGGCAATTTCAATGTTGAATATACTTTTAAATAAAAAATTAAAAAAATTTGAAGAAAGTAAATGGAATTATTATAATTAATAAATCTATATATAAATTTAATAAATATTCAAACAATAATTGAAACAATATAAATAAAACGATTCAATATTTTACTTACATTGTGATTTATATTTATATTTTTATTACAACTGTTATTTTGGATATGTTATTTTTGACAGTTTAAAAAAAATTGAATGTTTAAGTTATTATGTAGCGCCATCTGTCGATAGTTTTGTGACACTACAGACTTTTACCAAAATATTACTAATTAAATTAATTTTGGATTTAATTACACTAAAACCTTCCCTGGGATGCCCACAACAATCGCTGAAAGTTTCACCGTAATCGGACGTGTAGTTTTTGAGTATTTGACAGACATTGCCTTTTATATATATAGATTAGCTTGGATTAGCTGGAGTATCTCCACTCGCGACTATCTAGCAATTTGAATTGGATTAAATAACATAATATATTATATTTAAATAAAATTTAATTAATTATAAATTATAAATTAAAATTAATAAATAATATTTAATAAACCAGCGCATCTTTGTCTCTTTGTTGATCATTAAAAAAAATAATTTAGTTACAATTATTATTTTTTAAAATATTGTAAAAATCTTCACAAGAATTTGTCAAATTATATTCGACTCATAAAATGGCTTTCAAAGTTTCAACACTTAATTTCGACTTACTGATATCCACGTAGGATTCTTAGAACGCAAAACAATGATTTTCATAAATATAAAAATTAACTTAATTCTAAAAGGCTTTTGGAAAACGTTGCGGGACGCGGGTCAAATTGTGAAAAATCGGGAATGCCACCTTACATAATGTTCTTCTTACAGGGACATACATTTTAAATCAATATTTCCAATACTTATAAGACTACACAATGTTTAAATATATTTTATTCAAACCGTTGTAATAATTTTTTTATTTTATTATTAGACATTTATTAAATATAACAGAACAAAATTTTAAACAAATAAAGTTAGTTACAAATTAATTGACATTTACAATTTATTTACAAATATACATTAGTCAAAATAAAGAATCATTTGACATATTTTAGACTTGTATAAATTAAATAATAAATCAAAGAAAATTATTAGTCTTCATTATTAAGCTTAATTTTCAAACAGTATGTATTAATAAATGTTTAGTTAAAATTGATTTCTTATTAAATTTCTTTTTACAATAATTACATTCAAAAGGTTTTTCACCTGTATGTATTAATAAATGTTTTTTTAAATCTGATTTATGAATAAATTTCTTTTTACAATAATTACATTCAAAAGGCTTTTCTCCTGTATGAGTTAATAAATGTGTATTTAAAGTGAATTTCCGATTAAATTTCTTTTTACAATAATTACATTCAAAAGGTTTTTCACCTGTATGTATTAATAAATGTTTATCTAAACTTGATTTCTGATTAAATTTCTTTTTACAATAATTACATTCAAAAGGTTTTTCTCCTGTATGAATTAATAAATGTTTATTTAATGTTGATTTGTCATTAAATTTCTTTTTACAATAATTACATTCAAAAGGTTTTTCACCTGTATGTATTAATAAATGTGTTTTCAAACTTGATTTCAGATTAAATTTCTTTTTACAATAATTACATTCAAAAGGTTTTTCTCCTGTATGAATTAATAAATGTCTATCTAAACTGAATTTCTGATTAAATTTCTTTTTACAATAATTACATACAAAAGGTTTTTCTCCTGTATGAATTAATAAATGTCTATCTAACATGGATTTCTGATTAAATTTCTTTTTACAATAATTACATTCAAAATGTTTTTCTCCTGTATTAGTTAATGAGTGCGAAATTAAATGAGATATATGATTAACCTTCAATTTAAAATTATTACATTGAATTCTTCTGTCATCTGTATGTTTTGAATTTGTAACTTCTCCAAATTTTTCGTCTAAATTTTCTTCTGTATCTTTATTGTGTTTTATTTCATTTTTGAAAATTGAAAATATGTTTTTATGAAAACATTGTTTTAGATGTTTAGATAAAAATTCCTCACTAATGAAATTGGTATGACAATATACACAACAATAAAGAGGACCTAAAAAAAATAATTGTTTTCGTTATTTTAAATTATTATATTTTTACATATTTAAATATTTAATAATTTTATTTCAGGAATAATATCATTACAAATTATATTAAAAAAATAATTTACTGTCAATTATCATTACTTAAAATGAAAAATCATAGAAATAAAGATTACCTATATATATTGGATATTTTCTGTCTTGTGAATAAAGATCCATTTTTAATTGATTAAAGTGCTATTAATTATAAAATATATAGTAGGTAATAAGTAATATAAATGTTTTAAATTTTGATTTTCATTTACAATCAAAATAATAAAGAATAGTGAACTGAGTGAACTTTCTTGAGATAAACAAAAATGACAAAAAGGTTGACTGCAGGGGGGTATCAAATCAATGGGACAGGCGTAACTCGAACACCAGATGGCGTTACATGTAAAAAGTCGACTCTTCAGGCGTCCAATAGATGGCACCGCAAAAAAAAAAATGGCCGAAGATCACCCCCTCCCACAGGCCTTCCGAATTTCCTGCAATTATTTGAATATCAGACTCGACAACCACATACCATCCGTACACATAATATTCAAAACAAACCCAGCAAACATGGTATTAAAGGTAAGCAAATTTTTTATTATTTAAATTATTTTATTATTTAATTATGAATTATTTTTTATATGCGCATACTTATATTTAGAATTTAATTTTATATGAAAAAACTCATTTTATTTCAAATGTTATATATTTTTTTAGAAATTAATCAATTTTTATTAATTTAAAAGTCTAATTAAATTAATTTTTATCCCAATAAAATAACCAATGCTTTTTGTTTTATTAATTGTTGCAAATTTTATCATAATATAAGTTTGAGGGGTGTTTTTTAAAACGTCCCTCACATAATTTCACTAATATTATAGGATATTTGACAAAGAAAATTTTTGAAACTATCCCCGAAACTATCCGCCTCCCAAATCTCCTTACACATGTTAGAAAATCTCTAAATGAACTCCCAATATCCCCCTTTTGCCCTGCACATAGTGATGATTTCACTAAAAAAGCAATTACTCTTTTGCATAAAGTTTTGTTGCACCATTTTATAAGATTGTGTAACAAATCATTAAGCAGAAGCGGCACGATTGCTAATGAAATCATCACTCAATTTATAAGTAGTATCTATCAAACTAAATAAATATTTTAAACAAACTTTTTTTTTTGTAATCCTTAAGATTAAAATGTCACACGTAATTTTATATAAGCAGATATTATATTAAATTATTATATGCCACCAGATATTATATACCACCAAAATTTGTAACTATAAATATGTACTCTTAATATAATACACAATAGTTTAAATTATACAAAAAAACTTGTTCATCAATGACACCAATCGAAATAAATTGATTTCTTGACTCTTGACTAATTGTTATTTTTCACTTAACACTATTTAACTTATGAAATTATATTATATATTATTTGATAAATATAAATATAAATTTTATTTAACATTTAACACAAATAAAATTGAAAAATTTATTATAAATTGTTTGATAAATAATTAAAATTACATTGTAACAAATCAAATAACAAAGTTAAATTATTTAATATTTGATAAATAAATACAAATTTCACAGCAATATAGAAATTCACAATAAGCACTATTAAATCAAATATATTCACGTACTCCTCTCAGTATATCTTTTATAGTTTTTCACACATGTTTAAAAATTGCATAAAACTGCTATATATAGAATTTCAGCTTGGTTGAATCGCTAAAAGTACCGGAATTAATTTTTTAGCACGTTGACTAACAATCACGCGCCAGCATGTGACCAGATGCCCTCAACAAAGAGCCAAACTCGCGCTGGTTTAATAAATACTATTTATTAATTTTAATTTATAATTTCATTTAAATATATTATATATGTGTTAATTTTATCCAATTGGAATTTGCATGATAGCCAACCGGAGACATCCCACATTTTTTTCATTTATAAATTTACCCAAATGTTCGTAAATCAGTTGTTTGATAAACTTAGATGATTAAAAATGCGTTGGATTAATTATTCTTAGTTAATCAATGATTTATGGATTTCTTGTGATCTTTTTAAATAGTATCTTTTTGGAAATAGAAATGATTATTTATTTATAAATTTCCTTCTCACTAAGAACAATTCGTATGTGTTTCTCTCGTTTCAAATATTGGCATTGAAAATTTTTAATCCATACATATAAAATATTAACAAGAACATTATTCGTTTATTTTATTTATGTAAATTACATAAAAGTAGGTGAAGTTTTCTGTTAATTTAAATTATTTATTTGGATATTTGAAAAAAGCATATTTGATTTCTGTAATGCTAATTTTATATCTCAATAAATAATTTTTAAATTCCCAATATTCATACAAAAAAAATTTAAAAATGCCTCTCTCGCCGGAAGGTAAAAACGCTCCCACATGTCCAACCAGTCTGCCATCCTTGCCAGCACTTGCCAGCACTAAGGGTGAGAAAAAAATAGCATTGAGTGATACCCTCTGATACGGATGCTCTGTGGTTGACTGTGAACATAGGTACGTTAGTACAGTACTCGTTTCATCCATAAGAGGCGCCACTGCGGATTTAGAATAATTGCAATTTTTTTAAATTAAAATTATATTTGTTTATATATTAAATATAATATTTTTATTTGATCGTTTATTTTATAGTTTGAATTTCCAACTTGTATTGAATAATAAATAATTAGAACTATTAATTAATTAATTGAAAATTATATAGAAACTGTTATATAATAATTAGTGAATTAGTCAATGAAAATTTCTTAATGGCTGCACATTTCGACATTCATAACCATCTAATTGATATCCAATCTTTAATCACTTGTATCTCGAAAACTAGAAGTTCTCCCAAGAAATGCCTAAGGAAAAAGTTTCTTAGAATTAATCAAAGAATCAACTGGCGAAGTTTCATTAAATTCTGCGAGGTGTAGGGGGTCAGAAATATATACCGAAGAAATTAATTAACCCTTGAATATAAATCAAGATGGCAGGTTTTGTGATATTTAATAATGGAATATCCAAGGTTGGGAAAACAGAGGATTTCGCCAAAAGATGTAGCCTTCTTTTACATAAAGAAATGTTGCTACATTTTATTAAAATGTGTAACAGATTGATATGTAAGAAGGATATATCTTCAAGTGAAATCATCACCATTTTCGTAAAATATATTTCACCATCCTCCAAGTAAATCAACGTCCTTGGCCTCAAGATCTCAGCCTGTGGAACCTCTTAGTCTCTCTTAGTCTGTGAGAGAATATCACAAATTTTGTTTAAACACATCTCACAATAATAATCTATTTATTAAATAAATAGGTTACTTAGAACATTATTCTTTTCATTTTAGATGTTCAATTTATATAATTATATAATTGAAAAATTGTGTAATTTTTATTTAAGTGAGAAATTTAATATAATATGTATGTAATAAAAGATTTGTTTACAAATGAGATACACATCATTATTGTTAATGATATTTTGTAATAATCTATTTTCAAATAAATATGTCATATACAACATTATTCTTTTCTTCTAGACATGCAAATTATGAAATTTTTCAGTTAAGTGAAAAATTATTTATTTGGGGATAAGACCAACATTTCAGCAATTTTCTAAAAAAAAAAAATTTATTCCTGAAATGTCAGTTTTAGCCGGTTTTAGCTCTAAATAAATAATTTTTCACTTAACTGAAAAATTTCATAATTTTTTCATTCCTCCCGCGCTCCTCTCATTCAAATAATTCAAAATGGATTTTAAAAATGGTGCCAAGTGCCAGGCCGGTTTTTTTATCTCAATTAGTTCATTTAAGGGACACTTTGAAGCAGCAGCGCTAAACGCTGTTTCAAAAAAGTAACATTGCGTGTCCACCCCCTGGCTAGCAGACATCGGCAGATATGGTTTATAATGTATGTATAATTTTTTTATCTTATCTTATTATGCTAGCTAAAATTGTATATATCTATATTTCTATATATATTTCTATATTGGTTCTCAAAAACCGCTCTAACGATTTTTTTCAAATTCACACTAGATATAGTATTTATAAAGAAAAATTAAGTTTTATTGATCATATCTCATGAAACATACAGCTTCATTATTAATTTCTTAATTAAAAATTATATATGAGTGACGTCAATGGCATCCATTTTGAAATTTTACTCCCGCCTTTTTTTAAAGGATATTGTATTAATATGTTTTTTAAAATTTAAAATATTTTAAAATTTATTATTTAATTTCGAAATAAAATTAAAAATATTATATTAATTTTTCTCCCGTAAACACGAAATGAGCACCAATTATTTCATATCAAAAATCAATCAGGATAATCTAAGGTACGCACTGGTATTTTTTTTTTTTCGATCCGTTGAGGGATTAGTTACGATGGACCATTACCATATATATATATATTTATTAATCTCTCTCAAAAAAAAACAACAAAATAAAATACGGTTGGTTGACTCCCGCTTTTTTTTTAAATGATATTGTATTAACATTTTTTTATATTTAAAATATTTTAAAATTCATTATTTAATTTCGAAATAAAATTAGCAACGACGGATATTATCAAGACTGTGCTTGCTGAAAATCCGCGATACAGTGTGCGCGATTTAGCTGGTGAAACAAACATTCCCAAAACAACAGTACATAACCATTCAATCAAAATGGGATATGCAAATCGATATGAAGTTTGGGTTCCACACCAATTGACCGAGACTGGCCTTATAAAGCGCGTTCCTACGTGCGATTTGCTTCTACAGCGACACAAAAGAAATCACTTCAAAGTCTTGTCACTGGAGACGAAACGCACCTAAATAAATATTTTGAAAGTAAGCCTCAACTATTTTGGAAAGAGGGCATAATGAGGCTTCCTGGGAGATGGAAGAAGGTTATAGAACAGAATGGTTTATACATAACATAATAAATCAACCTTAAACAACAAATATCGTGTATTCATTTCGCATCAAAAAAAGCGAAGAAACTTATGGGACACCCCAAGTACTTTAAGATTTCGAAAGCTTTTCGTCCGCCCGTAGTGGCAGGATATTGTGAAAGAAATAATGTAAAAATCCCTAAGAAAAAATCTCTAAATGCAAATATCCCTAAAAGAATAAATCCCTAAATAAAAAATTTCCCTAATTTTTTTTTACTTATTTAATAATGAATAGCCGAAGAGACTTGAATGAGGTAGTTATACATCATGCTTGGTGTCATCACATCTGTTCCTTCTGGTTTTTTAGCGTCCCATTTTTCATGGTTTGCCCTCATTATGGTCAGAAACTCATCATGCGAGTCGCTGAATCGTTTCCTTGGTGGATCAGGCTTCTTACCACGAACATCACGACAGATTTCCAAAGAGATAAGGTTATGCTCAATATGGATTTGCTTGATCAGGTCCCATACTGATGTCTTGTAACCTCCTAAGCGTGAACGAAGAGCATTGTTTTAACCTTCCAATGCATTGTTTGTTCGAGGCAAACCCATCAAAGTGGCATCGTTCTAATGTTACAATGTCGAATTCGGGGTCATAAAAGCCAGCCAAAAATTGTTCACCTAGTCAAGTGCGCTCGAAGTAAGAAAAAAGATCACGAAGTTTTACCCTGTTGGTCGCCCAGCTAATGCTTGGTAGGCTACAATGACTTTTGATGGTGGTACCAAAACCAAAGCTGCAAAAGTTCGTAAATGAGTGGAGTTGTCAGGATTATCTATATCATTATAGAGCTTCAAAACTTCTGGCATTGATTTGATGTCTCTATAAATGCATTGAGCAAAATGAAAAAGACAACCTCTGATGATAGTAAATTTCACAAATTGCGTTATATATTCCCTGGTGAAATATATACGGTGCAAATGGTGTATTTTGTATTTGTAATCATTAAGCTATTAAAACGTATGCTAATAAACGAAATTTGAGTAAATTCCCTTTATTTTACATACGAATTTGACACCCCTAATTTTTTTGGAAAAATCACGTGTGTGGGCACTATGTATGTATTTTTTGACCTATTTTTCCCTACTTTCAGTCCAGGCTCGATTACCTCCTTGGGATGTCGTGTCTCGGGCAACTGGGTGTCATGGTCACCTTGTAATTTAATTTTTTTAATCACAATTAAAATTAATACAAAAATGAAAAATTTTGATTTAGTGATTTTTTCTTTTATGGATTTTTTTCAGTCAGGGATATTTTTATATAGGGATTTTCGGTTTTAGGGATTTTTCTTTTTAGGGATATTTGGTTTTAGGGAGAGATTTTTTACTTTTATGGATTTTTTCCTTTACCCGTTTCCATTTTGAAAAAATTAGTCTACGCTTCATAATTTTTATGAAAATAGCAATTAATGTATTATTAATAAAAAAATATTTAGAATTTGAGTAATATTTTTATTTATTTTATATTTAAATAATAGTCAAATTGGAAAATTTCACAATCATCTAGTAATCTTATATTAAGTCTTTTGTTTTTTATGATTTAGGAGAAATAATAAAATAACTTTTTATTTCTTATATTTAATTCTGTACGAAAAAATAAGCAATTTTTATTTTTGTTAAATTTTTTTAAAATAAAATAAACTTACTTATTATACACTAAGTTATACTTTAAGAATTATTTTTTTTTTCTTTTTCTATTTGTAATATATTACATAATATACAGCAATTTATATTTTTTTCTCTCCTGGGGGGGTTTTAACCCCCAAACCCCCCTCCCTGGTTGCGTCACTGATTTATATAATTTAAAATTAATTTCAGAAATATATATATATATATATATTAAATTATATACTATATATAATATATTATATAATAAGAGAAATATTTAGATCTAAATTATCATTCAATATTTTCCGAAAATAATTCCAATCAGTATATTTGTTGCTTAAAGTGAGAGGTTTTGTTATAGGGATTGATTTAGTGCTTATATTGACCAAGATTGGAGAATGATCAGATGAAAGATCAAAGCAAGTTTTAGCAATCGTAAGACGATCTGGTATACCTTCTATTATGCAGAAATCTAAGAGGTCTGGATGTTTTTTCCAGCCTGTCGGCCAGTATGTAGGTTCACCAGTAGAGATATATTTTAGGTTGTTACACACTCCATTGAGGCTAGTAGCTGTCTTCCTTTTGTTGTGGTAAGTCTCGAACCCCAAAATGTATGCTTCGAGTTGTAGTCTCCACCAGCCAGAAATCTGTGGCCAAGTGTGTTAAAAAAATTCGTCAAATAGGACTTTATTGACTTTGTGTTTGGAAGGACAGTATACAGCAGAAATAATTAAGGTACCATGCCAATCTTGTATTGCTATGATTGTTGCTTGTAGAAAGTCTTTATTAAATTGGTCAACCAGATGATGTTTTAAATTCTTTTTGATGATTACTGCCGTTCCACCGTGTGTAGTCCCGTCAGGATGATTTGTGTTATAGATTGAGTACAAAGGAATTACTATATGACTTCTATTAGTTTCAGAAACAAGCATGTCAACATTATGATTTTTTAGGAATAGTTTGACTTCTTCAGTATGTTGTGCTAGTCCGTTTGAATTCCAGACTACTATCATTAGGAGTTTAGCTATATTTTTCATTTTCTTACTTTTGTTATTACTATGGTTAGCATGTTTAGCAAAGAGCTTATTTGTTCAGTTAGAGTTTTCATCAATTTTTGAGCACATACAGATCGTTTGAAGATGTAGTTTTTACCTCAGTACTCTCAAGGTTTATTTTATTTGAATTAAATTGTGCTTCATTACTCACTACATTCGCGTAAGATACCCCAGGTTGAACATGTTTGTATAGATGCTGTTTAGCTCTAGGTGCTGGATATTTTTTTGACATTAATTTTTGATAGACTGAACAGCCCTTGTAGTTGGCAGGACGTTTTCCCTCACACAGAACACATTTAACATCGGATGTTCTTTCTTTTCTAAGACATTGTCCAGTATGCATTTGGCGCAACGTGGCCTCATTTGGCAGTATGATTTGGTGTGCCCGTAACGTTGACACCTAGAAAGAACATTGGAGGATTTCCTTTTTCGGTCTTGGTGGTTCAAATTTTACCTTTTGATGTTGCAGATATTGAATTTTGTATATTTGTTTATTGTTGACATCAGGGTATATATCAACAGAGAACATTGGTAACGGTTTTTTGGTTTTATATTCCTTTATATTCCAAATGTTTAGAACATCATGTCCAAGATTTTGAATTTCATTTTTTAAATCATTGACATTTACAGAATAGTGTAAGTTTTTTATTACCACTCTAAAGGTTCTTTCTTCTTTTGGTCTGTATGTGAAATATTCAGTTTTTTTCACACCGAGGGCTTTAGTAATAGTTGAGTAAGTTTCTGTTGTTTTTGGTTGTATTTTAACTTGATCTCGAAGTTAAGGACTTTGAGTTCGAAATTGTTGCCTGCAACTTCTTTCAGCAGTTTTATGAGAGGGGATGTGTTTTCCACTCCCTTAACGAATATTGGTGGAGACCTAGTTTTTTCTTTTCGTATAGAATTGAGTTTTCATCATTATTGACTACATCCTTCAGGGCTAAATCTTCATCTTCCTCCTGTTCAAGGTTATTAAAAGGATATTTGGTGGATACAGGTGCGCTCAACCAGTAATCAAAAATTTTTCTTTGTTTGAAATTCCTTTTATCAGGGCTATTTATAGATCTTTTCTTACTGATGACTTCAGTTCAGTTATTATCTATATCTGAGGTGGATGGAACTGTAGAAAGTTAAATAAATCAGATTCTTATTGAATTAATGATGGAAAAGTAAAAATTATATAAGGTTTAATCAAAGAAAGAATCAAATAAAATCTTTAGTTTTCATTATCAAGTATAATTTTCATACAGTAGGTATTAATAAATGTATACTTAAACAAGATTTTAGAAAAAATTTATTTTTACAATAATTACATTCAAAAGGATTTTCTCCTATGAGTTAAAAAATGCGGAATAAAATGAGATATATGATCAACCTTGAATTTAAAATTATTATATTGAAAATGCCTGTATTCTGTATGGTTTGAAATTATATCTTCTCCAAATTTTTCGTCTAAATTTAAATCTGTATCCTTTTTGAGGTTTAAATCATTTTTTAAAATCGAAAATAAGCGAGACAAATTGTGAAAAACGTGAATGTCCCGCGAGAGCGGGACGTCTGGTCACCATACATAATGTTCTTCTTATAGGTACATACATTTTAAATCAATATTTCCAATACTTATAAAACTACACAATGTTTAAATATAAAATTATTAACTTTATTCAAACCGTCGTAATAATTTTTTTATTTTTATAATTTGACACTTATTAAATATAACAAAACAAAATTTTAAACAAATAAAGTTAGTTACAAATTAATTGACATTTACAATTTATTTACAATTATACATTAATGAAAATAAAGAATCATTTGACATATTTTAGACTTGTATAAATTAAATAATAATTCAAAGAAAATTATTAGATTTCATTATTAAGCCTAATTTTCAAACAGTATGTAATAATAAATGTTTATCTAAAATTGATTTCCGAATAAATTTCTTTTTACAATAATTACATTCAAAAGGTTTTTCACCTGTATGTATAAATTGATGTTTTTGCAAAGTTGATTTCTGATTAAATTTCTTTTTACAATAATTACATTCAAAAGGCTTTTCACCTGTATGAATTATTAAATGCTGTTTTAAATCTGATTTCCGAATAAATTTCTTTTTACAATAATTACATTCAAAAGGTTTTTCACCTGTATGTATTAATAAATGTTTATCTAAACTTGATTTCAGAATAAATTTCTTTTTACAATAATTACATTCAAAAGCATTTTCTCCTGTATGAATTAATAAATGATTATTTAAAATTGATTTCCGATTAAATTTCTTTTTACAATAATTACATTCAAAAGGTTTTTCACCTGTATGTATTAATAAATGTTTTTTTAAATCTGATTTATGAATAAATTTCTTTTTACAATAATTACATTCAAAAGGCTTTTCTCCTGTATGAATTAATAAATGTTTTTTCAAAGTTGAATTCAGATTAAATTTCTTTTTACAATAATTACATTCAAAAGGTTTTTCACCTGTATGTATTAATAAATGTTTTTTTAAATCTGATTTTTGAATAAATTTCTTTTTACAATAATTACATTCAAAAGACTTTTCTCCTGTATGAGTTAATAAATGTGTATTAAAAGTTGATTTTTGAATAAATTTCTTTTTACAATAATTACATTCAAAAGGTTCTTCACCTGTATGTATTAATAAATGTGTTTTCAAAGATTTTTTGTCATTAAATTTCTTTTTACAATAATTACATTCAAAAGGTTTTTCACCTGTATGAATTAATAAATGTTTTTTTAAAACTGATTTCCAATTAAATTTATTTTTACAATAAATACATTCAAAAGGCTTTTCACCTGTATGAATTAATAAATGATTATTTAAAGTAGATTTCTGATTAAATTTCTTTTTACAATAATTACATTCAAAAGGTTTTTCACCTGTATGAATTAATAAATGTTTGTTTAAATCTGATTTCTGAGTAAATTTCTTTTTACAATAATTACATTCAAAAGGTTTTTCACCTGTATGAATTAATAAATGATTATTTAAAAGATATTTCTGAAAAAATTTCTTTTTACAATAATTACATTCAAAAGGTTTTTCACCTATATGAATTAATAAATGTCTATCTAAACTTGATTTATGATTAAATTTCTTTTTACAATAATTACATTCAAAAGGTTTTTCTCCTGTATTTGTTAATGAGTGCGAAATTAAATGAGATATATGATTAACCTTCAATTCAAAATTATTACATTGAAAATGCCTGTCTTCTGTATGTTTTGAATTTGTATCTTCTCCCAATTTTTCGTCTAAATTTTCTTCTGTATCCTTTTTGAAGTTTAAATCATTTTTGAAAATTGAAAATATATTTTTATGAAAACATTTTTTTATATGTTTAGATAAAAATTCCTCACTAATGAAATTGGTATGACAACATACACAACAATAAAGAGGACCTAAAAAAAAATAATTGTTTTCATTATTTTTAATTATTATATTTTTACATATTTAAATATATAATAATTCAATTTAAGCAATAATATCATTACAAATTATATTAAAAAAAGAATTAAGTGACAATCATCATTACTTTAAATGAAAAATCATAGAAATAAAAATTACCTGTATATATTGGATATTTCATGTCTTGCGAATAAAGAGTCATTTTTAATTGATTAAAGTGTTATCAATTATAAAATATATTGTAGGCAATAATTAATATAAATGTTTTAAATTTTGATTTTCATTTACAATCAAAATAACAAACACAGATACATGGGCTGGAGTCAGGGGGGTATCAAATCAATGGGACAGGCGTAACTCGAACACCAGATGGCGTTACATGTAAAAAGTCGACTCTTTAGGCGTCCAATAGATGGCACCGCAAAAAAAAAATGGCCGAAGATCACCCCCTCCCACAGGCCTTCCGAATTTCCTGCAATTATTTGAATATCAGACTCGACAACCACATACCATCCGTACACATAATATTCAAAACAAACCCAGCAAACATGGTATTAAAGGTAAGCAAATTTTTTATTATTTAAATTATTTTATTATTTAATTATGAATTATTTTTTATATGCGCATATATTTAGAATTTAATTTTATATGAAAAAACTCATTTTATTTCAAATGTTATATATTTTTTTAGAAATTAATCAATTTTTATTAATTTAAAAGTCTAATTAAATTAATTTTTATCCCAATAAAATAACCAATGCTTTTTGTTTTATTAATTGTTGCAAATTTTATCATAATATAATCTTTTATATTTCATTTATTATATAAAATAAATTTGCCGAATAATATAATATATTATTATTATTATTTTATAAAATTTTATAAAATAACATTTTTCTTAATATCTTAAACCAGAGGTTCTTAAACTTATGTACTCCGTGATGGCTTTGCGGACCCCCAGGGGTCCGCGGACCACAGTTTAAGAACCTCTGTCTTAAACTATTTTAAAATTATTTGTCATTTTATCTGAGGTGAATTAATATAATAGCATAATTTAAATAGTTTGAATAATTTATGGGTATTGTTTAATTGGCATTTTCACCTGGGTTTTACCCGGCAATTATTTTAAGAATCCTTTTTACACATCATAATTTATTATACAAAAAACAACCCTTTTGTTCGCAATTTTGTATTCATAAATTGTGTCAATACACTGGAAAAATTTAAATAATTTTTAAAACAAGAACATTATTCGTTTATTTTATTTATGTAAATTACATAAAAGTAGGTGAAGTTTTCTGTTAATTTAAATTATTTATTTGGATATTTGAAAAAAGCATATTTGATTTCTGTAATGCTAATTTTATATCTCAATAAATAATTTTTAAATTCCCAATATTCATACAAAAAAAATTTAAAAATGCCTCTCTCGCCGGTCGGTAAAAACGCTCCCACATGTCCAACCAGTCTGCCATCCTTGCCAGCACTTGCCAGCACTAAGGGTGAGAAAAAAATAGCATTGAGTGATACCCTCTGATACGGATGCTCTGTGGCTGGAGTGGGCTGGAGACCGGAGACCAAGTTTGGATCAATTGGATGAATAGAATACAACCCAGTATCACTCCAATGGGACCGGTGTAACTCGAACACCAGATGGCGTTACATGAAAAAAGTCGACTCTTCAGGCGTTCAATAGATGGCACCGCAAAAAAAAATGGCCGAAGATCACCCCCTCCCACAGGCCTTCCGAATTCCCTGCAATTATTTGAATATCAAACTCGACATACCATCCGTACACAGAGTATCCGTGCACATAATATTCGAAACAAACCCAGCATAAATATAAATATAAATTTTATTTAACATTTAACACAAATAAAATTGAAAAATTTATTATAAATTGTTTGATAAATAATTTAAATTACATTGTAACAAATCAAATAACAAAGTTAAATTATTTAATATTTGATAAATAAATACAAATTTCACAGCAATATAGAAATTCACAATAAGCACTATTAAATCAAATATATTCACGTACTCCTCTCAGTATATCTTTTATAGTTTTTCACATGTTTAAAAATTGCATAAAACTGCTATATATAGAAGAATTTCAGCTTGGTCAAATCGCTAAAAGTACCGGAATTAATTTTTTAGCACGTTGACTAACAATCACGCGCCAGCATGTGACCAGATGCCCTCAACAAAGAGCCAAACTCGCGCTGGGGTTTAATAAATACTATTTATTAATTTTAATTTATAATTTAATTTAAATATAATATATATGTGTTAATTTATCCAATTGATAGCCGACCGGAGACATCCCACATTTTTTTCATTTATAAATTTACCCAAATGTTCGTAAATCAGTTGTTTGATAAACTTAGATGATTAAAAATGCGTTGGATTAATTATTCTTAGTTAATCAATGATTTATGGATTTCTTGTGATCTTTTTGGAAATAGAAATGATTATTTATTTATTTATTTATAAATTTCCTTCTCACTAAGAACAATTCGTATGTGTTTCTCTCGTTTCAAATATTGGCATTGAAGAAAATTTTTAATCCATAGATATTAAATATTAACAAGAACATTATTCGTTTATTTTATTTATGTAAATTACATAAAAGTAGGTGGAGTTTTCTGTTAATTTAAATTATTTATTTGGATATTTGAAAAAAGCATATTTGATTTCTGTAATGCTAATTTTATATCTCAAAAATAATTTTTAAATTCCCAATATTCATTCAAAAAAAATTTAAAAATGCCTCCCTCGTCGGTCGGTAAAAACGCTCACACATGTCCAACCAGTCTGCCATCCCTGCCAGCACTAAGGGTGAAAAAAAATAGCATTGAGTGATCGAGTGATTACCTCTGTGTATTTATCAGTATGTATGCCACAGACTATCTTTAAGATGTCCCCACTCCGGGTTAAATTTTGAAGCAAAGTTTTAGCACATCGCGCCACCTGGTATCATAACCCATATACTAATTTTATAAAAAACGCTATAAAAAAGCGTGCTTGTGTGTGTGTCTGTGTGAATTTTTTTTTTTTTTTTTTTTTTTTTTTTGTCGGGAATTCCGGGAATTAAAAAATTGTGGAAAATTTTCTGTTAAATGAAAAATTATCTATTTGGAGATAAATATTAGTTTAATTTCCAAATAAATAATTTTTCATTAACTGAAAATTTTCTACAATCTTTTTATGTAATTAACATATCTAAAAGAAACGAATAATTTTTTATGTATATAAACAATATATATTTGAAAATTAATAAAAATTATAAAATTATATTTACAAATAATGTGGTGATCTCACTATTAAACATATCTTTTTAACATTTTGTTTTTTCGCTTGTGCAAAAATTTGACAATTTTTGAATTGTTATTATTGAATTTATACAGCTAGATTGATATAGTAATGTTCTAAGAGTAATAGATAATATATAATACATAATACATAATATTTGTTCTAAAATTAATAAAAATTATAAAATTATATTTACAAATAATGTGGTGATCTCACTATTAAACATATCTTTTTAACATTTTGTTTTTTCGCTTGTGCAAAAATTTGACAATTTTTGAATTGTTATTATTGAATTTATACAGCTAGATGGATATAGTAATGTTCTAAGAGTAATAGATAATATATAATACATAATACATAATATTTGTTCTAAAATTAATAAAAATTATAAAATTATATTTACAAATTATGTGGTGATCTCACTATTAAACATATCTTTTTAACATTTTGTTTTTTCGCTTGTGCAAAAATTTTACAATTTTTGAATTGTTATTATGGAATTTATACAGCTAGATGAAAATAGTAATGTCTAAGTGATAGATAATATATAATACATAATACATCATATTTATTTGAAAATTAATAAAAATTATAAAATTATGTTTACAAATTATATGGTGATCTCACTATTAAACATATCTTATTTACATATTGTTTATTCATATATTGTGAGACGTATAAATTTACACCTTTGAAAATAGTTTTATTAAATACACAAAACATATTATCTTGGGTTACTTTCTGAGGTATCACTCCACGGTTTAACTTTTTCTTCTCGCTTGTTGTAAAATCGCTGTTTTCATGATTAATCCATCTGAGAAATGATAACAAATAATTTTAAAATAGTTTAATAGATATGTTTGGAATATCGAATTTTAAGTACATGGGTTGATCTACAGGTTATAAATATGGTCTGTTTAATAAAAACTTAGCCTATTGTCTTGGATCAGGTATACGAGGAAATAGAAGAATAGTTAAAATAGAAAGAAACTCGTTCATTTTCAATAGACAACATATATTAATAATATATTCAAATATTTTATTTTATATGTACATAATTCAGTAATACTGAATATTAATGTAAATATAAATAATAATATTTAATATGGCAAATATGTAAAATTTTGTAAATAAATAAAATATTTAATAATATATTAATAAATTTAATATTAATATAAAATAATTTATATAATAAAATTTTACTTACTGTAGGCATGTTTGCAATTGCTGCCTTCGGATTTCGAATTTTTATGCACGATGTAGCCTGTGGCGAGGGGACAATGACACACATCAACACACATGGACACACAACTGGGGGATGATTTTACAAGTCCAAGAAAATAAATTCAAATTTTATCTTCTACAGTAGTGCGGCCTCGTGAGCGTCTTCAGAGTTACAAATTGGGTGCCTGCAGCGCCTTCTGGTATCATAACCCATTAAAGTCAAAACATGGACTCAGAGCTTGCCTAAGAGTGAGATGTACCTGATGTATGCTCTGTGCCACACAGCACCACACAGACTATCTGATCTATAAGTTGCACTCACAGTTTTAGCACATCTCTTAACTTAGACCCAATACTAATTATATAAATAAAAATCGTTATAAATAAATTTAAGTAAAAAGAAATCTTTTTAAAAAACACACTTTACTTAAAATTGCACTAAAAAGTAAAAAATAAAATCACTGTAAAGTGTGTGCGCCCAATAGTGGTTACGGTGTTATTATAATTTGAGCACACACACTTTACAGTGATTTTATTTTTTACTTTTTAGTGCAATTTTAAGTAAAGTGTGTTTTTTAAAAAGATTTCTTTTTACTTAAATTTATTTTATACTTTTTAGTCGTACGTAAATAAATGTAGTCGTTATTTTAAATATTTCTTATTAATAACATGTGTAACATTTTTTTACAACCACAGAAAAGTTTGACATTTAATTTAATTTTAATAGAACTGCTATCGCCATCTATGATTGAAATAGTGAACTATTCCATATTCCGCATATGAAAGTTTAGTTAATTAATTACCACTAACAGATAAATAATTCAGTGGATTTTTCAATTGATTCGTGTAATATTAGCAGGAGCAAGCGCGTATGCAAAATTTCAAGTTGATTGAATGACGGGAAGTTGTTGAATTATCGATTATAAAATGCCGCGGACAACCGGACAGAGTGAGTTAAGTAAAAGTGTATAAAAAGCGGGCTTGTGTGTGTGTGTGTGTGTGTGTGTGTTTTTTTCTTTTTCTTTTTTTTTTAACATATCTAAAAAAAACGAATAATTTTTTATGTATATAAACAATATATATATTTGAAAATTAATAAAAATTATAAAATTATATTTACAAATTATGTGGTGATCTCACTATTAAACATATCTTATTTACATATTGTTTTTTTCATATATTGTATTAAATTTTTCTCTTGTGAGACGTATAAATTTACACCTTTGAAAATAGTGTTTTATTATTAAACCAAGAACAACTCTGCACTATATGTAACATGCAAGAAAGAGAGAATCTAGAGTCTCTCAACCTTTTTGGTCCAAACGCCCCCTTTGTAAGACCCGCTTCTTAATTCGCCCCCCTATAAATTTTTATAGATAAAAATTTCATGATAATCCCTAATATAAGGTAGGTACTCTAGGTGATACTTAGAGCCATATTGAAAAATCGAGTTTCAGACCTGATTGCAAAATCATCTGACCTTTTTTTAGAACCATATTGAAAAAAAATTGAAAAAAAGAGGAAATGTTTAAAAAGCCTGTTCGCAAATCATCTTACCTTTTTTTTAGAGTTGAAAATGATTTCGCCCCCCAAAATCGTATAGTCAAATAATCGTCCCCTTTAAGATGTCGATCGCCCAGGTTGAGAATCACTGCTCTAGATCACTTGCTGTTACGATGACCAATATATGAGAACCTTAGGGAACACTACCTGGATAGATCCAACCGAGAGACTGTTATGAGGGCAGATAGCGAGGACAAAATAAATGGTCTATTCTATTACTTAAATGGAATGTTAAGAATGAAATCATTTATGCTGAATGAATGATTTGATTTGAATATTCTAATATTATTTTTTTTTATTTTTTTTTTGTGTGTTTTTGAAGTGAAACTTCTTTAGCGGCGTCCTGACATTTGGTTGAGAATGGAGAGTGAATTGAAAAATTGAAATTTCGTAACGCATTCGTAACGCAAGAGAGAAAAAAGATATAGATATAACGAGTGAGAATGAGATAGCCTCTATCTCCGTCTCTCTTTTTAATTAATTATTTCAGTATTTTATTTGTATTTTTAAATTGTTTATAATTAGGAATTATTTTCCACAATTTAATTACAGTAAAATATAAGTTAAATTAATTATTTTTATATAAATTATTTAAACATTTTTTCACTACTGGTTTATAGCCACACAGGTGCTAATGCACTTGAACGAGGCGAAGATAAAATCCCTCTAATTCTCGGGGGAGATTTTAATGTAAATTTTGGATCTGATGATTCGTTGCCGTTGATCAACTTTCTTCGAGAAACATTTGGTCTGCTTATAAATAACGATCCCAAGGAATCAACAACAAAATCTGGAACTACAATAGATGCTGTTTTTACACGTTATATAGAAAATATCGAATCACGAACATATATATCTTATTTTAGTTATCACAAGCCATTAATATCAGTATTACCAATTGAAGCACCAACCGACAATAGTACAGGCAATGTAGATATGATGATAGAGTAGATAATAATAATAATAAAGCGAATATTTGTTACGAAAATTTTATACTGTTATATGTCTTTCGAAATGATCCCTTTATTTTTCTCTATTTCTCTCTCACTCACACTCTCAACTAAAATTTATCTTATTCTCTAGATTGTAAGAAGTTTCACTTCCGCCACGTGTACGATGCTGCACATTTTGCTTTTTTCTGTTACCCTCTTTGGATGTATGAATTTTTGAAGATTCTTTGGCGAAGGCGCTCGGAGCAGCTAGTTGTATTTAATTGCGCTATCTACTGGGCAAGGTGAAGATGTCGTCCTCTTTTGATCATAAGTCATACTATAACTGTCAAAACATATCGAAAATCATATGTTTTGACAGGATAATCTAAGGTACGCACTGTTATTTTTTTTCCAATCCGTTGAGGGATTAGCCAGATTGTACCAGTACCAAATAATAATATTTAATATGGCAAATATGTAAAATGTTGTTAAAAAAAAGCTGTAAATTTGAACCAAACTGGCAATAAATAAAATATATAATAATATATTAATATATTTAATATTAATATAAAATAATTTATATAATAAAATTTTACTTACTTTAGACATGTTTGCAATTGCGAGGGGATAGTCTGTGACACTCAACTGGTGGATGATTTTACAAGACCAAGGAAATTCTCTTTTAAATTATGCTTGCTCTGTAGCAGTGCGATCTCTTGAGCGCCTGGAGAGTTAAAAATTGGGTGCCTGCGCGCCATCTTTCTATCTTCATTAACCTGTACCCAAATACTAAACAAGGATTCAGCTGGGCGGTAAGAGTGAGATGGGCTTGGGAGCGGTACATAGCTCAGGAAAGGGTCATTCAGCTGTTCCTATACTAGTTCGCTGTGGTTTAAACATAATAAAAATAAGTTGACCTGTGGCCAGGTCCGAACCGACCGACGGTTTGAAATAAATTAATTTCCAGGTACAGAAACAATTTCAAATAATTTTAATATATCTATTAATGTAAGAAAAAACAGATATGGATACATAAATAATAAATATAAACATTTTTAATTTATTTTATTTATCTTATCTTATTATGCTAGCTAAAATTGTATATATCTATATTTCTATATATATTTCTATATTGGTTCTCAAAAACCGCTCTAACGATTTTTTTCAAATTCACACTAGATATAGTATTTATAAAGAAAAATTAAGTTTTATTGATCATATCTCTTGAAACATTCAGCTTCATTATTAATTTCTTAATTAAAAATTATATATGGGTGACGTCAATGGCATCCATTTTGAAATTTTACTCCCGCCTTTTTTTAAAGGATATTGTATTAATATTTTTTTTATATTTAAAATATTTTAAAATTTATTATTTAATTTCGAAATAAAATTAAAAATATTTATTTTTAATAAAATATATATATATTTATTAATCTCTCTCAAAAAAAAACAACAAAATAAAATACGGTTGGTTGACTCCCGCTTTTTTTTTAAATGATATTGTATTAACATTTTTTTATATTTAAAATATTTTAAAATTCATTATTTAATTTCGAAATAAAATTAAAAATATTTATTTTTAATAAAATATATATATATTTATTAATTTCTCTCAAAAAAAAACAACAAAACAAATAAATGTCTTTGAAAGATGGTAAAAATATGTTATTAATTGTCAAAATATCTTAGACCAGTGGTTAGAACAATTGTTTTTACTCCCCGAGTTCGAAGGATCGAAACTCGCCGCGTGCATATTTTTTTATCTATTTTCGTGATTTATTTATTCATTGTTCTTTTATTAATTAAGTTTTAGATAGTTTTATAATTTTTAATATTTTTTCAATAAAATATTATTTAATACATTTAAATAATTAAAGAATTGTATATCAATATTTTTTAAAGGGTAGAGCGAGAGCTCGGTGTCCCAGGTATTAATATTACCAGCCAAATCCAATAATAATGAATCATTTTTTTTAACTTAAGTACCGAGCCGAGGCTCGGGGTCCCGGTACTAATATATATGCAAGACCAGGCTGTGACGTCATGCATGTCTGGATGACGTCATATAATTTTAAATTAAGAAAAAACTAATAACTATGATTTTTCTAGAGGATAAAACCAATACAAAGTGCATGAGAGATTCGTGGTTATATATAAAAAATCACCTCATGTGAAATTTGGTGTGAAAATAACCCTTCCATTCCTATCGTCGATCGCTAATACTACCAGTTCCGGTTTCCGGATTTGCACCAAAAGTTGATCAATTCATCCCAATGATGCATTAAGTAAATATACCAAATTTCATCAAAATCCGTTGAGGCGTTCAGGCTGTACACATTTATACGGACGGACGGACAGACATCATGCTAAAAATACTTTTTTCTGTTAAGAAAATGCATGATTCGTGGAGATATGTAAAAATCTCCACATGTGAAATTTGGTGTGAAAACAATACCTCCCTTACTATCGTCGGTCGGTAAAAAAGAAACCATTTAATAAATTATAATAGAATATAATCATCTGGATTAAATTAAAGTGAAGGATATATATTTTTAAAAATATGAAAGAAGAAATATTCAAATAAAATAAGAATAAATAAAAAATTGTTTTAGAAACTAATACACTATATATAATTTAATCATTTGAATTAAAAAAAAAAATAAAATATCTAACCAATTTCAAAAAGAGAAAAATTTTAAACAATTTCTTTATAGGTTCTTTATAGGTTCATTTGTCTAAAAAATCATATTTTAATTTTTAAATAATCTAAATAATTTTTATCCCTAAAATATAGTAGTAATTAATAATTAAGTTATTAAACTAAAAACAAAAAGTTAATTTAATTAAGTCATTTTAATTGACACTAAAAAAAAATAATTTTTTTTGATTAGACATAGATAAAATTTGTACCCTTCACTTTTAAATAGAAAAGAAGAAATATTCAAATAAAATAGGAATAATTTTAAAAAACTAATAAATAATTACATACACCAGTTCATTTCATTTACTCATCCAAGTTGCACCTAAATTTCAAAATTTGTATGGAAAAATTTAAAATAGAGATTATAATTATATGAATAGTGTATATATTATTAAAATAAGTATTTTTTATAAATTTATCGATATTTAATGTTATTAGAAATATTCTTAAATAATATCTATATTGTCATATTAAAATTATATATACAAATTTTTAAGTATTATAATTGAACTTCTTTTTTTTATTTTAATAGTAAGTTGATCTGAAAATTTTATAGTTAAGTTACATTTAATTATTAGTAACAAAAGTTAAACCTGCGCCAGGTCAAGCATAATAGTACAAATCCTTTTATTAGTTTTCTAAACTTTTTGCGAGCCACTTGATTACTGTTATATAAGTATATAGAGGTATATATAAGTTAAATATATATTACTATTACTACTATAACTATTTAAATTTTGATTAATGTTCAGACAAAAAACGATTTTATATATATAGAAGATTGCTCCTGCAATTATGGGGTTCACAATATTTTTATCTTAAATTTTTTTTATAATTTGTTTATTTATTTGAAAAGATTAATTTACTATTTTAGTTCAGTCCGCTTGAATCGGAGCAAGCGTACGGTTACTTGAAAACGACTGCAGAATAAGCAGTTGAAACGTTGTACAATTATTTTAATTTAATAAATAATTTTATACAAATAATGTGGTCTTTTAATAAAAATTCTCTTAATAATTACTATTTTATTTTTGCACATTTAAAAGTGATCAAGAACTACTACGAGTCTAATTATATTAATGCTTCCTGTAAGATAGGAAATTTCTTTGAAAGGTTTAAAAAGGGATTTAAAAAACTACATAGAACTTAAAACTACATAGATATAAATAAATTATAAATATTTTATCAATAAACTCAGGAGATTCAGTCATTTTAGATTTTCATGTGTATATTGTTATGGTAACGGCTACAGTCGTTGGCCCCGAGGCAGTCATTGGCCCCCTATCACTAAAACACAGGTAGGTGCTAGGTTCGAAATTTAATGTAGGCAAAGTAGGTAGATGGGTCCCAGGAAGCATTAGGCTTAAGAGAAAAACTCAGCAGCCTTGTTCCAATCACTTTGGAATACCTAGGCCAATAACTGTATTTATTAGTATTTTTTTTTAAAAAAAAGTACTTATTGAAAATGTCATGAGAAAATGATTTTTTTTATTCATCAAAATGCTCATAGTATCTATGTTCTGCAAACCTAATTTGTCCAGATATGCATTAAAGGCTGCTAGGAGTTGCTTAAGGGGGCCAACGACTGTAGTCGTTACCCTATTTATTTATATTTATATATTCATATCTCCAAAAAAATATATTGATATATTCTCTTAAAGAAAATTAGAAACATAAAAGATTTACCTGTAAATTAATTCTTGGATAAAAAAATAAGTTTGAAATTTTTATTTTCTTTATTTTTCAAATAAAAATAAAATATAAAGATTTAATTTTTCAATATATGTAATACAATATTTAAATAATTTAATAGAGATGGTAATACACCAAAATATAAATAATTTATTAAATTTAATTATATTACTGTTATCCATAAATATTGTATCCTTAATCAACTATTAAATCATCAATATCAGGTAAATTTTCTTTTTTATATATTGAAAAATGTTGTATTTGGAAATGATTTGAATCAAACTGGAAAGACCAAAAAAAGATTAAACTAAATATTAAATAATTACTGTAGAAAAAATATATTATAAATTCTTCTCAATTTATCAAGTATTTCAATATAGTATATAAATATATATTGTACAATAAGATACGAAAGTCCTGTCGCATCTTTTTAGTTTATGATGTGAATTAATTTATTAAGAACATAGCATATTTGCTTGACAAACGTTGATATTAGTCATTCCAGCTTGTTTAATTATTCAGCATATCAGTATGGACACCTTCGAAATCGCGGCACAAATTGTGCGGCGACAGATCCAATTTTCAGAAACTCGGGCAAAATGTCACATGATATCAGACCTGGACTCCTTGGGGCATCTTAATCGACGTTGGTACATACTGTGATACAATCTACCTCTGAGATATCAATCAATTTTAGAACCAATCAACTATCATTGTCATTTCTTAGATAAATAATTTCTTTCTAATTTATTATATAAATATTTAAAGCATAAGCTTTAATTTTAAAATAAAACATATATGACATTTATTTAATATAACTAATAATTAATAATTAAAAATGAATAAAAAAGAAAGAAATGATATGGGCACATCATCACCAGACAGAACTTTCGGACTTTAGTGTATGTTGAATAACTTTTGGACTTATTTTATTGATTGTACGGATTATTTTACAATTTATTATAAATAATAAAGATATTAAAATTACAAATTTTTTTATATGAAATGGAAATTTAATTTAATTTAATAATTTTGGATAATATATATATATTCAATTTTTAAAATTAAATTAACTAATTATAATTAATTTGATTTAATAAAACATAGAACTAGTGAACTTACTAAACTTGTTTCTAAAATTTTTTTTTTACAGGATAAACAAAAAACTTTCTAAATCGTCTATTCTCAGCAAAAAAAAAGTATTTTAGTGTGGTGTTATTTTGAAAACATGAATGTCTAATAAGCCTTTCAAATCGATTTAACAAAAAGTTCGTTGTTTTTAAAAAGTCACCACTATATATATTTATATATAGAGAGAGAGAGAAATTAATTGGATCGACAACTTTGTTAATGATGAATGAAGCTTATATCTCTCAAATTTATAATATAAAAAATATATAATAAATATAAAAATAGAATCTATATCTAGATAAAGATGACAAAGGGACATGGATGGTTTGAATGGGTGTTGTAATAAAAATAATAATAACATACAGAAATTAGGTAAGTTAAGAAATGGATGGTGATAACTCAGAAAAAGAGGTAGTTTGAATGTGCGGTCAAGAATTTTGAAGATAAATAGTCCAAAATGGATAGATAGAGATATTTAAATGTTATTAACAAAATAAATATGATTTTATAATTTTTATAATAAAATATACCATTTAAGTAAGATTTTTAATATATTTATATAAATCAATGAAAATTAAACGGATACTTCGAGATTAAGGAATAATAAAGAAAAGATAGGGTATGATATTATAATTATAATAATTTTATGTAATAAAAAATAACAGTCAAAAAAATATTTAAAAAAAAACATTCATAACACAAATTTAAACAGATATTTACTCATCTTGGAAATGTAACATTTATATAAAATAAAATTTTTTGTTAAATTTTAAATTTAGAAAAATAAATTAAAAATTAATTAAATGTATTTTATAAAATCAAATTATACAAAATAAAAAAAACAATCCCATATCTCACTCTGAATGAAAAATAAATTATTTCCCCTAAAACAAATTTCTTTCAAAAGTGATCTTTTATTTATTGTATTTTTTTTTTTAGTTTGAAATAATTTTTATAATAAAATAGTTTTTTTCTTTATTTATATAAAAATAAATGATTTATTTTTATTGTTTTAAAACAATTAAAAAACATGCTTTAATAAAGAAAATTTAATAAACCATTTTAGGAATAATTTTTTAATATATTTTATCTTTTTGGCAGTGATTTAATGTCAACATGGACATATTTATTTTAATCACAAATTATTTAATAAATAATGTAGACCTCTACATATTATATACGTACCTGTAAAATTTTTAAATCTAATAATTTTAAAATAATTAGTTAAAAGCCCAGAGAATCGAATTTGAATGATATTTATATAATTATATAAATGTATTCATTTAATAAATTTGAAATTATTATTTATAATACTCGTTCTATCTATCTATCTAACTATATATATATGTGCATGAATGTGAATGATTGATGATACAAGAAAATTGTATTATAAATCAAATGATGGTGGATTGTCTTCTACAGTCACCTGGATTATTCCTTTAGCAACACCATAAGTGGCCATTGCAAATATTGCTACTATTCCTGCTAAAATTTGATTTCTACGTTTATTTGGAAAAAATTCAGGATCATTTGTTGTTGAATTTTTTGCTTTGTTTTCTTCTTTATTTTTAGTTTCAAAATCTTAAAAAACAATAGATTTAGATAGTGAATAAATAAATAAATTTAATTATAATAAAAATAAGAATATAAATAAACTAATATTAGGGCATTCATTCATTTCATAATATAATACATACCTTTTAAATATGTAGGAAAATATTGCCTTAATATTCTATCAACATATTTAATTAAATTTGGATATCCTTTTAAATGATTTTGTAATGTTTTATCTGGGAATGGTGCTTTTAATAATGGTGCTAAATAAGCAAATAATGTAGCATCTAATGATCTTGGTTCAGCACCAAATAAAAATATTTTATCACCAAGTCTTGCTGATAAAGTATTTAAACAACTATTTGCTTTGGAATAAATCTGAAATTCATAAAAAAAATATATAATTAAATATTCTATAAAAAAATTTTATTTATCTTAAATTAAAATAATAATAATCACTAATTACCATTTCTTGTATTTCTGGTGATTCAGTTTCAAATTCAATATCATATAAAGATTTTATTAATTCTTTTGCTATTCTTTCATATTTACCTGGATAATAATAATTAAATGGAAATGGTAATGCTTTGGCATACCATGGTCTTGTAAAATTTATATAATTCTTTGAATTTACCCACCTAAAAATATTAAAAATAATACTAGTTAAAATAAAAAAAAATATGATCAATATTTAATAATAGATTGCTATCATTTATTAAATATTTTACATAGATATAGATATCTGTATTATCTATAATACTATTATATTATTTATATTTACCAATTATATTGAAGTGCAGAGTATAAATTTTCTTGTATTAATTGTGTGAATGCAAAAATTTCTGCTTTTTCGGCATCAGTTAATGTATAATCGGCATCATAATTCTAAAAATATATAATCGTAAAATTTTAAATTTAGCTAACTATTATAAAAAAATAAAGGAAATTATATTAATATTATTTCATATAGACTAGGTAATGTCAGAAATGAACTGTGTAACATGAATTTTGTAGAAGATGGAGAGGTTTCGTTATAATAAACAATATATATAATAAGGGAATGAACATTCCAGGCGATATTTGTCAATAATTGTGAAAAAATTCAGTGACTTGCAGGATAAAGCCGGCCTTACTTTTGTAAATGATTATTGGATATTCATATATGCAAACAATACCTCCCTTACTATCGTCGGTCGGTAAAAATAGACTGTTAAATGTGAAATAGAAAAAAATATAGATATCATTAATTACAACATAATTAAATTATTATGTTTTAAATATTAATATTCATTTTTTTTTTTCATTCACGTCAATTTAAATGAGGGAAATATTTGACATATATTTATAATTAAAAATTTTAACAAAAAAAAAAAAAAAAATCTATTATTAAAATTATATATATATACATATTTGAAAAAATTTTAAATAAACGATTTTCATAAAGATAACAAGATAAGGATGTGTTAATATTATGTTTCAAGTCTAATTTAAGAGAAAAACAAACAAGAATAAATGAAATGATATAAAATTAATTATGTTAAATTTGCGGACGTCAATAATGTCGGAATATTAAAAAAAATAGTCATGTAAAAAGATTATAATAATAAAAAAAATTCAATGTTATATGAAAATATATTTAAGTATTAGAGAAAAATAATCAATTAATAGGTTTCATGATTGTACTTAATCAAAATTGATATAAATTTTCACTAAATTTCCTAATGCAATAAATACTATCATTTATAAAAATCTATTAATAAAAAGATAAAAATTATTTTTAAGTTAATTTTAACCAAAAACAGTCATTTAATTTTTTTCATTTTTTTTTATTGAACATTTTTAATTTCGATTTTTTGAAACATCTCAGATATTGATTAAACACAGAAAATTTTAAGAGCTCTTTCTATCCAACATTTGATAGTTTATGACAGGCCGTTCACTAAATAACCAAAAACCTAATGACCGGGGGTCTGGCAGACAAATTTTTAGGAATAATTTTTACTATATTGGACGCAGTCTAAAATTGGTATAAAAGCAAGAAAGGTTTTTTGTCATAAGACATGGGTATATAAAAAAAGCGTTTTTTACATTTGTACTAATTTTGGACTGAGCCCAATAAAATAGAAATATTTTGCCTATGTGGTTAAAGAATTAATTATAGAGTTATAATTATCCCCATATATCATATTATTGAAAATGAATGAAATATATTTTTGAAAAGAAATAGCTAAATATTAACAAACAGAATTCTAAAGCCTTTATTATGATATCATCCAAATAAGCTGTTAAAAATCAATAATGTAAAAATTAATTAATTATAATTTCGATGTTATGTCTTTCCATTCAATTATTTTCCAGTGTTAATTAATGAATCCTATTATTGATCTAAAAAATAGCCTTATTATTTTATTAATATATTATACAATAAGTCCACCAAACTACACTCAACACACACAGAACATAATATGTTTATGTAATATGTAATATGATTATGTTGTTTAATATAAATAAAAATAATTTTCATTTAATCAATCAAAATCATTTATTTGAATTAAATAATATGATAAAAAGTAATTAAAAGCTGTTAAAAAGAAACTTAATTAAATGTAATATTTGAAAAGAAAAAGAAATGATGAAATAATTTTTAATTATTATCTACATTTATTTATTTATTAAAATTGCATAGTTTACTTGTATATATTATTTAAAGTAAAAATGAGTTACCTTAATTTTTAAATATTCTATAATTTCTATTCCATTTGTTATAGTTTTAGAATAATGATGAAAAACCGGTAGATAACCATTTGGACTACGAAATGGATTATTTGTTGAATTAACTAGTAAAGGAGACCCAGCAAATTTACTATATGTCTGTAATAAAATAATTTAATATTTATTTTATAATATGTATATATATTATTTAATATTTAATTATAGTTTAGATTAAAGTAAAATTATACCAAAATTTCTAAACAAGAAGTATCAATTGTGGGTAAACCCCAATCGCCTGCCCATATATGTAAATCCATTGGACGATTCATTTTTATAAATCAATAATAAATGCATTCACTGATATAGAGAATTGACAATTATTAAAATATATTATAAAATAATTTATATTAAATTAGTTTTAAATTATATTTCATGTTAGGTTAAGATTTAGAATGTTGTTTTTTGAAAGATTGTTACCAACATGAAATTTATATATATAATAATTAATGTTTATTTTATTTTATTTAATAATATTAAAATGTCATAGTAAAATGATACATAGTCAAAAAATTCTCATAATAAAATTATAAGAATATTTGAAATTGATGTTTTTAATGATTATTTATGTGATTTTTATATATTGAATATTAATTCTCAATCCAAAATAAAAAAAAATGAATACTTATATTATTTTATTTGTAACTACAAGGGAATTTCTCTTTTGACGACATCGACTAAAATTTTATTAAAATTACGACAATATGCAGATCATATTAGGAGAATATCAAAGATCAAAATTAAAATATATAAAACAATTATTTTACTGATGGTATTCTATGGGTATGAGGCATGGTCTATGACCCTCGGAGACAAGAGTAGATTTACGGTATTTGAGAATAGGATTCTTCCCAACATTTATGGGCCAAAGAAAGATGAGGTAACCGGGGAATGGCGGAGAATGCATAACGAGAAATTGAATGACCTCTATGCATCTCCAGACATAGTTAGATTAATAAAATATATAAGGTTGCGATGGGCAGAGCACGTGGCTAGAATGGGAGACGAAAGAATGACGAAAAATATATTGGTGGGGAGACCGATTGGTAAACGTCCACTTGGAAGACCAAGGAAGCGGTGTGTGGACAGTATAGGAAGGGACGTGAGAGAGTTGGGAGAGGGTAGGGGTTGGGTGGTTGTGGCTCAGGATAGGGACATTTGGAGAAATGTGGTTGCTGTGGCCAAGAACTTTCGAGATAGATTATTTTATTTATTTGTTGTAAAAAAATTGCATTTTATAGCAATATATACACAAACTATACAATTAATAAATACAAATAAATTACAACATAGATTGTCTCAATCTGAAGACATGTGAAATATATTTTCTCAAATGATTCATCTTGAGAAGATCCTCATTAAACAGTCCTTTATGTTCCATTCCTTATATAAACTTGTATATATTTCCTTCCAAGTGTTTCATATAGACAGTGGCGTAACTAGGGTGGAGCAGGGGGGGACATATGTCCCCAGGCGCCAAATTTAGAGGGCGCAAAATTAGGGAAGCCAATTTGGAACAAAAGAAGAATTAATATTTAGAGTTAAACTGTATTTTGTGTAAGTCAATAAATATTATTTATACGCTTATTAAAATCTGTTAAACCTGTTTCGTTATTCGTCATTAATATTCTTTAAAAAAAATTAAATTATATATATATACGAAAGGGGGCGCTGATTTTTCAGTTGCTCCCAGGCACAAGAACCTCACGGTACGCCACTGCATATAGGGGTACCTGACACTCATACCATATGCGGAATATATTTTCATTTTCACCATCATCCAGCCTAAATCTTCATTAGGGATAAAACTTATATTTATTGCCTTCCCAAATCAAGGCAAGAGGTCCACCGTTATTGTTTAGCAATCAGGCGCGCCTTCCAGAGTCCACAATGGTATCTCAAGTAACTTTCTCCTTCAAAAGCTGAGCTACTCAAGGATCTGAAAAAAACATTAATTAAACTGGTATTAAAGTGTTTATATTCCAAAACTTATTTCCAAAACTCAACCCTCGAAAGCATACATCATTTTTCTCTCAAAATATTCACCAAATAAATATTCACAAAGTGCAGGTATCTTCTCTCCACCACTTTCATAAATATTATTATTTATTATTAAATATATTTTAAGTTTTCAATTATTTTTTATTATTATTAATGAACGAATAATAAACCCACTCAATAATAAAACAATTATATATTAATTTGAATAGCAAAAATATAAATATATCCAAGTTAATTGATTAATGAGAAGGTAAAATTTAAAATATTTAATTTTAACAAAATAAATAAGTATATAAAGGAAGAACAAATATGCCTATAGTTTACCAAGTGTTTTAATTTAAAATTAATATAATAATTTTTTTTTAATTTTATTCAAATTAGATTAAATATAAATTAAAGAATTCTTATATTTATATAAGGAAAACATTTCTTTTTTCTTAATCTAAAGTATGTATATATATATTTATATATATATAATTTATAACTTTTTATATATTTATGGTTGATGTTTTCTTCAGTTTTCTTTCTATCATATGTATTAAAAAAGATTTTCAATTTTATTTTTCATATAAAAATTTTTCCTAGTGGATGGATCTTTTGTATTTTGGCCCCACTGTCATTGATAATTCCTTCTATTTTCCAAATACCACATCAGAACCGATCAGAACGTTTATTTCATTTATATCATGAACATTATATTATAATATCGTTATTTTCAACATAAAATTTTTAAACAAGTATGTCATCATATTCTATTGATAATTTATTTAATACTTAACTAAATTGAAACTTATGTTATTATTTATACCATTATATTATTCAATTTTTATTATGTAAGAACCTTTTTCACATTTAATATATTCTATTTTTTTTTTTTTTTTTTGTAAAATAAATAAATAATTCATCTGTTGATATTTTTATTAATTAAAAAATATTATTTTCTTTTATTAAATTTCCTATAACATATTATTTTTATATAATACAATAACTAACAAGTGGATCATAAACATTTTTTTAATTATTATTTTGACAGAGAGGGATTATTTAAGATTAATTTTTAAAGATAAAATTCTCTCTTGTTACGATTTATTTATCTCTAGACAATTTATATAATATATTTCATTTTTTTGTTTTATAGATAAAGAGAAAGTGTTAAAAATTTCAATAAAAAAGATGGGAATTTTTAAAATAAACCGTGATTTACTTCCTATGAAAGGGCATTATTTTTTATGGAATGCAGGTAATAATAATAATTATAAAATCAATCACCCTTAACAAATTAGCTAATTATATTTAAATGTTATATATATGTTTTTCATTAATATAAGTGTCATAAAATAAATTAAGAATATATGTTTTTAAATTTATTATGATTAATTCTTAACATTATATTATTAAAAAAAACTATTTCTGATAGAATCATCAGATAAACAAAATATTGCCGCATTTTTTATGTATTTGAAATGCGAAAAAACGTTGTTTTTTCCTAATTACTTTATGAAAGTTTTTCCAAATCTTTTTACAAATATAAGATATCTTAAAATTAAATTTAAAGAATATCTTAAATAATTAACATTAATAAATATTTTTTATTAAGGTTAAAGATGATATACATTGATTTATAATAAATACTAGATGTAGGTTATTGATGTCATTCGGCGCCCATTTTACATATTTTATAACATTTTTAAAAATAAAGAAAAAATATATTTTACTTATCTATATTATATTTGTCATCAATTATATTTGAATCCAACATCTAAATAAGTTTTACATTTTTCAAAATTTACATTTATTTCTACATTTAAAAGTATATTCTATTCTAAAAATATATTTTTAATTTATATATAAAATCGAGAATGATTTGAAGAATTATAAATTAAATTTAGGATTTTAATCATTATATATCTTCTTTATATATTTAATATATTTGAAAGAAAAATAATCCAAATTTTTTTAATAATTTAAATTAATAACTAAAAAATCGAAAATTGAAATTGGATAGAAGTGATTTAGGATAGGGATGTTTCGAGGAATGTGGTTGTTGAAGAATTTTCAAGTTCCATATAACGTCATAAAGATAAATAAATAGAATGAAAAGAAAAAGAGGAAAAATGTTTTTATTTCACTTTATATATATATATGTATATATTTACCGAGTATTTGATAAGGTAAAAACATTAATGAAATGCTATATATTAAAAAAATGTGATTTGGTTATAAAATTCCTTAAAAACATTCTAAATTTCGTACAACTTGAATTAACATTTTAACTATATAATAAACTAATGCTAAAAACATAAAATTCATATCAGACAATAACTTTTTATTACGAAGATATCTAAATTTTAATAATCCAAGATTTGTGTTATTAAAAAAAGATAAAAAATCAAATAATTTTCTATACCCTTTATAACGAATAATTACAAATAATACTTTAAACTTATGTACATAATCTAGATGTTTTTATCTTGTTTTAATAATTCTTTCTTTGTCCTAGACAAATGGTATTTATTTTTTTTTTTTTATAAATAATTGCGTGTAAAATTATTTAGTTTAATTTTCGACCTAAGAAATTAAATTACAAAAGATATAAAAATTATTTAAACATATAAAATAAATTAATTTTTTTATTATGATGACCTTGATTTTTTTCGTTTTATATATATATATATACACATAAATAGTATTTTATCATACATACAATTAACTCGAATATTTTACAGTTAATTAGTTTTATATCTAAATATGTATAAAAAAAAAATTAACATAAAATAATTATTTTTAATATCTTAGAATCGCTTTGAATTCACCTAGGTTTTTATATCCCAAACTTTGAAAACTTTATATTTGTAAACATTATACTTCTAAATGTTGTTATTTATGTTATTAACAGTAACTTAAAATATTATTTTCGGGCAAAAAATAAATAAACTCACGAACATTTTTGAATGGTCATTATTCATAATTTGTGGATTATTAAAAAAAAAAAGTGCATTCATGAACTTTATTCTTTATGCGGCGATGGACCCTCCTACAGCCTCTGACTTTTATACATTCTACGAAAGGACAAGGATTGTGGTTTAAGCGGGGTAAAAATGTTCAGTAGAATCAACATTAATCTTGATTTTCTTGATCAAAGGCTCTACTTTTTTTTTATCAAGTAGCTTTCAAATTTTTATCCCGGAGCACTATAATAAACTGAAATTCAATCCTAGAATAAGTTCGCTCCAAACGAATTTCATAAAGGACTTCTAAAATCTGTAGTTGTACCAAGCATTGATGCTGTTTTTGATGACCGATAGATAACACATACCATGAAATTAATCAATAAGAACATTTAGTCTTAAAAGAGATTTGTTTGCGTTTGGTCTCACATGGTCTGTCAATTGTTAAAAAAGGCATATTTCGTTAATATTAAAAAAAAAAATATGTCTAGGTGACTAATCATGGATAAATGCATAAATCTTAAACAAAAAGTAATTGATCCGAAGAAATGGTTGATGTTTACAAAACGCATGTTTTAGTTATTTCAAGTGGAGTAGAAAAAATCCTTCGGAAATTGGAAATTGAAAATTTTATGGGTTCAAATATTTTTTCATTATTAAACTAGAAATATATATATAGCAACCCCATAATTATTTAAAAACATTCTCATGCCATCTATTGAGTTTACTAATTACTAGTGATCAGAATATTTTTAAAAGTTGACACAAGATGGCAGCATTAACAAGTATGTCTTGATTCCTATTATTGTTTAAATATAATATTTAATACTTGTTTATCATTAACGTGATTTATTCTTTATTTTAAAAATATAAAAATTAAAAATTAATTAATTTATAGAATTATATTTTTTTTATAAATTTTAAATTTTTGTTCTAAGAAAATATAAGAAAAATAAAATTATTGAACACTTCGAAAATGTTAAAAACAAATCACATATACAAAATTAGAGGAACGCCGACAAATTTCCTTAATTTTATAGGATTTATATTTTGTGATCATTTATTCACTTTATTAATTTTTATACCCACATTTTGACTTTAAATAAAAGAATTAAATTAAAAGATTTTAATTAAAAAAAATATGTGAAATTTGAAATGATCAAAAATCAAATGATAAATATTTATTAAAGGGATATTTAAAAAAAGTGTGTAATTTTAAATGATTAATCAAATTGATATAAATTAATCAAAAAAGTTAAAAACAATTTATTATAGTTTTGATTAATTTTTATATTTTAATTATATAAAATGTGAAACTGCCATATAATAACTATAAAATTAATTAAAAAAATTGTCATTTTAGTCATATTAATTATTAAAATTAATAGGTGACCAATCGTTCAACCTTTCTAAGCTAAGTCCGCTTGGAAAATATTCTCATTCTGGAGGAATCAAATCCAGGGGTATCGAGAAAATTTGTTAAAGAAATAAAGAAATTTTGACAAATATGTTTTGAATTTATCGAAGAATGATCTTAAATATACGTCTTGGTAAATAATTTTGTTCAGAAGTTTAAGCAATCAATTCTTCTTTGTCTTCTTGTATAGGAAATATCGGATTTGATGCATCACAGACAATTAAACAAGTCCATATTCAATCAAATTATTCATTCAAAGATGGAAAATATTTCATATTTTCTCCACAATATAATGTTAAATGTCCTAATTAATATTTCGTGCTACTCTTAACTTTTATAAACCCCTGATACTTGATTTATAATATTCCATATATAATAATAATCAATTTAATTCTCTTTATCACTTGTTTTTAATCAATTATAAACTTTTCTACCCTCTTGTTATTTGATTTAAAAATTTCCTATTAAAAATACATTATACGAGGTTTGTTCAAAATAAAACGTGAATTATTTCGAAACTTATTTATTTATTCATCAATATCCATTTTGTCCCCTTCAAAGTAATTCCCCTCAGATATACACTTATGCCAGCGCTTCTTCTAATCGTCGAAGCACTTCTGAAATGCACTTTTCGGTATGGCCATCAGTTCGTTCTTCGAAACCGATTTTATCTCATCAATTGGGGCAAAACGCTTTCCTTCAATTTTAGGAATAGGAAAAAGTCGCAGGGATCTGGTGAATACGGTGGTTGAGGCAAGATTACGGTGTTGTTTTGGCCAAAACAAGCAATGATGTGTGATCTGGTGTATTATCGTGATTTGTTTTTTCACAATTCCGATCGTTTGAGCTGTATTGCTTCACACAAACGTTTCATAACTTCATTGCAGTATTCCTTATTTTTTTTAAGTAAAAAATTACAGCCCGCGAAAATTCAAAATTCATCTTTTCTCTTGAACAGACCTCGTAAATGCATTATTATTATTTATCATTTATTTAGAAAATTAAGTAATTATTTATTAATAATCTTTTGGAATTTATTTGTTTGTTTTAGGCACAGCACCAATTGTTCCATTCCTATCTACTTATGCAAAACAACTTGGATTTTCCAGTATTATTGTTGGGACCATTTATTTAGTTTTACCAATTTTTGGTTTATTAGCAAAACCAATATTTGGTGCAGTTGCTGATCGTTTTCATAAACAGAAATTATTATTTATTTTATTTCAAATATTAACAGCAGCCTCATTTTTTGTAATACAATTTATACCTGAAATTCCTACAAATAGGAATGTACAAGTCGATTGCGATGCTGAAACAGTGTTTCGAGTTTATAATACAAGTGATCCGTGTCATTTAGATTCTATTGCAATGGAAAGCAATAATTCTACAATCTCTTGCCACGTAAGTTAATACATGAAATTAATAAAATAATTCTATTAATTTATATATATATATATAATATATGTATACGTAAAAAATCTTATTAAAATAGATTATAATTTAAAATGAGAACAATAATAATTAACTTTCTATTGAAAAGAAAAAAATACATTTCTATCAAAGTGAACAATTTAGAAATCTCAACTGGTGAAAAAAAACTGCCTTATAAAGTATTCCATCTCTTCTCAACATACAATGATTAATTTATTAAAGTTTTGTTGATAGATAGATTCTTATCAGGGAATTTAATAACAACCCTTTGAAAAATTTTGTTTTGTTTTATATGAATACAAAATTAATCAACTATTATAATAGCTATTTTTTATAATTCAAAATGATAATATCTCTTGTAATTAACAGATTGTTGTTATTATTAAATAATTTTACTTAAATTACATATTTTTATTTTTTAATTATATTTTTTTATATTTATTTCAGTTTTCATGTCCAATTAATGAAAATAAATTACTTCTTAAATATTTATCAGAAAATTGGAAATTTGAAGAATTTTCTAATAATTCTAGTCATCCAAAGATATTAAATTTTATTAGTGATATTCCACTTTATAAAACAATTTACGTGAAAAATATTTTATATTTATTTATGTCACGTGTTTATCCAGTGAGTGGGGATGATTCCACTGGTATTACTAATAATAATAATGGTCATGTGCCTTATTGTGATACATTAGTGAGTTTAACATGTGAAATACACTGCACTAATCACATTTTAAATGATATGATACGTAAGCCTACAACGTCAGATGCAGAAGTATCAAGTTTATATCAATTTTGGCTGTTTTTCTTGTTTATGATACTCAGCTGGGTTGGAATGGCTGTTGTAGTCAGTGTCGGTGACGCCATTTGTTTTGAAATGCTTGGCATGTATTTTTTTATATTAAAAAAAAATTAAATAAATAATTGATGAGAAATATGTATATATAATAATTTATCTTATTTTTTTAGGTGATAATCCATCTAAATTTGGTCAACAACGATTGTGGGGGGCAATTGGTTGGGGTATATTTTCAGCCCTATCCGGTTATTTAGTGGATCAATTTAGTAAAGGAAAAACAGAAAAAGATTATACAATCGTCTTCTATTTAATGCTTCTCATGATTGTATTAAATATAATCTCTGGACAATTTCTCAAAGTAATTTCATTTTAAATTATTCAATTTATATTTTATCTATAAAAGTTATTTTTTTGAAACCTTAAAATATAAAAGAATCGTTCAAATTTAATTTTTTTTAGCACAGACAAAGAAATTTTTCTACAAATATTTTAAGAGATGTTGGAAAATTATTAACGAATATGCGTATATTAATATTTTTTATATGGTGTATATGTATTGGATTATGCACAAGTATGATATGGCAATTTTTATTTTGGTAAGAATAACAAACATTATATTCATTTCATTTATTGTTTTATTTTTTATTTATTAGATTATTTTTTGATTTAATATGATCCACAAATGAAAATTTCATCTAATTCAATAAACCACTGTTATTCAACCTATCTAGGGTTCAGTGACTCTTGAAATTTTATATTATATTATTTACCTACACAAACATGAAAACGTTGTAGACCGCTGCAATAAACTAAAAATATAGAGACCACTAATATGTGATTAAATTAAATTAATTTTATTTTATTTCTTTAGGCATTTAGAAGAATTAGCAACCAAAGATAGTTGTGATACACAAACATGGATAAAAACACTTGAAGGTCTTGTTATGGCAATACAATGCTTTTGTGGAGAATTACCATTTCTATTTCTTTCTGGTAATTTTTAAAATATTAATTTACATCTTCAAATATCATTATATAAATGAAATCAAAATTAACTAAATATAGTTTTCTTTATTTGAATAAATTCATATTCAGTAGGGAGTTATAATTTGTCAATTATAAATATTTAAAGAAAATTTAAAATAGATTCCAATTTATATAACTTTTATTTAAAGAAAATTTAGATTTCATTAAATCTCTTAATAAAATTTTGTATAGAAATAACTTTTAATTAATTAAATTTGTTTTGTAGGTTTTATCTTGAATAAAATTGGACATGTCCATGCAATGTCCACTGTACTTTTTGCATTTGGAATACGTTTTCTTCTTTATTCATGGATTGATAATCCCTGGTATTGCTTGCCAATTGAATTACTTCAAGGGCCAACATTTGGTATTTTTTATGCTACAATGGCATCTTATGCATCAATTGTAGCACCACCAGGAACTGAAGCCACTGTACAAGGCCTTGTAGGTGCTGTCTTTGAAGGAATTGGTAATAAAAAATTTATAAATATCATTTAATATTGTTATTTTGTTTATATTAAATTAAATCTTGAATTAATCATGAATATTCTCTGAAAATACTCTTAATGATAATTATAAAACTACTTTAACTTTCATATTTATTTTTCTATATTTAAAACAAATATTTTTTTAATATTAATTATTATAATATAGGTGTCTCACTTGGTAGTCTCCTTGGTGGATTTTTATTAGAAAAATATGGCACTGTATTAGCATTTCAAATATTTGGAATATCATCATTAATAGTAGGAGTTTTACATGTATTGACACAATCAATAGTTTCACGAATGATTACTAAAACACCAGAAATAAAACGTAAGTAATAATATATTTTAATAATTTTATATAATATATTGATATAGAGTGATGAAATTTTTTTTATTAATATAATATGACCGGCTGATTTATTAATAAAATTTTTTTTATCTAGCATTTTTGAAAAATCCATTCGTTTTTTATGGGCCCTGATCTTCCGGGTTCAATTCCCGAGAATGCTTTATTTTTTTCTCCGTTCAACGAAATTCCTATTTAGTTGCTTCAAATGACGGAAGGTGAAACGAGGAATTTAATATAATGATTATTCGATGACAGAAATAAAATCAACAAATCTTATTTAGTAGTTATATGATGTTTTTATGTTCTTTGAAATTGTATCATGTTTATATAAAATTTCAGCTGTTCTTGTACCAGATCACGATGAATCAACAAAGAGCCTCGAGTAAGGTCTGTCATTTTGTCCAAAAAAAACAAAAGAAATTGTTTGCATATTGCATTTTAAATAATCAGATCATAAATATCTATTCAATATATATATTTATATGTATATATTGAAATATGATTTAAATCAATGTCTGTTGTTGAATGGAATGTGTAATTAAATAATTAAAATTTTTGCTTTCGTTGTAATCAATTGAGGTTTTTTTTTTAGAATAATTATGTCAATTATTAAGAGAATTTTTATTAAAAGACCACATTATTTGTATAAAATTATTTATTAAATTAAAATAATTGTACAACGTTTCAACTGCTTATTCTGCAGTCGTTTTCAAGTAACCGTACGCTTGCTCCGATTCAAGCGGACTGATGCATGTCGGGACACGTCACCTCTTATATAGGCAGTGATATTGGCGCCAATTTTTGGCTCCAATTTTTACCGCCAATTCTTAATCTCAACATGAAGTCAGCAGCAATTGTCAAAGCAAGCGTTTACAATCAAGAAGTATGATAGTGCATTATGTCTCTAAAATGAAGATACTAAATTATTTCCATAATCAAGATATATACATAAATACACATTAGATTAATTATATTTAATTTAATCTGACAAATTTTACTCATCCAACACTATGTTCCACATCTTATTAAGTCTATATCCATCCTCTTTGTTAATATTATTGGGATGATTATCAATTTCTATAGATTCTTTTATTTTTCTTTTCCACCAATTATTTTCAATATGAAGTGTTTCTACATTATCTAAATTTATTTTATGTCCTGTTGTTAAGGCATGTTCTGCAATTGCTGATTGATTTGGATGTTTCAATCTAATGGCTCTCTCATGTTCAGACAGTCTTGTAGAAATCTTTCTACTTGTTTCACCAATGTATACTTTTTTGCATTCACAAGTTACCTTATAAACTCCATTATTTTCGTTTTTAATTTTGTCTTTTATATTTGAGGTGAGAGAAGACATTTGTTTATGAGGTTTATATGTTACTCTGATGTTGTGTTTCCTCAATTTTGACGCTATTTTTTTTTTTTTTTTCTGTTGTTCCTTTTATATAAGGTAATGTTATTTGTGATCTGTATATTGGTTTTTCATTTTCATTTTTGATTTCTGTCTTTTTTGTTTTACTGAATTTCCTAATTTCATATAAGCGTTGAATGGGAAATAAATGAAGAGTTACCGTTTCTTGATGTATTAATTAAAAAGAAACAGAATAGATTAAGGTTTGATATTTTCAGGAAAACAACTCACACCAACAGATATATCCACGCAGATTCCCACCACCATCCATCACAAAAATATGGAGTGATAAAAACACTGCACAAAAGAGCCGAAGAGATATGCTCAAATGAAAACATTAAAAAAGAAAAACAACGATTGAAGGAAGCTTTCATAAACAATGGCTTCTCGGAATATGAAATTAGGAAATTCAGTAAAACAAAAAAGACAGAAATCAAAAATGAAAATGAAAAACCAATATACAGATCACAAATAACATTACCTTATATAAAAGGAACAACAGAAAAAATAGCGTCAAAATTGAGGAAACACAACATCAGAGTAACATATAAACCTCATAAACAAATGTCTTCTCTCACCTCAAATATAAAAGACAAAATTAAAAACGAAAATAATGGAGTTTATAAGGTAACTTGTGAATGCAAAAAAGTATACATTGGTGAAACAAGTAGAAAGATTTCTACAAGACTGTCTGAACATGAGAGAGCCATTAGATTGAAACATCCAAATCAATCAGCAATTGCAGAACATGCCTTAACAACAGGACATAAAATAAATTTAGATAATGTAGAAACACTTCATATTGAAAATAATTGGTGGAAAAGAAAAATAAAAGAATCTATAGAAATTGATAATCATCCCAATAATATTAACAAAGAGGATGGATATAGACTTAATAAGATGTGGAACATAGTGTTGGATGAGTAAAATTTGTCAGATTAAATTAAATATAATTAATCTAATGTGTATTTATGTATATATCTTGATTATGGAAATAATTTAGTATCTTCATTTTAGAGACATAATGCACTATCATACTTCTTGATTGTAAACGCTTGCTTTGACAATTGCTGCTGACTTCATGTTGAGATTAAGAATTGGCGGTAAAAATTGGAGCCAAAAATTGGCGCCAATATCACTGCCTATATAAGAGGTGACGTGTCCCGACATGCATCAGTCCGCTTGAATCGGAGCAAGCGTACGGTTACTTGAAAACGACTGCAGAATAAGCAGTTGAAACGTTGTACAATTATTTTAATTTAATAAATAATTTTATACAAATAATGTGGTCTTTTAATAAAAATTCTCTTAATAATTATCAAAATAACCACAAAAGCTTTAATAAATAATTATGTCCTTGAATTTAGCTTTATATGTAGAAAATCGATTTTAATTGTCTGTAGATTTGAAGCATTTGCTTTTTATATAATATTTAAAATATTCCTTAATCTAACGCTTCACTTCCATACCTTAATTTTTCTTTTTCCTATTTTTTTCCATAGTAGATTTTGTTATTGATCTCATTGCGTTTCTTCTCTTTGCCACATCTATTATTATTAGCTAGCTTTAACTACTAAAAAGTAAATGTTATGTCTTAATTAGAAATATAAACAATGCTTTTGCTATATAATATATTCTTATTAAATTAAAAATAAAATCTAAATTTTTTATATATTTGACTGATAAAATAAAATTATTATTTAATAAATTTATTAACAACATTATAATTATAAAGATGTTTGCATTGTTTAACTATTTTTACAATCAATTAATTGTATGATATTGCACATTTCACATTTTCTTAATAAACATTTTGAGTTTAATTGTAAAATTCTATTTTCTAAATTTATAAAATATAAAATTCACCTTTAGAATGACAATGTTTGAAGAATTAGCGTTATTTAATAAAATAAAATAAAAATAAATACAAATTTATTAAATGATTTTGACTCATATTCATTGCATTTTTTTAATAATTATAAAATTTATAATAACTTTTTATTAACCTAAATTAATTTAAGTTTGTAAATGTTTAATAATTCATTTATAATTTATGAAAATGAAGATAGATTTGTTCATTTATTAGACACAGAAACTAATTTTTCATCGCTGACACAAATATAAAATAATATCCTGATCATAGGCGAGGGCACGTGCCCCCCCCCCCCCAAACATTCTGCAAAAAATAAATTTTTAAGGGATTAGTTTTGTAACTGAGAACCCAAAAGTAAAAAAACATCTTTAAATTACATATAAGTATAGTCTAAACGTCATAAATAAATAAATTATATATTTTGTCAAAAATTTTTCCGGGGGAGACCCCTGCACTCTTCCCCCTGAGGGGCCACCCCCAGACCTTCCCCCCCCCCAACATAATAGATCACGCTACGCCTATGATCCTGATAATAGTTTTTATATTTATAAAAATAAATAGTATCTTTTTCTATACATCATTTATGCGATCGAAATAATTCTATTACAGTATAAAATTTATAAATTATTTATTTAATAAATTTAAATAAGTTGCATTATATATATTGCAAATAATTATTTGATGTTAATTTATTTTTTCCTTTTTTTAGAATATTCACCACGCGCAATATACGCATCGCCAAATGAAGCAATACAAATGCTTCAAGACGAACAACCAATTTATGGATAATATTTAATACAATATTTATTTTAACTGATATTTAAAGACAAAACAGGATATAGTAAGATATTATATAATATTATATTTAAAAACCAAAAAATAATTTATATGTTGGTTACATACTTATTTTACTTATAAAGTATCTGGCCCTATAAGTCAAGTCTAATACAATACAAGTTTAAATAATTTTCATAAATTTTATTTATATATATATATATATATATATATAATATATTTATAATTTCAAATTACTTTTAAAGAAATGGTTATTTATTATATATTTTATAAATAAATTAATATATTTTTACTGATTTATCAATATTTTCTAAATTTCATATTTATTTTATCATCAAAGACATAATAAATTAGAAAATGCAAAAACTTTATTGATATTATTTTTCATAAAAAATATTTAAATTTTTTAATACCTATTTATTTTTGCAATAATTTTTTTCTATGAAAAGTAATTATTATGACATTGATTTATTTATTGAAAAGAGAATGTTCATTATATAATGATGAACATTTATATTGATACTCCATGAAAAACTATATTTTGCGTTGATAGTTACATTCCAGACAACTATCCCCATATTTTAGTTAATTTTTATTTTTCAATCATATATAAATCAAATAAAAATGATTTTATAATTTATAAAAAATAAATATACTGAAATTTAAAATGGATGTAAGGAAGAAATATGGGCCAGGCTTTTATAAAACAATTACTTATTTTTACAATTTAATTGTAACATTTAAATAATGAATATATTTAATTTTTCTGATCTGAATGATAGCTCATAATAAACCAAATATTTATAAATTATTTTTTTAAATATGATGTTTTGTACAATATGCGATATTTTGATGAATGTAAATCGAGATCATCCTACGGTTTTTATTTGATTTTATTGACGTGTAAGAGTTGGTCTACATAACTATTTTTTAAAATATATACAATTTTTATTTAAATAAACGAAACATTTCCAGAATTTAAGATTTATATAAGAAAAGTAAAGGGTAGATTTTTGTAATTAATAATTTCTCAATTTTTCTTCGTTTTTTTATAATTCCTTCATCAATAATATGTTTTGTCGATTAATAGATTTGAGTATATATTATAAAAAAATATAGCAATATATATAATACTGAGTTAAATAGTCAAATATAGTTATGGGAATTAATGTACTTGAAATAAGATTAGAATTCCATAAAAATTGGAGAGTGAGAACCAGATTTAATATTTTAAATTAAGAAAAAAGTAAGCAAAGTGAAAAAATGATGATTAGTTTCAATACAATAATAAATAAAATAGTGGATACATTTCTTGCCTAAAATAAATATTAATTTATAAAAAAGATAAATTCTTTGTTCCATATTAAACGATTGAAATATATAAAAATTTCTATTAATTTTTGTTTTTAATAATTTTTATTAGACACTAAAAATGGAATTTTTTAAGAAACACTCAAGAATTCTAAAACAATCAAATATCCCAATTTATAATTACAAAATTGTAATTATAATTATTTAAGTTTTTTACATGTATTCCAATTCTGGGTTCCCTTAAATTCCCAGTATTAGCTCAATGATAGAACTTGAATGTTATTTAGTGATAATTTTTTTTTTTTAATATTTATTTATTTATATCAAATATTTTTATAAAAACAATTGAAAATAATATTTAAAAAAAATTATTTTAGTAATATTTAATAAAAATGAAATTGACAAAGGGTCGCAATACAATTTTATTTTTTTAATTTAATTTTATCTTAATATATTGTTCGCATATATTATTTTAAAATATCTCCCTAAATTATATTAAATTACAAATTTTTTTCATTCCAAACAATTGAATAAATATATTTATACTTTAAAAAGAAAACTAACGAAAATTTAAAAAAGCTAACATTAAATATATAAAATAAAAAAAAATATTTTTTTTTCTTTTAAAATTTAAATCTTTGAGAAACACTATTTATATTATTAATATAAATTTTAATTGTACAGGTAAACTTCCTTTAATATCGTAGACTAAAATCAAAAAAAAAGAAATTTTATTTCAAAAAATTCAAATTTTTTTAAACTGTTACCATAATATGTATAATGATAGTTCCAAGTTCTTTTCGATTAAATCAATAACTTTTTTACATTCAGAAAAATAATTTTAAGGAAAGAATTTTAGTTGTTTCTTTTTTTTAAAAGTAAAGTTTTTTACTTTTATTTTTAGTACTTTTGTAGTTTTAAAATATGCTTTTTAAATCAAATATATGTTTATGTATTGTTTAATAATATATACATTTTCTTGTTTAATAAAACTTTTGTTATAATATTCTTTCAATACCTTATAATACGTCGTAAGCGATGGAACGCATCTTCGACGTTATACGAGGTGCCTGTATTTTAAAAAAGTTGTTATGATATATTTCTCTGTTTGACTCGGAAGGAATATGGTTGTTAATGATATAGTAATATAAATCAAAATCTCAATTTATAATGATTATATTTTATATTGTTAGTATACATAAATAGAAAAAATATTTGTTAGTATTATCGTAGAAATCTATCGAATATTCATTTGTTATATATAATATATATATATATATATATATATTTATAAATAAATTTATCTTCATTGACAATTTTTCATATTTTCATCAATCATTATTCATATAATATTTTGTTAAGTATTTTTCCTTCAAATAAATTTAATTAAGTAATTATAAACAAAAATTTTATAAGTAAAATGGTTTTTATTAAAGTGAGCAAGAGGATAATACATTTCAATACTTATAAAATAATTAATAATCAAATAATAATAATATACAAGATTTAATAACTATTATCAATTACATTAAGAATATATAATTTAAATGCTCTCATAATAAATTAAATCTCAAGTTATTGTGTGATTTATTATAATTAATGATTATAATCATTAGTAAGGAATAATTCATCTGATCCAAGAAATGAGAAATAAAAAACATTAAATACCTATTTTTAATCTTTAAAAGTATTTTAAGATTTCTTGTTGATCTTAATAATAAATTATCTAATTGGTTAAAAAAATTCCGATTAGACCAAATTAATTTCTTTTTTTCTTTTTCAAATTTTAAATGTTTTAAAAACATTTTTTTCCAATTATTTGTATTATAAGCTAAAAAAGAATAAATTACTAATAAGGTTGATTTAACTGTATTTAATAAATAATAATAAAAGTTAAATATAAATATTAAATTTAATTTAATCAAAAATATAACTTATTAAATGGAATTAATTAAAGCTTAGATTTCAGATGATGAAGAAATGTTTGCAAAACAATTTGTAGTGAGTTTCGATAGTTGTGTATTCACAATATTTGAATAAAAATATTGGATAAATTTCTAAAGAAAAATTCACTGAAAAAATCACATATAACTGAATTTAAATTAATGTTATCAATAGTCAGTTAAACAAAACAGGTGGTTCATATTAAGTTGTACAATATTGCTATCTCGAGAGAAATAAGAGATTAAGAGTTGGTTTAATTAGCAAACAATTTCTATAACAAAGCACAATTCTAATGAATAAGAAAAATAATTTTCCCTCAAAATATGGAACACAACTTTTTTTTTTAAATGGCAACAAATATTTTTTAGTACATCAATCAATAGATAATTTATTTTCTGAATTTAATGATATAGATAACATTTTTTTTAATGTAAAAATACAAAAATATATAAATTTATTATTTTTATTTAAATATATATGTACAAATATTGTCATGTTAGCAACAAATGATTATTGTCTAAATACCATTATTGGAAATATTTATTTTAACATTCTAGACATTTTTTTTTTTAGGAAAATCTCAACCTTCATTCTAATTAAATAACAAAATTCATGTTGACGATCATTGTCAATGTATGTTCATTTTTACTATTTAATAAAGAAATAACAAAAAGTAAATAATTATAATTTTTGCAACAATACCAATACTGTCAATTTCTAATTGTTAAATAAAATAATTTGGTTCTCCTTGGATACCTTTGTTGAAATATAATTAAATACAAAAAAATGATATATATATTTACTTAAAAAAATTGTTAAATAATTTTATGAACATCACAACCAGAAACAATATCTTTATTTAGTGTGGTAATCAAAAATCTATGTCATTTACAATAAAAAAAGTTTTGTGTGAGAATCACTAGAGGAAACATTATTTTCTTATTCATTAAAATAATATCTTGATATAAAAATTTATTGGCACTTTAATCAACTCTATTATCTCTTATATTTATAGAGATTCTGTACATCTTAAAATTAATACAATATATATATATATATATATGTTACGGTAAAAGTAATAAATTCGGAGATTATATAAAATTACCGGTGATTATAGATAATCACCATTGAATTTGGTAAATATGATAAAAATTTCTTATTTTATGAAAAAAATGCGCCAATTCTAAAAACGGAATATATATATATATATTACTTTTAGCCAACACCCCACTCATCGGTTTTTTTGGGTTCGGTTTGGATATAGGAAGATTATTTAATTAATTAATTTTTTAATCCAAACCGAACCGAAGTGGGGTGTTGGCTAAAAGTAATATATATATATATATATTCCGTTTTTAGAATTGGCTCAAACTGAACACATGTTTTTTCATAAAATAATAAATTTTTATCACATCCCCATTACGAGTTGGGGAGTTTATAAACTAACTGGTATAAATCTGATAAATATGAAATAATTTATCATATTTACCAAATTCAGTGGTGATTATCTATAATCACCGGTAATTTTATATAATCTCCTAATTTATTACTTTTACCGTAACTTATATATATATATATATATCGACTTATGAAAACCTGTCTTCAAATACTACTCTCTTTTTATACTAAAAGTAAAATTTCTATTCCATATTCTTTGTTTTAATTTTAATAAAAATTAATTAAAAAATACCTTATTATTTATTTTAATCATTCCCATAATGACAGGAATTGTTTATATATTTCCAAAATATGAAAATCCAATTGATCATCAAAGAGATCCATTTCAAAAATAGATAAATTCTGACGTATATCCGGATGATAGTTGAGCAACATTTGTTTCAACCTTGCTATCATGTGTCGATACCACAATGAATTGAAATCTTTGCCATTCTGTTCAGAATCATTCAAATGTTTACATAACAACGTTATTAAATATTGAAATACTGCTAATAGTAGATTTTTCTTATCCGCCTCAGCCAATTCAATAGTGTCTTGGACTTTTTGCAAACTTTCTTGCGAATATAATTGTGGATCATTTTCTGAAGCTCGCTCCATTGTTTCATACTCTTGTCGTTTCATTTCGATTACATTCATCGTATGTTTTATGGTTGCATTTATAATTTCCCAAATATAACCATTACATAATTCACTTTTCATTTTATTGGAAAAAATCCAATTAATTACTGAACTACAATTAATCACTTGTATTTTTAATAATTTATTTATGATCACTAGGAGTCTTTGTTGGTTGTTACACCAAAAGAGATAGATATTTTCCAAAATAAGCAGTTGATCTTGGGGTGTTTTATTAATTAATTTTAATAAATTGTAATATTTAGAAAAACTTGAAAATGTATGTGTAAATGTTTTAATTCCTACAAACAGGATATGATGAATAATAATAGCAATTTGCATGGATTGATTGACTTGTTCTTGTTGATCAAATTTTGCGATAATTTCATCTGTTGAAAGATTATTTAAGAAAATTTCACTGATATTTGGTTGTAATTGATGATAAATTATCAAATTAGCTTCTGGTTCTTTTGGTATAATTGAAGAATACTCAACAGGACAAATATCTACAATTTTTTTATAATAAGAAAGACGTAGAATTTTTTGTAATGTTTCTTGTAAAAATTTTGTTTGTGGTTCTTCTAGGTTAATTGATAAATATGTTGTCCAACTAGACCATGTCCATTCCATATTAAAATTACTTAAATGATAAGAGAACCAATCATAAAATCGTTCAATCGTTTCATAATTCATCGTTGGCAAACGTAAAAATAGAATTTCAGTTGCCTGGGCCAACACCCGTGGCATCGAAGTCGGATCTTTTTTGCATAATTCAATTAAAATCGAACCATATGCAATATTCAAATAACGTCTGGTAGGCAGATTGAACATCTCCCCAAAAATCACTTCTACGATACAATAATTGAGTGGAATTTTGTTTTTATAATGGACGTTTAATAATTCTCGTGCACAATCTTGTCGTGAAAGATGATATCGTTCAAAAATTGTACGTAAATGATCTTCAATAAGAAATCGATTGATTGTATGTTCGCCAGGAAGAACAGGACCTTCTGGGCAATCAGTGTAGTCAAATAAACGAAAGACTACTCGAGGCAATGGATAACGAAATGATTCCCTATGTAAAGGAGGAAGCACCATCGGTAATTTGAATTGGAATCCTTGCGCAAGAATTCGTTGAAATTTTAAATATGGTCGAAAAATATGACCATCGATCCATTTCTCTTGGCGTAATTTGAGAATCTGAGCCATCAGACATTCCAAGTACTCTTCCTGTTGGTGGGGATTGTCATCATTCCAGACCTGTAACAAGGACACAAATTTTTTTTTCCGTTTCTCCAGATATAGCTGAATGTGGACTAAAAGTTTATCTAAACTATTTTCTTTCTTCTCGTACAAAGTCTTTCCTACCCAAGGCAAGCAGCCAAGTACCAAACCAATAAATGTATCCTTCCTGATCTGAGGACTGTCTTCCTTAATAATATTTTTAACGATATAATCAAGGAATTGCATAAATGATTCAATATTTATAGTTCCACAATTAACCAGATCAGCTAAAAACCGTAAATAATTATTAGCCTCCTCCCATTTGCAATAATCCAAAGCTGTACGAAAATTCATGACAATTCCTTCAATAATTTGATTACAGAAACTGGGATTTTTTAAATTCAACAAACCCACTAACGTTGTATAGACAGTGCATTGATCAGGCATTTGCAAAGCAAAACGCAACAAAATCTCTTTTATCTTTTGTTGATAGAGATGCAAATCATTCTCCAAGACACCGATAAAATTCTCTAAATTATTTTCAATTGCTGAATGATTTAGTGGTAATTTGGTCATCAATTCTTCAATATTTTGTTCAATAACTTCCTGATGTGTGAGTCGTCGTTGTCGTTTCGCGTGAAACGAATTTTGGTCGTCCCAAACTTCAACATAACGCCGTCTTCTACTCATTTTTTCAGATCAGTACTACAAACAAAATAAAAATAATTTGTTAAATAAATAGTAATAACTTATGGTTGTATAGATAAAATATAAATACTATATTATTAAATATATTACTATCAACAATAATCTAATCAATAATTTAAACCCTATAATTTATAATACGAGGGTGGTCTGAAAAGTTTCCGACCTGGCCAAGAAAAACGATGTTTTTCAATTTTTTGTTTGTTTTATTTTTCAACATAATCTCCATCAACACTGATACACTTCTCATAACGGTGTTCTAATTAATTTAATTAATTAATTAAATTTGATATAATTTAATTTAAGTCTCATCAACAGTTATGAATCAACGCAAAAATTCGTTTGGATTATGCCTACAGCGCCAAATTGTAGTTAGAAATGGTTTTTTCGAAGCAATTTTTGGTCTAACGTTAGGAAATGCGGCACCCACGTTGCACACAGCTTTCCATATTCAAATGGTTTTGCAAAATATTTCGCACACGTTCAGCTGACATCGTACAGGTCTCAGCTATCTTGAATTTTGAAAAACAAAACAAACAAAAAATTGAAAAACATCGTTTTTCTTGGTCAGGTCGGAAACTTTTCAGACCATCCTCGTAAAATAATGATAAAAATATGAAAGATATCCTGGAGACATTAATTAAAATTAATAATACAAGCATTTATTTACATTTATTAAAATAACTATAAAACAGAAAAGGTATGTTTCTATATGTATATTGGTATTTGCTTTCCATAAATGAAGATAAAAATTTCCTTTGGTATTGGATTAGGATTACGAGCGAATGAGAGAGAGAGAAATGAATATATATACACCTATATATATATATCACTCAGTCTTTCTCCCTCCTTGATATAACAATAGAAGGGAATTTGACTGGATTCATTCCAAAAGCTTCATCTTGTAGTGTCGGCTATAAATCTTTTATTAATATGTAAATAGAATTAAATGCACAGATGCTCGAGATATTTGCTTGAAACAGACATTAATCTATTCTAACTAATACAATTTAGAATATATATATATATATATATATATATATATATATACCCACTCACAATTTCTTAGCAGTAAAATAGTTATTACATATCTCCTGTTATTAATTAAAAGTAAATATTTATTTTAATAAATTAATTTTACTTTTTAAGTATTTCAATGAAAAGCGGTGTATTATGTTAAAACCTCTATATATAGATCGTTGTTTATATTTTATAAAGATCTCAGAAATCCCTTTACAATTTTTTTTTACAAATACGAGGTTTGTTCAAAAGAAAAGGTGAATTTTGAATTATTTCGAAAAGTATTTATTTCTTCATCAATATCTATTTTATTCCCTTCAAAGTAATTTCCCTCAGATATAATGCGCTTATGCCAGCGCTTTTTTCAATCGTCGAAGTACTTCTGAAAAGCACTTTTCTGTATACCGTCAGGTCGTTCTTCGATTGCGACTTTATCGCATTAATTGTGGAAAAACGCTTTCCCTTTATTGGTCTCTTCAGTTTTTGGAAAAGGAAAAAGTAGCAGGAAGTCAAATATGGCGAATACGGTGGTTGAAGCGCTTTATTCCATTTTAAACCTATAATTTAATACAGATTCTTTAAAAAATCGAAGAACTCACAAAAACGTGACTAACTTTCTAAGTTGTCAAAAAAAAAAAAAAACAAAAAAAAAACTACTATTCCAATATGGCTGATAATGTCAACATATGAGAAACATATATGTACCAACATAACAAACAAAAATTTGTGATATATATATATATAATCGAATGTACACAGCCCACGAACATTACAAATTCACCTTTTCTTTTGAAAAGACCTATGTTCATATGTAGATCAGGAAAAAAATCAAGCCTTATGATTTCATATATTTATTGAACATATATGATAACATGGAACATTTCATCAGAATTTTATTAAAAATCACAAATACTATTTGGGCAGGAACTCCTCTTACAAATTAGCATACAATATAACAAATATGGACTTGTATTCAATATACATATATATGTATATATTTATATAATTTTAATAAAAGAGAATCAATTTTAGATTAATTATGTATATTCCATAACTTTATTTCAAAAATTAAATTTGATATTCATCATTTTATTTGATTCAAAAAATATAATCATAAAATAAAATGATAATTATAGATTTTTTCTGATAATTTTTTATCTTAATGGATGTTGTTTATAATTTATATTATTTTGGTTGTATCGCATATTTTTACTATTTTCGATGTTGAAATTTTGATGTTTTTATACGTTTTGAAGGTTCCTGAATCATTTTCACTAAGGTTGAGAAAAATGTCTGTGTGTGTGTCAGTGGCGTACCGTGAGGTTCTTGCGCCTGGGGGCAACTGAGAAATCAGCGCCCCCTTTCGTATATATATATATATATAATTTAATTTTTTTTAAAGAATATTAATGACGAATAACGAAACAGGTTTAACAGATTTTAATAAGCGTATAAATAATATTTATTGACTTACACAAAATACAGTTTAACTTTAAATATTAATTCTTCTTTTGTTCCAAATTGGCTTCCCTAATTTTGCGCCCCCTTAAATTTGGCTCCTGGGGACATATGTCCCCCCCTGCTCCCCCCTAGTTACGCCACTGGTGTGTGTGTGTGTGTATGTATGTAATCAAGATTACGCAAAAACTGTTTGAGCTAGAATGATGAAATTTGATACATGGGCATTATTCAAAATTCATAGTTTTCTATCAACTTTTGAGAAATGTAGCTCAACCGGAAGACGGTCATTAGCTACAACGTTTTGATTTTTTTACCCTCTAAAGTCACCGCAAAACTAAAGATAGATGTTTGATAATTTTTCACACGATTAATAATTGTATAAAACTGCTATATATATAGAATTTCAGCTTGATTGAATACCTGAAAGTACCAGAATTAATTTTTTAACACTGCAAATCCCACGCGCCAACACGTAACGTGAAGCCATCAATAAAGAACCAAAAATGCGCTGGTTTAATAAATACTATTTATTAATTTATAATTTATAATTAATTAAATTTAATTTAAATATAATATATTATGTTATTTATTGCAATTCAAATTGCGAGATAGTCGACTGGAGACACTCCAGCTAATTTTTTTATATTGATATAATATATAAATTCAATTTCCTAATTGACTAATGATTTAATAAAATTGGACTTTTAGGAAAAATTATTATTACTTTTATTATTATTCATTCACGAAGTGATAAGATATTTCCGATTTATCTAAAATATTTTCCTATTAAATTGTTTTTAAAAATAAAATATATTTTTTTATCAACAATTTCATACGAAATATACTTTATTAATTTTTATTCTATCAATTTCTAATTATATATCTAAAAAAAAAATATTTTATCGTATGAGAGAGAGAGAGAGATTTATTTTTTTATTCATTTGAAAATAAATATTTAAAAAAGAAAATAGAAATTTTTATTTATTTGTATTGATAATAATAGTTGTGATTTTTGCAAGGTGCTTCAATATTGTATGTACTTTGGCTAAACATTCTCTTAACAGTCAACAATCGTAAGTAAAACGTTAAATATATTTTTATAAAATTTAATTATTCAAATATTTTTTTATAAAATATGTATTTTAAAAATTATTTGGTAAAAATACATTAAGATAATTTGCCTTTTTTGTGGCGACTCTAGATTGGGGCCATCTGCAGCTGCTTAGTCCGCTTACTGTATAATCCGCCACAGATTATAATAAATTTTAATTAGTGAGTATTGACAAATATAATTATACAATACTTATATCAGAATTATAAGTATCAATCTTACATATTCTTTATATCATAAATATTAGTTTTTAATTTATACGATATTTTCTAGTAAATAATAATATTAATGTTCATAATAAATAAATATATTTGTTTTCCCAAATTTAATCCAATTGAGGCAAAGCCCGAGAGCATGGTACCTTCCACTGTTAAGATATGATAAATTTTTTTTTACTATCTCGTAATGCGATCATGAACATTTTCGATATCGAGATGTTGATGTTTTTATACGTTTTGAAGGTTCCTGAATCATTTTCACTAAGGTTGAGAAAAATGTGTGTGTGTGTGTGTGTGTATGTAACCAAGATTACGCAAAAACGGTTTGAGCTAGAATGATGAAATTTGGTATATGGGAATTATTCAAAATTCGTAGTTTTCTATCAACTCTTAAGAAATGTAGCTCAGCCGGAAGAGGATCATTACTTACAACGTTTTGATTTTTTTTCCTCTAAAGTGACCGTAAAAATAAAGATAATGTTTGATAGTTTTTCACATGATTAATAAGTTGACCTGTGGCCAAGTCCGAACCGACCGACGGTTTGAAGTAAATTAATTAGCAGCTACAGAAACAATTTCAAATAATTTTAATATATCTATTAATGTAATAAAAAACAGATATGAATACATAAATAATAAATATAAACATTTTTAATTTTATTTTATTTATAATATATATGCAAGACCAGGCTGTGACGTCATGAATGGCTGGATGACGTCATATAATTTTAAATCAAGAAAAAACTAATAACTATGATTTTTCTAGAGGATAAAACCAATACAAAGTGCATGAGAGATTCGTGGTTATATATAAAAAATCACCTCATGTGAAATTTGGTGTGAAAATAACCCTTCCATTCCTATCGTCGATCGCTAATACTACCACTTCCGGTTTCCGGATTTGCACCAAAAGTTGATCAATTCATCCCAATGATGCATTAAGTAAATATATCAAATTTCATCAAAATCCGTTGAGGCGTTCAGGCTGTACACATCTATACGGACGGACAGACGGACAGACATCATGCTAAAAATACTTTTTTCTGTTAAGAAAATGCATGATTCGTGGAGATATGTAAAAATCTCCACATGTGAAATTTGGTGTGAAAACAATACCTCCCTTACTATCGTCGGTCGGTAAAAATTGTATAAAACTGCTATATATAGAATTTCAGCTTGATTGAATCGCTGAAAGTACCAGAATTAATTTTTTAAAACTGCAAATCACGCGCCAGCACGTGACGTGGTGCCATTAACAAAAAGCCAAACACGCACTAGTTTAATATATATTATTTATTAATTTTAATATATAATTTATAATTTAAATATTTTATTATTTAATATATGTTATTTTATCCAATACAAATTGCTAGATAATCGAGTGAAGACACACACACACACACACACTCCAGATTTATTTTCCTCTAAACTGACCGTAAAAATAAAGATTAAAAATTGTAGAATTAAAGCTTGATTGAATTTAATTTTTTTAATTTTTTAACAGGATGAATGTTATCAACAAAGAGCCATACACTAACTGTTTAGCTATATCTACTATATATTTTTATCATAATAAATAAAAAAAAATAAATATTAAATTATTATTTTTATTAAATTTTAATGGCTTCAATTAATTTACAATTAAAAAAAAAAAATTAAATAAATATAAAATTTACTTACGTATTTCTAAACGATTTTTTTTTTTTTATTTATATAAATTAAATTCAAAGATCCCAATAAAATGATCTGTTAAAAAATATTGTTAATATTGATGAGAATATTTAATAAAATTTTACAAATTTATTGTATAATTAAAAATAAAAACCTATATATACCTTTCCTTTTATATAGAAATTCTCTTAGAATAATGGTTTCTTGGATTGTTCTCGTGTCTAAATTGGAAATGTTAAAATGTTGAAAATAAAACAAATTTTTTTTTAATTTTTCTTTTAAAATAAATTTATATATATATATATATAATAAATACTTTGTAAGTAATAAGAAAATGTTTCAATATCTACTATTTAATAGATCAAATATCAATAATTTTATTATTCTTATTATTTATTATAATTATATTATGACAATGTGATAATTTAAAAATATAAACAATTAATTAATTACAAATAAATTTATTAATGTTCATAGGGTGACCAAACGTCCCGTTTTTAGGTGCTATGTCCCGGCGTCCCGAAAAAAGTCTTCGGGACAACCTAATGTCCCGTTTTTTAAAATATTTAGGAGATTTCGTACTTTTTTCCAAATTTTTTTCAATTTGGTTCTTTTATTTAATTTATTAAGGTTCATAGGGTGACCAAACGTCCCGTTTTTAGGTGCTCTGTCCCGGCGTCCCGAAAAAATTCTTCGGGACAGCCTAATGTCCCGTTTTTTAAAATATTTAGGAGATTTCGTACTTTTTTTCAAAATTTTTCCAATTTCGTTCTAAAAAACAGATAAAACGTTTTCTGAACTAAGCTCTTGAACATTTTGAATTTTTTTTCCAAAATTTTTTCAATTTGGTTCTTTTGGTTTAAAAAAAAACCGTTTGTCTCGGTTTGGTGTTTTCGAAATATGATCACCATATTTATAGGTATATTTTTATATGTTTATTAAATTAAAAGTTTTAAAGTGCTTTTTGTTTTGAAAGGGATTTGATTTATAATGAAATGTGTATGGGGAGAAAACATCCCTTCCTCATTATAGACATACACGCGAATTTGGCAAATAACTGAAAGACGAACGTCCTTCCCCGGTTACGAATTATTCTAATTAATATCCAAGTTAATCCCATTCGCCTTGCAAGTGGATTTTTCCTTCTTCGTTCTTCCTCTCTCTCTTTCACTCTCTCCTTCAACCATACACATTCTCTTTAGTTTTTTCTCTTTAAGGATGGAAAAACTTCTCCCATTGTGGATGGGGAGTTTTTCATTAATTATACGATTAAAAGTCAAAAGTTAACTTATCATCTTGATTTATATAAAAAGCTTTGCTCCTTAAAAGTTGGCTTCTCTCATTCTTTTTTTTTTACTCTTCTTGTGAAAAAAAGAAGGAAGGGTTGGTGTGTGAAGTTGTGTGTGTACGGGAGGGGGTGTATTATGGGATAGAGGTGGAGGAGAGGATAAGGTAGTAGTGGTGGGGAGCAAAAGGCTGCCAGCACGGTTGGTGGAGGTCTTCGCGATGTTGCTCCTGCTGCTGCTTTTTCGGATGACAGGCCCTTTTAGTGGCCACGTGATAAATGCCTAGCACTTGCAGACCTCGCCCTCGGCGCTGTTTCCTGGACACGCCTGCCACCCTTCCACCACCATCACTACGTTCACCTCTTTCTTATATACTCTCCTCCACCTCCACCATCACCACGAACCGAATGGCTTATCAATTAATCTCGGAACTCTAATTGGGAAACGAATGAAAAAAATATCCTAACCCACTCCATTTAAGCAGACAGGAATATTGAATTTCGAGACAGTCCAACAAATCATTACAGTCAGTAGGATACAATTTATTGAAGATATATAGAAGTATAAAAAGAAATGATTGCATTTAGTCAACCATTAAAATTTTGAATTGACCTTCGAATGATAAAATTAATACAAAATTTTAAAAAAAAATCAATCAATCTATGCAAATTTGTATGTTCACTTTGTAATAAATTAAAACATTTACACATAGATTTTAAATTTTAAACATTTTTTTTTAATAAATAAATTATTTTTTTTTAAGTGAGTTAAAAGATTAATTTTATATATATATTACTTATGATTATACTTATATATATATATATATATATATATATTGAAGATTTAATACTGTGAAGACATATACTATACTTTTATTTTGATTTTATTTTTTAGTTCTAGTATCTTTAGTATCTTTTAAGTTCACATAATTAAAAAAATGTTGTTTTTATTATACTAACCTACTCCAATCCTTTCTATTTATTTATTTAGGCTCTTTTTATAACTTATTTGTTACGCTTTGATATAAAATATTGAAATGATTGGACAGAAAAACTTGTAAGAGTTATAAGAATAAAATTTTTACCATCTTAGAACTAAAAATCATATAAATATAAGTTTTGTTTAATTTTTGGTATTTTTTGAGAATGATTAATGTGTGTGTAATAATAATAAATAATTTTAAAGGAAAAAGATATTTTGTTTAGTGTTTTTAAGAAGTTGAAAAATGTATTAGAGTAACTAGATATGACTATGAGCAGCGCCCGGTCTAGCATTTACGTCGCCCCGGGCAATAGAATAAATTGTCGCTCTTATAATCGTAAAATGTATATTACATTCATAACCAAAATACCGCCCTTCAAATTTGCCGCCCTTGACAAATGCCAGGTTTGCCGCCCTCTAGAGCGGGCTATGAGATATAAAAACAAATTAAACAAATATTTTTAACTTTTTTTAGGTGCTTTTTAACTTTATCTAAATGCATATTATTTATTTAATTATACATATTTAACCATAAACTATGTCATGAAAAATGGTTTGTTTTAAAAATTGTATTTTTTTTAATACTGGAAATTTTCTTCTAATTATATTATTTGGTAGATCAAATATATTCAAATACTCATTATTTATATGTATATAGAGATTTTATATACCTTTATAAAACATCATTAAAAAAAAAACAATTATAGTATTAAAAAACAATCATTAGTGTATTTTTTCTCTCTTTGATTTATTTATTTCTTTTTGAAATTTCTTTTTACCAGAGTATTTTCTTGCTTTTTTTACTTATTTGAAACAGTTGGATCGTTCCTTTTACTCTTTTTCTCTGTGTGTTTGAGTAAACTTAAACCATCTTAGAAAGTCTTTTTTTATTGTGGTTGTTGGTTGTTTTGGTCTATCCCCAATGGGGTGAGGTTGGACCACACCTTCTTTCACACTTTTCTCTCTCTCTCTCTCTTGCTTTTTGTTTTTTTCCTATTAAGTTTCTTAGTTTTTATTTGTCTTTTTTTCACTTTGTTTGAAAACTAGTCAACTAAAATGGAAAAATCAACACAATTTTTCTAATTATTTTTTATTTAAATTGCATTTAATTAAACGACAATCTAGAAAATTTCACATAATATATACGTCTAATTAGGCATTCACATTAAAGTCTTGAATTCGTTAATTAAATCATTCCAAAGAAAACAGCTATAACTAGAGAGCGCAAAGAAAGGCTAATTTTTTTTTTAAAAAAAAGGCAAGTTTTTTTGTTAAAAAAGACTGTCAAAAAGGGAATTTTTTTTTAAAAAAAAGGCTGTAAAAAGGCTATTTTTATTATCTCGTAAGAAAATTTTCGATGTTGAGATTTTGATGTTTTTATACGTTTTGAAGGTTCCTGAATCATTTTCACTAAGGTTGAGAAAAATGTGTGTGTGTGTGTGTGTTGTGTGTGTGTGTGTGTGTGTGTGTGTATGTATGTAACCAAGATTACGCAAAAACGGTTTGAGCTAGAATGATGAAATTTGGTACATGAGCATTATTCAAAATTCGTAGTTTTCTAGCAACTTTTGAGAAATGTAGCTCAACTGGAACAGGGTCATTACTTACAACGTTTTGATTTTTTTTTCTTCTAAAGTGACCTTAAAAATAAAGATATATGTTTGATAATTTTTCACATGATTAATAATTCTATAAAACTGCTATATATAAAATTTCAGCTTGATTGATTCGCTGAAAGTACCAGAATTAATTTTTTAATACTGCAAATCTCACGCGCCAACACGTGACGTGGTGCCATCAACAAAAAGCCAAACATGCGCTGGTTTAATATTTATTATTTATAATTTATAAAATTAATTAAATTTAATTTAAATATAATATATTATGTTATTTAATCCTATTCAAATTGCGAGATAGTGGAGACACTCCAGCTAATTTTATATTGAAATAAGTTGACCTGTGGCCAGGTCCGAACCGACCGACGGTTTGAAGTAAATTAATTTCCAGCTACAGAAACAATTTCAAATAATTTTAATATATCTATTAATGTAATAAAAAACATATAGGCATATAACATAAATATTTTTAATTTTATTTTATTTATAATATATAGCTGAAGTAGCCGGCGTTACCCGAGGCTGTGACGTCATGAAGGGCTGGGTGACGTCATATAATTTTAAATTAAGAAAAACATAATGAAGATGATTTTTCCCGAGGATAAAACCAATACATTCGTGGTGATATGTAAAAAAATCTCCTTATCTGAAATTTTGTGTGAAAATAACCCTTCCTTTCTTATCGTCGATCGCTAATACTACCACTTCCGGTTTCCGGATTTGCACCAAAAGTTGATCAATTCATCCCACTGATGCATTAAGTAAATATACCAAATTTCATCAAAATCGGTTGAGCCGTTCAGGCTGTACACATCTATACGGACGGACAGACGGACAGGCGGACAGACGGACGGACAGACATCATGCTAAAAATACTTTTTTCTGTTAAGAAAATGCATGATTCGTGGAGATATGTAAAAATCTCCACATGTGAAATTTGGTGTGAAAACAATACCTCCCTTACTATCGTCGGTCGGTAAAAATGAATAGAGGACTTATAAATAGCAAAGAAGAAATATTCAAATATTACCCTAATAATTTAATATATATAACATCAAATAATTGTAGTGAATTAAAATAAAAATTTATAGAATAAATTTAAAAATTGAAATGATATAGAATATTAGAAATTAAAATAAAAATTTATATATTATAATAATTCTTTGCGTGGAAATTTCTAGAATTAGTATTAAATTTATATTCATTGTCAAGCAGACATGAACACTCATGGACAGGTACAATGATATGAAGGTGTTGAATGAGCATACCAAAGAAGCTTAATTTTTTTTTTATTATATATTAAGATATTAGATATTAGTACCGGGACCCCGAGCCTCGGCTCGGTACTTAAGTTAAAAAAAATGATTCATTATTATTGGGTTTGGCTGATAATATTAATACCTGGGATACCGAGCTGTCGCTCGAAAAAATGTTTAGACATTATTATAGACATTTTCATTCTGTAAATTAAATAATTTTATTTCATTTAAATAAATATCTATTTTTAAATAATTTTTCTCTCTACATTATTTATCTAATTCTGACAATATATTAAGATCACACCGGGACCCCGAGCCTCGGCTAGGTAATTAAGTTAAAAAAAAATAATTCATTATTATATTGGGTTTGGCTGGTAATATTAATACTTGAGACACCGAGCTGATATACAATTCTTTAATTATTTATTACAATTATTAAATGTTGCATCATTGCATCAATCTGATTAAAATGAATGGAACTTGGGGTCCTCAATAATACATAAATATGTATTATTAGATATGTTTCTAAGTGCATGAATATTTTTTTTTTATTGGAAGAATGATAAATATATATCGTAATTTATAATTATAAAATATTATTAAAATATATATTTTTAATTTTATTTCGAAATTAAATAATAAATTTTAAAATATTTTAAATATAAAAAAAATATTAATACAATATCCTTTAAAAAAAGGCGGGAGTAAAATTTCAAAATGGATGCCATTGCCGTCACCCATATATAATTTTTAATTAAGAAATAAATAATGAAGCTGTATTTTTCAAGAGATATGATCAATAAAACTTAATTTTTCTTTATAAATACTATATCTAGTGTGAATTTGAAAAAAATCGTTAGAGCGGTTCTTGAGAACCAATATATATAGAAATATAGATATATACAATTTTAGCTAGCATAATAAGATAAGATAAGATAAGATAGGGGTATATAAGAATCTTGTGATATTCTAAATATATTTAATATATTTTAAAGAAATATTTTCAATTTATTTTCCATCTTAAAATTATTTTCAAAATAATTTTAAATAAATATGTTCAAATTTAATCCACATAACGAAAAAAAAAATATTAAATGATATTTTCTGTTAAGAATAGATGGAGGGATTATTTTACTAACAATAACCCTCATCATTGCTTCTATAAGACCAATTAGGCAAAGATAATCGTTAAATAACATTAAAGATTTGAACTAAGAAATTCTATGACATAAAATAAAACTTCTTTAAATGAAAAATTTACTAAAAAATAAAACTTCTACTGCCAATAAAAGTTACAAGACTACACCAGCTAGTATTAGGTCTTGGATTCATAACATATTACTATTCATACTATTCACTATAGACACCTGTAGGCCTAAATATTTCAATCTGTATTTTGAAAAACCTATAATTCCTTAATTAATCCCAAATTAGTATCGTTTAGAAGGTTTTCTTAACCAATTTTTCATAAATTATTGAATTATTTATAATATTAACAGATAAAACCAAAAACATTAGTCAAATTTTGAAAAAAAAATGATTGAATTTTAGATTATTTAATTGATTGGTGATAATCAAAATCAGAAAGAGATAGAGAAGGAACATTTGTATAATTTCCTAACTTTCTCTCTCTCTCTGTGCTTCTATCTGTGTATATATGCTTGTGTTAATTTAGCCAATCAACTGTTCCCTCTCTTTCCCCATTCAGCCTTCCCACCCCTCTCCTCTCTCTTTCTAATAATGGTTGTTCGATTGTTCACCGAGCAAATTGCAAATCAGCAATTGCTTCGTTAAATCCGCCTTTTGAATGCAAAATGGATTTACAGGAAAATTTAAACATCATTATTGAGATTAATAGCCTACCTAACCCTTTCAGTCAAACCAATTTGATCACTGAATTGTTTTATATATATTTATCTATTTTCATAATTATAATTACCTTTATAATTAAAATAAAAAGGTAAATGCAGAAGTTTATATTGCATATCCCTATATTAATTTTCGATCCAAATATCAATACTATAGTTAATTGATTACATTACATTTATACATGAAATTATTGAAATTGAAAAATATTATTATTAAGAGTTCAAAAATTATATTAATAATCGTTGAAATACAAATATCTATATAAGATATGTAGGAAAGGGTAAGGCAAACAGACATGAGGGGGAAAAACAAGGAATTTAATATAATAATAATTCATTGGCAAAGATAATCAAACAATCTTAACTGGTATATGACTTGTCTTTAAGTTTTATTATATGTATTTATATAGAATTTCATCTTCTCTTGTACCAGAACAGTATGAGTCAATAAAGGGCTTCGTGTACCGACTGTCTTTTTATTCAAAGAAAAAACAAAACTAATTGTTTGCATATTGAATTTTAAAAATAATTCGATCATGAATATATATTCAATATATATATATATATGTATATGTACAGTGAGGGGGCGCTTTTAGCGGGCAATGGGCTTTCTCAACCGGTTGTTTGCCTGGCAAAAGTGCTCTCATGGCGATAACATTTTTCCGTTTTTATACATATGTATTTATATATATACTAGCTGCTCAGAGCGCCTTCGGCGCTCTTCACACCTAGACGGGGGCTCCGCCCCCTGTACCCCCGAGTGGTACATAGTATTTGGTGGTTGAAAGTAGTAAAAGGTTTTCATCCATTTTGTTTCAATCAGTATATTACATAAAACATTCATTTCTTTTTGTGTTCTTATTTAAAAAATATATTTTAATTTAATCACTATATTAATTATATATATTATTATTGTATATGTTATATCTATCTACCTATGTGGCTCAAAGATACTCGACAGTTCTTAGCCGCAACAACCACATTTCTCCAAGTGTCCCTATCCTGAGCCCTTGTTCCATCTCTCTTACGTCCCTGCCTACGCGTCATTGGTTTTCCAAGCGGACGTTTTCCAATCGGTCTCCCCACCAATATCTTTTTCCTCTCCCATTCTAGCCACGTGCCCTGCCTATCGCAGCTTTTTCCCTTTTATAACCCTAACTATTTCTGAAGATGCAGAGAGGCCATGCAATTTCTTGTTATCCAGTCTCCCCCATACCCGGTGACCTCATCTTTCTTTGGCCAATAAATGCAGGGAAGAATCCTATTCTCAAATACTCTGAATCTACTCTCATCTCCAAGGGTCATAGACCATACCTCCCACCCATATAATGCAACAGGCAAAATAATCTTTTTATATATTCCCTTTGATAATAATTTTCAAGAGATAAGCCTCTTTATTGCAGATAACAGGCGTTTCCCGATTGCAACCCCGATTTAAATTCTTCTCAAATATTATTATCCTTCGTGTTTACATTCAATTTTTCTACATATTCAAATTCTACATTTTGTATCTTAAGATTTTGTATGTTAATACTCTTCCTCTTTGTTACTAAATATTTTTTCTTATCACTATTAATTTCAAACCTCCATTAAATTATCTGTAATTGCAATTGCCGAATCTCCTATTATATTTAAGTCGTCTGGGTAACCTAATATTTTACAATTGATTTCCGCATCTTATTCTTTCTTTACTACCTTCAAGACAAATTTGAAGATTGAAAATTTGAAAAAGTTTATCCGGATCTATTGAGTCATGCGTATGTTTTACTAAAGTCTACAAATAATTAGTGAACAGATTGAATATTGAATTCGCGGTTTTTTTCCTAATATCTGTCATAATGAAAATATCTTAATTAATGTTGGTCGATTTGGCCTGAACCCGCAATGATATCTCCTAATATTTCCTCCGCCTATGGTTCTTAAGTATTGTATATGTTATAATAGTGAAATAGAGTATAATATTTCTTGATCATTACATTTTGGTATTTTATTTTCATTGCTAGATTATTATTGAATATTTTTAATTATAATGAAACTTGAGAAAATGCAAAAATAGAGACTTGAGACCAGGGCCGCGGCGTGCACGTGTGCAAGGTGGGTGCTGCCCACGGGCGCCTGGTGTAGGGGGCGCCAAACTGACCATTCTTTTTTATTTTATTTTAAGTGTTTTAAAAATGAATCAATATAATTGTGGACGTGAATCCTACGACACGTTTAAATATATTTTCCAAATTTGTTTGTTTTACTGCGTATCTTTCTAACCTTGCCCGTAACTGTAGCTTCGGGTGAACGAAGCTTCTCTAAGTTAAAAATTATAAAAACGAATTTGCGTTCGACATTGTCGCAGGAGCGCTTAACAGATCTTTCTATGATAGCAATAGAAAATGAAATCATGGATAACTTAGAAATATATGATATTATTAAAGGTTTTGTAGCTTCAAAGGCTCGAAGAATCCGAATAGTATAGTTTTGTGATGGAATTTCATATTGTATTATGTTTTCATTTTTGAATTTTTTTTATGTTTATTGTTCTAGAAATTTAACCTTGTTTCTATTGTTAATGAGTTAATTATTTTGTTATTTCCTATTATTATGTAGATAAATTCCTCTGTATTCATAAACACAGTTTTCAAAATTAAATGTTTTATTTGATTTTATTGTTCTATTGATAGAGGGGGCGCTTTTTAAAAATTTGCACACGGGCGCTTTGCACCCACGTCGCGGCCCTGCTTGAGACAATTTATAAAAATTAACGGTATAAATCTATAGATAAATGACCAATATATACATTCATTAATAGTATTAATTTAAATTAATTGATTTATTTGTTTTTTTATTATTAAGTTCATTTATTAATTTTTTTAGATCATAGTTATTTTCCTTAAAAGAAACTTAAATTCTGTGGTGCTAGGGGATTTGAATATCATTCGTCGCAATATGAAGATTTCGCTTACAGTTTCTGTCATGTCCGACCTCCATCCAACAGTTATTTTCTGTCAAGTTTTTTGCTTCTCTTAATCATGTGATCTATATATTTAATTTTTTTTGATTCATTATAATAAAATTTAAACAAATAAAAATTTTTACTTTGTTAATTTATATAAATTTCAATATAAACTGATTGTGAGTGATACGCTTAGCCAATACTCTGAATAATTTGTGTACAAAAATATTGAATGTTCTTAGCGAGATTTGATATAATGTTGTACGATTTGTCCTAAATCTGAATTAGAAGAAAATTATAAATTGCCTCCTCTTCCAGCCCAATTCATTTACCCACCCATGTTGCATATGGCATCTAAATTTCTTAAAACTCCGTTTTTTTAATTTAAAATAGAAGGAGAGAAAGAGTTTTAAATTATATTCGAATAGTCTATATATTCTATATATCAGTATTTTTTTCTGAATTTAATAGCAAGTTGATTTTAAAAATTTTCCATTCTTAATGCATATGATTGATTACATGTGTTAAAATTTAAAAAAATTCAAATATTCTAATTTTTATATTTATATACAATTTAATATTATTTTTTATTAATATCATATCAAAAAAAGAGAATTTATTAAAAATTAAAAATAAAAAAAGAAGCCTATTAATAAAAAATTGAATGGTGATTTAAATATTTTATTAAATTAATTAAAATGAGACCTTTTAGAATAAATTATTTAAATGAAATGATATTTAAATATAAGAATTTAAAAAAATATTATATTCTTTGTTTGGCAATTGTTATTTAATTATGTGCAACATGATTCGACTTGCACAGAGCATCGTTATTTTTTATTAATATCACATAATAAAAATGAATCTTTTAAACATAATAAATAAAAAAGACATTTTAATAAATTTAAAAAATGTACCCAATTTAAAAATGTCAAAAATTTAAAACAACTTTATATCATCATATTTTAATTTTTATATAATATATATATATATTTAGTAATTAATAATAGAGTAATTAAATTAAAATAAAAAACAAAGATAATATAATTCAGTCTAATTAATTCAGGTTAAATAATATTTTTTTTTATTATTCAATGATAAAATGTATATATTATTATATATATATTATAGAAAAGAAGAAATATTCAATTAAATAAAAAATAATTTAAGATAAAAATATGATCTAATAAATATTTTAATTAAATTGAGAACTTTTAGAATAAATTATTTAATTGAATTGATATTTGTATATTAGAATTTAAAATAAAAAGGGAAATATTATAATAATTCTTTGATTGGGAATAGCTATGATAATTCATTGTTTGAAATGATTCCGCTAGGCCGGCAGTGAGCCGCGAGCTGCTCTTGAATGAACAACACGGAGAATTATATAAACTTTAAAAAATTAATTTCTGCGGTTATTGTTGACATATAAATAAAATTTATAGCCTATGTTACTCTAGGGGTATATAAGAATATTGTGATGTAATTTCAAAGAAATCGGTTCAGCCAATTCTGAGTCTATAAAATAGTAATTTTCCGGACAGACAGACCGACAGACCGACAGACAGACAGACAGACAGACAGAAAGACATGAAAAATTCTAAAGTCACTTTTGGATTCTAGAGGTCATGAAACGCGAAGATATGCAAAAATTTTTAAATTCTGAGCAATGTGCAGACAAAAACCTTTTTTTATATATATAGAAGAAGATATACTAAGTTGTTCAATAAGTTCGAGGACCGATAAGATATGGTATTGGAAGACCGTCGATTGACTGAAAGAAATTTAACAGGCTTTAGGCATTTCATTGGGCGCAGAGAGCAATGTTTTGAGTATTAATTTGGGTTTCAAAAAACTATGTACAAAATGGGTGCCGCATTCTCTAACATTATTGCCAGCTACATTTGGAGCGCTTTAAGAAGAATAAAAAAGACTTTATCCGTCGATTTATCACAATGGATGAGACTTGGGTCTGCCATCATGAACCTGAATCAAAACAGGAGGCTAAGGTGTGGTGTGAATCCGGCTCTTCTGCGCCGAAGCGGGTTCGTGTGCAAAAATCAGCCTAGAAGGTGTTAGCATCAGTTTTTTAGGATACAAAAGGAATTTTTTTTATAGATTACCTCCAAACTGGCAAAACAATCAATTCGGATTATTAATGTAACCTTTTTTTTACAAATTTTTACAAATAAAAATTGGTTTCTTCATTTCCGTTCCGCGAATTTATTGAACAACCTAGTATATACAATACCTATATAGATTTATCTTCGTTTAGGTTCCATGAAAATTTTGATTATAAGAGTTTTTTCTCGCTTATATATTCATGTAGGGTGAGATTTGATTCTCGATGTTTGGGCGCCTAATTTGGCGCCATTTTCAAGTGAATTAGAAGAAGGGAATTTTGGGATTCTGGGACTTAATCTGAGGGATCAAAACACATAGGAGGATTCAGAGCCTCACGTAATTAAAAATTCAATCAAAAAATTCCCCGATGACACTTGGTACCAAATTGGGCGCCCAACCGTCGATAATCAAATCTTACCATACATAAATATATATTATAATCTAATAACTAAAAAAAACAATCTGGAAAAAATTTATTCATATATATATATTGGAATATGAATTAAAAAAATGTCTATTTTAGAATGAAATGTGTATTAAAATGATTGATTTCATTGTAATTAATAGAAGTTTTTCTTGAAAATAATTACATCCTTTTTGAATTTAGTTTTATATGTAGGAAATTGATTTCCCTTCCCCTCTCTTTTTATACATCTATATTTATTTAATAAATAATATAAGAATATAAATATAAATCTATGTATATGTATGCTTTAAAATAATTAATATTATTTCGTATTCTTCATATTCATCTTAAAGGAAAGTAAGAGAGAGAGAGAGAGGGAGTGATATTTATAAGTCTCTACCTTTTCTTTTCTCTGTATCTCTCAGCAGCTTCTTTGAATTATTTTCTCATGCCACTATAAAGCTTTAATTAACTTTTAATTAAGTTAGGCTGAGCTTAAACATGGACTGGCCATTATTAAAGCGCAGCCAATTTTTTTTTTTTTAAACTTGAAGCATTGATGGTGGTGAGAGGGTAGATGGGAGAGGATTGTAATGAAGCGGATGAAGAGTATAAAATAAATTGTTATGCAGCTGGTGCCAAATAATGAAAATTCAACCCTTTTTTCTCGTGTTGATAGTCTTATGGATATAATAAAATGTAGTGAAACATCCTAATTCCTCTCTCAATCTTCTACTATTATATTACTATTGTCTATAAATGTTTAATTTATTAAACTTACTACAAGTCTATTGGATTGATTATCAATTTATACTGTTGAATTGACATTCTCTCTCTCTATCTCTATGATATTGATTAGCAATTAAAATCATTTGGCCTAGATTAGTAATCGACTAATCAGATCAGTATCCCAATTCCTATATATTAGTCTTCATTCGATCTGAAATACGAGTATATATATTTATATTTGTACATATTGTCTTGAACATACTATATCGATGAAATCTCAATCCTATAACCCATATTAATTAATAAAAAAAAATCTTATTTTACTATCAAATATATTGTATCATTCTATATAACTTTGTCTTTCTGATCTTGAAATCGGTTTAAAGGATTTTCATAAAATTCACGTTTTTATTAGAGAGAAGAGCTCAAAAAAATGAACTCCATGACTCATTTTGAAAAAAACAAAAAAATTAATAAATAGTCTTTTCATAATTTCTGTTTTCAATAGAACAGTGCCATTTGTCATTCTTATCCCGTTTAACTGTCTTAACCCACATACTCTTGGTCGCGGGTTCAAGTCCCGGGCCTGGTAAGGTATTTTCTCGCCAAGTCCCGCCTCTAGATTGGGTCTATGGGACGGAGTCAACCCAGCCTCCGGGATCAAAATTGGGAAATTACTAACTTGATAGGCGCTGTCCTTGCATAGATTGTTTCCAAAAGTCAGAGGTTTTTTTTTATATTAATAACTAAAATTGTGTTAGGTTTATGATAAAGTGTTGAAAGATTGAAATTTGATACGTACAATAACTTCAACGAATAAAACACCCCTCTTCATTTAATTAAATTTTTGTTTCGGTTTTACCTCTATAAAATTAGTATGATTATATAATAAATACATTTTTTTTATGATTGCTTAATATTTAAAGAGTTTTATGAGAAGGTGTCTATGAACCATTTTTGTTGTAATTTTTAGTTTTTGGTCAAAAAATCACGAACAAGCAATGATTTGTGAGCTGGTGCATTATCATGATGCAGAATCCTTGATTTGTTTTTTCACAATTACGATCGTTTGAGCCGTATTGCTTCACGCAAACATAGCATCACTTCCTTGTATCATAGTATTCCTTATTAACAGTACGACCTGTTGGCAAGAACTCATGATGCACCACGCCATTGTAATCGAAGAAAACAGCGAGCAAAACCTTCACATTTGATCGAACTTGATGTGTTTTTTTCGGCCTTGTACCACCTATAAACATTTTTTGCCACAGTCAACATTTTAAGTGCGTTGGAGCACATTATTCCATTTTTAACGCCAAATTTAATACAGATTCTTTGATACATTTTTTTTTAAGTAAAAAATCGAAGAACACACAAAAACGTGACTAACTTTTACGATTGGCAAAAACAAACTACTAATTCAAAATGGCTGATAATGTCAACATATGAGAAACTTATGTGTACCAACATAACAAAAAAATTCGATAATCAAATGTACTCAGCCGGTGAAAATTCAAAATTCACCTTTTCTTTTGAACAGACGAGGTCGTAGACCAGGGTTCGGCAACCATTTAAGACGGAAGAGCCAAAAGTTACAATTTACAAAATTTCTAAATTTTTAAAGAGCCACTACCACTTTTGTTTAATTATTATGACATTTAATTAGGATTAGATATATAGACTATAGATTTAAAATAAATAAACTGTTCTATGTTGATTCCATGTCTATTTTTATCTTGTTTGCATTATATATTTTTATAACAATATAATATTTTGAGATTTAAAAATAAAATACTATTATTAATATTTGCGCATGGAACTGGATAGTCACATCTTGACATTGAAAGAGCCATATGCGGCTCGCGAGCCGCATATTGCCGACTCCTGATATAGACTAAACCTATATTCTATATTTTTAAAAAATATTTTAATTTTTACAATGATTCATAACTAAATTTGCATCGATTGTGAAATACAATAAATAAAATAAATTTTAAACATAAAGAATTAAATTTTTCAATAAATCTTCTAAATATGCTTTTAGATATATGTAAATAAATAAATTATTATATATCTAAGGGCTGAAAATTTAAAATTTAATACTTATATTAATTTTTAAATTTATATTTAATTAAATTTAAGTCATTCAGTGAATTACTCTTATCTTTAAAAAAAAAACAAAAAAAAAAAAACAAATACTCGAATTGTCAATTAGTGAAAACAAGTCTGATTAGAATTTTCATTAGTATATGTAACCCATTGTGGCCATTTGTTACTCTTTTTTCTCTCTAAAAACGCTAAACATTTTTTTTTTTGCCTAGAATTGTTCACCAATTAACAAATCCTTTTAATAAATAAAAAGAAAATTCAAAATTTAAAAAAAAAAAAAAAAGAAAAGTAAAAATAAAATGTAGGTTTTCATCTCGTATTATTTTATTTTTTATTTAAAGAGATATGACTAACAGAGAAATACTTCATATATATATATATAAATACTTTATTAAATATAACGATTGTAATAGTAAACAAGTTTATTGAATGGGTATATGAAAGGGAGATTGAAAAGGGTTATAATAGAGGTGACCAAGATAAAAATAAATTATTATTTATTTAATGAATTTAAAAAACAATTCAAACTTATAATTAATTAATGTATACAATATAGTATATTATAACACCACTAAATAAACTAGAAGAATTTAATCATTAATAATCTAATTTTATCCATTGATCCATTGATTCAAATATAAACCCACTCGTCTTTTGGCACTTTGTAACGCTGGTGAATCGAAAATACTGGTTGATTGCATATCGGCCGTATGCGACGAACCTAAATTATTCAAAGAAAAAGAAAATTCGTAAGTAATCGGATTAAAAGAGCTAATGGATTGAATTAAATTAGGTTAATTTGCATTAATATAGAAAATCCATAATTTGTATTTTAGGACCCTTAAATCTTAATTCAATTTTTTAATTTTTTGAAATTTGAAGATAAAAAAGTTTCAGGAATATTGTTCTATAAATGTCTTATCTACATATATGTACATATATGATGGAAAAAATATATAAATATACATATATATATATATATATATATGTATGTATGAAATGTCTGTAACATTATGAAGTTATTTACAAATTTAGAATTTCACAAATTACAATTTTTTTAGAATATAAAATAAATAAAATTTGCATTGGATTAATTAACATATATTATATTTAAATTAAATTTAATTAATTATAAATTATAAATTAAAATTAATAAATAATATTTATTAAACCAGCGTGTGTGTGGCTCTTTACACACACACACACAGACAGACATTTTTCTCAACCTTGTTAGCGAAAATGACTCAGGGGGGATCTTCAAAACGTATAAAAACATCAAAATCTCGACATCCAAAATTTTCTGGCGAGATAGTAAAAATATTTGAAATACAACTTGAAATATTCTAATTTTTGATATTAATATTATTTTTTATCATAAGAGAGAATTTATTAAACATAATAAACATAAAAACAAACCTATCAAAATTATTCATTAGTTACTAACTTCATTGTTTTTAAATTTTGTTTTGTTATTTTATTAAATATTGAAAAATCGGGAGTGTCCTCCCCTAGACTTTCCCGCATATAATAATATATAATAGAAATAACAATACCTAAAAGAATAAATTAAATTATAAGTTATTTTTAACCATTATCTTGAGAACGATAAAACATAAATAATTAACAACAATAAAAATAAACAAACTAATTAATTTAAAATTATAAAGTAAAATGGTTTAACACTATTATATATATTTATAATTTACACCTAACGCTACTTGTATAGGTCAAATGTCACTTCCGATAGTCAGATCATGATGAAATTTGGTATCTGAATTTTTTTCATATTTTTAAATCTATATACAAAATAGGAAGCAAATATCTCGAAGCAAACTGGTACTTTACCTGAAAGGTAAACGCAACCAGTGTAGGTAAAGTACCACTTCCGGTTAACCGATTTTGACGAAATTTTGATAGAAATCTACAAACTGTGAATAATATCGGTGTACCAAATTTCGAAGTCCTAGCTTGATTAGTTTCTGAGTAAATTCGCTCACTGACAAACATTACATACATCCATACATCCATACATACACACACAGACATAATTCGAAAAATGGTATTTTCCGACTCAGGGAGGTCTAAAAAGTCAAGATCTATCGAAATCTCGAAGTCGAAATTTTTGACGATTCCAATACTTCCCTTATACGAAGTATGCGGGAAAGTAAAAAACAATAACAAAATTATTACGACGTTTTGAATAAAGTTAATAATATTTAAACATTGTATTGTTTTGTAAGTATTTGAAACAAAATTTATATACAATTTGATATTAATATTATTTTTTATTGATAAAAGAGAATTTATTAAACATAATAAACATAAAAATAAATTTTGTTACTAACTTCATTGTTTTTAAATTTTGTTTTGTTATTAAATATTGAAAAAAAAAATTAAAAATTGAATAAAGTTAAGAATTTTATATTTAAACATTGTGTTGTTTTGTAAGTATTTGAAACAAAATTATTATTATGAATCAATTTCGTGCGGCTAGAAGTCGCCTGCCCCTCTAAGAAGAGTTTTATGCCGCCGGCATATGATCCCGGGAATATATAATAAATAATTAATAACCTTGTATAAAAATAGATGGCATATCTGGTTTTGTTGAGTTAATGATGCCTAATGGATACCAGGGATCAATTGATCCTTGTAAGAATAAAACTCTCGTGACTGTTATATCCTTGCCATCGTAATATTTGTTTGTGTTGTCTACATTCATTTGTATTTCCTTCTGTTTTATTCTATAATAAAAGATAAAATATCATAGATGACACAGAAAAAAAAGAATAAAAATACTAAATACCCAAAAACATGTCTGCATTGTTCTGTATAATATTTAAGTGTAACTTTTGTACCAAAAATTGAATTTCTTTCTGTTGTTTGATAATAACCAAATTCATTACATGTTTGATAAAACCATTCTCGACCTGAAAAGTAGAACATATTAAGAATCTGTAGCGGATTAAGTAGCGGATTAAATGCCTTTCAAGGCATTTGACTTAAAAATTCTTTTATAATTTGGAGACTTTATACTACAATACTAACATTACCAAAATTGCCTTCTTATAATAATGTTTAATTTAATTAATATTAACAGTTTTTATGCAGAAAAGAGGTTCATTTTATCTAAATTATTATTCCAAGATATTAAAGGTCATATTTATAAAACAATTGTGTTATATAGGGGATGAGACTTTACTGGACAAAATTACATTTAGATAAATATTATGGATATGGTAATATGATTGACTGAGAGTGCAAAAATTTAAGTAAAAAGAAATCTTTTTAAAAAACACACTTTACTTAAAATTGCACTAAAAAGTAAAAAATAAAATCACTGTAAAGTGTGTGCGCCCAATAGTGGAAGCGTTTTACGGTGTTATTATAATTTGAGCGCACACACTTTACAGTGATTTTATTTTTTACTTTTTAGTGCAATTTTAAGTAAAGTGTGTTTTTTAAAAAGATTTCTTTTTACTTAAATTTATTTTATACTTTTTAGTCGTGTTCAGCGTCTGTAGAACTGCTATCGCCATCTATGATTGAAATAGTGAACTATTCCATATTCCTCATATAAAAGTTTAGTTAATTAATTACCACTAATAGATAAATAATTCAGTGGATTTTTCAATTGATTCGTGTATTATTAGCAGGAGCAAGCGCATATGCAAAATTTCAAGTTGATTGAATGACGGGAAGTTGTTGAAATATCGATTATAAAATGCCGCGGACAAACAACACACGGACAACCTGACAGTGTGAGTTAAGTAAAGTGTATTAAAAAGAGGAATTTCCAAACATAATTAGGACCATGAACCTTAGGAGATTGCACTGGGTGGATAAGGATATGTGAGGGAAGATTAGCTTGTTTATGGGGGAGACTAATTGGAAAAAGACTGGTTGGTAGATCGGTCAGACAATATAAAATAAGACGAGGAGAAGTTGGGAGAGATAGGAGTTGGATTGAGGTAGCTCAGGATAAGGATAGCTGGAGGAATGTGACGACCAATGACTGCAGAGAGGAAGAAGTATATTAATATTAATTACTTTTTCAATAAGAACTATTAGTTCCATAGTTAGAACTCTAGATCTCAAGATAATTAAATGTTATTGCTAGTCCTAATACAACAATTATCGTGATTGGCATTTAAGATGAAAAATTTTCATTGAATTATTATGATTATTTTATTTGAAATATATTATTACCTCCATCTTGATTCTCCCAACTGTCATCTCTTAAAGAATTCATATTTCCCTGATAACTTAAATACAAACATGTATTTTGAATTTTTAAACGGTCCAGTAATACTTTAGCATAACGTTCAATTGGTGTAGCACCATTCATTTCATTCACCATCTTTGAACAAATTCTAATAATACTCTTCGAACTGTAATCATTATTATATTGAACAATATTAGCAAAAATACCAGCAGCTATATCAAAAAGTAAAGCTGTATCCATTTCATTATTTAAAAAATTAAAACATAACCTATTAAAAAAAAAATCATTTCAATTAATTAAAAATTATTATCTTAAAAATAATTAAATTATAATAATTTATTAAAATATTAATTAATAAAATAAATCACTAGTTATAATACTCTTAAGAAATATAATGATATAACATATAAATATAAAAAAAAATTAAAATAATTAATTAATAACACTTCCTAAACCCATATTTCATTCCTGATATAAAAGACAAATTTTAAATATAATTTATATGCATTGTGTCTCTCTTTTTTAAATTATTTAATTTTATTAATAAATAATTAAATCCAAAAATAAATAAATAAATAAATATAAACATGTTTACTTGAATGTCTTAACCAATTGATCTTGACCATCAGATGTCATTAATAAATTTTCCATTGTTGTTGTTGCATTTTTTATATCATCAGCACATTGAGGGTTATAAGTTCTTAATGATTGTTCAACTACTTTCATATATTCTAGAATAAGAGATTAAAAATTTATAATTAAATTACATTTATTTATTTTATTAATAGGTGAAGATTGATGAATAATTAGTTAGTTTATAATTATTATAATTGTTAAGTAACAATTCCTTATGAATTATGAATATTTAAGATTAAGATTATTATTTAAAATAAATATACGACAAGATATATGAAACAATTTCAAATAATTTAAAAGAACATAAATTTTAAAAAAATTAGTCATAGAACATACAGCCCTTAAACATACCTATTAATGCACTAGAAAAGTATGGCCTGTGGATATAACATAATATCTATTTCGTAATTTGATTACAAAATATTATTAAAATAAATATTTTTAATTTTAATTTAGTTATATAATATTTTGTATTTAAGGAAACGCTCGCTGTCTGGCGTTGCTCGGCGCATTTTTTTTTTATTATTAAAATTCCTATTTTAAATTAAGAAAAAACTAACAAAGATGATTTTTCTAGATGCTGAAGCCAATATAGATCGATTTTTCTTTATAAAAATTATCTATGGTGTGAATTTCAAAAAAATCTTTCGAGCGGTTTAATATATAATAAGTTGACCTGTGGCCAGGTCCGAACCGACCGACGGTTTGAAATAAATTAATTTCCAGATACAGAAACAATTTCAAATAATTTTAATTTAATGTAATTAATGTAATAAAAAACAGATATGGATATAACATAAATATTTTTAATTTTATTTTATTTATAATATATATGCAAGACCAGGCTGTGACGTCATGAATGGCTGGATGACGTCATATAATTTTACTTAAGAAAAAACTAATAAAGATGATTTTTCTCGAGTATAAAACCATTGCAAAGTGAATGATTCGTGATGATATGTAAAAAATCTCCTCATGTGAAATTTGGTGCGAAAATAACCCTTACCTTCCTATCGTCGATCGCTAATACTACCACTTCCGGTTTCCGGATTACCACCAAAAGTTGATCAATTCATCCCACTGATGCATTAAGTAAATATACCAAATTTCATCAAAATCCGTTGAGCCGTTCAGGCTGTACACATCTATAGGGACGGACGGACAGACGGACGGACGGACGGACGGACAGACATCATGCTAAAAATACTTTTTTCTGTTAAGAAAATGCATGATTCGTGGAGATATGTAAAAATCTCCACATGTGAAATTTGGTGTGAAAACAATACCTCCCTTACTATCGTCGGTCGGTAAAAAATACAAATATATATATATATATACATATACAATTTTTGCTAGTAAAATAAGATATGATTGTTAGAAGGAGAAATAAAAATAAAGAATACCCCAATAGTTTAGTTTAGCTTCTACTGGAGCACTACTTGATATTGCAGCAAATACTTTATCTGGATATTTATAACGCACCCAAGCAGCAAGATTACCAGAATATGACCCACCAAACATTACCCATTTTACATTTTCAGTTAAATTATGTTTCATATTCATAGCATCAATAAAATATGCTAAATCTCCTATCGCTTGTTCACTTGATAAATATTGAAAATTCTCTGTACTAGCAGAACTAAAAAAGAAAAAAAACAAAATAAAATCAAACATAGAATAATTAAATAAAGTTTATTCAAATTAATATAAAAAAAAAGAAATAATAAATAAAATTTACTCTGTTGGATGACTTTCGCCATAGAAACGATGTTCCAATTGAAAGCATAATGCACCTAATTGAGCTGCATTTTCAATCCAAACGCCACCAGACATCCATCCAATACTGGCAGCTGATTCGCCGCCAATAAATAAAAATGCTAATCCATTTTGCTGATCAAATTCTGTATTGATAAAATATCTCTAAAATATATATAAAAAAAAATAATTGGAATAAGCTTTTCAAAATCTAACTAATAAGTCACTTGAATTATTAATTAATGTTTTTATTTTGATTACTCTTTTAATTTTACTTTAACTAAGAAAATTAATTCAAATGAGTTTTCTCAAAAACAATATATGACTGAGTTTTTTCTTATCAAATACGAGGGTTTACTTTTAAGGTTTTACAAAAAGTGAAACAGAAACGAACAAATTCGAAATAAAGTGTTTTTATTGGTTTTCGAAATATTCACCTTTAAGGATTCTAGGCATTTTCGCATACGCTCAAACCAATTCTAGAAACATTTTCCCCAATCCTAAGCTGATATTGTAGAAACATGGTTTTGAAAGTCTTCAACAGCTTCTTGAGTTGGTGAAAAAAGCTGTCCGCGAATCTTTTGTTTGACAGTGGAGTATAGGAAATAAATCGGGTGAATACGAGCAATGCGATATTCATTCGAAGCTTTATCTCCTTCAAATATTCAGTTGTTTGACGTGGTTTATGGGAGCTGGTATTGTCGTGATGAAGAATGATGCGCGTTATGTTCTTTTTATTTAATCATCGAAGACCGTTGGAAAACAAATTGTTGTTCGGCATTAACATTTCTTAGATCTTCTAATGCTAATGGAATGGTTTCGACGTGCCCATAACAACCGAAGAAACAAACGATTGTAAAAACTTAAAAGATGAATTTCAAAAGAAAATTTTTAATCACAAAATATTGTATACATATATATAGAACTGAAGAAGTTAGTCACGTTTTTGTGTGTCTTCAATTTTTTACTTTTAAATGGAATAAAGTGCTCCAACGCACTTAAAATGTTGACTGTGGCATTCGGCGAGCCTACTTTGTCTCAAAAAAATGTTTATAAGTGGTACAAGCGCTTAAAAAAACCAGGCCAAGTTCGATCAAATGGGAAGGTTTTGCTCACTGTTTTCTTTAATAACACTAGTGTGATGCATCATGAGTTCTTGCCAACAGGTGGTACCGTTAATAAGGAATACTACAATGAAGTTATGCAACGTTTGTGTGAAGAAATACGGCTCAAACGATCGTAATTGTGAAAAAGCGATCGATTCTGCATCACGATAATGCACCAGCTCATACATCATTGCTTGTTTGTGATTTTTTGGCCAAAAACACCGTAATTATGCCTCAATTACCGTATTCACCAGATTTAGCTCCCTGCGACTTTTTCCTATTCCTAAAACTGAAGAGATCAATGAAAGGAAAGTGTATTGCCACAATTGATGAGATAAAGTCAGAATCGAAGAACCAGCTGATGGCCATACCGACAAGCCCATTGCAGAAGTGATTCGACGATTGGAAGAAGCGCTGGCATAAGTGCATTATATCTGAGGGGAATTACTTTGAATGGGACGAAATGGATATTGATGAATAAAAAAAATACTTTTCGAAATAATTCAAAATTCACCTTTTCTATTGAACAAACCTAGTATATTCAAATTAATTATATATAAGTAGTTTTTTAATATTATAATTCAGACGTTCTCAAACTTTTGGTAAATGGAATCACAGATACTTATTTCAAAATGTTCAGGTCCGACTAAAATGATTTCGTTACTAAATGTAACTGTACTGTATGTACATCAGGTTATAAGTTACTACTTTATGTGGTACCACAGTTTGAGAACTTCTGCTCTAAATCTACTTCCGTCTTCCAGATTAATAGACCATGCCACACACCCATAAAATACATTTGGAAAAATAATTGTTTTATATATTTTGTGTTATATTCCCTTGGATAATACTTTTGACGAGATAAGCCCCTTTAATACATGATAACAGGCGTTACCCGATTGCAATCACGATTTAAATTTTTCTCGAATATTATTATCCTTCGTGATTATAGTACGTAAATATTTAAATTTTTCTACATTTTGAAATTCTGTATTTTGTACGATAAGATTTTGATTTTTCCCCATTATTAATTAAAAAAATCTAAAAATATTTTAATATTATTTTTAACCCACCTGTTTCCATGTTTGATTATTTTTATCATCAAAATGATCCATCATTTGATCAAATTGTAATTCCTGTATATATTGATTTTGCCTGGCAGCGTCTATCATCCGTTTCGGTGGCTCTAAAATACCATGATTCCTATTCCAATTCATTATCAATCTCGAAGAACTACATTCATTTACATTCCATATATAACAAAACATTAAAAAATTACAAAACAATTTAAAAATCATTTTTTTATATTAATAATAATATTTCAAATCTATTAAATAGGAAAAATAATTGTATACACACAAAATATATTTAGACTCCTTCTTATATATATAAAATAACGTATTTTGAATTATAAATTAAATTAAATCAATATAACTGATAAAATAAACTGAAACTTATATGGAATTTTAATGAGATATAATTTTCTTTTTTTTTTTTTTTTTTTTTGAAAAAGAGAAATTTTTATATAATTTATTCATTTTTTAAAAAAGAAAGTTAAACTTTTTAATTATTACTTCCTTAAAAAAGTTTAGTTTTTTGTTGATTGTATATATTTGATTAATCTATATATATAAAGGAGACTGTTTGTATGTATGTATGTAATTCGTTTACTTTTTTGCTGTCATAGTTTAATATGTTAAAATGTAAGTTATTTACATTTTAACATAAAATAGAAAATATATTATTTAAGGATTAAAGAATAAAAATAGAAAGTAAATTAGTGAATATTTTAAAAATTAGACAATTTGTGGAAATTGAAATAACTAAGAAATGAGAGGTGGAGGGGATGAGGAGAGAGGTGAGAGTGTGTGTGAGCGGGAGAGAGAGAGATTTAAAGTTTATATATAGTTCTCCGTGTTGTTCATTCAAGAGCCAGGCGTGGCCCACTGACTGGCGGACTCATTTTACACAATGTATATAACTAGCAATCAAAGAATTATTATAAATTTTAACTTTTTATTTTAAATTCTAATATTCAAATATCATTTCAATTAAATAATTTATTCTAAAAGTTCTCATTTTAATTAATATAATAAAATATTTAAATCATATTTAACTTAAATTATTTTGTATTTATTCTTTCCATATTTGAATAGGTACTTCTTTTATTTTAAGGGAGGGAATTAACTATGATCTAAAAAAATTAATAAATGAACTTAATAATAAAAAATCAAATAAATCCATTAATTTAAATTAATACTATTAATGAATGTATATATTGTTAATTTATCTTTAGTTTTATCAATACTTTTATACCGTTAATTTTTATAAATTAATTTTTATAAATTGTCTCAAGTCTCTAACTTTGCATTTTCTCTAATTTTATTATAATTAAAAATATTCAATAAAAATCAAACAATGAAATTAAAATATCGAAATGAAATGATCAAGAAATATTATACTCTATTATAACATATACAATACTAGGCGGAGGAAATATTAGACGATATCATTGAGGGTTCATGCCAAATCGATCAACATTAATTAAGATATTTTCATTATGACAGATATTAAAAAAACCGCGAATTCAATATCTCTGTTCACTAATTATTTGTAGACTTTAGTAAAACCTACGCATGACTCAATAGATCCGGATAAACTTTTTCAAATTTTGATCTTAAAATTTATCTTGAAGGTAGTAAAGAAAGAGTAAGATGTGGAAATCAATTGTAAAATATTAGGTGACCCAGACGACTTAAATATAATAGGAGATTCGGCAATTGCAATTACAGATAGCGAGGAAAAATTAATCGAGGTAGGAAAAGAGATGAGGTTTGAAATTAATAATGATAAATAAATATATTTAGAAACAAACAGGAGCAGTATTAACATACAAAATGTAGAATTTGAATATGTAGAAAAATTGAATGTAATCACGAAGGATAATAATATTTGAGAAGAATTGAAATCGAAGTTGCAATCGGAAAACGCCTGTTATCATGCAGTAAAGAGGCTTATCTCATCAAAATTATTATAAAAGGGAATGAAAATTAAAATATATAAAACAATTATTTTGTCTGTTGTATTATATGAGTGTTAGACATGGTCTATGATCTTTGGAGATGAGAGTGGATTCAGAGAATAGGATTCTCCCCAGCATTTATGGGCCAAAGAAAGATGAGTACATCAGGGAATGACGTACGAGAGATGGAACAGAGGCTCAGGATAAGGACACTTGGAGAAATGTGGTTGTAGCTGCCAAGAACTTTCGAGTACCGTTGAGCCACGCATGGTCTATGACCCTGGGAGATGAGAGTAGATTCAGATTATTCTTTCCAGCATTTATTGGCCAAAGAAAGATGAGGTCACCGGGGACACTTGGAGAAATGTGGTTGTAGCTGCCAAGAACTTTCGAGTAGATAGATATAACATATTCAATAATAATATATATAATTAATTTACTAAATAAATTAAAATATATTTTAAATAATCACACAATAAGAAATGAATGTTTTATGTTATACATTGTTTGAAACAAAATGGATGAAAACCTTTTACTACTTTCAACCAAATACTATGTACCACTCGGGGGTACAGGGGGCGGAGCCCCCGTCTAGATGTGAAGAGCGACGAAGGAGCTCTGAGCAGCTAGTTACATTATAATTAAAGAATAAATATTCAGAGAAACATATCGGAATGGTGTAAACGTACAATGTTTACAAATTATCAAATAGAGATAAAGATATTATCCAATTAGTTTTGGTTTTTCTTAATGAGGAGCAAAACATACATAGAAATTGGAAAAGCGCGGAGGTTTAAATATTCAATATTCTTAACCCCATTTAAATTTTTGCACATACTAAATTTAGTACTCTAACTCTCTTAAGTCATTGTGAGTTAACAAATGTAAGTTATTTCGAAACACAGGTCTTTTACTTTTTTTATTTTATTTATTTTCTTTGATTATATTAATTTTATAGTTTGTAAATATGATAATTGAAAAATGAGGTAAAAAATTAGTCTAAGGTCAATTTATTATCAAATTAATCAGTATTATAAATTTTATAATATTTTGGTTTTATACATTGCGGGTCGTTAGAATTAATTTCCACCATGTATGTTATTCCTTGATATATTATCCTTTTTACTATCTCGCCAGAGACAGTATTGCGATCACGATAATTCTCGATGTTGAGATTTTGATGTTTTTATACGTTTTGAAGGTTCTTGAATCATTTTCACTAAGGTTGAGAAAAATGTAAGTCTGTGTGTGTGTGTGTACAAGATTACGCAAAAACGGTTTGAGCTAGAATCATGAAATTTGGTAAACGGGCATTATTCAAAATTCGTAGTTTTCTATCAACTTTTGAGAAATGTAGCTCAACCAGAAGAGGGTCATTACCTACAACGTTTTGATTTTTTTTCCTCTAAAGTGACCGTAAAAATAAAGATATATGTTTGATAATTTTTCACACGATTAATAATTGTATAAAACTGCTATATATAGAATTTCAGCTTGATTGAATCGCTGAAAGTACCAAAATTATTTTTTTAACACTGCAAATCTCACGTGCGAACACGTGACGTGGTGCCTTCAACAAAGAACCAAACATGCGCTCGTTTATTAAATGTTATTTATTAATTTTAATTTATAATTAATTAATTTTAATTTAAATATATAATATAGGTTAATTAATTCAATGCAAATTGCGAGATAGTCGAGTGGAGACACTCCAGCTTATTTAATATTCACGGCAAGTCACCAACCTTATAGGAATACTTAGAATTTGCGATATATAAACTGTTCATCAAAATTATAGGTATAAATATTATTTTTTTGAATTTGTTAATTTCAATGGAAGATAATTTTAAAAAAAAATATCTACCTATAGAAATTAATTCTTATTTATGGTTTATGAATAATTTCTTTTGATATTAAAGAAGAGACCGAGAAATATTGCATAAGGAACGTTTCTTTGTAATTAAAAAAGGAATCCACTGGCAAAGTTTCATCCAAATCCCTGAAGTTTCACGTTTTGTAAACAATTACCTAAAATTGATATATCTTTCTATTAAATGAGTTATTCAAGTGTGTTTTGTCTGTCCCATACAATATTACCTGTTTGAAATTATTTAATGTAATTAAACCTTTTCTGTTTCTTTTTTTTTATAATATTCCTTTCAATCAAAATGAAAGTTTATGATAAATTTAATGGGAATATTTAAATGTGATAGATGCGATATATTACAATAAAATACAATTTATTATATTATATTTATTTAAAATATTTATCTACATAAATTTGTTAATGAAATTAAAATAACAAAAAAAAAATCATTAAACTAGATATATAATATTCTAACATTATTTGTTATTAATCCATTTTGATAAAACTTGATTAACTCTTTCTTTAGCTTGATACATTTCAGGAGAATCTAATTCTTTATTCATTGTATTCATATCAGCTGTATGTGAACCACCTGTGAATTTAAACAAGTAAAGAAAATATTATTTTTTGATTCAGGTAATTTTAATATAATAAACCACAAACATATATAGAGAATAATTAAATGAAATTTAATATATAAAAATTATATTAAAGAAATAAAAATCAATGAAAGTAATATATGTATATGCAGTGATATATTGGTAAAATAAAAAGTAAGGGAACGCATATTCCTATTTTCAGCAAACTTTTTTTTTTTCATATACGTTTTTATTTTTTCTTATTCTTACTATACAAAATATTTACGAACACAAAAAAAGAAATTCTAACAGTAGATTTAAGTGGGAGTTGTTGGGACATGAAAAAGTACTGGAAGGGTTCTGAAAAAAGGTAAGGGAACGTGGTTGACCCGCGTTCCCCTCCCAATACACCACTGAGTATATGTTGTAGGTAAATGGCAATTTTAGGAAAATAGCATTTGCCTAGGTAATAGTTAAAGCTATTTGCATAACAAAGATTTAGCCAAATGGTTTTTACCTAGGCAAATGCTATTTTCCTAAATTTGCCATTTGCCTACGACATATATAAATACATATCACAGTGAATTTATTTATTAATTAATATTAATTAAAACTGAATTATTGACTTTAATATAATATTTCAAATAAATTAAGATGTTAAGTTAATGATTTGTAAATTTAATTTCTTACCTTTAATTATTATAGATTCTTGTCCTTGATTATTTGTCTGAGTCATTCCTACTGATTTCCAAGGATCCAATGAGCCATATAAAAACAAAATACGTGAAGTTTTTATATCCAATCCACCATAATATTTATTTGTTGCATCAACATTATTTTTTATTTGATCACTTTGTATGCTAAATAATATAAAAATAATAAGTAAATATTTTATTTACCTAATAAAAATATAATTCATTAATTTAAAAAGTAATAAACTTCAATTCTCAAATAATTCAATTATATGTATATATCTCTATATCTATAGATTTAGATATAATATTATAAGAATATATCCGAAGATTGCCTTTTATTATGAACGTATTTAAAATAAGTTGACCTGTGGCCAGGTCCGAACCGACCGAAGGTTTGAAATAAATTAATTTCCAGCTACAGAAACAATTTCAAATAATTTTCATATATCTATTAATGTAATAAAAAACAGATATGGATACATAAATAATAAATATAAACATTTTTAATTTTATTTTATTTATAATATATATGCAAGACCAGGCTGTGACGTCATGAATGGCTGAATGACGTCATATAATTTTAAATAAAAAAAAACTAATAAATATGATTTTTCTCGAGGATAAAACCAATACAAAGTGCATGATTCGTGGTGATATATAAAAAAATCTCCTTTGGTGTTAAAATAACCTTTTCCTTCCTATCGTCGATCGCTAATACTACCACTTCCGGTTTCCGGAATTGCACCAAAAGTTGATCAATTCATCCCACTGATGCATTAAGTAAATATACCAAATTTCATCAAAATCGGTTGAGCCGTTCAGGCTGTACACATCTATACGGACGGACGGACAGACGGACAGACGGACGGACAGACGGACGGACAGACATCATGCTAAAAATACTTTTTTCTGTTTAGAAAATGCATGATTCGTGGAGATATGTAAAAATCTCCACATTGGTGTGAAAACAATACCTCCCTTACTATCGTCGGTCGGTAAAAATTTTTATAGCATTAAAATTAATGATGAATTCTTATTAATCAGTTGTATCGCCATTGAGGGGGGGTTCTTCCCCTCAAATGGCATAGAGAAAAGGTCCATTTTATATATATATATATCCCCGAGAGAAAAAAACAACAAAAGAATGACCTTTTTTACCGACCGACGATAGTAAGGGAGGTATTGTTTTCACACCAAATTTCACATGTGGAGATTTTTACATATCTCCACGAATCATGCATTTTCTAAACAGAAAAAAGTATTTTTAGCATGATGTCTGTCCGTCCGTCCGTCCGTCTGTCCGTCTGTCCGTCTGTCCGTCCGTCCGTATAGATGTGTACAGCCTGAACGGCTCAACCGATTTTGATGAAATTTAGTATATTTACTTAATGCATCAGTGGGATGAATTGATCAACTTTTGGTGCAATTCCGGAAACCGGAAGTGGTAGTATTAGCGATCGACGATAGGAAGGAAAGGGTTATTTTCACACCAAAGGAGATTTTTTTATATATCACCACGAATCATGCACTTTGTATTGGTTTTATCCTCGAGAAAAATCATATTTATTAGTTTTTTCTTGATTTAAAATTATATGACGTCATCCAGCCATTCATGACGTCACAGCATGGTCTTGCATATATATTATAAATAAAATAAAATTAAAAATGTTTATATTTATTATTTATGTATCCATATCTGTTTTTTATTACATTGATAGATATATTAAAATTATTTGAAATTGTTTCTGTAGCTGGAAATTAATTTATTTCAAACAGTCGGTCGGTTCGGACCTGGCCACAGGTCAACTTATTTTAAGAAGACAATATGAGTACATTATTCTATATACATTTATAAAATCTTATATTAATAAAAATTATTTATTTATAAATATATATTAATATAATAATTATTTTTCAATAATAATATTTACTTAACATAAATACATAAAATCAATTTTAGAAGATTAATATATTTTTTTGTTTTATTCAATTTGTAAATTTTCTTATAACTTCATCTTTTCTATTTCTCTTGTTATATTAAATAAATTTATCATATTGAAATTGCTCTAAAAAGAATTAAATAATGTAAATATAAATTTTTTTTATAAAAAAACGTCTTTCCAATGGACTAAAAAGAATAAAATAATTTTTCTATAAGCCTGACAATGATTATGGATGAATTGCTTCATATTCAACTAAAAACGTTGGGCTCTTTTAGTTTTCATTTGATTTCTATGCAATTAACTTCCTTTATAGAGCTATAATTCATATATATATATATACTAGGATACATACCTCACTAAAACACTTCATTAACAAGTAACACTATTTCTTCAAATATAATTAACCATTTTGGATTTGATTGATAAAAAATAAATTAAATAAAAATTCTTTTAAATTTTGATACATACTTTGATATAAGTATATTACAGTGAAAAATAATAAAAGAATAATTTCTTAGCTCTTAAACTATCAATTTTATTGCATGATAAAAAAATTTGTCCGGTTATGTGTTTAATAAACTTTTTATTATTACAAAAATTTGACTTGATTGTTCATATAAATAAATAAAACTAAATGCGCCCAACGTTTTTTGTTAAATATGAAGAAATAAACCATAAACTTTGTCAGGCTTATAGAAAAATTATTTTATTATTTTTAGTCCATTGGAAAAATGTTATTTTATATATTTTTTTTTTTTATATTTATATTATTTAATTCATATTGACAATCTAAAACTAGATAATAACATTTTTAGGTTAGGTCATCTTCTTAACCTGAGTTATCGTAAGAAAGTTTCTTAATTTAACTTATTCAAGAGAGATTGATTAAACTAAAAGGTTCTATGTATATCTTTTAACCTTACCCCATATAAAAGAAAAAACAGATCGGGATAAGCGAAAGTTTATTTAACAGATTCAAACAATTCGAATAATAAAGAGAATTAATTAATAATCAAAATGTCTATTTGACCAAGCAGGAATAAGCCACTTGAATCAATTCAATGTTTTGATTTTTATACTCCTGTAAATTTAATTATTGCTTGTTGATTAATTAATTAAATAATTGAATGAAAAAAAAATCAATGAAAATTAATCGCCAAAAGTTGATAACGCGACATGTTGCTTTTTAACTTAAAAATTATTATAATATATAAATAAAGCCATTTTCGGGTTCAGAAATGTAATATATACACACAGAAGATGTGTATAAAAAAGTAAAATTAAAAATGTTTAAATTCCACTTACTCGAAAGCAATAGAACATTGTTTAGTGAAATATTCTAGATTGACTTGTGAACCAAAACATGAATTATTTTCTGTTGTTTGGAAAAAACCTAATTCATTGCATAATAAAAAATACCATCCACGACCTATGTCAATTAAAAAAACATATTAAAATTATTAATATTAAATTAATATATTAAAATAATTTAAAAAAATACTGAAGATAATTTTCCTCAAAAAAAAAAAAAAAAAAATTAAATTAAAATTTTAATTTAAAAAAAATTTAATTAAAATTTTAATTTTAATCTCTTGTTTCTTAAAATAATTTTCTTTTCCTGTAAATTGTAACTCATTTATTCAACTTTTCTCATTTACATCAATATAAAAAATCTGGAGTGTCTCCACTCGCAAATTTGAATTGGATTAATTAACATATATTATTATTTAAATTATAATTAATTAATTAAATAATAAATTAAAATTAATAAATAATATTTATTAAACTTCAACTTAAATTGAAAAGATGAATAATTTATATAATAAGATTTTTTCCAATTACAAATAATTTAAAAGTATTATTATACTTACTTGCGTCATGTGATTGCCAATCTTCACCTTTTAATGCATATGCTGTACTAGCAAAATTAATATTTAAACATGTATTAATTCTATAATTATCAATAAAAATTTTTGCATAACGATCAATTGGTTCTTTAATGGAATCATTTGTCATTATATCACAATATGTTTTAATATTTGGTGGATTATAATCATTATCATATTGTACAGCTGTTGTAAATAAACCTCCAGCAGCTTCAAAAAAATTTGCAACATCATCATTTGAATTTATAGCTCCTTCACATAATCTATTTAAAAAAATATATCTATTAATCAGTCTTTTATTATATAATAGATCTATATTTTTTGTTTACTTATTTATTATTTATTGAATTTTTCTTAAAATGAATATATATTATATGCTGGATATTTACTTAAATGTTTCTCGTAATTTTGTTTTATTATTAGTTAATAGGCTTTCCATTTTAGCTGTAGCATTTCTTATTTCATCCGGGCAAGTAGGACTTTTAGTTTTTAATGACTCTTCTGTTACTTGATAATATTCTAAAATTAAATAATAAATGCATTTAATATATAATATTTAATTCTAATTATAAAAGGCGCCACAGGGTGAGAGGTTAGCGTAGCTTGCTCACATTGCAAGGGAATTTCTCTAGCTGGGATCTTTGGGATCAACATTGGGAAAGCTACTTGATAGCGCCTCCGATCAAGAAAATCAAGGTAAAGGTTGATAGGGCCCGTTCTACTGATCATAGGACACCTAATTGATATAACCGACTTGATAGGCGTTATCTTGGCATGTACAAAATGAATGTACAAAAGTCAGGGTTTTTTTTATATTCTAATTATTGTGTGATAGAGGATAAGATCAAAAATTATAAGAAAAAAATATTTTTATATAAATAAATTAAATAATAAAATGTATATTTTATTAGGAAATTAGACAATTTAATGGGTATACAGCATTGTATTTTAAAGTATATTATTTAGTTAAAGTTTGGTTTGTTTTGAATTTTTTTTTTTTGTCACAAAAGAAGAACCTCTATTATTATTTTTTTTTACTTTTGGTTGTTTTGGAAATAGGATTTAACTGAGGTTCAATATTATTATTATATTTTTGATGTTTGAGTTTGCGTTGTGTCTATTTGGTTCTAATTTGCACTCGAGTTGGCATAGTTTCTAGGGTCAGTTGTCATAGGTATATTACACACACACTGACACAATCATTAACTATAATCACCGGAGAGAACCGTATTTGAACACTAGGGTCAAAATTATCAACCCAATTTGTCACGCTTAGATAAAAAGTCATTCAGATAATTTTTTGCCTACCAAATGGATGGCCAATTTCATATAAAGAATTTGACAGAAAATATTATTTTCAAATTAGTCATTGATAATATCTGTTAATATATTCCTAAATAAACGGAGAAAGGTAATTTTATGGTCCTGAACTTTAAAATAAAAAATTAACCAGGTGATGTCAAAAGTTACTGAACGATATTCAGGACCATTTGAATATGCAAAATCATAGATTAAATAAAAGATTCATCTAGATCAGTGATTCTCAACCTTTTTTTACCGCGTCACCCTTTTACGGGTTAAAAATTTGTCGGCACACAAAGAAAAAGATAAGTGTAAAAGTTATTTACTTATTTACGATATTGAAAAAATTGACAAAAAAGTCGGAAATGTTTAAGAGCCTGATCACAAAAACATTTTCACTTTTTTTTTTTTAGAATCATATTGAAAAATACATTTGTAAAATTTGGCGGCACATTTTGATAATCGGTTGAGAATCACTGACCTAGATAATAGATAATCCTCTCCTCTGTTTTGGAATATGCCGATTCCGAATTTTTTAATCCTAATAAATATATCATCATATATATTGTTCAATTTCAATATGATAACCTACATTAGATACATTTTTGATAATGAAACTTACCAAAAAAGTCCATTTTAGCTACAAGTGGGGCACTACTTGAAATTGCTCCATAAACTTTTTTTGGATATTTAACACGTGCCCATGCGGACAATGTCCCTGGATATGATCCACCAAATGTTATCCATTTTGGATTTACACCAAGATTAAATTTTACATTCATTCCATCAATAAAAAATGCTATATCAGCGAGCGCCTGTTTAGTATTGAAATATTTTTTAAGATATGTAACACTGGCATTACTAAAAAAGAAAAAAAAATAACTTTTTTCACAGAGAGACGATTATTAAATGAACAATGATTTTATTACTCGGTGGGGTGACTATCTCCAAAATATCGATGTTCCAATTGAAACATTATAGCATTGAATTGTTCAGCATTCTGTTTCCATACTCCTCCAGACATCCAACCAAAATCAGCTGGAGCTTCCCCCCCTACTAAAATAAATGCTGGACCACCTTCTTTATAATATTTTCTATTAACAAAATATTTCTGTAAAAGAATCAAATTCTTTATTATTGAAAATTTAACTAATTAATAAAATATTATAATATTTATAATATTTATTCAAATTGACCATTTAAAAAAAAAAAATATTTTTCAAACAGCTGATCTATAATGTCCTTAGCAGTAACTAATAATTTAAAAGAAAATTTTTTATTAGTTTTTGGTGAAATTAGAATTCAATTTATAAAAATTAGACTTTTGAATATTGAATTATTTATTAACTATATGAATTGAAATGTTGATTCATGAATCAGCGTGAATTAATGAATAGTTAATTAGCCAAGTTTAATCTATTAATATATTTAATTTATTTATCTGTGAATTAAATATTTATATAAATATTATATTTAATAAAAAATGTTTAAGGTGATGAAACCTTATAAATAAAAGATAATATGTTGAAATTTTTGCATAAAAAAAAAAATCTTGGCCATATACTAATTTTTTATTTTATGTTAAAATTTCGACATTTTATTGGTTAGGAGTCTCTATTATGTTTGATAATACAAACATTTGGTTTGAGTGTTTATTGTTAAAATTTGAAAAATTTCCACAAAGATTTGAAGAACGATTTCAGAACATTTTAAAAATGGAAATACCCGAATGGTTGTGACATAATCGTTCCAAGGGCTTGAAAAAGAATTTTTAAAAATACCAAAAAAAAAAAAATAATAGGAAATAAAATTGAGTGAATTGTTCAGTAATGTTTTGTAGCACGTTATATGAATAAATTTCCTAGAATCAATCGTTTCTATGTTTTTTTTAGTAAAGTGTGTTAAAATTCATCAGAATCATTCTTCACATTGGATATGTTTTTGAAACATTAAAACCAGAAGTGGTTTATATCGACCCCCAGGGGTCTATGACAACCTACAAGACGAATAAAAAATTTGGGGATCCCTGAAATGAAAATGAGAGTCTGCGTGTTTTTTCCGACATGGCTCTAAAAAAAAGGTAAACTTTTTTTTACAAAAAATCAATTTAGGGGGTCTACCACAAAAAAAAAGTTTGGGAACCTATGATTTAAACAAATGTAAATTTGAATAAATCTTATTTAATAATGTTATAGGTTAAAAAAATAAAATACTTAAAATGTTTTAATGATTATTTTCACTTATATATAATATATATATCCTAAATATTTAAAATCACATTGATTTAAAATATTTTACCTGTTTCCAAGTTTGAATATTTGTTTTATCAAAATGATCCAGTTTTTGATCAAAATCAAGGGTAAGTATTTTTTTATGTTCAGGTGGCTGATATTTCACTACACCATTATTAGTTTTTAGAATTAATGTCTTCATTTCGATGGTATTCCAATGTAATGAAAAAATTAGCATTAAAAAATAAATTGAAAAAGACATTTTGATATTTCTTAAAAGTAATATCATGTAATTTATTAAAGTATTATTAATTTATATTATTATTAATATTATATTATATATGTTTACTAGCATCTCAATCAACACACACACAATTGTTCATTTTTCTACAAGATATTGTCTATTTATATACAAATTTAAGAGTGTACATATTAAATTATATATATATATATATAATTTATTATTATAATATTTTATAAACGTATTTAAATATCTTATATTATTAGATATATAAATTAACATTTTCATTACTATTACTTACGTAGTGAATCATTAATAAATTTAACTTAAATATCTATAATTATAGTAGGAAATAATTGGAAATTATATTACAAACCCGATAAAAATTCTGCAAAATTTATGATATTACTGAGGTTATTACATAATAAAGAAACTCTTTTATCTCAATGTATTTAGGGCAGGCATGTCAAAATTGTTTACCACCAAGGGCCATTTCAAGTGAAGAAAACTTGACAAGGTTTATCATGAATCAAATCTTCAAAATTTGATTGAATTTGTTGGACTGAAGTTATTTTTCAAATGGATTACACGTGTTGGTTTAATTTATCATTTTAGGATACAAAATATTATGTCTTTAGGAAAATTTTGCCAGGACGCAGACAACTTGTAGATGTTTTAGGGAAATAGAATTAAAAATCTGGAGTGACTCCACTCATTTATCTCTCAATTTGAATTGGATTTAACACATACTATATTATATTTAAAAATTAAATTTAATTAATTAAATTATAAATTAAAATTAATAAATAATATTTATTAAACCAGCGCGTGTTTGGCTCTTTGTTGATGGCACCACATCACGTGCTGGCGCGTGATTAGCAGTCAATGTGTTAAAAATTTAATTCCGTTCCTTTCAGCGATTTAATCAAGCTGAAAATCTATATATATCAGTTTTATACAATTTTTAATAATGTGAAAAACTATCAAACATATATCTTTATTTTTACGGTCACTTTAGAGGAAAAAAAATCAAAACGTTGTAGGTAATGACCCTCTTCCGGTTGAGCTACATTTCTTAAAAGTAACTACTACTAAGAAAACTACGAATTTTCAATAATTCCCGTGTACCAAATTTGATTAATCTATTTAGTTCAAACCATTTTTGCGTAATCTTGTCTACACACACACACACACACACACACACACACACAAGGTTTCTGTGTGTATGTATGTAACCAAGATTACGCAAAAACGGTTTGAGCTAGAATGATGAAATTTGATACATGGGCGTTTTTCAAAATTCATAGTTTTCTATCAACTTTTGACAAATTTGCGAGATAGTCCAGTGGAGACACTCCAGATTTTTACCGACCGACGATAGTAAGGGAGGTATTGTTTTCACACCAAATTTCACATGTGGAGATTTTTACATATCTCCACATATCATGCATTTTCTAAACAGAAAAAAGTATTTTTAGCATGATGTCTGTCCGTCCGTCCGTCCGTCCGTATAGATGTGTACAGCCTGAACGGCTCAACCGATTTTGATGAAATTTGGTATATTTACTTAATGCATCAGTGGGATGAATTGATCAACTTTTGGTGCAATTCCGGAAACCGGAAGTGGTAGTATTAGCGATCGACGATAGGAAGGAAAGGGTTATTTTCACATGAAAGGAGATTTTTTTATATATCACCACGAATCATGCACTTTGTATTGGTTTTATCCTCGAGAAAAATCATATTTATTAGTTTTTTCTTGATTTAAAATTATATGACGTCATCCAGCCATTCATGACGTCACAGTCTGGTCTTACATATATATTATAAATAAAATAAAATTAAAAATATTTATGTTATATCCATATCTGTTTTTTATTACATTAATAGATATATTAAAATTATTTGAAATTGTTTCTGTAGCTGGAAATTAATTTATTTCAAACAGTCGGTCGGTTCGGACCTGGCCACAGGTCAACTTATTATAATTAGGTAAATGAGTTTAAATGTGGCCGGACATCCACAAATGATAAACATCGTCTGGGACTTCAAGTGGAAATTACTTTTGAAATGATTGAATGATTGACAAAATCCACGATATGGTTTTGAGAAAGATGGACCAATCAAAAAGTACAATATAATTCGGACCAGAGTGGTTTTAATTTTGCATGAAAAATTGGGTTTGAAAAATTCCTGGCAAGAAGGGTGTCCCCTTTGTTCCAGGGATGTTTGAACGCAATCATGTAATCAATTCAGAGGCTGTTTAGCCCTTTTTAGTCCCAATTCCGATGAGTTTCTGCATCAATACACTCCAAAAAAAAGGAATAATCGTAACAGTGGATTTTTAAAAACGAATGATCTTGTTTAAGAACCTTCTGAAAGGGTTACAAAAATGTAGGAGAAATACTGGAATTAATGTGGAAAATATAAAAAAAAATTTTTAAAATGATTTGTTTTATTTTTTTTTTTTTATCTTTTTATAAGGACTTGTTGAACAACCCTTTTATTAGAAATCCTAATCCCTTTTTGTGGTTTGACTAAACATTCAATAATAAATAATACAATGTATATAGGCTTTCTAAAAATAAATTTAATTTAATAAACTACGAGTAGGTATATCTAGAAAAATAGGATACGAATAAAAGTTATTATACTTGAATGATTTATTGAATGAAATTTTTATTATAGGAAGTAATATTTCTAATAGTTTTTTTTCTCTAATGAATAAAAAGAAAGAGAAAGAGAAAAGAATTTAATTATCAAAATATTTATTATGCTAATTTTACTTCTAAAGTAATTTCTTTTCTATAACCTTTTAAGGGGATTAAAACTAATTAAAAGATAAAATAAAATGTAGAATAGAATAATAATTGAAGACTAGATAAAATAATTTTATACTTACTCATTGTTTTATACTCTCATCACATATAACTAACATTTTAATAGAATTATTATATTTATAACATTTAAAAAAATGAGATGTGGCTAGGCACAGGACCGACCGACGATTTTAAATAATTAATTTCCAAATATATATACTTTATATATATATTGGATGACTTAGGTAAGGTGTTTTATGAAAAAAATTGGTTGAAAATCAGATTAAATTAATTTGGTAGCACTCTGGTTAAATTTAGAATAATAAATGGTTATTGAATCCGCAAAGGTTGATAAGGGAAATGATAAAATTGAATTCGTTCAGATAAAAAAAAGGTAGATATATAATTAAACTAAAATTATATGAATTTATTAAAATAAAAGAATTTATATTACAAAAATAGATAACAAAAAATTATAGAATTAATATAGTACCGTTATAAATAGAAATATAAATTAAATGAGATGTAATTTATATTAAGCAATTGCAAATTTTTATTAATAACCAAGGGTCGACCACTTAGCTGTATTGTGAAAGGAAGGAATGGAGAATTCTTTGGAGACTTGAGTCTTGAGTGTCGTCCTGGAACATCTCGTGGGCAGAGGCATTCCTCAAAAAAGGGGTTCGCCGGGATGTCACTCCTGCAAGGGATTTCGTGTCTCCTTCTCCAAGTTTTGATCAAGACTGACTCAAACATGTCGAAGCTAATCATCCCTTCCGATCAACTTGGCAAAATTGTCCACCCCTCACTCCCTCTGAAGAGGTACATCACATGGGGACCAGATGGGATGCATTTCTATTCTATGCACATTTTAATTGGAATTTCGTTATCAAAAAATAAATAAATAATAATTATTTATTTAGAACTAATCTCTCTTTATATTACAATAATTGACTTTGTAAAAAGTTTATTTTTTTTTTATTATTATAAATATAAACTGCTGACTGTGAATTAACGTATATAATTCTATATAAATACTAGCTGCTCCGAGGGCCTTCGGCGCTCTCCACACCTAGACGGGGGCTCCGCCCCCTGTACCCCCTATGTGTCCCTATTCTGAGCTATAACCATCTACCCTGTCCCATCTCTCTCACGTTCATTCCTACATTGTCCACCCTGTTCACAATTGGTCTTCCAAGCGGACGTTTTCCAATCTAATTCCCCACCAATATATTTTTCGTCTCCCATTCTAGCCATGGATTAATTTAATTATTTATTATATTATAAATGAACAAATCGGAAATATTCAAATTTTATATATAGTTTTTTATATATGTTTATTTATGCAGAAAAAATTAATTGACATAATTATTAATTTAATAAAATAAAATTTAATAATAAAATTAATTTAATAAAATAAAATAATTTAATAAAATATTAAAATAATAAAAATTAATAAATTTGTAAAAAAAATATATAATACTTAAAATAAGTTGACCTGTGGCCAGGTCCGAACCGACCGACGGTTTGAAGTAAATTAATTTCCAGCTACAGAAACAATTTCAAATAATTTTAATATATCTATTAATGTAATAAAAAACAGATATGGATAAAACATAAATATTTTTAATTTTATTTTATTTATAATATATAGCTGAAGTAGCCGGCGTTACCCGAGGCTGTGACGTCATGAAGGGCTGGGTGACGTCATATAATTTTAAATTAAGAAAAACATAATGAAGATGATTTTTCCCGAGGATAAAACCAATACATTCGTGGTGATATGTAAAAAAATCTCCTTATGTGAAATTTGGTGCGAAAATAACCCTTCCCTTCTTATCGTCGATCGCTAATACTACCACTTCTGGTTTCCGGATTTGTACCAAAAGTTGATCAATTCATCCCACTGATGCATTAAGTAAATATACCAAATTTCATCAAAATCGGTTGAGCCGTTCAGGCTGTACACATCTATACGGACGGACGGACGGACGGACGGACCACTTCCGGTTTCCGGATTTGCACCAAAAGTTGATCAATTTATCCCACTGATGCATTAAGTAAATATACCAAATTTCATCAAAATCGGTTGAGCCGTTCAGGCTGTACACATCTATACGGACGGACGGACGGACGGACGGATCACTTCCGGTTTCCGGATTTGCACCAAAAGTTGATCAATTCATCCCACTGATGCATTAAGTAAATATACCAAATTTCATCAAAATCGGTTGAGCCGTTCAGGCTGTACACATCTATACGGACGGACGGACAGACATCATGCTAAAAATACTTTTTTCTGTTAAGAAAATGCATGATTCGTGGAGATATGTAAAAATCTCCACATGTGAAATTTGGTGTGAAAACAATACCTCCCTTACTATCGTCGGTCGGTAAAAAATGTGCCTTTGCGAGTTTCGAACTGAGAGTGCAAAGTCATAAGATAACGCCTTAGACGGTTCACCCATGAAGCAGTATTGTTTGCAAGTCCCCTATTAGAATTTATATACATGCCAAATTATCGCCACCAGCGCCTCTATGATCTAGCATTGTAACTAAACTAATTTTATTTAAATTCCACCCCCTGGACACACCTTACCAATTAGCGGTTTTATAAAGGAAGTCTGACATGCCCTGAGACCTACTGAATATACATAAAAAATTTCATAAGAATCGGTCCAGTCGTTTCGGAGGAGTATTTTTTCAAAGTTTTGTTACACGAGAATTTTATATATAAGATGTACATACACGTGAGAGATTTAATGAATAAAATTAATGAAAAAATTCTTAATGGTCCTGATGAAGTCACGAATGATGTATTCTAAAACCCATTGACAAATCAATAAATAAATTAAGTAATAGGAAAAATAATAAAAATTTTATTTAGTTGTAAAAATTTATTTTATTTATTTATGATCGGTCAAATTGAAACACATCTTCCATATTTGACAAATGCAGTAACTTACAGCAATATTTACAGTGATATATTGTTTTCTAAAACTGATTTAGTTTATGAAAAGTTGCCAACGAATGCTGAAAATTTACTCGAACCATAACTTCTTCTTGTTAATTTTAGAAGCTTTTTTTTTTTTTGAACTTCTTTGGAAAGTTTCTAATTTTCTTTTTTACTGACTTTTAAAGCTATAAATAAAAACCTCTACGATATATTGTATTATTATTTACATCACAAAATTGTATGTTCTAAAGTTATTTTTTTAAAATTTTAATATTTGGCATCAGGCAAGATATCAAGGTACTTGTCCGAATAACAAACATACACCGGATAGACCGGATACCAGATAATTTCCAGACATTTGTTTCATCTATTCAAAATATAGTATCGTAGCCATTCAAACTATCAATTAATTTAAATATAAAAAAATAAAATTAAAAATGTTTTAAAAACCTCTATACCTAAATAAATCGCTCTATTAATTTATTTTAAAATTAAAGAAAAAATTTAAAGTTGATAAAAAATTGATTTCAATTTGTTATAAGGGCGAACAGACAGACAGACATGAAGTGAAGTTGAGAAAAAAGTTATAAAAATCTGTTTTTTCTTAAAGAATATCGAAATTTGTTTTTAGTCTTACATACTTTGCAATACTTGAAATTCTTTTTAAATGATATTATTATTATTTTATATCTACTAAAAATACACCCATACACATTTAAATGACTTTTTTTTTATTTTATATATTTTATTATATAATAAATATTTTTTTTTAGAATTTTGCTTAGAAATCTCTTTAAACCTTTTTAATAGATCCAGATAAGCTACTTAATCATTTTCTAATTAATAATCATTCACATATTATCGTTTTTTCTCACTTTTTAAATTAACAGAATTTATACTTGGATTTAAAAGGGTTTTAAAAATTATTAAATTTTTATTATTTTTTATACATGTAAATAATTAATAATAATATATTTACTAGAAATAATACTTTATATAAAAAAAAACTTTTTTAAAAAACCACGTTTTTAACGCACTAAAAAGAAGAAAATAATTTTTCTGAAACCCCATAGGTACTGACATTACAAACAAGAGATATGATTTGAAGAAAATTTTCTATAACGTAAAACGTGGGGCACAAATAATAATAAATTTTTTAAATGCAATATAATTTCTTTGATTAATTTATTTCAATATCCATGGATTTATATTTTAAGTTTTATATTTTTTACCAGACTTTTTGTAAAAGGGAATATTATTAGTAATCCAACAGAATACTTTTATTAATGTAAATTTTTTTTGGAAAATTAATTCCTTAATATTAAATAAACATCTTCAATTTACACTTTAGAAATTTTATTAACATAAATATTAAATATTTGCTAGAAGTTTTGCAGTAGCAAAATTTAGTTTTAGATTTCTTCAAGTTAAATTTCTTATATTATTTACCAGAATATTGTTAGGATGTCATTTTTTATCAGAATTTTTTAAAAGTGAATATTATTAGTAATCTAAAGGTAATCTTTTCATAAATTAAATTTACCTCTTTTAAAAATTTCGATAAGTTATAAGCTTTACTTTTTGAAGCTAATTAAAATATGAATTCATTTATCCTATTAATTTGTACCTAATAACATTTATTTATAAATTTTTATACGATACAGAATATTTTAGCCATAGTTGCGCCCCACGTTTTACGTTATAGAAAATTTTCTTCAAATCATATCTCTTGTTTGTAATGTCAGTACCTATGGGGTTTCAGAAAAATTATTTTCTTCTTTTTAGTGCGTTAAAAACGTGGTTTTTTAAAAAAGTTTTTTTTTATATAAAGTATTATTTTCTACTTTTTAGTCTTCATATATTGCAATCGATTTCACTTGACCTATACTACTTTTAAGTTTTTTGATTGACTTTAATAGTCATGAAATACTATTATCCTGAAAGTAATAAATTTAAATTGAATTATAAAGAGAAATTTTTAAATTTGTCATATTTTAATTCTTTATTGCCTAAAACTCATCATAAATTTAAATTTTGTTTTCTAAATTACAGTACAAAACATTAATATACCTTCTTTCAAATTTATTTACATTTTAAATATTATACATATTATATTATTCTTTTAACGGGTTTTTAACGGTTTTTTTCAAATTTAAATATTTACACTTTTTGTTTTGATTTTCCCATACAAAATTATATTCATTAATTATGCTCTAATTAAACACTTGCAAGCTACGAATGTGTTATTTTATTGTATTGTCATCCAGAATACATTACTCTGAAAAGTTTCAGAGCGATTGGATGACTGGAAGTGGTCGAAATTTCGATTGCAAGATTTGACCCGAACAGATAAATAAACAAACAAACAAACAAGAAAGCAAGCTAAGAAAAACGTGGTAAAATACACTCAGTTAGCAAGAGTGCTAATGATGACTTGGTGAGATGCAGAGAGCAAATGATAGCTGAAGGAAATTGAGGGTGGCGTTTAAGTCGAAAAAAGGTGTGTCGAAACAGGCAACCAATCAGAAGACCCGTTAAGTAAAAATAAGAAGAGGGGAGTTTGAACCTTTTTTCTACCTCCCTATTATATTTTTTCAATATTTTGATTTTATTAATTTTTTATCTCTCTTTGTAAAGACGAAATTATAACTTTAAAATGATTTTAAATGTAATCAATCAAAAGTCAGAAATTATAATTTAAAAAAATCAAAATTCTTCATAAAAAAAAAATGGCTTTTTTTTTTTCTAATACATTTACCGTGTATATAATATATAGAGATTCTTTATTTCATTAGATTGAATATTATTTATTAGTAATTCATTTAATAAATATCTAATCGTTATTTGAAATTTATTTAATTATTATTTTAGAATTTATGATGCTTAATCCAAATTTAATTCGCAGCATGGAACATACGATCAGGACTGTCATTTAGTTGGAGGGGAGCGACCTGAACATTTTTTCAAACTTCTTATTTAAACGGATTTTAATATTTTGATTATTATTATTAATTAATGTATTATATTTGCATCCCGCCTCGTTTTTGTATTAGATATTGTATCAATATTTTTTATATTTAAAATATTTTAAAATTTTTTAATTAATTTCGAAAGAAAATTAAAAATATATTTATACAATTTTTGCTAGTATAATAAAATAAGATCTAATGAAATATATTTATTTTTATCGTCAATTCACAATGTGTCATTTATTATATTATTAATTTGTGAAATGATTACAAATTTTATGTAAAATCCATTCTCTATTCGTTTAGATCAAAAATAATATATTTAATATTTAATATATTGAATATATTTAAGACATACTAGAATCAACTCTTGAATATTTTTTTAAACAAGCGGACTATGGACATCTGTATTATTTATTTTTAATGTTTTGACAAAGTCCCTTTTGTTGTTTTCTTCTTTTGTATTATGTATTGAGAAAGGTAAGTTTTGGAAAGGGCCTTTTGTTGTATTATTATTGTTTCTCCTTTTTAAGTTAACAAAATACAAATATTCATTAATTATGCTCTAATTAAACACTTGCAAGCTACGAATGTGTTATTTTATTGTATTGTCATCCAGAATACATAACTCTGAAAAGTTTCAGAGCGATTGGATGACTGCAAGTGGTCGAAATTTCGATTGCAAGATTTGACGCGAACAGATAAACAAACAAGAAAGCAAGCTAAGAAAAACGTGGTAAAAAGATTATATTAATTGTTTTCTAAATATAACCACTTAAACATATAATAGAAAACTAATCCTTTAGCACTTTTCATATCTTGCCAATCATATTTATTGATTGGTAACATATCAGCTGTATGAGATGCACCTGAAATACAAAAAAAAAAAACAGAATTAACCATTTGATCGATATTATATCCAATTATTTTTTATAAGAAAAGTGAATATTTATATTATTTCATTTTATAATTTTAGTAATAGGGAGAGAGTGAAAGATAATTATAAGAGAAATTAGAATCGAAATTAGTTCACAAGATGTGATTTAGAATAGAATAAAATTATATAAATAGATAATAAGTTGACATGTGGCTAGGCACAGTATCAACCGACGGTTTGAAATAAATTAATTTCCAGCTACAGAAACAATTTTAAATAATTTTAATATATCTATTAAGGCAATAAAAAACAGATATGGATATAAGATAAATATTTTTAATTTTATTTTATTTATAATATATAAGGAGGCGCTGGCTGTGACGTCATGAAGGGCTGGGCGACGTCATATTTTAAATTAAGAAAAAACTAATGAAGAAGATTTATCCCGAGGATAGAACCAATACAAAGTGCATGATTCGTGGAGATATATAAAAAAATCTCCTCATATTAAATTTGGTGTGAAAATAACCCTTCCCTTCCTATCGTCGGCCGGTAATACTACCACTTCCGGTTTCCAGATATACACCAAAATTTGATCAATTCATCATACTGATGCATTAAGTAAATATACCAAATTTTATCTAAATCCGTTGAGCCGTTCAAGCTGTACACATCTATACTAACGGACGGGCGGACAAACGGACAGACGGACGGACATACATCATGCTAAAAATACTTTTTTCTGTTAACAAAATGCAGATATGTAAAAATCTTTACATGTGAAATTTGGTGTGAAAACAATACCTCCCTTACTATTGTCGGTCGATGAAAATGCATAAATAATATAAATGTATGCATTTAGTATTTTAAAGTATAAACGTTTATATTAAGACTACTAAAATTAAAAACTAATTAAAATTTATAGAAAGATGAATGTCAATAAATGTTTTAATTACCTTGTATATAATAAGATGGCATGTCGGGTATGGTTGAATTGATAACACCAAGTGGATGCCATGGATCAATAGAGCCAAGCAAAAACATGACATGAGTGACATTAATTTTATTTCCTTGATAAAAAATACGTGTATTTTTTACTCTCTCCTCTATTTGGTCACTTTCAATTCTATTTTACACAAAATCAAAAAAAAAATCAAATAATTAATTATTTATCTTGTTTTTTAAAAAAAAATTAATTCTTTTCAAATATTAATTTCTACATAAATTTATTATTTAAAGAAAAAATTAAAAATATTGTAGATAAAACAACTTTTTAAGAAAATTAATTATATACATATATTATATTATTATATGAAATTATTTTTCTTGTAGGCCTAAAGTGAAGTCTTTCTATATGATCAAGCCTAATCCCACCCCTACATTTATAAGTTTCCCTCTACAATGTTCAGTAAAGTCAATAAAATTGGATAATAATAATAATTTTAATACTTTTTTTCTATTTTCTTAACCCAATGCTATTTTAATATTCACTAAAAATTTATGAATTTGTTCAAAATTTGTTATTCTTTAGTTGGAGATATTTTTTCTATGTCATTTCATTTTTCGTTGATTTTGGGGTTAATAATCATAATTGGACTTTATTTATAACACGACTTCACATTGGAGTCTATGAAGTTTGATTGAAGAAAAATATTGTTTCTGTTAACTTTTCTCTTATCTGTGATATTTTTTTTCATTGAGTTTAAATTCTGGAAAATATTTTATTTTGTAGCCTGTATATATAAAATTTGGCAGAAAAAATAATTCAAATTCCAAGAAAGAGTCGTGCTAGGTAAACCAAAATCCTTTAAATGGTGGAATAACAAATCGGTTATTAAGATGCCACTATTTCACAATTGAAATATCTGTTGTCATACATGTGTTAATCTGAATCCTTGAATTATTAATCAATTAAACAGTTAAAGTAGACTTGATTTTCTCCAATTTCATTCTATTGATTCATTTTCTTCTTAATATTTAGATTCTTTTTCACTAGTCTATAGTTTTTTAAAAATTAATGTATATCATTGCATAGTATTTAAACATTTTTGTAAGTAATAAATTGAATTTATTCAATCTATTCAATTGAATTTTATAAAAATTATTTCTCTGTGGTGATTTATAATAATATAATAATTAATAAGATCACATTATTTCTCTAATTAGAAATAATTTACAGCTCTATGGAGGCGCATATATCAAATCAAATCATTTCCACAGTAGTGGTCCCTCAAATAGAACAATCCACAACAAAACAAATATAAATAATTTTATTTACCCGAAAGCTCGTTTACATTGTTCAAAATGAAAATCCAAATCAAGACGATTGCCAAATACTGAATTATGTTTTGTTGTTTGAAAAGAACCCAATTCATTGCATGTTTGATAAATCCATGCCCTCTCTATTAACCAAAAAACAAAAAAAAAAAATTAACACATAGATGAAAATAAAAATTCAATTATTAAATAATGTATGTATATTTTTGTTTATATTTAATTTTTTTTAATATTATTAAATTTATTAATATTAAAATCAATCAAATACATAGGTGTAGCAGTATGAAACCGGAATTTCCCTATAGATGGTGCTCGCTATCAGTCTAAAGACCGTAAGACCGCTTCTGTATCGCAATTTTCTCCCTCTAACATCTGACGATGTTTGTCAACACACAATACCTAAGTTTCATTCACATTTTTCTATAATCTCAAACATGTCGAGTTTTGTGCCTACAAACTATTTGCGGACAGCATTGGTTTTCTGCTATCATTTGAAGAAAACTGTTGCAGAATCGCATAGAATGCTTGTCGAAGCATACGGTGAACATGCTCTTGGCAAAACTCAATGCTTTGAGTGGTTTAAGAAATTTAAAAGTGGTGATTTTAACATGAGAGTTGAGGACTACTAAAACCTGGCGAAACCGTTAACACTGTTCGCTTCAAAGGAAGAATTGTTTTTTGGCGTGGCATTCATAACCTGCCGAAGAGGTGGAAAAAATGTATAAATTCTAAGGGAGACTATTTTGAATAAAATATTTTTTTAATAATTTTTAAACAACACTCTTGCAATTTTTACAAAAAAATTCCGGTTTCTTACTTCTAAATCTGGTATATATTTACTTGAAATTTGTTCTTCCCAACTTGTATGTGATAATAATGTAATTGTATCATTAAATGTAATATCAAGACAATCTTCATCTGTATGATGATATTGTTTATTTAATTTTGCTAAACGTTCTAATGGTGTCTCATCCGTATTATCATTTGTCATTGTTTCACATATAGTTTTAATATTACGTGAACTCTGATCCATATTATATTGTACTGTTCCACTAAACATTGTTGAAATTGCATCAAAAAAATTTGATATATCATATTTTGTCTCAAGACCCGGTGAACAAATACTATAAAAATAAAAAAATACACAAATACAATTAAATAATACATATTTATTATTTATTTTTACATACTTAAATAAATCTTCTAATTTTTGTTTGCCATTATTTTCTTCATCATTTACTAATTTCTCCATTTCATTTGTACCAATTCGTATCATATCTGGACATTTGTTATTATATGTTCTTAATGATTCCTCTACCACTTCATAATATTCTAGAACACAAAATATATTCCATTAAAATAATGATATATACTTAATGGTTCTCTTTGATTTATTAAAATATCAATAAAAATCATATTTTCACGTCACTGTCCTCATATAAGCTCATAATTTGACTTTTCCATCAGCGATAATTACCGAAATATTGTCTTAAATTCAAACATAAACTTACGAATAAATTTCTTTGACAATTTTTAAATATAAATTTAGTTTAACTGAAAAATTAAATAATAAAAGCTAAAACAAATATAACTATATATATTTTATTAGAATATAAATATAAAAAAATTGTATAAAATAACGTTTTAATAAGAATAAGATTAATAATTTGAATGCTATAAAATATTTTTAATTACTTTCAAAATGAAAATCCATCCTGAAATGAATATTTATGATTCAGATTCCGTTGGAAAAAAAATTAATTGGAACAATACAAAAGGAGTTAGTTAGTAAAAGCAATTAATCGCTAATTAAATTAACATTAATTAATTATAATTCAATTATATTTCTTCCATACTTTCTAGGGATCCATTGAAATATCTATAAAAATTTTCACAAGTCTATCTCAATTTAAAGTTGATAAAAAATCGATTTCAATTTGTCATAAGAGTGAACAGACAGACAGACTTGAAAGAAGTTGATAAAAACGTTATATAAAAATTATATATATATTTATATAAATATATTTAATTTTAATTTTTTTTTTGAAAATGAATGATTAACTGAAAATTGTTTTGTACAGGTCTTCGAAGAAGTTCATATAAATTGTTTATTTTCCTAATTATTTAACAAAACAGATATTAATTATTACCTATAAACGGTTGCCAAAATCAATGATTTAAGTGGTCAAAAAACATTATACTTACCAATGTACAACAGTTCCACAAACAATTTCGGATTAGATTTAACTACATTCACTCGTATTGTAGACTAATGGATCATTTGAAAAATTTGAAAAAGGGGATCTTGAAGTTTCAAAAACCAGTACTATAGTTGAGAGACTTCATTGCAAGTGTAACGAAATTTTTCATTTAAGTGAATCTCTAAATAGACCTAATGTGTGTTTATCAAAAGGCAGAAAACCCTCATTCTACTAGAATTACACCGAAAGTTAACGCCTTATATGTTGTTTTTACTGAATAACCTACAGTTACTGAACAAGCAATCTGATCCTGCTGCTAGCTTCCTTTGAGGAATAATTATTCTAAAGATTTAACATTCCAGGATGGTGCATTAGTCCATTGGATCTTCTGCTTTTCTAAAAGTGAACATTTTGTACTGGAATATCTGATGCGTCTCTTTTGTTTTAGTCTCTGGATATGACATGCTAGGATATATTTTTGTAAAAATACGTGAAATAATGATTTAATCTAAACTTCCATCTCCAAATCTTAATTGAATTAATTTTATAATATTAATTAAATTTAAGGGATACATAAAAATTATGTTATTCTTATTATACTTATGTAATATTTATCACTTAATAATATTTCTAGATAACTAAGTGATGGTGAAATAATATTCATTTGTAGATTACCGTAAAAATCGACTTTGCTGTTGACTGGTGCGCTACTTGAAATAGCACCAAATACTTGTTGTGGATATTTCAATCGTGCCCAAGCAGCTAAATTACCGGAATATGATCCGCCAAACATAATCCATTTCACATTTTCTGTAAGATTATATTCTTTATTCATTATCTGAATAAAATTGGCAATATCCCCCAATGCCTGTCGGCTACTTAAATAACGAAGATTCTTAACACTTGCATCTCTAAAAGAAATTTAAAATAAAATCAAAAATATATATAGTTTCTGTTTACTTTTCTCTTATCTATGACATTTTGTTCTCTGAGTTTGAATTCTAAAAAATGTTTTATTTTTGTAGCCTGCATATATTTACACTGGCAGAAAAAATAATTCAAATTCCAAGAAAGAGTAGTTCTAGGTAAACCAAAAATCTTTGAATGGTTGAATATCAAATCGAGGTTATTAAGATGCCACTATTTCACAATTGAAATATCTCTTTTCATACATGCGTTAACCCGAATGTTTGAATTATATAAAAAAAAATATTAAAGGGATTAAAGAACATATTAATACCCCCATGATTTAGGCCCTTTTTAATATCTAATTATATATTGTATTTAATAAATCAATAAAAAAGAAACTTAACACAGTGTTTTGAACTCAAAAATTATTTTTGAATTATTTTTTCTTTTATTTTTCAAAAGTAGTAGTTAGTAGTATAAATATACTAACTCCGTTGGACGACTCTCTCCGTAAAATCGATGTTCCAATTGAAAACAAATTGCACCAAATGTTTCAGCTAAATTAATCCATAGGCCATTGGACATCCAATTTTCTTTTGCTTTACTTTCTCCGCCAATGAATAGGAAAGCGGGTCCATTATTACGATAAAATTTTGTATTAACGAAGAATCTCTGTAATATTGGTAATAATAATAAAAAAAATATAATAAATATATAATAAAAATATAATATATATATATATACAAACTAACAGACATTTAATATGTAAAATAAAATTAAATAAATAAATAAAAATTCAAAAAACCTGATTATTAAATTTCTATTTTTTTAATTTAATTGTTTATTTTAAAAAGAAATAGTAAAGATTTAATTTATACTATCTCTCCATAGATAATATTGCGATCACGAAAATTTTCCATTTCGAGATTTTGATGTTTTTATACGTTTTGAAGGTCCCTAAGACATTTTCACTATGTAAGATTGGGAAAAATGTCTCTATCTCTCTCTCTGTGTGTGTGTGTGTGTGTGTTGTATGTATGTATGTAGACAAGATTACGCAAAAAACTGTTTGAACTAGAAATTTGGTACACGGGAATTATTCAAAATTCGTGGATTTCTATCAACTTTTGGAAAATGTAGCTCATCCGGAAGAGGGTCATTACCTACAACGTTTTGATTTTTTTTTTCTCTAAACTGCCCGTAAAAATAAAGATAGATTTGATATTTTTCAGATGATTAAAAAATGTATAAAACTGCTATATATAGAAATTCAGCTTGATTGAATCGCTGAAAGTACCAGAATTAATTTTTTAACATGTTGACTGCTTATTACGCGACAGCAAGTGAGGGAATGCCATCAACAAACCACGCGCTGGTTTAATAAATATTATTTATTAATTTTAATTTATAATTAATTAAATTGAATTTAAATATAATATATATTAATTAATACAATTCGAATTTGCGAGATAGTTGAGTGGAGACACTCCAGATTTTTACCTAACCTAACTTATCCATTATTTAATTAAAATTTTTTTTATTAATATATATTAGAAAAGTAAACTTTTTTTTATCTTATAATAAATTTTTCTATAAATTTGAATTTGAATTTTATAGAAAATGTCCTTGTAAATATTCAGTTGTGATGTTATGAAATATTTTTATTTATTCTCAATAATATAATAAGTAATTTTTTTACTTAAAAATGGATCTTATTTATTATTTTTTAATCATTTATATCTAATTTTAATAATAAAGAATTGATTTTTACTAAAAACTATATTTTCTTAAATAAGTATTCATAAGTATACAGTATATACTATATAATTATATATCATCAATAAATTTTTATAATATTATTTTTATTTGAATTATAATACTCATAAATTTAAGTAAATAAATTTATTCTATGGGTAACTGAAATTATACAATAATAAAAATAACCCAAATTATTTAAGTATATAATATTTATAATAATAGAAGGAATACAATTAAAATTATTATTATTTTAAAATTTGAATTCATTAAAAATAAAAATAAATTACCTGATTCCATTTTGTCGTATTCTCATTATTATCATCAAAATGATCTAAAGTTTGTTTGAACGATCCTTTTATGATATTTCCATCATTTTCATAAATATTAACTAAATCATGATCAATGATACCGACTTTTGATTCATTAATGTTAAATGAACCAATCACGTATCTCCATCCAGTTATAAAAAAAATGATCCAACTAAATTTTGATATCATAATTTATATATAATATATTTTTAGAATATAATAAAATTCTTGTAAATATAATTCTCTATTTCGCTTTCTCTCTTAATATATATATATATATATATAGCCTTATGATTGAGTGATTGGATTTGGTCGAGTGAACATCTGTTTTTATCGCTCCTGCTTTGTATCGAGTTTGATTGTGATTTTTGCGATTTATATAGTATAAGGGGATATCATTCTGTCGAGAAAATCTTTCTTTATAAGGTGAATAATAAATTTATACCTAGAGAAGTGATCTTGGACCTAAAAAGGGCGGTAAAGTGAAAAAATTCTACCATTTCATCATATAATCCCTAAGGTTTAAGGATTAAGCAGATAAGTTTTATTCATTTTATACTTTTAAATATAACTGAGTTCTTGTATTGAGGCTTATCTATAAATAAATTATTATAAATTTAAAAATAAAAAAAATAAAAAAAAAATAAATATATATATACATATTGTAATTATATTAAATATATTTGGAGAATATGGACAAACACGAATTAATGGATATCCTTTGTAAATGGAAAGACGAGATAAAATCCGAGATCTTAAAAAGTACTACAATACTGGAAGAGAAATTCCTTAATATGATGGAAACTAGAGTAGCCCCTGTTGAAGAAAAAATTCATAATCTGGATAGGGAGCGAAAAATGAATAATGTTATCTTACATGGATTAGCGGAGAACGAGAAAGACTTCTGTGATTTGGAACAGAGAGTGATTGGATTCTTAAAAGAAAAAATTCTCCCCGATCTCGATATTAATCAAATAAATTATATTAAGAGACTAGGAGGTCCAATTCAAGGTAAAACTAGACCTATAAAAATATCGTTTGTTGCATTAAGAATTAGAAATGTAATTTTCAAAAACAAAAATAAGCTAAAAGGTCTCTCTCAATACCTAACGGAAGACTTCCCAAAAGAGGTCATTGAAATTAGGAAGAAATTAATTCCACAAATGAAAAGTGCCCGGGAAGAGGGTAAATTTTCTATTATAAAATATGATAAACTCATAGTAGAAGAATTTAGGATGGGGAATCAAAAAGGGAAAAAAAGAAACCTAAGTAAAAGTCCATCTCCAATTAAAAACTATAATGATAATAAAAAAAGTCATATTACAAAAAAAGATAAAATAACATCATTTTTTGGAAATAAAAGTGGCTCTCTGGGTGATGTGAGAGTCTGTTCAAATAATAAATAGGATGGAATAGACAGAACTCAGGCATTTTTTAACATCTTCAACCAATTACTCGATCATCGCCCAGGAAGGCTGGTCACCTCGGGCGCTTCAGACCATAACCTCCCAAATAATAATGTAAATGAAAATAATAATGAAAATAAATATAAAAATAAAGATAAAAATGTCAATAAAATTCCGGCTCGTGATTCTATAAATAGTAAAACAAATTTTAAAAATTTAAATTTAAATATAAAAGATATAAATAATAATTCCAATGAAAAGAAAAAAACAAGCAAAAAGCTTAAATTAAAAAATGATACAATTGCTATTGGTTCTTTAAATGTGAGATCTTTAAAAGACGAAGGAAGTTTAATAGAAATAGAAAATGCAATGGAAAAAACAAAACTAGATGTCCTGGGACTTGCTGAGGTTAGAAGGCAGGGAGAGAAAATAATTAAAAGAAAGAATGGAAATATTTTTTATTATAATGGAGAGATACCAGGACAAAGAGGTGTTGGATTCATAATAAGTAATCATTGGTCCAATAAAATCATAAAATATAGGGGATATTCAGATCGAATAGCTCTCATAACATTGAATATAGGTAAAACAACAAATATTAGCTTAATACAAGTCTATGCCCCTACAACTCAAGCTGATGATGAGGTAATGGAATCCTTTTATGAATTATTAAACAAAATTATACGGGAACACCCCAACTCACATAACCACAAGTTGATAATTATGGGCGACTTCAACAGTCAAATCGGTAGAAGAATGGAGGAAGAAAATAGAATGATTGGTCCTTATGGCTATGGAAAAAGAAACGACAGAGGGGAGAGATTGGTACAGTTCTGTCAAGAAAATAATTTTAAAATAATAAACACCTATTATAAGAAAAGAGCGGGAAAGAGATGGACCTGGATCGCTCCTAACGGTGTATTTAAGAGTGAAATTGATTTTATGGTGACTTCACACCTTAATTTAATAAAAAAATTTGAAATAGTTGATAAATTTCCATTCTTCAGTGACCATAGACTTCTAAAAATTGAAATACTGATAAATAATATTAAAAAGCGCCCACATCCTAAATGGACTAAAAAATACCAATCAGGGGTAGAAAATATTAAAATAGAAACGATAAAAAATTTCAAGCGGGAGCTAATAAATATAGATTTCACACAAAAAGACCAGTTGCAAAATCAATATAATATATTAGAAAATTTACTAACAAACGTACAAAATGAATCCTATGAAATAAGTGAAACAAAAACAAAACTATCCGAAAAAACAAAAGCCCTCATTGAAAGAAGAAATAAATTAAAAACAAAAAGAAATTCTAAAGTAGGACAAATTGAACATAATCTAATGTGTAAAACAGTTAAATATAACATAAAGAGCGATATACAAAGATACAACAATGAAATTATAAAAAAGTTAATTGAACCACATACTTCAGTAAAACAGATAAGACAAATGCTATTTGAGGGAAAGCAACTAATTCCATGTCTGATAAACAAAAATAAAAATATTAACTATGCACGTAAAGAAATAGTTCAAATAGCTACAGACTACTATAAAGAATTATATGAGGGTGAAAGTACCAATAAGTTTTACAACAAAAAACGCTCAAATGAAAACATTCCTGAGTTTTTAGAATCAGAAATTGAAAACGAGATAAAAAACTTAAAATCTGGTAAAGCGGCCGGCATAGATGGAATAAAAAATGAAATACTAAAACAACTCATTAATTTTATAATAAAACCATTAACGTCCATATATAATAATATTTTAATAACAAAAACCATACCAAAGCAATGGCAAAAGTCTAACATTATAATTATGTACAAAAAAGGCGACCCGAAAGATATTGTCAACTATAGACCACTTACTCTAACATCAAATATGGGAAAAATCTTTGCAAAACTCATCCAGAGAAGAATTGAGAGAACTATAATTAACAACCAACCAATAGAGCAAGCCGGCTTTAGAACTGGATATTCCACAATAGATCATTTACACGTGATAGGACAGATCTTAGAAAAATCTAGAGAATATCAATTCACAATATATTTAGCATTTATCGATTTTACCAAAGCATTTGACTCTATAAACCAGGCTTGCATCCTGGAAGCTCTGATCTCTCAAGGAGTAGATATAAACTACGTTGAGATTATTGAGAATCTATATAAGAAGTGTGAGGCTAGAATTCTCTTGGATGAGCCGGGACCCTTCTTCCCTGTAAGAAGAGGCGTAAGACAGGGTGATCCACTTTCACCAATTTTATTCAATTGCACAATGGAGCAAATGTTTAGAAAATTTAATTGGGAGGGGAGGGGATTGAATGTCAATGGTACCTTCTTGAACAACTTAAGATTCGCGGACGACATAGTCCTGATTGGGAAAAGCAAAGAGGAAATAACCGAATTACTGAGAGACTTGAACAAGGAAAGTAAAAAAGTGGGTCTAAGGATAAATGAGAAGAAGTCCGTAATACTTACAAATGGTTGTCAAGAAAAAATAAAATACGACGATAAAAAATACATAGAGTGTAGGGAAGAAGTGGTTTATCTTGGTCAAACAATACGTTATGAAAATAGAACAACGCTAGAAATAAATAGAAGGATAAACTTAGGTTGGAAAAAATTTTGGTCTACGGCCTTTATACTAAAAAATAAAGAAATAAACCTAGACTCAAAAATCAAAGTTTTTAAAAAATGTATTATACCAGTGATGACTTATGGTGCACAAACATGGACATTAACAAAGAAAAACATGAATAAATTGGAAACAGCTCAACGATCCATGATAAGGAGTATTCTTGGTTTTACAAGAAGAGATAGGAAAAGAATAAAAGAAATATATAAAATAACAAATATGGACAACATCAACATTTATATAAGAAAAATAAAGTGGAAGTGGGCCGGACATACAGTAAGAACACATGACGAACGATGGTCTAAGAGAATTTTGGAATGGCATATACTGGAAGAAAAAAGGAAAAGAGGCAGACAAGTAAAAAGATGGTCGGATGAAATTCACGAAACAGCGGGAACGGATTGGCAGAGGATCGCAAGACGAAGAACCGCTTGGAGAATTTTGGGAGAGGCCTATGCCCGCAAGGGCCTGGTTCTGTCATAACAAATAAATCAATTAAATTTTTGTATATATATATGTATTATGTAACCAAATAAAGGCAATAAATAAATAAATATAGCCTTATATATTCATTAAAAAAATGTAAATTACCTATAAATTTATGGGAAATTTATATTATGAACATAAATTGATTGATAACACAGCTTATTTTATTATTTGAGAGAGAGAGAAAAAAAATTTATAATTAAATTTATAAGAATTAATGTAGTAATTTTCATTTCCTTATTTTTGTCTCAATATCTTATATTATAGATATTTGGATATATACAAATAATATTTTTATTGATTTATGGATAGTGACGGAAAATGTAAATGTCGTTGGGCCCTCTTGACGGGCAATCAACCGTTTAAGAAAGGTCATTAAATTGAACGATAACAGCGCCCCATGGAGTTTATATTTTTTCGTCCGTCACTTTCCATTTCTGTAGCGAAATCTTATTGATAGAAGTAATAGGTAGCAAAACGGATATTTGACTTTTGATCGGGAAAAATATAGTCTTAATACAAAATAAGTTGACCTGTGGCCAGGTCCGAACCGACCGACGGTTTGAAATAAATTAATTTCCAGCTACAGAAACAATTTCAAATAATTTTAATATATCTATTAATGTAATAAAAAACAGATATGGATATAACATAAATATTTGTAATTTTATTTTATTTATAATATATAGCTGAAGTAGCCGGCGTTGCCCGTGATCATAATAAGAAGGCTGTGACGTCATGAAGGGCTGGATGACGTCACATAATTTTAAATTAAGAAAAAGATAATGAAGATGATTTTTCCCGAGGATAAAACCAATACATTCGTTGTGATATGTAAAAAAATCTCCTCATGTGAAATTTGGTGTGAAAATAACCCTTTCCTTCCTATCGTCGATCGCTAATACTACCACTTCCGGTTTCCGGATTTGCACCAAAAGTTGATCAATTCATCCCACTGATGCATTAAGTAAATATACCAAATTTCATCAAAATCGGTTGAGCCGTTCAGGCTGTATACATCTATACGGACAGACGGACAGACTGACAGACCGACGGACAGACATCATGCTAAAAATACTTTTTTCTGTTAAGAAAATGCATGATTCGTGGAGATATGTAAAAATCTCCACATGTGAAATTTGGTGTGAAAACAATACCTCCCTTACTATCGTCGGTCGGTAAAAACAACATCAAATGATTATAATACTATTAGTATTATAAAAATAAATTTACATATTTATGATAAAAACTTAAATTTTTGTTAATGATCAGGGAAGGCATTCTAAACAGTTGAATTAAAATTTGATTATCCAAAAATTAAAAGAAAAAATAATATAATTTTTAAAAACTTTTTAAAAGGGAGAGTTTTATTACTTATATATATATATAACAGCCTAGATTCTTCTATGACTATATATAATAAATGCTCCATGTGGCGCCTCTGGTGGTTCAGTTAGGAAGTTGATTCATTTCCCACACTGAATATAAAAATTAATAATTATAAAAATTTCCATACAAAGAATGTTTATAATATTTAAATTTTTATTTTAAATTCTAATATTCAATAATATTAAAAATAAATTAAATTAAATATTACTCGCAATTGATTAATATTTTCTAAAACAAAGTAAGTTATAATTTTTATATTTAAATTTTTAATAAAACTAAATTTTTATAGGTTAAACAAGCGTTTAAATGTGTTCATTTGACACTGCCACCATGACAGATTATTAATAATATTAATATGGTATTTAAAAGTCGATAAAAAGAAAATAACCTACTCAAAAGTGATCAACATTGGAGTTTAACTATACGCGTATACAATGAACCCCGTCGTGGCTGGTGCCTTTTCACTATATTTTAAATAAGAAGACAAAAAGATATGAATATTTTAAAATACTGATTGAATTAGAACATTTTGCATACAGACTTTCAACCAAATACTATGTATTACTTCGGGGATACAGGGGGGCAGATCCCCTTGTCTAATTGTAAGTGCGAAGAGCGCCGAAGGCGATCTAACAATCTAGTTTTTTAAAAAAAGAAAGATGTAAACAAAGCAACGTTCAATTAAATTTTAGAATTTACAATTTAAAAAAAAGTTGAAAAATCTGTAAATCTCAATTAATTATTTTAAAATTAAAAAAAATAGTTCGTTGTGTTTTTAGTCTATATATTACTTTCAATTTTTGATTGATAATTTTCAGAAATATTATAAGGAATCAAATTATATATGAAATAAAAATAATATTAAATCATTTTCTTATCAGATACAGATAGAGAGAGGAGGTAATTAAAAATAAACAAATTCATTTTTTTATATCCTTATACCATTTAGTTACGTATATAAATTGTATTAAAATAGAACATATATACAGATAAGGTAGATAAGTTTTACTATTGCTTTTTTTAATCTATAATTATCATTTTTTATTTTTCCATAAAAGGTTATTAAAAATAATAAAATAGTAAAAAAGAAATTGTATTTTAAAAATTTTATACATAAATATTTTTATAAGATTAATTTATTTTATTATTTATTTAATTGTTAATTAAATTGAATAATTTTTTTTTATTTTAATTAGTAAATCATATATATATATATATATTATATTTTTTTTATATTTTCTAAAATATTCGCATTAACAGTAATTACTAATAAAAATAATAAAAATATGATACAAAATAGTTTAGAATCATTTTTGTTTAGTATTTTTTATATATTTAGATGCTAATTTTTACTTGTTGCTAATAAAAAAAATTATAATTATTAACTTTTTGTTTTGGGGATACCTTAAACTTATCATTTATTTTGTAAAAAAATGAATTGTAAGCAGGCACAGAACCGACCGACGATTTTAAATAAATTAATTTCCAAATATTATATATACTTATATATTAAAATGATATTATCTTGGTTTTTATTTTTAAATTAATTACTCACTTATTAATTAATACTATATTTTAAGTGAAATATTTTCCGACAATGAATATAAAATTAATACTTTGTAAACTATCACTTCCGGTTTCTGGATATACATCAAAAGTTGATGAATTCATGCTACTGATGCATTAAATAAATTACCAAAATCTGTTAAGCCGTTCAAGCTGTATAGACATAGAAGGGACAGACTGACAGACATCATGCTAAAAATACATTTCTCTGTTAACAAAATGCATGATTCGTGGAAATAGGTAAAAATCTCCACATATGAAATTTGGTGTGAAAACAATCCTTCTCTTTCTAAGGTGGGTCGGTAAAAAAAGGTGACGATCAAGACTTCAGCAACAATGAGATCATAATACATAAAACTAAAACTAAAATTAATATAGTAATAATATAGTATAAAGTTTATGTTTAAGACATTTTCTTTTTTATAATCGATTATACTTTTAGTGCAATCTACAAGTACTAGTAAAATTATTGAATTTCTCGTGCAGTTTTTAACATAAACAGGCCATTAATTAAATTGCACATTTTGATGAAAACTGTTAAAACTGTATTATTTCATATTAAGCCATTGTTCTAAATATTGTCGAATTTGTTTTCGTGCATCAGTCAACTCTTGAGAATCCAAGTCTGTTACATCTACCATATCTTGACAGTGAGATGCCCCTATTATTTTATACAAATTTGGTTAAATATTATTATTAATTTATTAAAAGAACTTAAAAAAAAATACCTTCAATAAAAATTGCTGGTGCATCAGGTGTTGAATAATTATACAAACCAAGAATATGCCAAGGATCCAAAGATCCGTGGACATAAACAACCCGAGTGGCTTGGATGTCGCGTGAACCAAACATTCGATTACTATTTGTAATCACTGAATTTAATAAATCCCCATTGAAACTAGAATATAAAAATTTATCAAAAAATAATTTAAAACAAGTTGTTAAGGAGAACGCTTAATTTTAAAGAAAACCAATTTTATTATCAATTCATTTATTTATTATTTTAAAATTAAATCATACAAATTAAAAAATATATAATAAATACCTTTCTCCATAAATATCTTGACATTCTTGTATATAAATATTCAAAGGAAAATTACTTCCCCATATTGGATCTTGTTGATTAGATGTTTGATAAAAACCAAATTCACTGCACGTTTGATAAATCCATTGTCGTACTATTTCGCCATACAATATTAGTATTTAATATATAAGAACATATAGATAATAATAATATTAATAAAAGGTACTTTTAAACAAACTTCTTATATATTATAGACATAATCTTTCATTTAATGATCTAAATAATTAAATACAAAAGAACTTCGATTATCCAGAAAGGGAGGTACCCATATATTTTGAATAAAACTAACAATGACAATAAAGTTATGGTTTTTATAAAACACATCTATCTATTTACCACTGTGGCTCTTTAGAACTCGAAAGTTGTTGGCCCCAGCAACCTCTCCAAATATCCTTATTCTGAGTCATAACCCTCCAATCCCTATCCTCTCCCATTTCTCTCACATCCCTTCCTACAATATCCACCCACCACATCCTTGCTCTTCTAAGCGGACATTTCCCCACCAATATATTTTTCACCATTCTTTCCTCTCCCATTCTAGCCACGTGCCCTCCCCATCGCAGCCTTCTCGATATTATAATTCTAACTAATCTGGAGATGCATTGAGGTCATGCAATTCCTCGTTATGCAGTATCCGCCATTCCCCGGCGACGTCATCTTTCTTTGGCCCATAAATGCTGCGAAGAATCCTATTCTCAAATACTCTAAATCTACTCTCGTCTCCAAAGGTCATAGGCCATGCCTCACTCCCATATAATAGAACCGGTAAAATAATTGTTTTATTTATTTTAATTTTATCCCCTTTGATAATAATTTTGACGGGATAAGCCCATTTGCTGCATGATAACAGACGTTTCCCCATTATAACCTCATTTTAAATTCTTCTTGAATATTATTATCCTACCTAAGTATTTAAATTTTTCTACATTGTCGAATTCTACATTTTGTATGTTAAGACTTTGTGTGTTAATACTATTCCTCTCTGTTATTAAATACTTTGTCTTAGCTTATAAAATACATTCAATAGCTAAATATATTTATTCATATTTTGTAATCAAAAGTAGATCGTTATTGCTAGAAATAATTTGGCGACAAAATTATTTGGTCATAAACTGAAACTGAAGTCCACAAAACCACGGCTATTTGCAAGCCAGAATAAATAACGCCCGAATAATGAAAGTTATAAATATACGATGTTGGTAAAGATGAGAAGTCAGGATCGTATTTCAAATAACGCTTTCTATTGACTCAAAACGGATCTCTTTCAGTGTAAAGTTTAGTTAATTTTGCAAAACCCTTGTCAGACATTAAAGACTGTCGAACTGAAGAATTTATGAAGAAATTAGTAATGCAAATGGGTAGAATGCTGAATCTTTCACTAAAAACGCCTAATTTGATGCAATTTTGTTGCTCATGTACGAGGTTTGTTCAAAAGAAAAGGTGAATTTTGAATTTTCGCGGGCTGTTTACATTCGATTATGAAATATTTTGTTATGTTGGCACACATATGTTTCTCATATGTTGACATTATCAGCCATTTTGAATTAGTAGTTTGTTTTTGACAACTGAAAAAGTTAGTCACGTTTTTGTGTGTTCTTCGATTTCTTACTTAAAATAAATGGATCAAAGAATCTTTAATAAATTTTGCGTTAAAAATGGAATAAAATGCTCTAACGCACAATGACTGTAGCATTCGGTGAGCCTACTTTGTCTCAAAAAAATGTTTTTAAGTGGTACAAGTATTGGAAAAAAGCACGCCAAGTTCGATCAAATGTGAAGGTTTTGCTCACTGTTTTCTTCGATTACAATGACGTTGTGCATAATGAGTTCTTGCCAACAGGTCGTACCTTTAATAACGAATACTACAAGGAAGCAAAGCAATACGGCCCAAATTTGTGGAAAAACAAATCATGGATTCTGCATCATGATAATGCACCAGCTCACACATCATTGCTTGTTCGTGATTTTTTGACCAAAAACAACACAGTATTCACCAGATTTGGCTCCCTGCGTCCTTTTTCTATTCCCAAAAGTGAAGAGGCCAATGAAAGGAAAGCGTAATCATTCCTCAACCATACTCACCAGATTTGGCTCCCTGCGGCTTTTTCCTATTCAAAAAACTGAAAAGACCAATGAAAGCAAAGCGTTTTGCCACAATAGATAAGATAAAGTCGGAATCGAAGAACGAGCTGATGGCCATACTGAAAAGCATATTTCAGAATTATTTGAAGGAGACAAAATGGATATTGATGAAATAATTCAAAATTCGCCTTTTCTTTTGAACAAATCTTATATATATATATATATATAAAACATTGTTTAATTATTATTATTTTAATTTATATTTAATATTATTATAATAAAAGAAAAATCACATAAGAATATACCTCCTTCATAATGATAATCAATATCTTCTACTTTAACATAATCAATTAAATTTTGATAATTTGTCTCAATACATTCATCTGGCTTAATATTGTTAATCCATTGATGCACAAAGGCGTAACGATCAATTGGATTGCCATACGTGGCGTTGGTCATTATATTACATAGCTCTTCGATATCATAACTAGTTCCATTGGTATTATATTGGACAATGCCAGCAAAATCTTGTGATAATGTTTGAAATAATATACTTAAATCATTGTCTGTATTTAAATCACCTTCGCAAGTTCTAAAAAGATCAATAAATACACATAATAATAAATAAATTAAAAAATAATAAATAAACGTTTTCAGTTGATATTTTAATAATAAGAATATTAATTGTAAAGGAAGAATTGATTTTTTTATACTAATAATTCAGTAATATAATCCTTTATTACAATAATAATTATGAATAATAATTATTTAATTTAATTTTAAAAGATTATGAGAAAAAATTTCAATCAAAATAATAAATAATTTATTTGTATGATTTAATATTTTAATTTATTTATATTTAATCAATCACCCGGTTTATATAAATTGATTAGATATATTTTTTAATTAATTATTTTTTTTTAATAAATTAATAATTAAATTATTATGCATTGCCTACTTGAACAATTTTTCAATTTCTTTTCGGCCTATTGGATCTTTAATTAATTCTTCCATTTTTTGTGTCGCCTGACGTATCGGCTCGATACATTGCGGATTAAAAAAGACGAGGGAGTTTGCTACGACCTCTAAATATTCTAAAAAAAAATCAATAATTTAATTTCATATAATTTATTTTTCTTTAAAAATAAACATGACTAAATATAAATATTATATTTGTTATTTAACAATATATTTTATAAATAATAATTTTATTGTATAATTAATAAAAACCTCTGATTTTAGTACGTCCTAAGCAAGGACAACGTCTATCAAGTACTTTTTTATCAAGTAGATTCCTAATTTTGATTTCGGAGGCTGGGTTGACTCTATCTCATAGACCCCAGCTAGAAAAATTCCCTTCCAGGCCCGGGACTTGAACCCGGGACCACGAGAATGTGAGGCATCTTCGCTACCTCCCACCCTGTGGCGCCTCTTATTGCATAATTAATTATAATAAAATTAACAATAAAAAAACTACCGTGATAGTCTGCCTTTGCATAGACAGGTCCACTACTAGCAACCGCAGCATGCACCAAATGTGGATATTTATAGCGTAACCAGGAAGCTAAATTGCCTGGATATGAGCCACCAAAGGCCACCCATTTTGTATTATTTTCTTTTGTTAAATTATATATATTATTCATTGATTCAATAAAATATGCTAAATCAGCCAAAGCCTGTTCACTTGTTAAATATTTCATATTTTCCACACTTAAATTCCTTTAAAAATGAAAACAAAATTAATAAATTAATTATTATTAGTATAGTTTATTTTTTTTTTTTTAACTTTTGTTTGTTTGTTTTTATTTATTTCTATTATATTACTCTTTAGGTTGACTTGATCCATAATAACGATGCTCCAATTGGAAACAGAGTGCATTGAAATATTTTGCATTCTCAATCCAATCACCACCTGTCATCCAACCAATGGATGCTGGGGCTTCCCCGCCAATATAAATAAATATTGGACCACCGGGCTTATAATATGCATTATTTTCAAAATATTGCTGAAATGATAAAAACAATTTAAAGTAATGTAGAAAGAATGATTTAGCTCTATATATATAAAAATATACTTAAAATTCGATTTCACAAGCTTGGGTCTGTTTTAATTGCCATACCTGACCCCTTGGTAAGGGTTCTATATAAAATAGTTCTTGAATAGGTAACAATAATAAAATACACTATTGCACTTGACCATTTGGAAAGAGAGTAATTTTCCTTACACCCTTCAAATTAACCCCTCTTCATCACCTGCCCCTTAACTTAAATTAATATAAATAAGCTGTCGTTGAGAGCGAGTAAGGAAAAGACCTAATTATATTTTTTGATAAATAAATAAATATTATTATTTATTTATTCAAAAAATATATATACAATCATTCTGTATGTTATTCCAGTCCACCTTTTTGGGTGATGACAAAAAAAATATCAAAAACATCCAAAAAGCAAACAAAAACAAACAAAATAGGAAAACATATTTACATATTTACATAATAACTAACACTCTGTAATCAACGATCATAAATGTCTTTAATTGAGGGCACACATAATCACAGACTCAGAGTTTCAGTTTTCCATCTTTTTAGATATATACACTAAAGAAAAAAAATACAAAAATAATGCAAAAAAAAAATAAATCGAAAATAATGCAAAAAAAAAAAAAAAAAAACAAAGAAACAAAAAAATAAAATAAAAAGGAATAACTAATCGTTCGTTACTCCTCTAATATAAAGGATCTCAGTTTTAGGCGACATTTCCCTTGATTGCCTCTCGTTTCTAAAATGTTATTTTCTAAACAAGTAAAAGAAAATAATTATGTTTATGTTATATTTTGATGATTATATATTATATCTTTCTGAATTTTTTTTTTTTTATTTTTGAATTAAATTTATTTTATTTTTTGGCAAAAACAACATTTATTTAACTTTTTCGTAAAACTTTTACAATTTCCACCTCAAATTTAGTATTTTTTATAATTTCCCGGAATTCCCAAGATTCCCTAGAAATGCATTTTTAAATTTCCCGATTCCCGGGAACGAAAATACTCCGGGAAAAGTAACCCTCTAATATGAATTATTATTATTATTATTATTATAAGAAAGGAGAAACACCAATCTTCAGAGGAATGGGTTGGAAAAATTAAGAATTATAAAAATAAAAATAATTAAAATAATTCTTCTAGTACTCAGTATCACAAAATTGTTCGTTATTCTTATAATAATGTTAATAGAACATGTTACATAAAGTCTTAACACACATCTTATGATTTTATTAAAACTTAATTATTTTCAATTCATTTATTGCTTTTGGGTAACTTGAAATACTTGGCAAAAATTCCATTTCTAATATTAAAAAAAAAACAAAATAAGATAATCAAAAAGTAAATAATTAAATTATTACTTAAATAGTTTTTTAACAATACAAAATAATTGTTTTAGATTTTTAAGGGTCATTTTTTTCATTATTTTCACAAAGAGTCACCTCGGGCCTATGGTTCATGTTTTATTTTATTGAAAGAAATTACACCCCCCCCCCCCCACACACACACCAAACAAAAATATAATATTAATAAATAAAATAACCAACCTGTTTCCATTTTGTTGTATCTGTTGGTGTAAAATGATCTAAATATTGATCGAAATAATTTATTACAATGGAATCTGTTGAACGTAGAGGAATAGTAGGTGGTGGCACTAAATGTCGATTACGACGTATTGGTTGACGTCTTATTAAATTACCATTAATAACAACAACAATATATAATATAAACACAAATAAAATCAATTTGATATCCATTTTACTTTTATTTATTTATTTGTTATTGTTTTTGGTTGAATTAGTAAAAATAAATGATAACCGATGTTTATCGTTTATATATATATATATATAGTATATGTGTATAAAAACTGGGCGAGAGAGAGAGAGAGAGAGAGAGAGGGAGAAAGAAATACTTGAAACTTGATTCATTAGTTAAGATATTTTATAAATTTCCTTACTAATCAATATTACATTTTTTTATCTTATTAAATCTCATATTTTTATCTTACAAGTATTAAATAAATAATATTTGAAGTTTTTTTTTAATGAAATTGGTATGAAAGTTTTCCAGAATATAGATTATAATTTTGAAAGTCTAATTATAAATTTAAAAAAAAAATTATGAAAAGCATAAATTAAATATATAAAAGTGATTAATTTTATATCTATCTTATCTTATTATCAATCTATTCAGGCGCTACTGCATTTGAGAGTTGTTTACAACACGAGCAAATCTTCTCAATTTGTCCTAAACTACCTTTACGCAAACGTTGCATAACTTCCTTGTAGTATTCCTTATTAACAGTACGACCTGTTGGCAAGAACTCATGATGCACCACGCCATTGTAATCGAAGAAAACAGCGAGCAAAACCTTCACATTTGATCGAACTTGGTGTGATTTTTACGACCTTCTGTAAAGCGCTTGTACCACTTATAAACATTTTTTGCCACAGTCAACATTTTAAGTGCGTTGGAGCACATTATTCCATTTTTAACGCCCAAATTTAATACAGATTCTTTGATACATTTTTTTAACTTATCCAAATTGTCTTATATTAGGTCTTATAAAAATATTCAAGATTTTTAGTGGAGGATAACCGGCACCCAAGCTGTCAGGAAATTGGGGACATACTAAACATCAACTTCATGAGTGTTTGAAATCATTTGTAAAAAGCTACACAAAAAGCTCACTAGTAAACACTTCCAATAATAAGATAAAAGAATTAAACTGACTAATGGGTGCTACTTCGGTCTTAATAATAATTTAGGTCTCACTTCCTATCTATAAGGACCAACTACGCCTGAGAAAGCTGGACTATTACAAAAAAATGACAGAGTTATAGATATCTTTGAAATAAAAGCTACTAAGAATATATGGATTAGTTTTTGATGGAGAATACGCCACAATCAAAAACACCCATCATCCTCGAAGAATTGTAGAGTTTAAAATCATGAACTACAAAAGGATGCTACAAAAGAAAATCGATATTTGGGTATCACTTGAATTGACGTAAAGCAATATGTTCTTGATTAAAGATGATTTTCTTTAAAGAAAATTTTTGTTAAAAAATGTACCAAAAAATTTCAGTGACTTTATATGGTCTTTAATTTATTTTTATATTGCCTACAGTGTCCTTATCTCATCAATCCTACCACACCCAACAACGTGTTCCGGAAATCTTAACCTCCTCAATTATATATATATATTCTATTTGGGGATGGATCGAAGTCATATTATTGCCCATTTCTCTTATTAAATGAAGAAGAATTTTAAAAAAATGATGGATAGAAAATTAAATTTGTTATTTTATATAGTAAAATAGTAAAATAATATTTAATAGTGAAAAATATACGAGGGTAGGTCAATAAGTACGTGACTTTTTGAATGAAATACAGGTTTTTGGAGATAAAAATTATTTTATTTTTCAACGTAGTCTCTTTTGAGCTCTTTACGCAGTGTCCAACGCTTCTCCAATTTTTTTATCCCTTCCAAAAAATAAGATTTGTCGAGGAAATAGGTACTTGTTTGTGAGATGATTTCATCGTTGGAGTCAAATCTCTTTCCGCCGAGCCATTTCCTCAGGTTTAAAACCAAGAAATAGTCACTCGAGACTAAATCCTAAAAATAGTACGGATGAGGGAGCAATATGTATCCCAATTCATGGATTTTGATGGGAATTCATTTTTTTTCTATTTTCTTCTCAAATCATGAGGTAGTCTGCTATTAATGGATATCAAACAAAAACTAAAAGACCCATCTGGTTCAAATTTCGACAGGAGGTACGTTTCAAAACAATAAACTCACCATAAACTACATTTATTTTTGCTTCATGTTTGTGCTTCATGTTCACATGGTCATAACTTTTAAAATAAAATAACGAACAAAATATATTTGTAATGTCAACATTAAAACTTGTGTATACTTAACAGTGTATTAGGCAAACCTTTCTCAACCTATCTGTATTCGCAGCCCAGTTTTCATTCATATCTTTCATACACTACCCCCCTCTCCCTCCCACTTACAACAAAATATACATATATACAATAATAAGTATTTTGAATTCTGTTTATTTTGTAAATAACTGCCAAAACAAGAGTTTTTTTTAAGTGGTTATTTGTGCTTTTCTTTTAGTCAATATATCAATTTTTTTAGATAATATTTTCTCTTGGATATAATCTCGCCCCTCAAGGGGGGCGCACCCTATAGGTTGATTATCGCTGAATTAACCGATACTACCTTTTGACAGTATACCAAAATAACTTTTTCCTACACTCAATATATCAATAAAATATTTACCCGTCGTTTTAATAAAAAAATATTATTCATATTAAGGTTTATTAAGTTTCATTTTAATTTATATGATATATTAAAATGTTTCAACGAGTGGGTACGAACGATTAAATCTATGAATCGTTTTTTATTTGTTTCTTTTTGTTGTTTAATTTTTTACCGTTCTAATGTATTTTTTTTTTTTTTGTAAATCCTCTACGTCACCCAAGTATAAACATCTACCTGTTATATATATATATATATATTTTATAATCTCTTTAAATAAAAATAAATTTAAATAAATAAAATAAAAATTGACTACGACTGAGCTTTATACATTTTCACAAAAAATTATCTATCTCATATATTTATATACATTATATAATTCAATACTATTGCAGGATGATTAAATGATCGATCATAGATCCCGAAACCCAATAAAGAAAAATTAAAACTTATACTTATAATTAACTCTAAATTAATTTTTAATTAATTCAAAATTATTTCTCTTAATAAGAAATACCTATATTAATATATCAATCAATAATTGATAAACATTATTTATCAAATATTACATATTTTATAAATGATTTAATTAAATTCTTTGTTTTGGGATGCATTCCTCATTATGCAAACTATAATTAAATTACACAATAATAAATAAGCTGGAGTGTCTCTACTCGGCTATCTCGCAATTTGAATTGGATGAAATAACATATTATATATTATATTTAAATGAAATTTAATTAATTAAATTATAAATTAAAATTAATAAATAATATTTAAACCAATGCGGGATTGGCTCTTTGTTGATGGCACCACGTCACGTGCTGACGCGTGATTTGCAGTGTTAAAAAATTAATTCCGGTATTTTCAGCGATTCAATCAAGCTGAACTATATATAACAGTTGTATACAATTTTTAATCATGTGAAAAACTATTAAACATATATCTTTATTTTTACGGTCACATTAGGGGGGAAAAATCAAAACGTTGTAGATAATGACCCTCTTCCGGTTAAGTTACATTTCTCAAAAGTTGACAGAAAACTACAAATTTTGAATAATGCACGTATACCAAATTTCATTATTTTAGCTCAAACCTTTTTTGCGTAATCTTGTCTACATACACACACACAAACAGAGACATTTTTCTCAACCTTAGTGAAACTGACTCAGGGACCTTCAAAACGTATAAAAACATTAAAATCTCGACTTCGAAAATTTTCGTGATCGCAATACAATCTCTGGCGAGATAGTAAAAAGTCCTTAAAAATCATGTGTAGTCTACAGCAACTAATATTTTCATAATGCTCTACCCTCTGAAAATTTATCATCTAATTATTTATTGATCATTTTTTATTATATATAGGGGAGAGTGGCATACTTTGAGACACAGTTCACCTTGGGATGTCTTTATTTTGTGCCCTAAATTTTAAACTAACTCTTAGATATAGAAAAAGTGCAACACAATCAAATTGTCAGATGAGTTATGATTTATGATTTAATTGAAAAAACAGGTTAGAATTTATTAAGATTTTTATTTTGAGAAATTATACATAGTAAACCTGAAAAATAAGATAATGGGAATTTTTAATGAAAATATTTTTAAGTACTATCAATGAAATTCAAACTCTTTTGATTAAAATAAATTCATAATCAGTGGAGGATTAAGTTGATTGGGGGCCCCGGGCGGTAAAATTGAAATGGGCCCTCTGTTATTTACAATTATAATTGAAAGACAAATTTTGTTTATATTATAATTTAGACTGTTTTATACTTACATATATAGTACTTATGTAAAAAATACATAATTTTTACTGTGGTCGCTGAGACCCAAAATTGATTATTTTTTCTTAAGTTAGTCGGGGTTCAAACACGACTGAATAAAGATCTGTATCAAGAATAACTTGTTTTATTTAAACTCCGATTATCCATAAACTCAACAGTTTTTTTAAATTTTTTTTAAGGAAATATTTTTATTTAGGTTTTGGTGGGCCCCTCGGACTGGTGGACCCCTCGGGCTGGTGGGCCCCGGGCGGCCGCCCGGTCCGCCCGGCGTTTAATCCGCCTCTGTTGATAATAATTGTTCTAGTTAAGCCTAACATTATGGCATTCTAAATTTTCAAAATTTGTGTCATTTATAATTCATTTATTTAATTTTTCATATTTACTTTAAACTGTCTCAAACTGAGCCACCATTTGACAATTGACATTAATTCATGGATATAAAAAAATTTAAAAAAAGTGTCTCCACTCTCCCCTATAAATAAAATACATATGAACATAAATGTACGATAATATCGTAAATGTGTTTGTTATTATATATATATCTATATATATATATAGTATAGATTCAAGTCCTCACCCTCAAATAAATTAAATTCGTAAAACTTTAATAGAACAAAAAGACCGAAAAATAAATATTTTGAATTGATGAAGAGAAAATATTTAATGCTAACTCCTTAACTAAACCCTTAACTTTATTTTATAATCCATTATCTCTTTATAATTTCTATGATACCAATTATTATTATGTTAAATTTTTTTTTTTGGATTTAATATTTAATTTTATCTTAATTTAATATCTGACTTTCTTCTGAATGAATTCAATTTACGTTTTTCCTAATCAACCGTCCCTGAATTCACCAACCTATTTTCTATTCAAAATTAACCAGAGTGCTACCAAATTAAATTAAACATTAAATTTATTAATTTTAAAACCCATTTTTTCATAACCCAATCCATACTAAGCCTCCAATATACTACAATATATATATAAGGCCATATCTATAGTCCGGGAGCTAAGAGTTGGTGCGTGAGGGGTGGCGGCCAGGAGAGACGGGGGTACCCCCTCCTAGAGTGATTTCTCCTCCACCACAGTTTTCTATTCTCTCAAACTAAAATATAAAAAAATTTGTTATGCGCAACAGGGTTGCACGGTGTGGTTTTGTAGGAATGGTGGGGCAAACTCGGGAACTGGTCGGTTCGTGCACCAACTCTTAGCTCCCGGACTATAGGAAAGGGCATTAGAAGAAAAAATAATAATAATTAAATACTTATAATAGGATGAAATTAATTAAAATTAGCTTATAATCATTAATAAAGCAATGTTCTTATTTGATGATTTTCATAAAATTTTTCTTTATTTCATTCAATCTAATATGATGATTCAACCTTCTTTTGATCCATTAAATGAGGTGGTAATGGTCTTGGAATCTCATAAAATTTTAAAGTAGATGATCAACAAAGGCAATACTTTAGATTTCGAGATAATCCATCAGAACATATTCTCAATATTTTATTTTAATTTTTTTGTCTTTGCCTTTAAATGTTCTTGTTTTAGATTATCTTTCTCTATTAAATTCTAGATTTTTTCTGTCTATCTCTTTTCCACCCTTCTTATTCTTCTTTTTCTATTTGATAACTCTTATCTCTTATATATATATATATATATGTATATATATCGTTTTATGGCTTTTTGCACCCTTATAATAATAATAATAATAATAATAATAGTTTTGCTGTTTTTTTCTTAAGAAAATGATGAGATGAACGAGATTGAAGGGGACAATCTATATATAAAATGGTCGTTCTGGGTGGTGTATAAAGAACATTTAAGAAGCCTAAATGGCCACCGGATACAGAGACAAGAGCGAGATTTAAGTGCTATGATGTTTTAAGAGTTAATTTTCTCAAAGTAACATCCACTTCTTTTATTCTTTTATTCTTTACAAATATTCCTTTGTTCTTAAAGATAAAGCAAAAAAATATTATTTTTTTTTATAAATCTTCCAAAAATGAATAGATTTTGATTAATACAGTTTTTATTATCTCACCAGAGATAGTATTGCGATCATGAAAATTTTCGATTTCGAGATTTTGATGATTTTATACGTTTTGAAGGTTCGTGAATCATTTTCACTAAAGTTGGGAATAATGTCTGTCTGTCTCTCTCTCTGTGTGTGTGTGTATGTAGACAAGATTACACAAAAACGGTTTGAGCTAGAATAATGAAATTTGGTATACGTGCAATATTCAAAATTTGTAGTTTTCTCTCAACTTTTGAGAAATGTAGCTTATTCGGAAGAGGGTCATTACCATATTTTCATTTTTCTTCGTCTAAAGTTATTTTATATATAATCTCTTTAAATAAATAAAATTGACTACGACTGAGCTTTATACATTTACACAAAAAATTATCTATCTCATATATTTATATACATTTCTTACAACGTTTTGATTTTTTTACCGACCGACGATAGTAAGGGAGGTATTGTTTTCACCCCAAATTTCACATGTGGAGATTTTTACATATCTCCACGAATCATGCATTTTCTAAACAGAAAAAAGTATTTTTAGCATGATGTCTGTCCGTCCGTCTGTCCGTCTGTCCGTCCGTCTGTCCGTCCGTATAGATGTGTACAGCCTGAACGGCTCAACCGATTTTGATGAAATTTGGTATATTTACTTAATACATCAGTGGGATGAATTGATCAACTTTTGGTGCAATTCCGGAAACCGTAAGTGGTAGTATTAGCGATCGACGATAGGAAGGAAAGGGTTATTTTCACACCAAAGGAGATTTTTTTATATATCACCACGAATCATGCACTTTGTATTGGTTTTATTCTCGAGAAAAATCATATTTATTAGTTTTTTCTTGATTTAAAATTATATGACGTCATCCAGCCATTCATGACGTCACAGCATGGTCTTGCATATATATTATAAATAAAATAAAATTAAAAATGTTTATATTTATTATTTATGAATCCATATCTGTTTTTTATTACATTAATAGATATATGAAAATTATTTGAAATTGTTTCTGTAGCTGGAAATTAATTTATTTCAAACCGTCGGTCGGTTCGGACCTGGCCACAGGTCAACTTATTTCCTTTAAATCTGACCGTAAAAATAAAAATATATGTTTGATAGTTTTTCACATGATTAAAAATTGTATAAAACTGCTATATATAGAATTTCAATTTGATTGAATCGCTCAAAGTACCGGAATTAATTTTTTAACATTGCAAATCACGCGCCAACAAGTGACGTGGTCCCATCAACAAAGAGTAAACATGCGCTGGTTTAATAAATATTATTTATTAATTTTAATTTATAATTTATAATTAATATTTGTAATTTAATTTAAATATAATATATGTTATTTAATCCAATTCAAATTTGCGAGATAGTCGAGTGGAGACACTCCAGCTTATTTTTTAATAAAAATAAAAATATTTTATATTCCTCTACGGTCACATTTTTTTTCAATGATGAATAAAAATAATATTTGAATAAATATAAATTTATGCAATTTCTCAAATAATCTTGGATCAAAATCAAACATTAAATTGAATTTGTCTTACTAATGGATAGTCAAACTTGAATAGTTTCCCACTCTAAAATCTTAAGTTCTCTCCATATTCCTTTTAGTTATATGTTAACGACCATCTCTCTCTCTTACTTACTTACCTTTCCAATTTCAACACTAATTTAAATTGATTGAAAACTTTACTTAATTTTAGTTTACCTATATCTTAATATAGATATATATCTTATGTTTCCTCATCTACAACGATGACGATGACTTCATCATCATCTTGGTTTATCTTGTGATAATCTTGTCATATTTGATCGGCTAATATTAAATTTTGAATTTAAATTTAATCAATTTAATAGGTTTAAACTTTGTATTTACATAAAATAATTTTTTTAAATAAATTATATATTCAACAGAATTATTAATAATTAATTAATGTTTCGAGCAAGAACATTTCTATCTCAATCAATCAATATTAAGTCAATCTATTTTTTTTCTTTTTTATTATCTCGCCAGAAAATTTTCGATGTCGAGATTTTGATGTTTTTATACGTTTTGAAGATCCCTGAGTGAAAATACTAGGGTTGTGAAAAATGTCTGTGTGTGTGTGTGTGTATTTTTAGCATTTAGCATTTTTAGCATGATGTCTGTCCGTCCGTCCGTCTGTCCGTATAGATGTGTACAGCCTGAACGGCTCAACCCATTTTGATGAAATTTGGTATATTTACTTAATGCATCAGTGGGATGAATTGATCAACTTTTGGTGCAAATCCGGAAACCGGAAGTGGTAGTATTAGCGATCGACGATAGGAAGGGAAGGGTTATTTTCACACCAAATTTCACATGAGGAGATTTTTTTACATATCAGAACGAATGTATTGGTTTTATCCTCGGGAAAAATCATCTTCATTATGTTTTTCTTAATTTAAAATGTGACGTCACCCAGCCCTTCATGAGTCTCCTTATTATGATCACGGGCAACGCCGGCTACTTCAGCTATATATTAAAAATAAAATAAAATTAAAAATATTTATGTTATATGCCTATCTGTTTTTTATTAGGTTAATAGATATATTAAAATTATTTGAAATTGTTTCTGTAGCTGGAAATTAATTTATTTCAAACCGTCGGTCGGTTCGGACCTGGCCACAGGTCAACTTATTTCCTCTAAACCTGACCGTAAAAATAAAAATATATGTTTGATAGTTTTTCACATGATTAAAAATTGTATAAAACTGAATAGAATTTAAGCTTGATTGAATCGCTGAAAGTACGGGAATTAATTTTTTAACACTGCAAATCACGCGCCATCACGTAACCTGGTCCCATCAACAAAGAGCCAAACACGCGCTGATTTAATAAATATTATATATTAAATTTAATTTATAATTTTAATTAATTAAATTTAATTTAAATATAATTTATGTTAATTAACCCAATTCAAATTTGCGAGATAGTAGAGTGGAGACACCCCAGATTTTTACAGCTTTTTTTTCTATTTAAATTTAATCTAAAATATTTATAGAATTTATAATACTTAAAATTCACATTAATTTAAATTTTTTTAAATACTATTTAAATAATTATTAATTTTTAATAAATTAAAAATTTTATTAGTATAATATGTTTTTATATAAAGAATCGATTTATATTTGATAAAATATAAATATTTGTAAAGTACAATATATTTCAAATGATAGAATCTCTCATTTTATATAGGAAGGACAAGGCTTTATCATACGAATTTATATATGAATGAAAATTGTATTTTTGATTTTTTTTTGTTTTGTTTTTATTTGAAAGAGATAACTTTTGATATATTGTCACAAGGCAGTAATATGAACAACATTAGCAATAGTAGTAATATTTTATTTATTGATATGACATTCATGTTATATATAGATTTTTATTTTTTATTTATTTATTTATATATTTTTTTTTTGTTTTTATTAAATTTTATCAAATTTGAATATGTTTTATAATAATAAATATTTATTATCTTTTGTTATATTATTTATATTATTATTTATTTGTTTTATAATATATATATATATATATATATAGATATATAGTGATGTTATTTTGTTGATTGTTATTATTTTTATTATTATTATATCAATGAATGTAAATTAATGTTTATTTTCAAATATAAAAAATAGGTTAAATTAGAATATGATTTAATGAATTATAAATATTTTTGAGATTTTAATTGCCTATATCTATGACTTTAGCAAATGAGTATAGAGTTAGGGATTTTGTATATTCTCTGCAATATTTTATATATAGTGAGAGAATAACTGAATTACATAATAAGGAATAATTTTTAAATTACAAGTGAATTGGTAGGCAAAGAATGTGATAAAAAAAAAAAATTCAGGTATGAGAGTTAATTAGAAGAGAATAGTAATTCTTGTAGCTCAGGATCAGGATGGGATAGGAGGAATATAACTTGCATCAAATAACTTTGAAGTTTAATAAGAAACTAGAGATGAGAAAGATTCTATTCTTTTAAACAAGAGACGATAATTATAGTTAGTTAATTCTTAAATATTTTATAAACTAAAAAATTAAATTTAAAAATATAAACCTCAATAAAAGAATAATTATTTCTTCTTGAAAAGAAGAAAGGTTTTGATATAACAACTAAATAAATTTTTAATTAAATATTATTTTTTATTAATGTTTATTATATTTTTAAGTTTAATTTAAAACAATTATTTTACCGGTTGTATTATATGGGTGTGAGGCATGGTCTATGACCTTAGGTGACGAGAGTAGATTTAAAGTATTTGAGAATAGGATTCTGAGAAGCATTTATTGGCCAAAGAAAGATGAGGTCACCGGGGATTGGTGGAGATTGCATAACGAGGAATTGCATGACCTCTATGCATCCCCAGATATAGTTAGAATTATAAAAGCGAGAATATAGTTACTTATATATTTTTATATTTTCGAATTACTAATCAGGTTCTTAAGACACAACCTCTTTGCTCAAGCCATCCCGATTTACATAAATATCTCTATTTTAAAATTCTTATTATCTTCGTGGTTGCCAAGAAGTAACATCTTTGTAAATAAAACTAATCTACTATTATCAAATAATTTAAAATAATTTAAATATTTATCTATTCTCGATCAAATTTCTATTTATTAATACACTGTTCTTAACTCACACTGTCCAGTTGTCCTTCGGTTTGTCCGCGGCATTTTATAATCGATATTTCAACAACTTCCCGTCATTCAATCAACTTGAAATTTTGCATACGCGCTTGCTCCTGCTAATAATACACGAATCAATTGAAAAATCCACTGAATTATTTATCTATTAGTGGTAATTAATTAACTAAACTTTCATATGCGGAATATGGAATAGTTCACTATTTCAATCATAGATGGCGATAGCAGTTCTACTAAAAAGTATAAAATAAATTTAAGTAAAAAGAAATCTTTTTAAAAAACACACTTTACTTAAAATTGCACTAAAAAGTAAAAAATAAAATCACTGTAAAGTGTGTGCGCTCAAATTATAATAACACCGTAAAACATTTGCTTCCACTATTGGGTGCACACACTTTACAGTGATTTTATTTTTTACTTTTTAGTGCAATTTTAAGTTAAGTGTGTTTTTTAAAAAGATTTCTTTTTACTTAAATTTATATACTTAATGTTAATAAAATTAAAATAATTTTATTAAAAATAAACCTTTTTTAAAAACACGCTTTTGTTTAAATACACTAAAAAGGAGAATATAATTTCTTCACACACACTACGATTTCCTTACAATCATGTCTTGAAAATCTGTCCGGAAAATCTGAATTGTCTCCATTCGACTATCTTGCAAATTTGAATTGGATTAATTAACATATATCATATTTAAATTAAATTTAATTAATTATAAATAATATTTATTAAACCAGCGCATGTTTGGCTATTTGTTGATGGCACCACGTCACGTGTTGCAGTGTTAAAAAATTAATTCTGGTACTTTCAGGGATTCAATCAAGCTGAAATTCTCTATATATATCAGTTGTATACAATTTTTAATCATGTGAAAAACTATCAAATATATATCTTTATTTTTACGGGCACTTTAGAGGAAAAAAATCAAAACGTTTTAGATAATGACTCTCTTCCGGTTGAGCTACAATTCTCAAAAGATGATAGAAAACTACAAATTTTGAATAATGCCCATGTACCAAATTTCATGATTCTAGCTCAAACCGTTTTTGCGTAATCTTGTCTACATACACACACACACACATACACAGAGAGAGAGAGAGAGACTAATTAATTTTATTTTATAATTTAATTTTAATTAAATTAATTTTATTTAAATTATAAAATAAAATTAATAAATCATATTTATTAAACCAGCGCGTGTTTGGCTCTTTGTTAATGGCACCTCGTCCCGTGCTGGCGCGTTATATCTGAGTATATTACATTGAAAAATAATAAGAGATTAATTTCTTAGCTCTTAATCTATTTTATTGCATTATAAAAAACTTGTCAGTTTATGTGTTTAATATAAATTTTTATTATTTCAACCTTGATGTGTTTCATATAAATAAATAAAACTAAATGCGCCCAACGTTTTTTGTTGAATATGAAGCAATTCATTCATAAACTTTGTCAGGCTTATAGACAAATTATTTTATTCTTTTTAGTTCATGAGAAAAACGTTATGTTTTATACATTTTTTTTTCCTTTATATTTATATTATTTTATTATATTATTAGAGTTATTTTTATTAATTTTGTATATTTTCTAGTGAATTAGTTTGTGGAGAAAGGTTCTATATATGATCTCTGAAGATAATCTATAAATATGATTTCCGTCGTATGTATGTATGTATGGGATGTCTGGAACATCATGAAGTTACAAATTCAGTTTAAACTTAAATTACAAACACGTGTTTGCAACGGGTTCGTCTAATATAGCGGTTCTCAACCTTTTTGGACCAAACGCCCACTTCATAAGGCCGGCTTCATAATTCGCCTCCCTATAAATTTTAACAGATAAAAATTGCATGATAATCGATAAAATAAGTGATACACTTAGTGATGGTCATATTGAAAAATCGAGTTACAGAGCCTGATCGCAAAAACATCTTACCTTTTTTTGTTTTTTTTTTAGAACCATATTGAAAAAAATTGAAAGAAAGCGGAAATGTTTAAAAGCCTGAAAAGCAAAATCATCTTACCTTTTTTCTAGAGTTGAAAATGATTTCGCCCCCACCAAAAATAACTTATCGCTCCCTTTAAGATTGAGAATCACTAGTCTAGATTGTTCCTAAATCTCTTTTTGAAAATACAACTACATATTTTATTCAGTATTATGTAGATATTATAATTTATTTATTTATTGAATATTTTATTATTAATGAATTATGTTTAAATTCTTTGAAAAAGTACTTTTGGGTTATATGTATAATGTCATCAATAATTAATAAGTAGTCTAGTGGCCCAACATTGAAGGTGGTAAAGGAGGGTTGGGGGAAAAGAGAGATGGTTGAATCTGTTACATCTACGGCTGGCAAAGCGAGAGAGAGAGAGAATAATAGGACAGTATTCCATTATTAATAACAGCAGCTGGGCGCCAACGACAACCGCTACTACCACTAAAGAGCGAATGTTAGCTACTTGGGTATCTTTGCCTTGTCATACTTGACTGTGTGAGGGAGATAGAGAGTTGTCTGCCTCTTGGCATTAATATTGGGACGCCATGTGCAACCGATGCTGTTTGCCTCTCTCGGCTACACCACAGAGAAGATTCTATGGTCACTAAATCAATCCCTCTCCCCACTTCCGCCATCATATATTTATATATAATTATATAAATTACATTTGTTTAAATTGACCTAATTACTTCTTTTTTAAATTTTATATTCAAAACTAGCTGTACCCCGGCATCATATGCTGCCGGCAGCATAAAACTCTTCTTAGAGGGCCAGGCGGCTTCTAGCCGCACGAAATTGATTCATAATAATAATTTTGTTTCAAATACTTACAAAACAACACAATGTTTAAATATAAAATTCTTAACTTTATTCAATTTTTAATTTTTTTCTTCAATATTTAATAACAAAACAAAATTTAAAAACAATGAAGTTAGTAACAAAATTTCTTTTTATGTTTATTATGTTTAATAAATTCTCTTTTATCATTAAAAAATAATATTAATATCAAATTGTATATAAATTTAAAAATTATTCTATTCAATTTTTTAAATTTTTTTTCTTTTAAACTAGCCTTCGGCGCTCTTCGCACCCCCGAGTGATACATAGTATTTGGTTGAAAGTCTGTATGTAAAAGGTTTTCAACCATTTTGTTTCAATCAGCATATTACATGAAACATTTATTTGTTTTCTTGTGAAATATATTTTAATTTAATTATATATTATTATTGTTTATGTTATATTTATCTAACTCTGTGTCTCTACAATACTCGAAAGTTCTTAGCCGCAGCATCCACAATTTCTCTAAGTGTCCCTATCTTGAGTTATAACCAAATCCAACCCTGTCCCATCTCTCACATGACCCTTCCTTCATTGTCCACCCACCGCGTCCTTGATCTTCCACAGGATGTTTCTCAATCGGTTTCTCCCAAATATATTTTTCGCCGATCTTTCAAGCCTCTCCAATTCCAGCCACGTCCCCTTCCCATCCCAGCCTTCTCGATTTTATAACCTTTACTATAACTGGAGACGATGCAATTCCTCGTTATGCCATCTCCGCCATCCCCCTGTGACCTAATCTTCCTTTGGCCTGCTGCGAACAATACTAATCTCACAAATACTCTAAATCTACTCTCGTCTCCCAGGGTCATCGATCAACAGGAAAATAATTGTTTTATATATTTCAATTTTGATCTTCTTTGATAATAGTTTTGATGAGAAAAGCCCCTTCTCTGCATGATAACAGGCGTTACTCGATTACAATGTCGATTTAAATTCTTCTCGAATATTATTATCCTTCGTGATTACAGATCTTAAGTATTTAAATATTTATACTTTTTCAAATTCTACATTTTGTATGTTAAGACTTTGTGTGTTAATACTATTCATCTCTGATACTAAATACTTTGTCTTAGCACTATTAATTTTTCACCCCGCCTCTTTTCCTCCTTTGATTAATTTTCCTACGCTATCTTTAATTGCAGTTGCCGAATCTCCTATTATATTTAAGTCGTCTCCGTGGCCTAATTCTTGAATTTTTTTGTTTAATTGCATTTCGTTTAATTTTTCGCCAATTTGTCTAATCAAATGTCTTCTCTGCCAGTCTAATTCATTTACCTATCCATGTTGCATAAGGCATCTAAATTTCTTAATTTGGCTAGAACACTCCGTTTTTTAAAATGGACTTCAACGAACATTTTAAAAAAAGAATTGGCAAAATTGGTCCAAGCGTTATTGAGTGATGCCCTTACCAACACATTTTGTGATTTATTTTTATATATCAGATTCTAGTACCTGGTTCACCGAGCAGTCGCTCGGTTATTAAAAAAAATATTCCTTATTATCGGGTTTGGCTTGCAATATTAATAACTGGTTTCACTGAACCACCGCTCAAATAATTTAAAAGTACATAAAATAGTCATAAAACATATACACCTTAAACGTATATATTAATGCACTGAGAGAGAGAAAAGTATGGCCTGTTGATATAAAATAATATAAGTATAAATATTTTCCTAATTTGATTTATTTATATTCATAATATTTTGTATTTACGGAAGCGATGTCTGACGTCATTTAAATTTCCTATTTTAAATTAAGAAAAAACTAATAAACGTTCTAATTTAAATGTATCTATTAATGTAATAAAAGACAGATATGAATATAACATAAATAATTTTAATTTTATTTTGTTTATAATATATTTTGTAGGTATATAATGAAACGCTTGCTGACGTAGTTGCTGACGATATGATAAAAATTATAAATTGTAAAATTCTAAATTTGTAGGTAACTTTATAATGATACAGACATTACATACATAGGAAATTATATATTGATGATAAAGAAAAATTAAACTTGAAATGGTCTTTCAATCACCGATAATAATACTAACGATAAACATTGTGTATAACATCGGTAAAACCCAAAAAGAAAATTGAAAAAAAAAACAATTGGATATAAAAAGCTAGATACGTGAAAATTTGAAGAAGCAAATGAAATGAGGTGGATAGAAGGAACCTGTATTGGAAAGTTAGAGTGGCGGATGGCAGGGTGGAAAAGGAAGAAAAAAAAAGTTTTCATGAATAAATTATTTTAAAGGGATGAAAATCAATAGAAAGGTTATTTAAAAATTAAATTATCTCTCTCGAATGACTAATTTTAATTTCATGGAAACAACATTCAATAAAATAATTTTGATTTCCATTTGGTTAGGTTAGGAAATACGTATTTGTAGGAATGTAAAAAGGGCTCTGTGAGTGCTTAATTAAAAAAAAACAAAATTAATTAAAATATATATCCTATTTTATAATACTAAAGTCAATGAATATGTATTTTATTCAATAAAAGCTTTTGAATATAATGTAAACATATTTATATATTGTTTATGAATATTAATTATTAATATTATTGAATCTTAATAGTAATAATATTATAATAAAATGGATGTTTAAAAAAAAATTGATAAAAGTTTGTGGAATAAAAAAAAACAACGTTCAATTAACAAGAGGTTAATTAATATTATTAATTAAAAAAAAAATATAAATTTATTAAATTTAATTAAATTTTCAAATTAAATCTCACAAATAATTCATTTATATATTCTAATTAATTTGAATTTGATTGTCAAAGTTTTCATTTAATTATTGTCGGGTGTTCATTTATGAATAAAATTATGTAAACTTAATTCAGAAAGCATTCTGAAAAGTGAAACTACTATCCATCATTTGAAATTTATATTCAAAATAGTGTCAGAGAATATGGTCATTTATCAATCTTCAATGAAGCATAAAGAAATTTGGCTAAAATTCAGTTAAATATTGGAAATTATTTAATGAGTCCACACCACTACACACTAAAATCAATTAAAGAATTCCCATACAATCAAAATAAATAAACTGGAGTGTATCCACTCGACTATCTCGCAATTTGAATTGGATTAAATAACATATATTAAATTTAAATTAAATTTAATTAATTAAATTATAAATTAAAATCAATAAATAATATTTATTAAACCAGCGTGGGTTTTCCGGTACTTTCACAGATTCAATAAAGGTGAAATTCTATATATAGCAGTTTTATACAATTTTTAATCATGTGAAAAACTATTAAACATATATCTTTATTTTTACGGTCACTTTATGAGAAGAAAAATGAAAATGTAATGACCTTCTTCCGAATGAGCTACATATCTCAAAAGTTGATAGAAAACTACCAATTTTGAATAAGGCCCGTATAACAAATTTCATGATTCTAGCTAAAACCGTTTTTTCGTAATCTTGTCTACACACACACACACACACACACACACACATTTTCTCAACTTGTAGTGAAAATGATTCATGAACCTTCAAAACGTATAAAAACATCAAAATCTCAAAATCGAAATACTGGCGAGATAGTAAAAATAATAATAAACAATTTTTAGGATAGATATACTTTTACCACAAATAAATTCCAAATTTTTTAATAATCATTTTATTTTTTCGGAATAGAGTTTATTAATATTTAAAATTATAACACTTTTATACAGGATGGTTATACAAAAATATTCGATTATATATTAAAGCTAAAATGGGTACAGGTGGTGGAGAAAAAAATCATGACAATTTTGTGGCACCTTAGTTACTTTAAAAATATTTTATATAATTTTGTGACACGGACATCCAAAAAGGTTCGCCATCCCTGTTCTAAGACATACAATTATAATTATTTTTGGTAAAATATAAAATTTTTCCAATCTTTCAAGTTTAGATAACAAATATTCAATATTTCCTCCTCTAGTGACACATTATTACACAATATAAAATGCATAATTGATAAATGTAATTTTTGAATAATCATATATTTCAAAAGAAAATCTTTAACTTTTGAATCAAAATTTATTTTATTTTATTTTTAATATTTTTAAAAATTATTTAAATATTTCAGCTGAGTTTTACCTCGGACTTTCGTACGAACCAATGTTTTAGTGTCAGTGCCAAAGATCAACCCAAAATTCCTACATTGGTCACATAGACTAAGACTCAGAATCCTAAAAAAATTTTGTAAATGGCGCCCAAATGGGCGCCGAAATGTTTACTTATATAAGCATATATGCAATTCATGTATCAGTATCATGATATATTTAGGTTGAAAAATAGATTTGACGTGGTCTCTTCTTCTAAAAACTAATTTCAATTGTTTTTGTTTTAATTAACGTAATTAACCAATCATCAGACGTTAATAAATATCAAATAGAATTAAAATCAAAACAATTCAATGATAATTTTGAATTACACTTGCAAATTTAGAAAATAAATACTAGTGTTGGTCACAATTATTTGTGTTATTTGTGTAATATAATACAAACATTATAATAGATAATTTAAATATTTTATAAACTCATTTATAATTTGTTGTTCTGATGAATTTGAAGAATTCAAAATTCGAAATTTAAAATATAATAAAATTAAATATATAATACAATATTAAAACTTGATAAAGTGAGTTTATATATATAAATCCTTAAGATCAATAAATTTTTAATAAATAAATTTGTATATTTCCGTGTTTCAATACAGATGTAATGGGATGTGATGTAATTTAATTTACCTAATGAAGGAAATATATATTATATATTGTACAAAAGCATGATGACGTTGGATATATCAAACAGGTGAATTGTTGAGTTTTTTCCGTTAAAGGATTTTGACTTGGTAGTAATGATTTAGGGGAGAGAAGGGGAGGAAAGAGAGAGGGAGAGTAAAGTGAGGGTATCTGGTCACCTGTGGCGCGTATTACTTTGCTTGTATTTTAGTAGATTGGAGAGTTGATGGAAGAGGATGTAGTGTGAAATGTCGCTTATGGACCTGTTGATTTGTACTATCTATTTTTTAAGTTATACATTATAATTAAACAAAAATCTTTATTTATAAATCAATTAAATATGGATTTATAAATCTTAAAATTATTTATTTAAAATTTAGTCATTTTATTATACAGGGTGGGGCAGAAAAAACTATCCGATTTCAAATCCCTTTTTCTCAGAAGAGGGAGCAGGTAGAGTAGTGGGGTAAAAACCGTTAGAAAGCCGGTTTTATACCATTTGTCAGTAGTCAACATGCCTTGGTCTGGAGAACATCGTGCTTTTGTTGTTGAGCGGTTTAACGAAAATGGCGGTTCGATAATTGCTACACAACGTGCTTTTCGAATTCATTTCGGACTCGGGCGTCATGATCCTGTTACACATCACGCTAGGATTACAGTGTGGGTGTCAAATTTTCGAGTGACGGGTTCAGCATTGAAAAAGGACCTGAAAACGTGGCCAGATTGAACGTTCCCCGCGCCGTTCGGCGCGAAAACATTCGCTCGCTTTGACCAAAATGGAAGAGTTTCAACAGGATGGTGTAAACGCCCACACATCGCGACGATCAATGGACATTCTCAGGGAAATGGTTCCAGGTCGCCTCATTTCTCTGAGAGGTGATCTTGGCTGGCCGCCGCGCTCACCGGATCTCACTCCATGTGACTTCTTCCTTTGGGATTACTTCAAATCGAAGGCTTACCAGCATCGACTGGCGGGCCGCACAATTTTTCACGGTGGGCCGCGGGTTGGCCAGGCCTGATATATAGGATATATAACTTATTTTGATAATTCATTTAAGGGCTATTTTTACAATTTATTGTGAAAATTGAAACCTCGCGGCGAAAAAAAAAATAAACTGGTGGAAAAGATCAATGAAAAAATTAGAGGAAACCGTCGTTTCACCATAACCGAACTTTCCTTCCGTTTTCCGCAAAATTTAACGCACTTTATTGTACGATATTGTTTCTCAAAAGTTAGGCTACCATAAGTTTTGTGCCAGGTGGGTACTACACTCAGGCGGCGGATTTCTATGAGGAAGGGATTTCAAAGATCGTTCATCGCTACGATAAATGTCTCAACTTTTTTGGCGATTATGTAGAAAAATAGTATTTTAGTTGCTCTTTCAAATGTATATAATAAAAAACATTTTCCTGTACTAGTTTTGTCTTAATTCCAAAACGTAACCTACTTTGTGAATTGCCCTCGTAAATGAGATGTATCTTGTACGATGGATGATTTCTTTAAGGCACAAATGGTCTTTGTTGCTGATGTGCCTCTATGTTCAAATAATAATAATAATAATAATAATAAAAGTGTAATATAATAATATTATATTAAATATAGAGAAAAGTAAAGAATAGTTTAATTCATTTTCTCTATTGCCTCACTCGACATTAATTGAAATGTCAAACATTTCAGTAGAAGTACGTATTTTGTTGCTACTAGTTATATTCTTTTCTCTTTTCTAAGACTTACCTTTCGTTTCTTTAGGAAACTTATCATTCTCTCTCTCTATTTCATACATACACACACACATAGACACACATTCGTACTTGAGAGAGAGAGAGAGGAGGGTGGATAAATTGATCGAAAAGCCCAGCAGTAAAGAGAGAATAGTGGTTTTGGCAAGTTTTTTGGCACGCGATTTAATTGAGATTTGGTCGCGGCGGGCTATAAATCGAGACTTGAGAACTCAACAGACATTCTATAAAAAAGAGAGAGAGAGAGAGAAAGATATTCCCTCTCATTCTTTCTTATAATACTTACTTGAAAAAAGAAAGTGAGGGAGAAAGGAAAAAGATCAATTCTTTGCTTCTCATTCGCGTTTGATTCAACCACCTTTAAGTGCCTTTCCTAACTTTTGACTGCTGACCAAAGTTCAATTAATAAAAAGGATTTTTTTCTTTCTATGTATTATATATATATAATGCTTATTATAATAATATCTACTTTTTTAATTAAGATTTTTTTTAAAAACAGAAACCTTACATATTTTATGAAATTTATTTAGCTGGAGTGTCACCACTCGACTATCTCGCAATGTAAATTGGATTAAATAACATAATATATTATTTTTAAATTAAATTTAGTTAACTATAAATTATAAATTAAAATTAATAAATAATATTTATTAAACCAGAGCATCGCAAGTTTGGCTCTTTGTTGATGAAACCACGTCACGTCTTGGCGAGTGATATTTGCAGTGTTAAAAAATTAATTCTGGTACTTTCAGCTATTCAATAAAGGTGAAATTCTATATATATAGCAGTTTTATACAATTTTTAATCATGTGAAAAATTATCAAACATATATCTTTATTTTTACGGTCACTTTAGAGGAAAAAAGATCAAAACGTTGTAGGTAATGACCCGCTTCCGATTGAGCTACAATTCTCAAAAGTTGATAAAAAACTACGAATTTTGAATAATGCCCATATACCAAATTTCATGATTCTAGCTCAAACCGTTTTTGCGTAATCTTGACTAAATACACACATACACACACAGAGAGACATTTTTCTCAACCTGTTGTGAAAATGATTCAGGAACCTTCAAAACGTATAAAAAAATCAAAATCTCAACATCGAAAATTTACTCAAGAAAAAGTATTTGAAATATTCATTTAAGGGTATCAGCATTCAATCAAAGATTTTAAATATTTCGAAAAGTGCATTCTACAATCATGAGAAAATCCATGACAAATACATAAATTAATTCATTGTATACAAATGACTTCGAACATGCTAATGAATTTCATTGTGTCTTCGATTCTTGTTGTTTCCAACCAAACAGTAATTTAGAACTACACCAAGACTATCAGTAGTTTTTAAATAAGAGTGCGGACCTTTGCCCCACCTTACTTTATATTTTATTGTAATTATCCAACTCCATTTTTAAAGTTAATCAACTTAATTGATTTATTATTATTAAGAATTCAATAATATGTTTGAAACGCTTCTACTTTTAATTGGAAAAAAAATAATTAAAAAATTATAATTATAATTTCATTTCAATATATAATAGAATTAAAGTAAGCCTTTTTTTTATAAATTATTAAAAAAAAAATATTTTTGTGATTAAACATATTAAAAAATTCGAAATTACATTTAATTGATATTTTATTCTCATATTCTATATAGTATAAATATAAAAAGACTGATTAAATGAGAGATTTTAGTATTTTTATTGGATTTAGAGTCCATTGAATCATTTGTGATGTTTTGCAATCTCATGTTCTCATTTTAAATACAAATTTCCAGTAATTATAGAATTATTTTCAATTTTCATAGCAGTTTACTAATGATTAACATATTTTGAAATCCGGTAATACATAATTAGTGTCCATCATTATAAATAAATATTATATCTATTCACAAAGTCATTTTTAAATATTCAATTGGTAAAATTTCATTACATCATTCTAATATGAAAGTCTAATTTTCTTTTTAAAGGTTTTTATACATTAGTCTTTTCATTTAAAATTTATTCACTTTCCTTTTAAATTTTCTTTTCATTGATAATTACACACATTTTGATATTTATTATTAAATATTTCAATGAAGAAAATGTAATTTTTCTATTATTATGTAATTATAAATTCTCTATGCTTATTTATGATAGTTTTATCTCTGATAGAAATGATACCTAGGTAATTAATTATGCTTTCCCTCATTCTATATATATATACATATATATATATATAACTTATCAAAGCTAACGAACTACTATATATCTACATATACTAAATTATCTACACTTTAATATCATCGTATGGAAATGAGTATGTTGATATAAAATAGATATAATATTATATCAATCAATCAAAAATGATAGCTTTTAGACAAATATCATACTATATAGATATTACAGATCAATTATAATTTGGTTTATATTAGACATGAAATGTATGAACTTACAGCAGTCCAGATTAATAATTGTGTTTGGTTTAATCACTATTGTATGAGTTTATAATTTACAAATAAAATCATAAATAATGTAAATATAATTTTTTTTTATATACAACGAAAAACGATGGGCGCATTTAGTTTTATTTACTTATATGAAACATCAAATCAAGTTTTTGTAATAATAAAAATTTATATTAAACACATAAACTGACAAATTTTTTATTATGCAATAAAATAGATTAATAACTAAGAAATTAATCTCTTATATTATTTTTCATTGTAATATACTTATATCAAAATACTACTTCTTGGCGTTAGACCTGATTAATAAGAATATTTTTAATTACTTTCAAAATGAAAATCTATTCTGAAATCAATATTTATGCTTCAGAATCCGTTGAAAAAAATTAATCGGAGTTAGTTACGTTAATCTTGTTAGTAATTTTAATTATTTTATTCTTTTGAGTGCGATTTTAATTCGATAAAATAAAAATAAAGATAATGGTATAGGAGTATTTGTAAATAGAATAAAACAAAAAGAAAATATTAATCTTCTGAAAATGATTATAATTAAAAATGTTATTATTGAAGTAATGTTTTTAAAATATATTTATTACAATTATTATATTAATTAAAAATAATTATTCTTTTAATGTTATACATAAATTATTTTGAATTATTTTCAAAAAGAAAACGAACTCAATATTTATGGTGTGAATGAAAATTCAAATACTAAAAGCAATTAATCGCTAATTACATTACAATTAATTTATTACAATTTGATTATATTTCTTCCATAACTTCTAAGGACCCATTGGAATATCTATAAAATTTTTTAAAAGTTTATCTCAATTTAGAGTTGATGAAAAATTGATTTCAATTTGTCATAAGAGCGGACAGACAGACAGACCGACATGACGTGAAGTTGATAAAAACATTATAATAAAATAAACAAATTAATATACTTATTTATCACAACAACTAATTAAGTAAGTAACATAAAAAATATTTTTTTTATATTTCTAAAATTTATAAATAAAAAAAAAAAGAATTTTAATTTAGTTAATTAAATGTCACAATTATTAACAGTAATAAAAATTATATATAAACATTAAATAAATACAAGAATACAATTAAGTATAATTTGACTAGTTAAAAATGTATATAGGCTTCTTTTGTGCTGACATGCAACATCTCCAGAATAAATTTGATCGATAGAATAAATTAAGATAAATATAACTTTTTTTCTTTAGTCGAGTGAATAAAATTATTAATAATTTTAATTTTAAAAACAAACTCACTCTAAGTTATTTAATAATTATATTATAACTTTTTTTTAAAAATTTTATTAATTGATTTATTATTGGATGTTATAAAATTAAATTACGAAAAGTGATGCTCCTGCAGTGTATGTTAATATATGAAATATAAGAGAAATTAATTAAAATTTGATTTTTAATGAATATATATGAATAGCTACATTCAAATTAAAAGTCTAGTATGAATTACACTGAATTTCAATTTTATTTTATGTGATTTATTCTATTTAAAAAATATTCTTTTTAAAATTATACAATTATCTAAGCTTTAATCTCTAATTTATTACTAGAGATAGTATTGCGATTAATTATTAAAATTTTCGATGTTGAGATTTTGATGTTGTTCCTGAATCATTTTCACTACAGAAAAATGTCTGTGTGTGTGTATGTGTGTATGTAGACAAGATTACGCAAAAACGGTTTTAGCTAGAATCATGAAATTTGGTACATGGGCATTATTCAAAATTCGTAGTTTTTTATCGATTTTTGAGAAATGTGGCTCAATAGGAAGAGGGTCATTACCTACAACGTTTTGATTTTTTTTTCTTCTAAAGTGACCGTAAAAATAAAGATATATGTTTGATAATTTTTCACATGATTAAAAATTGTATAAAACTGCTATATATAGAATTTCACATTTATTGAATCGCTGAAAGTACGAGAATTATTTTTTTAACACTGCAAATCTCACGCGCCAACATGTGACGTGGTCCCAAGACACTTCAGCTAATTTTTTGTTACCGACCGACGATAGTAAGGGAGGTATTGTTTTCACACCAAATTTCACATGTGGAGATTTTTACATATCTCCACGAATCATGCATTTTCTAAACAGAAAAAAGTATTTTTAGCATGATGTCTGTCCGTCCGTCCGTCTGTCCGTCCGTCTGTCCGTCCGTATAGATGTGTACAGCCTGAACGGCTCAACCGATTTTGATGAAATTTGGTATATTTACTTAATGCATCAGTGGGATGAATTGATCAACTTTTGGTGCAAATCCGGAAACCGGAAGTGGTAGTATTAGCGATCGACGATAGGAAGGAAAGGGTTATTTTCACACCAAAGGAGATTTTTTTATATATCACCACGAATCATGCACTTTGTATTGGTTTTATCCTCGAGAAAAATCATATTTATTAGTTTTTTCTTGATTTAAAATTATATGACGTCATCCAGCCATTCATGACGTCACAGTCTGGTCTTACATATATATTATAAATAAAATAAAATTAAAAATATTTATGTTATATCCATATCTGTTTTTTATTACATTAATAGATATATTAAAATTATTTGAAATTGTTTCTGTAGCTGGAAATTAATTTATTTCAAACAGTCGGTCGGTTCGGACCTAGCCACAGGTCAACTTATTTTGTTTAGTTTTTCTTTAATAAAATTGTTTTTTATTCTTTAGTTTAATTATTTTAAATATTTCCCATTCTAGCCCAAATTGTAATATTGTAAGCACAGATTTTTCAAATAAAAATAAATCTAATAAATATGACTGAATGGCTGAAATGGTCTTATTTCATATATATATATATATAGATATAGATATAGATAGATAATATAATATTTAATAGGATTATAATACTTCTGAAAGGAGGGGTTAGGAAATTCAATACGGCTGAGAAAGGATTAGAATAGAAGGATCAAAGAGGAGGGGGGTGATTTTGAAAATCACAAGCCACAAGATAATTAACAATTGGGCAATAAATAACAAACTTAGTGTATGTGTGTGTGAAAACGAGATACAGAGAGAGAGAGAGAAGGGTTTATCTATGATAGAGGAGTAGAACAGAGTTTGCCTCTCTTTTCAGCTGACATAGAATGATTCACTGTACTAGTTACACCAATGTAACATAAATTACATAACGCATGCGCAACTAAAAGAGAATGAGTGAGTGGGGGACAGAGAGAACTTTGTTGTAAATATAGGTGTAAGTAAAATGAATTAATGATATAATTACAAATATATATAATTAATCATTAATATCTGAATTAAATTATTGTTTTGTTTTTACAACATTTTTCTTATACATGCATGTATTTTCGATTAATCTTATTTATAGTTTCATTCTTTTTTCAAATAATTGATTATCTTCATATTTATGAATTAATAAAAGAGTAATATATTTGGGTTGATCAGATTAGATGTGGCCAAATTGAAGATGCTTCACTATAAATTAAGATTTATATTATTTTTTATTATTCTCTCTTCACTATTATATTTATATTATTAAAGACGCCACAGGGTGAGAGGTTATCGTAGCTGGCTCACACGTGGTCCCGGGTTCTAGTCCTGGAGCTGGTAAATGAATTTTTCTAGGGTCTATGGGACGGAGTCAAACCAGCCTGCCGAATCAACATTGGGATAGTGCCTCCGATCAAAAAAATCAAGGTAAAGGTTGATAGGACCCGCTCTACTGATCATATGATACCTAATTGATATAAATGACTTGATAGGCATTGTCCTTGCGTAGGACGTACAAAAGTCGGAGGTTTTTTTTATATTTATATTATTACTAGGAGTTATATTTCTGCAAAATAATAAAAGAAAAAGTTATGATCAAAATAGTCTTTATGGTTTATTACACTATTGCAGGCGTTTGAGCCAAAAACATGCGTTTTGAATGCATTAAAAGTGGATTTTTCATAACTTTCGACAAGGGTTATCAAGATAAGAGGATAGTGATAAACTTTATTCTTTATTTGACAATAAAACACAATCCTACACTACAGTAAAACATAATAAACTGGTATAATTTATTCTAATCGTGACAATGAAGGACGTCCAAAATAGGTTGTACCAAAAAAACATCGATGTTGTGTTGTGAACTCATAAAATAAGATCACCATTACATACTGTGAGTTTGAGCCATCTTTGAGCATTAGTATTAGATAAGATATTGTAAGCACATTATTACTTAAAAAAGATTTGTTCGCAATGTATCCCATATCATCTGACAAATAATTGATAAAAATTGGCCCTTTTGTTGAAAAAATACGTCCAAGATGCATTAAAGGGTGTATTTAACATCAACACAGACGACGAATCAAAAGTTGAATCAATCAAAAAAGTGGTTGATGATTTCAAAATACATATTTTGGAAAAACGGAGATGAAAAGAATGCTCGAAAATTGGTTCATACGAAATGGTATTGATCTTGTTAGAGAACATTTTGAAAATTAATGAAACCAACTTCGATTTTTCATGATTAAGTCAGTAATATAAATAGCAACCATCGAACCATCATATAATTATTTTCTTCATTTGTGTAATTATCTCTGCAGAAAAAGAAAATAATTATAAAGAAAGAATTATAAATTATAAATAATTGTATTTTTTTGTATCTAAAAATGAAACAAAAGATCTTATCATCGAAATTGAAACTGAATAATCGTCGAATAATTAGAAGGCCACCCAATCATTCTTTACCTTCGTATTAATAATTAATAAAATCCAGAATTATATTTTTGTAAAATATATATATATATATATATAGGTTTATTTATATATATTTAGAATATATAGATATAGTAATGTATATATATATATATAGATATAGATATAGATATAGATAGAGAGAGAAAGACAGAGGGAGTTTGGATTAATTCTACTATCTCTTGATCATGTACTTGATTTATTTGTCCCTGGTTCCCTCTGTATAAGGTCAGGTCTGTCATGAGGGGGAGGAGGGAGAGATGAGAGGAATGGGGTGTGCGTGGTGGGATGAGTGTTAGGGGTTGGAGAGAATGTTTTTTTATTCCACTCCTTGCCTCTGGTCCGAGGCAAAGGCACTAAATTACGGGATTGACATTGATAAGTCACCTGATTGCGGAGAGCGACATTCGAGGCCCCTGGTTGCCCGGGACGGTGTCTGTGCCTCTCGTTAAAAGTCGCACAACGTTCATTCAACCCCTTCACCCCTTCGCACTATAAATTTCCAACCTACTTCCACATGATATAATGAAGAGAATACCAAAAAAGACTATCCACATTTACTATTTATATATGTATTTAGATGATTCTTTAATAACATAAAACCTTAAATTATAGTGTTCTTAATGAAAAATTAGTCATCTGGATAATATGTATTTATTTATTTGATATCTTATTCCATTAGACACTTTAAGTAATATTACTTAAATCTATCTCTATGGCTCTACAGTACTCGAAAGTTCTTGACTGCAGCAACCACATTTCTCCAAGTGTCCCTATCTTTAGCTACAATCATCCAACTCCTACTTTCTCCAATCTCTCTTACATCCCTTCCTACATTGTCCATCCACCATTTCCTTGGTCTTACAAACGAACTTTTCCCAATCGGTCTTATACCCTTATACCCTTCGCCATTCTTTTCTCTTCTATTCTTGCCACTTATCCTGCCCATCGTAACCTTCTCGATTTTATAATCCTAATTATGTTGAGAGGTCATACAATTCCTCGTTATACAATCTCCGTCATTCCCCGATAACCTCTTCTTTCTTTGGCCTATAAATGCTGCGAAGAATCCTATTTTTAATTACTCTAAATCTACTCTCGTCTCCTAAGGTCATAGACCATCCCTCACAACCATATAATACAACCGGAAAACTAATTATTTCAATTTTTAATTTTGATCCTCTTTGATAATAATTTTGACGAGATAAGCCCCTTTACTGCATGATAACAGACGTTACCCGATTGCAACTTCGATTTAAATTCTTCTCGAATACTATTATCCTTCATAATTATAGAACCTGAGAATTTAAATTTTTCTACATTTTCAAATTCTACATTATTATTCTAAGTATATTTTATACCGACCGACGATAGTAAGGGAGGTATTGTTTTCACACCAAATTTCATATGTGGAGATTTTTACATATCACCACGAATCATGCATTTTCTTAACAGAAAAAAGTATTTTTAGCATGATGTCTGTCCGTCCGTCCGTATAGATGTGTACAGCCTGAACGGCTCAACGGATTTTGATGAAATTTGGTATATTAACTTAATGCATCAGTATGATGGATTGATCAACTTTTGGTGCATATCCGGAAACCGGAAGTGGTAGTAATAGCTATCGACATGAGGAGATTTTTTACATATCACCACGAATCATGCACTTTGTATTGGTTTTATCCTCGAGAAAAATCATCTTTAATAGTTTTTTCTTAATTTAAAATTATATGACGTCATCCAGCAATTCATTACGTCACAGCCTGGTTTTACATAATATTATAAATAAAATAAAATTAAAAATATTTATGTTATATCCATATCTGTTTTTTATTACATTAATAGATATATTAAAATTATTTGAAATTGTTTCTGTAGCTGGAAATTAATTTACTTCATCGTCGGTTCGAACCTGGCCACAAGTCAACTTATGTTTTTAAGAACCAAATTGAAAAAATTTAGAAAAAACTGGACTAGATTTATGAATTAATTTGCATATATAAAAATTATTTTGGAAATAGTCCTCCAACTGAAAAATATACTGGAACCAAAGAAGGTTGAGATATATAAAATGTTAATTGGGTATGTAACTAATGTATTACTTACTAAATTTTTTTTAGAATTAAAATAGAAATTCATACTAGAAAAGAATTGTTTAACGTAATTTGCTAAGAACACAGCAAAGCAAAGCATAACTCATCGATATCTTCGAAATGACATGTAGACTTACTATACCGTATCCCAACCAAGATAAGAACAATTCTTACCATTTACTCTCTTTTTTATGAAATATATTTACATTAAATTAAAATTATATCACATTCGGCACACTATTTTAAATTTAAATTGAACCATTTACATTAATACGCCACCTCCTTGGTTTTTTTTTCAAAATATGATAATTTCATTAATGAACTTCTTACTGATATATTTATAATTTTTTTTTTAAATTTTCATTAAGATCTTTGAATAAAATTAAGCTTATGGATTTAATAGAATTAAACTTATTGATTCGATTTAAGATGTATTCTAAAACACCACTAATTTTAAAAATTAATATTTGTTTATTTTATTTTATTTTAATATGTATTTTATTTGAAATAATTTGCAGTAGAGCGCTCACCTCTGCACTCCCCGCCCGCCCCTCTCCAAGCCCCTCCGCCGCATGAACTGACCTCCTCATGCAGGAGGGCGACTCGTACGCAGTTAGTTCCTCTTCCCTGAGTAGTATAAGACACTGGACGGCCTCTCCACTGAAATCATCCCTTAATCAGTCGCTGATCAAGAATTCATTGTAATTTTATTATTTATTTTTATTAATTAAAAGGAAGATTAGTGAACTTTAAAAATAAATAAACTAAAAAAATATTTCAATAAAAATTAAATTTTATAAAGTGCATTTTTATAATTTTTTATTCATATACCCAAATAAATTTATAAATTTTTCATTCAAATCTTTGAAAAGAATTAATCACAAATATTCTATCAGATCACATTAATTAAATTTTATTAAAAGTTAAATTAAAATTATTTAAAAATTAAAAAATACATATACAAAATTTTATTTTTCTTTAAATATATTTATTGAAATATTTTTTAAATTTCAATATATATATTAATCCTATTAAAACTTATTTATTTAAAAAATAGGAAGATGTGCTGATTATTTTCAAAATTCATATAATATAATTATAAATCAAAAAAATATAAATTTCTTATATTCCTATAGGAATATATAATTTTAAATATTCTATATACCTATTCTTTCGAATCTCATTATCGCTCACACCGTTCCTTTCAAATCTCATATGAATATTGTTTTGTTAATTTCATATTATTATAACACTTTTGAAAAATGAATAATATTTCTATTACCTACTCGTAAATATCAATTAAACAGAATAAAATCTTCGTGAAATTAATAATATAATCATAATTAGTTTTCTGATGTTTTCTAAGATATTTTTATTATATGTCTATTAAATGCATATTATAACTTATTATAATCATGGTACTATATGATGTAAAATAATTTTAGTATATTAATATTACAGAAATAAGATAATATTTTTAAAAATCTATACACTTTTTTAATCCTATTAATATTATTTATTTATTTATATCTTATTTTATTATTTCCTGTATATAATATAAATATTTAATCTTAATTATTTTTTTTCTTTATCGAAGCGAGAGTGATGGACATCAATTCAAGTCTACGAGCTGTTCTTCGAGTTTAATCTGCGAGAAATATCAACCATTTATTAACTCCGAGGTCAGTATTTATTATTAATTTTATTTTTAATTCAATTTAAATTTATTGATTATAAACTAATAAGTTATTTTTCTTCTTCTATTTCATGTTTCCATCTTCGTTCCTGCTACTGAATGTTGATTTGAATTCTTGATTATCTTCTCCATCCTTCATGACGATGAAATGATTTAAATACAGCTCTCCAAATGTAAGTAATAATCGTTATTTATTTAGCATGGCGCACTTTAAAATAGAAAATGTAAATATAATATTTAAAGTAAAGTTTAATATAATATAGAAAGTAGAATTAAATTACAATGATTTTTTGCTTTTGATAATATTCATTAGGAGATTATAGAGAAATCTATTAAATTATATATGACAGAATTTAGTGAGATTAGAGGGAACTTCAGAGAACATCTTTCAAGAAGCATTGATAAAGGAGGCAGAAGAGACAAAGGTATTTTTAGAATTAGTAGGTTTCGATGCGTTATACTGGGAGGGTGGCTATTTTTTGATATATATATATATAGTTGTTAGGAATTTTCAGGTGGTAGCCTCCTACATCCATGCATGTTCTCATCTTACTAATTCATAGATTAGATTAGAATTAATAAATAAATAAAATGTGGGTGGATAAAACAAATGCCATGCTATTATTTAAGGGATGGATTGCATGAATTGCATGTCAGGTCTGAATTGTGCCATTTTGTATTACTGAGAGTGTATTTGAGGTGGATTGGATGAACGGGAATTCGGGAAGGTAATTCAGCAAAGTTCCGAAATGGGATTAGCCTGAACAGGAACAAATTTTTGGTTACCTTTGGAGCGCAGGGCTTTTTCGATTAGCATGGGCCTTCCATGCCTATTGATGGAGGCTATGCACTCCCTTACTAGGTAGGTTTTATTTCAGGTTGCCCCGAATGTCGCGATTTCATTTCGAAATCCAAAAAATCAAAGGCACTCTCAGCTGATTCAAAGAGGCTACAGACCAAACGCCTTATTTTTTTAAATCTTTTTTTAAGGCAAACTTTCTTTATTATTACTTTTTCTAAATTTCGGAAGGCGAGGCTTGGAAGGGCTAATTTATGGGGAAAGGAGGAGGCCCTATTAAATATTCAATTGTTTTTTTTTAATTTAATTAATAATAAAAAAATAATTGAATATCGCGATTATTTTCTTTAACTTTTTATTTCCATTTTGAAATATATAATTTCATAGTTTAAACTTTGATATATTTTAAATATTTTACTATATAGGTAGAATTAATTATTATTATAATTTCTCAATTTAAAATTTAAATGCAAACATCACAAAAAAAAATCATAAATATTGTAAAAATATAACTCTTTTTCATTATTATTTCTTTTTAACTTACCAAATATAAAAATATTTTATTTTTTTTTATTATGGAAATTATTTCCTATGAATATAAATATATTGTAATCGAATATATCTATACTCAATAATAATTTAATATTAATAAATTATCAAATTTTTTTCTTATCATTGTACTGATAAATCATATTTGGAGAGAAATAAAATATATAGTTAAGCTTATTTAAATTAGCTGGAGTGTCTCCACTCGACTATCTCGCAATTTGAATTGGATTAAATAACATAATATATTATATTTAAATTAAATTTAATTAATTATAAATTATAAATAATAAATAATAAATATTAAACCAGCGCATGTTTGGCTTTTTGTTGATGGTACCACGTCACGTGTTGGCGCGTGAGATTTGCAGTGTTAAAAAATTAATTCTGGTAATTTCAGCAATTCAATCAAGCTGAAATTCTATATATAGCAGTTTTATACAATTATTAATCATGTGAAAAATTATCAAACAAATATCTTTATTTTTACGGTCACTTTAGAGGAAAAAAAATCAAAACGTTGTAGGTAATGACCCTCTTCCGGTTGAGCTACATTTCTCAAAAGTTGATAGAAAACTATGAATTTTGAATAATGTCCATGTACCAAATTTCATCATTCTAGCTCAAACCGTTTTTGCGTAATCTTGCCTACATACACACACACACACACACAGACACACACACACACACACACACACACAGACATTTTTCTCAACCTTAGTGAAAATGATTCAGGAACCTTCAAAAAGTATAAAAACATCAAAATCTCAACATCGAAAATTTTCGTGATCGCAATACTATCTCTGGCGAGATAGTAAAAATTAACTTAATGTATAAATTTTTATTAATTATAAACATGTGGTACAACTTATTTTAAATAAATAAATAAAATTAGATCTCCTAAAATTTTTTTTAATTTTGATAGATCAAATATTCTTATTCTTTAGCTGACTTACAAATCCCATACGATCATTTTACTTATTCTTATGTGTATTCTGTCCCAGTGTCCCCGCAAAAATTCTCCGGGAGTTAAAAATGTCTCGGTTTACATAAATAATAATATCATCCGTAAATAAACCCAATATTATTCAATTTTTACCGACCGACGATAGTAAGGGATGTATTGTTTTCACACCAAATTTCACATGTGGAGATTTTTACATATCTCCCCACGAATCATGCACTTTGTATTGGTTTTATCCTCGGGAAAAATCATCTTCATTAGTTTTTTCTTAATTTTAAATTATATGACGTCATCCAGCCCTTCTTCACGTCACAGCCAGCTACTACTTATATATTATAAATAAAATAAAATTTAAAATATTTATGTTATATCTGTTTTTTATTGCATTAATAGATACATTAAAATTATTTGAAATTGTTTCTGTAGCTGGAAATTAATTTACTTCAAACCGTCGGTCGGTTCGGACCTGGCCACAGGTCAAATTATTTTTTTTTTTTTAATATAAATAGGGATCTAATATTATGTTGAAAATATTTCCAAAATTATCCACCCACCCCGTCCTTGCTCTTCCAAATGGACGTTTCCCAATTGGTCTCATATTATTTAAATAAAGATTCTATTAAAAAAATAATGGAACGATTGATAGTCATGTTAGAACGTTTCTATTTAGAAACACATATTAATTTTTTAAATCATATTTCAAAAGGGATAAATATAATGGCACACTTAAATAGGTTATTTCCACACTAAAATAGGAGATTTGCACATTGAGAAATAAACATTTAAAAAATCTGATTTGAACATTAAATTTGAGAACTTGCACACTAACCAGCTGCACATCAAATTAGGTCAAATAAACATTAAATTAGATTCTTTGCACATTAAATCACGTAAAAAATATATAATACTGATATTATATTTTTTAACAAATTTTATTATAAGATATATATATATATATATATATATATATATATATATATATATATATCTTATATATAAAATTCTCGTGTCACAAAACTTTGAAATGATACTCCTCCGAAACGGCTGGACCGATTCTTATGAAATTTTTTCTGCATATTCAGTGCTAGATCATAGAGGCACTGCTGGCGATAATTTGATATATATATGAACATAGACTATTATAGATATAAGAACATTTTTATTCATAATCGAAACACACTTCCAAAATTGAATTTTTTATATTCCTCAAATAACTCCCACTTTTCATTTAATGAATTATATTTCGAGATTAATTTAAAAGTTACTTTTTGAAAATGTGATTACAGTTTTATTTGATATGCCCAGTGAAATGCATCTGTCCATAGTTTTTATTTTATAGCTGGTTTTAATGCAAAACATTTATAATTGGGACAACTAGGATTGGAAGTTTTTGGCGGTGGAAGTTCTTGACGCCATCTGGTTTCGCAGGTATTCGAAAATTGAAAAAAAATCGGGCTTGTGTGTGTGTTGTGTGTATGTGTTTGGTCTTTGCTGTAACAAAGTTTTTGGCGCCATATTTAGTGTTTTAGTTTTATTTTATTGTTCCTAAATAGAATTGTATTGTTCCTAAAATTGTTTTAGTTCTCAAAGATTTTTTTCATGATTCTAAGCTTATTTTAATGTGCAACCACTTTTTTTAGTGTTCAATATATTATATTCAAGTGAATTATTTTAAAAAATGTTCATGATATTTTTTTAGTGTTAGAGAGCTTACATTTAATGTTCAAATACTATATTCAAATGTGCTGAAAAATGGCACCCATTTCAAAACAGTAAACATTTGTTTTTTTTTTTTTATTTACAAAAATTGAACCGTTTTACAATATTTTTTGAACAAATCAAGATAATAAAACTTGATGTGAGTTTGACACCGCAGAAGTGGCCATAACTAGTTCTTTAATAAAATTCCTTTATATCACTGGAGGGGGAGTTACACTCATAAAGTTTTTTTCACTCGGCGGGTTTTGTCCGTTTAAGACTTCTCAAAATTTCATTGTGGATTAAGAGACGAGAAGCCTGGAGATTGGGGTGATTTTTAAGGCGTAGTTCATGTCTCTCGGACATTGCACTTCGTTTTTCAATAATGGTATTCATTTTTAGATCTCGATGAATATCTTTATTGCGACAATACCATGGGGCAGAGGTTCTTAAACTTATGTACTCCGCGAACCCCCACTTGAAAAAAATTTTTTTGACGGACCCCATCCCAACTTTAGGTACTTTACGTCATTTTATTAGTTAATTTCTGGCTTGCGATCTCATAAGAACAAGGATATATGATGAATATTTCTAACAGTGATTGGTGAATAATGATTTTTTTGCATATTGTAGAACACATTTTATTAGAAATTATAATATTGAAGAAAGAAAATTCAGCTAAATATTAAGATGGAAACGGTAGCATTAGTTTTCTTGCACATTTCGTTGAATTTGGGTATTTGATCTCTGTTTCCTCACAAAGCCATGCCATCGCTCCTTTTATATTAAACTAGCTGCTCAGAGCGCCTTCGGCGCTCTTCACACCTAGACGGGGGCTCCGCCCCCTGTACCCCCAAGTGGTACATAGTATTTGGTTGAAAGTAGTAAAAGGTTTTCATCCATTTTGTTTCAATCCGTATATTACAAAAAAACATTCATTTCTTTTTGTGTTCTTATTTAAAAAATATATTTTAATTTAATCACTATATTAATTATATATATTATTATTGTATATGTTATATCTATCTACCTATGTGGCTCAAAGATACTCTAAAGTTCTTAGCCGCAACAACCACAATTCTCCAAGTGTCCCTATCCTGAGCCCTTGTTCCATCTCTCTTACGTCCCTTCCTACGCGTCATTGGTTTTCCAAGCGGACGTTTTCCAATCGGTCTTCCCACCAATATCTTTTTCCTCTCCCATTCTAGCCACGTGCCCTGCCTATCGCAGCTTTTTCCCTTTTATAACCCTAACTATTTCTGAAGATGCAGAGAGGCCATGCAATTTCTTGTTATACAGTCTCCCTCATACCCGGTGACCTCATCTTTCTTTGGCCAATAAATGCAGGGAAGAATCCTATTCTCAAATACTCTGAATCTACTCTCATCTCCCAGGGTCATAGTCCATGCCTCCCACCCATATAATGCAACAGGCAAAATAATTTTTTTATATATTCCCTTTGATAATAATTTTGAAGAGATAAGCCTCTTTATTGCAAGATAACAGGCGTTTCCCGATTGCAACCCCGATTTAAATTCTTCTCAAATATTATTATCCTTCGTGATTACATTCAATTTTTCTACATATTCAAATTCTACATTTTGTATCTTAAGATTTTGTATGTTAATACTCTTCCTCTTTGTTACTAAATATTTTTTCTTATCCCTATTAATTTCAAACCTCCATTAATTTTTCCTCGCTATCTGCAATTGCAATTTCCTAATCTCCCATTATATTTAAGTCGTCTGGGTAACCTAATATTTTACAATTGATTTCCGCATCTTATTCTTTCTTTACTACCTTCAAGACAAATTTGAAGATCAAAATTTGAAAAAGTTTATGCTGATCTATATTGAGTCATGTGTATGTTTTACTAAAGTCTACAAATAATTAGTGAACAGAAATATTGAATTCGCGGTTTTTTCCTATTATCTGTCATAATTTAAATATCTTAATTAATGTTGATCGATTTGGCCTGAACCCGCAATGATATCTCCTAATATTTCCTCCGCCTATGGTTCTTAAGTATTTTCTATGTTATAATAGTGAAATAGAGTATAATATTTCTTGATCATTACATTTTGGTATTTTATTTTCATTGCTTGATTATTATTGAATATTTTTAATTTTAATGAAACTTGAGAAAATGCAAAAAAAGACTTGAGACAATTTATAAAAATTAACGGTATAAAACTATAGATAAATTATCAATATATACATTCATTAATAGTATTAATTTAAATTAATTGATTTATTTGTTTTTTTTATTATTAAGTTCATTTATTAATTTTTTTAGATCATTGTTATTTTCCTCCCTTAAAAGAAACTTATCTAATTCTGCGGTGCTAGGGGATTTGAAAATTGAAGATTTCGCTTACAGTTTCTGTCATGTCCGACCTCCGTCCAACAGTTATTTCCCTCAAGTTTCTTGCATCTCTTAATCATGTGATCTATATATTTAATTTTTTTTGATTCATTGTAATAAAATTTAAACAAATAAAAATTTTCACTTTGTTAATTTATATAAATTTCAATTTACACTGATTGTGAGTGATACGCTTTGCCAATACTCTGAATAATTTGTGTATAGAAATATTGAATGTTCTTAGCGAGATTTTTTAACCTTTCACTTTCAAAAAGAAAAGAAGAAATATTCAAATATATAGAAAGAATAAATAAAAATTAAGTTAATATAAATATGATCTAAATATTTTATTAAATTAATGAAAATGGGAACTTTTAGAATAAATAATTTAATTGAATTGATATTTAAATATTAGAATTTTTAAAATAAAAAGGGAAATATTATAATAATTCTTTGATTGGGAATGGCTATGATAATTCATTGTTTAAAATGTTTCCGCTAGAGCCAGTGGGCCACGCCAGGCTCTTGAATGAACAACATGGAGAATTATATAAACTTTAAAAAATTAATTTCTGTGGTTATTGATTAAATATTAATAAAATTTATAGCCTATGTTACTCTAGGGGTATATAAGAATATTGTGATGTAATTTCAAAGAAATCGGTTCAGCCAATTCTGAGTCTATAAAATAGTAATTTTCCGGACAGACAGACCGACAGACAGACAGACCGACAGACAGACAGACCGACAGACAGACAGACCGACAGACAGACAGACAGACAGACAGACAGACGTGAAAAATTCTAAAGTCACTTTTGGATTCTAGAGGTCATGAAACGCGAAGATATGCAAAAATTTTTAAATTCTGAGCAATGTGCAGACAAAAACCTTTTTTTATATATATAGATAAAGTTTTAACTGACTCATCATTTTCTTGTGCACCTGTACGATGGCTTTGCGGACCCCCAGTAAAGGCTTCGCGGACCCCCAGGGGTCCGCGGACCACAGTTTAAGAACCTCTGCCATGGGGCATTAACAATACTACCTAGCACTTTATTTTGAAAAATTTGAATTATTTTTATATTTGAATTTGCACTACAAACCCACAACTGTAGTCCATAAGTCCAAACAGGTTTCAAAATTTGTTTATCTAGCAGTAGTTTGTTGTGAACCGAGAGTTTAGAATTACTACCAATGAGCCATTCCATTTTAGATCTCACTACGTTTAGATGTTTTCTTTGATTTCAAAACAGTATAAATGATTTTATAAATTTATAAAAAAAACAAAATTATAAAAAGTGTTGTTGTTCTAAAATATACACGATACGTAGGTATATTAATTAAAATCAATTAGCGATTATACCATTCAATAATTTTCATAAGTATATATACCAATTTAATAATCCGCCCCCTGTACCCCCGAAGTAATACATAGTATTTCGTTGGAAGTCTGTATGTAAAAGGTTTTCATCCATTTTGTTTCAATCAGTATATTACATTATATTATCATTTCTGTTTGTGTTCTTATTTAAAATATTTTTTAATTTAATCAATAAATTAATTATATATTACTATTGTATTTTTATATCTATCTATCTCTGTGCCTCTACGGATCTCGAAAGCAACCCCATTACTCCAAGTATCCCACAAAATCCTGAGCTATAACCATCTACCCTACCCTGTCCCATCTGTTCACGTCCCTAAATTGTCCACTCACCGCGTCCTTGATCTTCCCAATCCCACCATATATATATTTTGCAACATTTCTGGAAAATGGAACACCCGCAGCTCAGCTCAGGAGTTACCTAAGATTCTAATTTCTTTTTATTTTTCATCATTTGAGGTACCCTTCACCTCAGAAAAATTTGGTTACTTTACTCCTTGTATTTTAGGCTCTGGAGTTTTTTGCGTACGGACGGACAGACTGTCATATTAAATTTAATAAATTCTTTTCAATTTTAATTGTAGTTTAAATGATTGTTTATTTAATATATAAACCTATTTATTTAAAAAAATCAAAATAATATTAATTTCTGTTTTTTTTTTAATTCTATAATTGAATATGGAAAAGAGGAGATCAAAATAGACAGAGAGAGAGATAGTAAAATAAGGGAAGGAGAATGGATGATTGAATGGATAATGTGATGGGAAAGTAACGAAAATTTAAGAGATGGGATAATGTTTATTTTAGAGAGTCTCTCTCTCTCTCTTTTACTTGAGACAAAGTGGATAGCAGAGTGGGGGTGCTATTGATTATGCTAATTAAATCCTCTTTTGCAATTCGCAACTAAATTTAACCTATGCATCAGCTCCACTTTTAGACCGTCTTAGGTATTATTACTGCTTCTTCAACCGACAGTTTCTATTCAAATTACATGCAATACTGGGCGAATGAAAGAGGAAGAGGAGATGGAGGAGAAGAGATATCTTGTGGCTTCTCTTTCAAACGATCCCTCATTCCACATCCTCCCCCCCTCCCCCCTCCCCCCCTTCCATCAACCTCTTCATTCTATAGTTTAATTTCAATTTGTTTTTACTTTCTTGTTCTTATTACGAAACAAAATAGAACGTTGGGTTGCTAATAAATATTTAAAATAGCTTTGAACTATAGAAAAGAATATAATAAAAGGTATACACAAGAAAGGGAATTGATAGTTGCTTATTCTCAAGATCTTATTAAAAGAAAAAAAAAATTAGTTTCACCAGACGGATGAAAATAAACGAAAATACGAGGGCAATTCACAAAGTAGGTTACGTTTTGGAATTAAGACAAAACTAGTACAGGAAAATGCTTTTTATTATATACATTTGAAAGAGCAACTAAAATACTATTTTTCTACATAACAGCCAAAAATGTTGAGATATTTATCGTAGCTATGAACGAGCTTTGAAATTCTTTCATCATAGAAATCCGCCTCCTGAGTGTGGTACCCACCTGGCACAAAACTTACGGTAGTCTAACTTTTATAAAAAAAACGAAAATACGAGGGCAATTCACAAAGTAGGTTACGTTTTGGAATTAAGACAAAACTAGTACAGGAAAATGCTTTTTATTATATACATTTGAAAGAGCAACTAAATACTATTTTTCTACATAACCGCCAAAAATGTTGAGATATTTATCGTAAATATGAACGAGCTTTGAAATTCTTTCATCATAGAAATCCGCCTCCTGAGTGTGGTACCCACCTGGCACAAAACTTACGGTAGTCTAACTTTTGAGAAACAATTTCGTATAATAAAGTGCGTGAAATTTGCAGAAAACTGAAGGAAAGTTCGGTTATGGTGAAACGATGGTGAAAAAAATGAACTGGTGGAAAAGATCAATGAAAAAATTAGAGGAAACCGTTTCTCAATAGTTAGGCTACCATAAGTTTTGTGCCAGGTGGGTTCCACACTCAGGGGGCGGATTTCTATGAAGAAGGAATTTCAAGCTCGTTCTTCGCTTCGATAAATGTCTCAACTTTATGGCGATTATGTAGAAAAATAGTATTTTAGTTGCTCTTTCAAATGTATATAATAAAAAACATTTTCCTGTATTAGTTTTGTCTTAATTCCAAAACGTATCCTACTTTGTGAATTGCCCTCGTAAATTATAAAAACATTTAATTTAACACATTTAATTATTAATTAATTAATTAATATTATTTAAATTAAACGTTATATATTTTTTAAAAATTTATTTGATTTAATTAACACTGTTATTTTGATTTAAATATAATTTAAATTAATTTATTTTTTTAAATATATATAAATTATATATGTAACAAAGTATGATAATGGTCAAACCAAATCTTTAAGAACAATTTTTGCTAAACTTATCTTTTTACATTTTATTTATATAAAAGATAAGTTTTTTATTTTTATTTAAAAATATGTATAAAAAAATAAAAAAATAAAATTTAAGTTAAAGTTTAAGTTAAAGATAAAGAAAAGAAATATAATAATTTAAAAAAATTAATTATATATTATGTATAAGTATATTTTCAATGATAAAGGATTGAGTTGGGTGGTATGTGAGAGAAATGGAGGAGGGGGTGAGTAGTGAAGGAATAATGGGGTTGTGTGACTTGTTGCTTGGGGTTGCTTGGTTGTCGACAACTGTTGATTGCTGCACCTATCATAAATATACAATATATTATTAGAAAATATTTTATAATTAAAATTTTATATTAGTTGATATATAAAGTATATAAAATTTTAAATTAATATTTATTATTTTTCCATTTTAGATGATTTTAACTATAATAAAAATATATTTGAAATTTTGAAAATTATGTATGAATTATTAACATTTTTCCCAAGAAATTCTCTTTGGCTTCATTCCTCTTCTTTGCATGCATTCATTAACTTTTGGTGTATATCGGGAAACCGGAAGTGGTAGTTTACAAAGTATTAATTTTATATTTATTGTCGGAAATTTTTCACTTAAAGTATAGTATTAATTAATAATTGAGTAATTTAACTAAAAATAAAAACCAAGAGAATATAATTTAGTAATTTTAATTCGAGTTTTAAAAATATTTTTTTTGGATACTTTAAGGGTGATCAAACGTCCCGTTTTTAGGTGCTCCGTCCCGGCGTCCCCAAAAATGTCTTCAGGACATCCTACTGTCCCTTTTTTTGTAAGTATTTAGGACATTTCGTACTTTTTTTCAAAATTTTTTCAATTTGGTTCTAAAAAAAAAATAAAAAATAAACCGTTTGTCCCGGTTTGGTGTTTTCGAAATATGGTCAACCTATTTATAAATATTATATAGAAACACCAAAACGAAATGTTCTAAATATTTAAAAAAGGGGACAATAGGCTGTCCCGAAGACATTTTTGGGGACGCCGGGACAGACCACATAAAAACGGGACAATGCCGGAAAAACGGGAAGTTTGGTCACCCTATAAATATATAATGTAGTTTGGAAATTAATTTATTACAAATCGTCAGTTGGTCTGGGCCTGGCCATAGCTAATTTTTACTATCTCGTAAGAGATAGTATTGCGATCACGAAAATTTTCGATGTTGAGATTTTGATGTTTTTATACGTTTTGAAGGTTCCTGAATCATTTTCACTAAGGTTGAGAAAAATGTCTGTGTGTGTGTGTATGTGTGTGTGTATGTATGTAGACAAGATTACACAAAAACGGTTTGAGCTAGAATGATGAAATTTGGCACATGGGCATTATTCAAAATTCATAGTTTTCTATCAACTTTTGAGAAAACTAGCTCAACCGGAAGAGGGTCATTACTTACAACGTTTTGATTTTTTTTCCTCTAAAGTGACCGTAAAAATAAAGATATATGTTTGATAATTTTTCACATGATTAATAATTGTATAAAACTGCTATATATAGAATTTTAGCTGGATTGAATCGCTGAAAGTACCAGAATTAATTTTTTAACACTGCAAATCTCACGCGCCAACACGTGCCATGGTGCCATCAATAAAAAGCAAAACGCGCTGGTTTAATATTTATTATTTATAATTTATAAATTTATTTATTTATTATATAATATATATTATATTTATTTATATTTATTTATTATTTATTTATTTATTATATTTATATAATATTTATTATATAATATATTATGTTATTTAATCCAATTCAAATTGCGAGATAGTCGAGTGAAGACACTCCAGCTTTTTTACCGACCGACGATAGTAAGGGAGGTATTGTTTTCACACCAAATTTCACATGTGGAGATTTTTACATATCTCCACGAATCATGCATTTTCTTAACAGAAAAAAGTATTTTTAGCATGATGTCTGTCCGTCCGTCCGGCAGTCTGTCCGTCCGTCCGTATAGATGTGTACAGCCTGAACGGCTCAACGGATTTTGATGAAATTTGGTATATTTACTTAATGCATCAGTGGGATGAATTGATCAACTTTTGGTGCAAATCCGGAAACAGGAAGTGGTAGTATTAGCGATCGACGATAGGAAGGGAAGGGTTATTTTCACACCAAATTTCACATGAGGAGATTTTTTACATATCACCACGAATCATGCACTTTGTATTGGTTTTATCCTCGGGAAAATCATATTTATTAGTTTTTTCTTGATTTAAAATTATATGACGTCATCCAGCCATTCACACACAGCCTGGTTTTACATAATATTATAAATAAAATAAAATTAAAAATATTTATGCTATATCCATATCTGTTTTTTATTACATTAATAGATATATTAAAATTATTTGAAATTGTTTCTGTAGCTGGAAATTAATTTACTTCAAACCGTCTGTCGGTTCGGACCTGGCCACAGGTCAACTTATTTTATTCTCTGATTAAGAGAACATATGACTAAATCTAACAGAGTAATTGTTTTTACTATATTCATATAGGTATTACAAACAAGTAAGTACTCTTCCATATAAATAAGTTATGTTCTCTTTTTTCACTTCATTTGTGAATGTTCAGTTTTATTAAAATTTAGATCCGGAATTTTTTAGTGATTTTAATGACTGATAAAATACTATCTGAATGGTAGTGATAGCATCATTATTAATTATAATTAAATATTGTATAAATACACTCGCTAATATTTAGTTTCCCAGTTGGAATTTAACATAACATTGATAATTTCAATTCAAAATGTTTAGTTTTATCATTTATTTTTGTTTATATTTTAAAGTTTTTATTTTGTTTTGTTAGATTATCATGGAAAATAAAAAAAAATTGATAATAAATAAATAAAATAAAAAATAGATAATAAATAAATAAAATAAATAATAAATAAAAAAATAAAAAAATAAAAGTATAAAGATATTTGTTATTATTAGTAATATTAATTATTATAATCAATTTTTTTAATACATATTCTGTTAGCAGATCCTATAAGTTACTTACAAAAAAATATTAATATATATTTTAAATTTTTATCTATTTTCTTGAATTAATTATTAATAAATTCTCACTTTAATTTCATTACATTGTATATTATATTATAAATGACTAATTATTAATAAATATAAAATCATATTTAAACCAGCAAATTAATTTTGTAGATATATTTTTGACACTTATCAAATAATTACAAAATGTATTATTTCGATAAGTTTTTATTATAATAAATTATAATTATAATTATTACTAAAATTGAAAATTTCTTTAATAAAAGAAATCAATAACATATGGTATTTTCGATTTAAATATATATATATATATATCTAACCTCTAACACAGTGGTTCTCACCCTTTTTTTTTACCGCGGCACATTTTTAACTGTTTAAAAATTTGGCGGCACAGAAAGATAAAGATAAGTGTAAAAGTTTACCATATTGGAAAAAAGTGGTCCCAAAAACGGTTTACCTTTTTTTAAGAACCAAATTAAAAAAATTTAGATAAAAAAGTCGGAAGTCATACTCTCATGGCACACTGGTTAAGAATCACTGCTCTAACATGTACATTTGTATCTTATCTTATTATGCTAGCTAAAATTGTATATATGTATTTATCTATATATCATGGTTCTCAAAAACCGCTCTAACGATTTTTTTCAAATTCACACTAGATATAGTATTTATAAAGAAAAATTAAGTTTTATTGATGATATCTCTTGAAACATACAGCTTCATTATTAATTTCTTAATTGAAAATTATATATTATATGGAAAACGTCAAAATTTTTAATACTGCCTGCTAAGACAGTAAAAAAATGACAATTTTTTATCTAAATACATATCGTCCAGCGGTTGGACTGATGTTTTAACGAGTGGATTTCGTCGGTTCGAAACTCGCCGGGTGAATCGTTATTTAAAAATGAAAATAATGATTTTGTTATTTTTTTTTCTTTTTATCTATTGTTTACTTTTTAATAAATTACTATTCTATATTTATTTATTCATTGTTCTTTTATTAATAAAGTTTTAGATAGTTTTATAAGTTTTAATATTTTTTCAATAAAATATTATTCAATATATTTATTAATATTATTTTATTTATTATTATTGAGTACCCGAAGTTCCATTCATTTTAATCAGATTGATGCAATGATGCAACAGTTAATAATTGTAATATTGTAATAAATTTCTATCTTGAAAATTGTTACATATTATTCAGGATATTTTAAAAACTATTTCTTTCTTTAATTAATATTCATTTTTCCTATAAGTCAGATATATTTCCAAATATTAAATAATTTTTGAAGTGAAAACTTCTTTAGCGGCGTTGAGCACTTTTGCGGGATGGGGAAAAAGTATAGAACTCGCGTGATCGTGACCAACACCATGAAACCATCTGCTTTCAAATTTCTTATAACAGAGCGCGAAATTTGAATTGTCATTAGAACTGTTTTATAAATTATCTCTAACATATAAATATATATTTATTATGTAAAGTTCATTTCATATATACATATATAATCAAAATTATACGAAATGAACTTCACATAATAAATATATATTTTATGTTAGAGATAAGAATTATAAAACAGTTCGTATTGCAATATTTTAAACAAAGTTGTGTATTTATATATATATAAATATAAGTTACAAATTTGTTTAAAATATATGTTTAAAATAATATATAAGTTATATATATATACATGCATATGAAATTCATCTTTCTCGTGAAATAGCGCGAATTTCGTCTGTTTTAAAATTTCTTACGCAGAAGTTTTCACTTCTGTCGGCCAGTCCCACGACTGCCAATTTTGCTTTTTTAATTCCGAAAAGCTGCAAAGCACGTTTTTTTGTCTTTAGTTTGTTTTATAACCACTTGGGGCGCTAAACAGTTTTTCAAAAAAACACTATAGAAAAAAAATATATGTACCTATATATTATATATTTATGTATTATTGAGGAGCACAAGTTCATTAATTTTAATCAGATTGATGCAAATGTGTAACATTTAATAATTGTAATAAATAATTAAAGAATTGTGTATCAATATTTTTTAAAGGGTAGAGCGAGAGCTCGGTGTCCCAGGTATTAATATTACCAGCCAAATCCAATAATAATGAATCATTTTTTTTAACTTAAGTACCGAGCCGAGGCTCGGGGTCCCGGTACTACATATTTATTAAAGATAGATGTCAAAGAGGATCTCATGCAGTGGCGTACCTAGGGGGGTGCGGTGGGTGCGGTCCGCACCGGGCGGCACTTATCTTGGGGCGGCATTTTTTATATTTAGTTATAGTTGTAAAAAGCAACTTATTCATTTCATATTTATTTTTTTTTCTTTCTTGAATAATAAATGATTAATATGAATATTATAAGTTTACTATTTGATTTATATAAATTATGATCAACTATATGATTTCGAATATTATTCCTCGGTGTATATAAATGCATTTTAGTGTAAATTTTGAATTCTAATTCCAAGAACACGATAATAATTTTATTTTATTGTATTCATTAAAATTCGTTGAATTCGTAAACGCATCTTTACGATTTTGTTCGGCAATTTTTCCAAACTAAAATTTTTTGATATCAGTTTATAAATATCATTTCTTTTGAAAAGTTTATATGATTACTTTGAAGTGATATACCAATATTTTTTTAAATCATTGATTTTTCTTTTGAAAAGCAGGGCCGGCGGAAAAAATATAAATATAAATTTTGGGAGCATTATACACGATTTTTCTAGTATGAAAGCTAGAAGAGTAAATATTATATTAATATGTTTACGAGTGCATACAAATATGTGTAAAAAAATTTACTCTGTGTATTAATTAATATTGATTAAATAACTTAATAATTTATTTATGTGTATTAATTTATAAAAACCACTATTTGATTGACTTATAATAAAAAGGGCGGCAAACTGGAGGTCGCCCCGGGCGGCAAAAGTTCTAGGTACACCACTGATCTCATGAAAACATTCTAATTAAATAGGAAATTATATTTTAAGTTTTTAGCTAGATTCTAAATTATTATTATTATTATATCATATAGTTATCATATCCAAAATAAAATATAGTCAGTACCGGATAAAGAGGAGGGCAAACCGGGCGGCTACCACCAAATTTTGATATAAAAAAATATATTTATTTATACTTTTATTGTAATTTTAATGTTTTGCCTTTTTTACTAATTTTTTTTTTAATTTACAATAAATTTGTATATTCTTGTAGAAAGGGCGCCAATTTTTTTTTCTTTGTGGACACTCAAAACCCTAGAACCGACCCTGAATATATTTTATAATGAATATAATTATAAGATTAATAAATGTTGTAAATGAAATGAAAGGGAGATGGTTTCTCCCACAAGCATACTTTTTTTTGGTTTCTATTTGTTCCTTAGAATTTTATTTTAATCAATAGAACTAACTAGTAATTCATGCATTACTATTGAAATACTCATTCTCTCTCTCTCTCTCTTTAGACAATTTCTCTTCCCCTTTTTAGGGGCACCTATTCAATTTATCCATTTAATAATAAAAGGGGATTTTGGAGGTTGGGAAAGTCACTTGGAGTAGGGGGATTTGAATTGCATAGAGAATTGGTTGATAGAGTGTAGGGGATGAAGGGGAAGTATGGGGAGGGTATGTAGTAATAAATGGTGTAAGGGGGTGGAGAGCAAAAGGGGAAGATATAATTCATGACGTGTATAGAGCAATAGAACAGGGAAGAGAGGTGAGGGAGAGTGGAAGTGGAAGAATAAAGCCTATGAATGCATTTTCGCAGCATCCTATCCAATTATTCGAGAGAGATCTTCCTAATCACCTAACTGCCACCAACATACTCATATATATATAGTATATACATACGAGGGTGGAGTGAAAAGTTTCCGGCCTGATCAAGAAAAACGATGTTTTTAAATTTTTTTTTGCTTTATTTTTCAATATTCAAGATAGCTGAGACCTGTACGATGTCAGTTGAACATGTGCGAAATATTGTTTTTAAATTTTTTTTTGCTTTATTTTTCAATATTCAAGATAGATGAGACCTGTACGATGTCAGCTGAACATGTGCGAAATATTTTGCACAACCATTTGAATATGGAAAGCTCTGTCCAACGTGGATGCCGCGTTTGCTAACGTTAGACCAAAAACTGCTACGAAAAACCATTTCTACCAACAATTTGGCGCTAATCCAAACGAATTTTTGCGTCGATTAATAACTGTTGATGAGACTTAAATTTAATTAATTAATTAATTAATTAAATTAATTAGAACACCGTTATGAGAAATGTATCAGTGTTGATGGAGATTATGTTGAAAAATATAGCAAAAAAAAAAAATTTAAAAACATCGTTTTTCTTGGTCAGGCCGGAAATTTTTCACCCCACCCTCGTATACAGGGCCGCCCTAACCACAGGGCTAATTGGGCTATAGCCCTAGGGCGCAAGCCTTCTGGGGGCGGCATTTTTCATTAGTTTATATATTTTTACTAACCATTTTCTGTGTAATTTCTTATGAAAAGGGGCGCAAAATTTTTGGAGCCCACGGGCGCCGAAAATCTTAGGACGGCCCTGCTCGTATACTGATTTGATGGTTCAAATTATATAAGTAAAAAATAAAACAAATGAAAAGTTATGTTAATAATTACTTTTATAATTTTAAAATGTTACTAAATTTGAAATTAATAGAAATGGATAAAAAAAAAATAACAGAAACCCATACATTTATATTAATTTTAATTTAAATTAACATCATACCAGAACTGTTTTTAAAAATGCAATTTGACCCTTTACCCTCAGGAGAATGAGCAGATAATTAAAGACGTTATAGTCACTGTAATTTACAATACAATATATATCTATATATAATCTATTTAGTAAATTAATAATAATTATTTTCATTTAAGTGACTTACAATAATTTTTTGGAAACATTAAAATTTCTCTCTTGGGGACGATAAATAATATCATTTTTTTATTAACATTTATTTTTATTATTAATCCTATACTATCAAAAAAAAAAAATTATTTTTCATTCATCATTCACTTTACTAATTGATGAATTTCAACACAAATATTTGTTTAAATGAATTTAATTGTTAACTGTGAGAAATATACAAATATTTAAATTTATCATATGTAAATATTATCTATGACTCCCATTTGTATTCCTACATGTTAAAAATATAAAAAATGATATATGGCTTTATATATATCAAAAAATAACTTTTTATTGATCAAATTTTTTTAAATAATTTTATTAAAATGATGAATAATGTAATATAAGTATAATTAATTAATAGTAGTAATTAATAGTATAATTATATGGTAAAATTTGTAAATATTATTTATATTCTTACATTATTTATTTATTGAAAATTGCATGAATTGTTTAACGGAATTTTGTAAATTAAACCACATATTGATATTTGTTATTGTAAATTTATTCAAAAAATACAAACATATACACAACGTTTCGATTGCTACCTCTGCAATCGTTATCAAGCGACTGCACTGTTCGAGTGTCCAGTGACAAGTGACCAATGATCCTTAATATAAGACCTAAGCCACCAACCAGATGGCACTCGGAACGTGCTTACAAATTCAAAATTACAGGAGAAAAAATTGTCACTGGACACTCGAACAGTGCAGTCGCTTGATAACGATTGCAGAAATAGCAATCGAAACGTTGTGTATATGTTTGTATTTTTTGAATAAATTTACAATAACAAATATCAATATGTGGTTTAATTTACAAAATTCCGATATAAATAACAACAACCACCAAAGCTTTAATAATTTAATGCATGAATTGTAATTGTAATAGTAATTCATTGTAAACAGGACCGGTTCTAGGGTATTAAGCGTCTGGGGAAGAACAAAATTTGCTGCCCTATCATTCAAGAATATACAAATTTACTACAAATTAAAAAAAGTAAAATAGGCCAAAAATCAAAATTACACAATAAGAAATAAATTTAATTATTAATTTATATTATTTATTACGTGAATACACCTACTTACTGAAATTTTTATAACGTAAAAATAATAAAAATTAATTAATTCCACAACGAATACGTTACAAAAGTTATTTTTTTATTTTTACTTTAAAGTACGGCAAGTGTTGTTAATGTAAAGTGATATTGATTAAAATTATCTTTACAAGATAAATAAATGAAAAATAGTCAATTTTAATTAATAAAATCTAAACAAATAATGAATGTAAAAAAATATTTTATTTCGGCGCCCCTCAAAATTATGCGCCCAGGGCAGACTTGCTCACCCATTTATTCGGTGCTGATTGTAAATGAATATTATTTTATCTCTTCCATTTACATTTTATAATAACAAAAAAAAAACAAATCTTTCACATAAAATTTTAATTTAATTTTTCTGCATAATTTATTGGCCAAAACTGTATGATACATTTTCTTGAAAATGACTTTCAAGTTCAATAGCTATAGAATAGATGGCTATAGCTATAGAAATGAGATGGAAAGAAAAATATTCATCGGAGTCAAGATTTAAAATATTATAAACGACCAAACCCATATACATAAAAAATAACAGAAAATATAATAGTAATAATAATAATATTATTAAAATTTAACCAAATGTTAACTTTTCATTTTTATCGAATTCTATTAAAAGTTATCTTTATCTTTTTTATTTTCTTTTTCCTCCCTATGTTTCTCTCTCTCTCTCTCTCTCTTTCTGTGTTCCTTTCTCTCTTTTTCATTCTTTATTCCGCTTTTTCTCTATTCTGCATACGGTTATCGTTAAAGAGCTAAGAAATTTCTAATATAAAAGAAAACATGTTAGTATAATCAAATTTAAAAAAAAAAAATATTTTTTGTACTTTTTTTTATTCTCTCATTTTCTAAGAAAATGCACCGTATATATATATATAGAAGAAGAAGAGGGGAAAGAAAGAGACGATTCATTAAATTTCAAATTATATCCCATTTTGGATGAATCTTTTAAAGCTACTTTAAAATAGAATGAATATGTAGGTACTTAAACAGACTGAATGAATGGCATTTTCTAGCTCTCCTACTATCATCATCATCCAATATTTAATATTATATATATATATATATATATATATGCCATTAACTTTGAAAATTGCTCTTTTGTTCTCTTCTTCCTTCAAACCTATTCTCACTATTTTTTTCTATTTTAATAATATCTTTAATATTAATACCAAATCCAATGTTCTAAAATAAAGAGAATTTTCCTTTTATATGCTCTCTCATTCTTTCAAATATTGTTCATTTAATTTTATTATATTTATATAGAAGAAAAGAGAAAGATGAAAATTCTTTATTATCTATGTATTTCTATGTAGGAAGATCTTTAAAGTAGAAAATAATAATGAAATTGAAACGTAATTAATATTTCCTCAAAGCCTGATAATAATTTGATAAATAATTTGTTATATAATTAATCAAATCAATTTATATAATTAAAACAATGAGTAGTTATCCCGTTAAAATACATGCCCTGATGGTCCAGGTTCAGTTGTGTAACAGTTTTTAAATTTGAACTAAATTCTTTACTATCCACCAACCTGGCCTCGAGCGAATAAGATGTGAAAAATAATAATAAATCCATAATAAACAAAATAACTCAGTCTCTTGAATAATAAAACAAGATTCTTGAGATAATAACACAAAATTTGGACCTAGTCCCATAGTGTACAAATAAGATCTATGAGTAAACGTTTAATTACAATGCTTACTTAATAATATTTATTTTTTTCAATATTCGTAATAAATAGTCAGTACCGGGACCCCGAGCCTCGGGTCGGTACTTAAGTTAAAAAAAATGATTCATTATTATTGGATTTGTGGCTGCTAATATTAATACCTGGGACACCGAGCTCTCGCTCTACCCTTTAAAAAATATTGATATACAATTCTTTAATTATTTATTACAATTATTAAAATTTATTTTGAATAAGATATTCTTTAATTATCACTTTAAACGAATATTAATTAAAGAAAGAAATTGTTTTTAAAATATCCTAAATAATATGTAACAATTTTCAAGATAGAAATTTATTACAATTATTAAATGTTGCATCATTGCATCAATCTGATTAAAATGAATGGAACTTGGGGTACTGAATAATAATAAATAATATTAATAAATATTAAATAATATTTTAGTGAAAAAATATTAAAAATTATAAAACTATCTAAAACTTAATTAATAAAAAGAAAAATGAATAAATAAATATAAAATAGTAATTTATTCAAAAATAAACACGAAAATAGATAAAAAAAAAATAACAAATATATTATTTTTATTTTTAAATATCGATACACTCGGCGACCTTCGATCTTTCGAACTCGAGTCGTCAAAACAATCATTCTAACCACGGGACTAATATATTTAGATAATAAAAATAACATTTTTTTACCATCTTTCCCAGCCAATTACCAAGCCGTATTTGTTTTGTTGTTGTTTTTTGAGAGAGATTAATAAATATATATATTTTATTAAAAATAAATATTTTTAATTTTATTTCGAAATTAAATAATAAATTTTAAAAATTTTAAATAAAAAAAAGTCTAGTGTGAATTTCAAAAAAATCGTTAGAGCGGTTTTTGTGAACCCATGTACAAATATATATACAATTTTAGCTAGCATAAGAAGATAAGATTACCTAGTAAAGTTCAAAACAAAGGAATAAAATAATAAACATTAACTTAAAAAAGATTTTTAAATATTTCGCGGCCCATCTTACGAAAAATTAATAATTATTGGCACTGTTATCGGGTAAGGTAATGGTTGATTGCCCGACGCCTGGCGTTTACTTTTTTCCCAAGTCTCTAATGTTTTCAGTAAAATTCTCTAAATAAAATTTGAATCTATCTTTAATTAAATTAATTTTGACCAACGCCATACAAGAATCTTATTAGGAAGGATTTACGTAATTATTAATAAGAATTTTTCTATATTTGGATCCTGATTTTGTTTAATAGATAAATTTTATTCAATAATTTGATTGTTGATCATATTATCAACACGTCTACTTATATTTATTTTAGGTTTAACCAAATACTCTGAACCATATCTCCTTAACATCAGTGTTATATTTATCTATCTATCTCTGTTGCTCTACAGAACTCGAAATTAACCACACTTCTCCAAGTATCCGTATTCTGAGCCACAATCCTCCAATCTCTACCCTCTCCCATCTCTCAAACGTCCCTTCCTACATTATCCACCCACCGCGTCCTCGGTCTTCCAAGCGAACATTTCCCATTCGGTCTCCCCACCAATATATTTTTCGCCATCCTTTCCTCTCCCATTCTGGGGCCCATCGCAGCCTTCTCGATTTTATAATTCTAACTATATCTGGGGATGCATAGATCTCATGCAATTCCTCGTTCTTTGGCCCAGAAGTCCTATTCTCAAATACTCTAAATCTTCTCTCGTCTCCTAAGTTCATAGACCATGCCTCAGACTCATATACAACCGGGAAAATATCGATTTTATATATTTTAATTTATATCCCTTTTGATAAGAATTTTGACGCAACAAGCCCCTTTCCTGGATGATGACAGGCCTTTACTTGTCGCCTTCTCGAATATTATTATCCTTCGTGATTACAGAACCTAAGTATTTAAATTTTTCTACATTTTCGAATTCTACATTTTGTATATTGAGACTTTGTGAGTTAATACTATTCCTCTGAGTTTTACTAAATATTTTGTCTTAGCACTATTAATTTCCAGTCCCACTTCTTTTCCTGCTTCGATTAATTTATTTACACTTAGTGTTATGTTTATTGTTTCTATTTATATTTATTTAAAATATATTTCTAAATATTTGTCTAAATTATTTTTCTTTAGAACCTATTATTATTATTGATACTTTAAAACTTGTTAGTAAATATTGTTTTTTATATACGAGGTTTGTTCAAAGGAAAAGGTGAATTTTAAATTTTCACGGGCTATGTGCATCATGAGTTCTTGCCCCAACAGGTTATAAGGAATAATACAAGGAATACGGCTCAGAATTGTGGAAAAACAAATCATGGATTCTCCATCACGATAATGCACCAGCTCACACATCATTGCTTGTCCGTGATTTTTTGGCCCAAAACAGCACAGTAAACATGACTCAATCACCTTATTCACCAGATTTGGCTCCTGTGACTTTTCCTATCCCCAAAACTGAAGAGACCTATGAAAGGAAAGCGTTTTTCCACAATTAATGAAATAAAGTCGGAATAGAAGAAGGAGCTGTTGGCCATGCGGAAGTGCTTCGACGATTGGAAGAAGCGCTGGTAAAAGTGCATTATATCTGAAGGGAATTACTTTGAAGGGGACAAAATGGATTTTGAAGAATAAATAAATACTTTTCGAAATAATTCAAAATTCACCTTTTTTTGAAATTTGAACAAACCTCATACATTCAGATGTAAAGAAATGAGACAGGGTATATAAGGAAGAGATTAGGAAGTTTGTATTATTGTTATTGTTGATTAGTACCTCTTCTTGATTATTGTGAGTGGCTTTAAAATAGAATTTATATTAAGTTGATAGAATGAGAGAAAAATATGTAAATGGAGCGGCTTAAAACAGTAAGAATATATATATATATATATATATATATATATATAAGAGAATGAGAGAAACATACGCCATATTTTTACTAAGTTAAATTATGATATGTATATTTAAATTTAATTTTAATTTAAAATCAAAACAAATTGATTTTAAGAAAATATCCTTAAATACAATTTGATTATATTTATATAGTAAGCTAGTAACAGAATAAATAGATGAGGATCAATAAATAAATATGAACCCAGAATTTTCCCAGTGATTATTTTTTTTGTATAATTTACAAATTTAAACGAAACAAAAAATTTATTTTCATTAAGATTTGTTGAAAAACGATCAGAATAGCAACTAAGGCATAACAAAGTAATTTTGGTGATTGAAGCGTTTATTTATGAAATATATGGACATGCGGCTTACTCACCAGGCTCAGCTCCGTATAATATCTACTTATTTGCATTGATGGACTATGCACTTGTTGAGTAGCTAGCTCTTCACTCTTTAATTATGGGATAAATGTATAAACTACTTATAGCTCGGTAATACTTTAAATAATTTTTTCTTTCATTTTTATAATTCAGCATATAAGTATATATATATATATAAAGCCGTCACTATTATATGTATATATGTATATATAAATTCGAATTTTGATTAAATTATTGCTTTTTAATTTGATTAATAACATTGAGAATTAAAAATAGAATTTGGTACAATACTTTTTATATCAATTATTATTTTTTTTTTTTTGCTTTTATTAAATAACATTCTCTTATTTAAAAAAATATTCTTCTTTTGATGTCCGTTATATTTTTTATTTTATTTTTTTTTTATTTTTCTGAGATTTGTATTTTCCTAATTGCAATAGATATGTTATCTTTTTGTGTTTTATATTTCAATCAATTTTTTTTTAATGATGGATGATTTGATAAAGGAAGAAAACAAATAAAAAAAACTCCTATATTGAAACCCTCTATTTTCAATTAAATTTTAAGATATACTAATGAAACAGGCTTTCTTTCCTTGTTTATTGTTCATTAAAATAGTAATTTAAAAGATTCAATCAACATATATCATTACGTTTCAAATTACATTTTTATTATTGTGTTAGTATATGAACAACATATATTTGTTTTGTTTTTTGTATTTTTTTTTTTTTTAAATGGTGATTAACTATATAAGAATATATGATTTAAAATTAAAATATCACACAACTTTCACAGATGACCATTTGCAAACAACTTTAATTATACTAACTTTGTACTCAATTATGATGAAATAATATCTCAAAAAAAAAAATACATTAATCAAATTAATGCAAAATTTATTATTTAATTAGTTAATTTAAAATTTATTTTTTATTAGATTTTTCGTTAGGACAATAAAATATATATTCTAACATGTCTGGTCCCCAGATCTTTAAAATTTTTATATTTGGACGTTTCCTAAAAATGTTTGCCGACCCCTGCTATATACTAACGACTAACCTATAGTTTTATTACTAATTAAATATAATATAAATATAACTCTAAAATATAAGTAAATCTATAAATCTAAAAAATTATATTATTTAAAATTTTTCTATTTTTTTTTTTGATATTGCCTTTAATTGCTCCATAATTTGTCTATTTATTTTATGTGGCGGCATCAGCCACCGGTGGTACATGCCGGCGGACACGTGTTAAAATAACTAAAAAATTAAACACTCACAATTTTTCCATTTCAGATCACATAATTTAAAAAGTATGTAATAGTCCAAAAAAACAAGGTATTAATGCCATTGGAAAATTATAAATAAGCATAGAAATATAGATATACATAAATATCGGTTTAACGAATATATATATATATATATATATACCAACAGATAAATAGAGGAAATAAGTTAATTTCTTTATTATTAAACATTCTGAAATGATAATAATTTAAAAATAAAAAAAAAATATATATTCAGTTAAAAATAACGTTTATTTACCATACCAAATGTACAGTATACATTATTTATATTATTATTATTATTATTGTTATTATTTTTCCAAAAAACAAAAAAAAAACATATTCTGTTCTGTTTATAATTAATTTATTAATTTAAATATTTGTTGTTTTTGTTGTAAAACTATATTTTTTGGGTAATAAATGTTTAGAGGTAGCGGGGATGGAAAGAGGTTAGAGTAAGGTGTTTTTTTATTTTTTACTAAGTCACTCATTTTTTCTTTAGTATTTTTTTTTTTTTTTTTTTTTTTGTTTCTCATAGAAAGTTATACAATTTATGCAATAACTACATTTGTATTTATTTAATTTTTTTTTTTTTAAATTTTTTTTTTTATTAATTTTTTTTTTTTTGTATTTTTTTGTAAATTTTTATATATATATTTTTATTTAAATTGAATATACTAGTTATATAAAATATCTTTATATATAAATATATAATATATATGAAATGCATTACACAAATTAAACATATACATAATTAAAATTTACAGAGAATTCAAATATATATATATATATTAACTATATTGTTATTTAATAATTATAAATAAATTAATTGTTTATTTTAACATAAAACAATATTAACAAATCTCATTAATAATATAATTAATAAATTAAATTGTAAAATTAATTAATTATTAAATGTCTTTGTTATGAAAAAAATATTCTGTAAAAGATAAAAATAACTTAATATATTTTATACAACTCATAAAGGCAGCCATAACAACTTTTTTTATAAATCAAATTTTTATATTACATACAGAAATTATTGCTAAATTTTATTATATTATCTAAAGAAGGCATGTCAAATTCATGATATCTGGAGTCAAGTGATCTATTACCTATTTTGTTAGGATCCCAATTTTTCAATATTCAAAAATTTAATAATTTTAGTATGATTGTATTATGAATTATGCAGATTTCAATCTCAAATTCAAGCTATCGGTTATTCATGTAGTATACGATTTACCTTTTAGTTATTAGATAATTATTTATTTTTTTATTTTATTATGTATTTCTAGTTTATTTTTAGAGAATATGAGGTGTTTATAATTAGAAATACATTTTTACACAGTTGCTTTATCTATGAACTAATTAAAGAACTAATAAGTATATCGCCCACTACATGTGTGTGAATACCAATTGGTGTAATATATATTTTTTGGAGAGGGGGAGGGTAGCAATAGTTGTCAATGGTTATAAAACAAAATACAATTTTCTTAATCAACATTGTTTTACCTTACTATTAAAATTAAATTAAGATAAGTACAAACAGATAAAAAAATTAATATACTAATTAATTAATTTTTTCAAAGCCTAAAGAATTGAAGTTGATTTTGACATGCCTGATCTAAAGAGAATAGCATTTCTTTTATCACCCCTAATTTACTTGAAATCTTTATATTTACCCTTTTTTCATTTTGTCCATTTGAATAAAATAATCTGAAACACCATCATAAATGTTCTATATTTCTTCTTAATTTCTTTGATAACATAATTTCTGGTTACTCGTTTATACATAATAATATTTAAAAAATTAGATAAATTATTAAATAGTAATTATTTTAATTAAAAACAATTAAAATTAATAATTAATTTAATAATGATAATAATAATAATAATGATAAATATATATGTATGTATCTCATTTGAATGATTTTTTTTCTCTCTTTTTTTTATCTATGTTTTTGTTTTATATGTAAATAGAGAGTACTAGTAGCTGAAATATATCTGATTTATTATATTTATATATTTATATATAAATATTCTTTCTATGATTATTTTTAATAATAATAATTTTTATATATTCAAAATCTAGATTGTAATTTTTATTATTATTATTTATTTGTATATAATCTTTTTTTTTTTGTTTAAATAATTCTCATCATTTTTCATACACATTCATACATTTTTCTCTCTCTCTCTCTCTCACTCTATTTTAATCTAAATTTTCTCTTTTATATAACTTACTTTCTTTTCTCCTTATTATTATTATGAATATTATTATTATAAATATTAATATATAAACATTTATATTATGTTTTTATTAATATATAATAATAATTTCTTGTAGTGTATATACTTAAGATTATTTATTTATTAATTTATTATTAATATTATTATTATATTTATATTATTATTGCTTTGAAATTGCTCTCTTTTTTTTTGGGTCTGAATTTTTATTTAATAATAATATTTATTATTATTATTAATATTATTATCATTTTATTTTATTATCTATTACATTGTGAAATCTAATTATATTTAATATATTTTTTTTTTATAATATTAATCCATTAAATTAATATTTTTGAACCATTCAAACATATATCTGTTAAATAGGTATTATATAAATTACAATTAAAAACTAAAAATTAATTTCACATGAAATTTTTATATATATATATATATAATTAAAGATTCATATGCATTTCATTATGAATATAATAATATAATTTCAAATTTTGCCATTGGAGAGGAATGCCTTAATCGTCCCTTTTCCTTTTCTTTAATTAATTAATCATAAATTAATATTTTGGACGATTACTAGTAATGATATTTATTTCAACCCTCCCATTTTTCAGGCAGTCCTTGTTACAATAATCAACCATATAAAGGAAGTCTATTTTATTATTAAGTATTGATCTTATTAATAACATTTGTAAAAAAAACTAAATATTAAAGCGGACATATAATTTTAGTAAAATATGTATATATAATATTTATATTGACAATTACAAAAGAAAAAAAAAGAAAAAAAAAAGAGAAATGAATATTTAGCACCAATTTTTTCTTTTTTTTTATAAAAACTAAAGTATTAAATAGACATTTTTAATATATATGATATAAATTTGAGTATCATTGATATTTTTTTCAGAGTTCACAATATTTGATATACATATAAAACATTTAAAAATACAAAACAAAAAAATAATACATTTTTATAAAAGTAATTTATATATATATATATATATATATATAAATTGAATAATAATTAATTTAATTAAATGTAAAAGTAAATGTAAAAGAAAAATAATTTTAAAAATGTATTTGTATATATAATTAGATGACACATTGTAACAACATTATTATTACGATTTTATTAAACTTTTTTTTTGTTTTTATTCATTTATCTATATTTTCCTTTGCACATGTGTTTGTGTGTTCGTGTGTGTATATGTAAGTGTATTTACTTGGATTATTTTCGTTTAATATTAGTCTCTTAATTTTTTTCTATATTTTCATTTGATGTATTAAATATTATTTATTTATTTGTTGATATATATATATATAATTATATAATTATATTCGATTCCTTGCGATTTTACTAATAAAGATGAGGAGGGGGAAATTAAATATTTATTTATTGTTATATATATTTTTAATTAAAATTGTTTTTTTTTCTTTTTCTATATTTATATGGATGTATAAACGTAAGTATTTATTTATTTATATATTTTGGTTGTCAATTTTTTTATTATTATATTTGTGTGTATATATATATAGTCATAATTAATTTGTGATAATATAACATAATTCAATCGATTTTTTTCTCTATGATTCTTCTTTATTTCTGTTTTATATTATTATTATTATTATTATTATTTTTTTTTTTTGGAATAATAATTTGAACAAATATTATAAAAGTGAGATTTATATTTTAATACTGTACTTCATGTGTATTATTAAAGTTATTATTAATAATTTATTTTGTTTTTTTGTTTTTGATAATTTTTCAATTAAATAATGATAACTAAATAATTATAATAATTTTATTTTCATCAATTGATTATTCAAATCTAAATTTATGTTTTCTTTTATACTTGAATAATAAAATTATATATTTATCAATAATTATATCCTATTTGAAAATTTTTCCAGAACATAGATTGGAATATACATATATATATATTACTTATAATTTTTCGTGTAAAAATATAAATAGAGGAACCGCCCTAAAATGATTAACGAAGTGACGCCACTCAAAAAGCACTTTTTCTCTTTTTATGTATTGAAAAGTGATATTCACTGTGTTTGCTGTTCATGTTTCAATGTTTCTGCTTTTCTGTATAATTCTGTATATATCTGTATATTGCCTCAGATTTAAAAATAAAAATTACCTTCATTGTGTGTGTGTGTGTAAATAATCATTTTTGGGTGCATATCTGTGAATTACTATACATCCAATATGAAAACATTGAAATCAAACATTTTTGAAAGGTTGTTTTTAAGTAATTTTTCATCCGTTAAAATTATCCTATAATTTTATATTTAAAATTGGTAAATAGATATTGAAATATCAATATTTTAACAAATTTATGTAAATTTTAGTATCATGCTCTTCTCAAAAAAGCATAATATTTGTATGTAAAATGACCTACCCCCAACTATATGTCATCTGTCATTTTAAACGAGTAATACTGTAGGATGAATTAATATTATCTGTATTATTATTATTATCATCATGGTGTGAATATACAACCAGTAAAGGAACGAAAATGCATGCAGTGATGTCACTCAAGTAACAGTTTCTCTGTTTTTATGAATTGAATGCTGTTTTTTCCTAAATTAACAAACAGCCATCCAGATTATGTTTGTTATTTATTAAAATTAAGTTAAATAATTTGATAATTGTTGTTTAATTATAAATTAACAATCTTTGGGTTAAATATTAAGAAGACACCTCGGTGTAAAAATTATTCAATTGTGTTTTTTTAAGCATAATAACCTTTATTCGGCTAAAAAAGTTCTATAGAAAAATTAGTTTGGATAATAAAATGGAAAAATAAATAAAAAAATAAATATGTATAAAAAACTTGTCATAATGGTTAATTAAGATGGAATGAAAACTTTTTATTATAGCAAGGACTGTATTAACAATGTAAGAAATAAATAAATAAAATTATTAAAAACAGCGAAATTATAAAATTTTAAAGTTATGGTATATCATCGTAGATCTGGTTCCCCTAAACATATTAAAATTTAGATAAATATCTCAACTTGCATGATAGAATTTCGATCTGATTATTTAAATTGTTTTTTTAAATTCCGTTCATAATAAAATTAAAGATTATAAATAATTAAATAACAATAAAAATCAATAATAGAGAAAATATTTTTTTGAAATTCAAATATTTAAAAAATATAAATTACCTATTTTCCTCTGATAAATTAATCTTTTCTTTCATTTTTTATGCATATATATTTATTAATTCATGGTATAAATTTATATATTTAATTTAAGCTTCTAAAAAAAATATTTAAACATGTATATTTATTTTTTAATTTATGTATTAAATATTAAAGGAAGAAAATTTTTATTATAAATATTTTCGTTGTGTCTGATTTTGTAGTTCAATCTCTCTTTCACACACACACAAATACACACATTCACGCATTTTCTCTTTCATAAATATTATTTTAATATTCTAATGAAAACTTTCTTTTATTAAATAGTTTTTATATATATATTTTTTTTTAATTTTTTGGTGTAATCTGTTAATTATTATTATTATTATTATTATTATTATTTTTAATATTATTATTATATTAATGATATAAATCTTTTTATTGAGCTATTTTTTTAATTTTTATTAAAGTAGTTAGCATTCCATTAAGTCAATTTATTGAAATTATTAAATTTTGTTGTATTAAATCAGTAAAATGACACAAAAAAATGTATATGTCTTATATGTATGTTATTATTCGCCATAAATATTAATTCTTATAAAAAAATAATTTATCCAAAATAACATTTTAATTAAATGAATATTCTTTGGTGTTTTTTCCTTTTTCTCAGTCACTTATCCATAATATAGATACTATTACATAAATATATACTCTTCTCTCATTTTTCAATACAATTCATCTATTCTTTTTATTTCAAATAAAATTTAAAATACATATTCCAAATTCAAATCGACAAGATATTTTGTATATATATATATGCTCTTCATTTTTATTCATAAGAATCCAAAAAACTAAAAAGCTTGAAAAATTGATATATATATATATATATATATGTAAAACGATATGACTGTTTTCTTTCACTTTTTCCTCTTCTACAATAATTTAGATTATATAAAATATTTAATTAAAAAAGTAAACTCCATAATTAAATTAAATAATATATGAAAATATTATTGATATTTTTATTTAATATTAAATTTGAGGGTATTAAAGATTTTTGATGGTTTCCTTTTTGAAATGAGAAAATTAAAAAATAAATAAATAAACAAAAAATAAAAAAAAAAAACAAAACAAAAAAAATGATGAGTTTTTTTTATTCCTTTTGATTTTAAATAATTAAATTTTTTTGATTGTATGTAATTTGTTAAAAGTTAATATCAATTTATAAAAATTGACCCCTTAAAATCCCATCTATTTTCCTCCCCTCTTTCTATCTTTTCCATCTCTTTATTTCTCTCTCTCTTTTAACTATATCTCCAAATTGTCACATTTATTTATGATTGTTTGCTTCTTTTGACCCGAACGGTGGGGGAGCAGGGTTGTTGAGGGTGGCGAATGAAGAAGCAACAGGTGCAAATGGTTCTAATTTTCCCTCATCTGTTTTATAATACATATAATACATATAAGCAATGGGAGGGAAAAGGGGAAGAAAGGGGTGAAATGAAAAAGTAAAGATATATAAGAAATAAATTTTTAACTCTATATATCTTTCTATAGATATATATAATATAATACTGTCTTATCCTTTTCCTTCAAGTCCTATATATATATATATATATATATATATATGTATATTCTAATTTTTAAATTTATATAATAATAATAATATTAGTAATCGAATATTTATTTCAATTTTCAATTTTAAAATTAAAGCAATTTAATAGTATAACTCAGTGATTCTCAACCTGGGGGTGGGGAGGGGGGGCGAGCTCACTCCAAGATGGGCGCAAGCATATCCAAGGGAAAATTCCTGACTTTTTTACTATCTCGCCAGAGATAGTATTGCGATCACGAAAATTTTCGATGTTGAGATTTTGATGTTTTTATACGTTTTGAAGGTTCCTGAATCATTTTCACTAAGGTTGAGAAAAATGTCTGTGTGTGTGTGTGTATGTGTGTATGTGTGTATGTGTGTATGTGTGTGTGTATGTATGTAGGCAAGATTACGCAAAAACGGTTTGAGCTAGAATGATGAAATTTGGTACATGGACATTATTCAAAATTCATAGTTTTCTATCAACTTTTGAGAAATGTAGCTCAACCGGAAGAGGGTCATTACCTACAACGTTTTGATTTTTTTTCCTCTAAAGTGACCGTAAAAATAAAGATATATGTTTGATAATTTTTCACATGATTAAACATTGTATAAAACTGCTATATATAGAATTTCAGCTTGATTGATTCGCTGAAATTACCAGAATTAATTTTTTAACACTGCAAATCTCACGCGCCAACACGTGACGTGGTGCCATCAACAAAAAGCCAAACATGCGCTGGTTTAATATTTATTATTTATTATTTATAATTTATAATTAATTAAATTTAATTTAGATATAATATATTATGTTATTTAATCCAATTCAAATTGCGAGATAGTCGAGTGGAGACACTCCAGCTAATTTTAATATGGTTCTAAATAAAAAGGTAAGATTTTGCGATGCTCTGAAACATTGATTGGGGGGGCGTTGAAAAATATGATTGAAAATTGGGCCGTGAATACTAAAAGGTTGAGAAATACTGGTATAACTAATTTATTAAATTAATATAATGATAAAATAAAATATGTAAGAAAGCTACAGTAATTAAATAAATAAAAACTAATTAGGAAAATATTTTTTTTTTGTAATTTATAAAAGATAACAAATGATAAATTGATTTTTAATTATTATTGTGATAATAAGAATTTTATCTAGTTATTTAATAATAATAACAATAATAAAAGCATTTAGGTTAAATAAATATTCTTTAAATTAAAATTAAAAAAGTATAAAATTTAATCTATATTTAAATATTAAGAATTGTTTTTTGTTTTGCATTTCTCTCTGTTTAATTAATTAATTAAATTTAACATTTTTCGTTTTTTGTTTTATTAATCAACTACAGGGAAATAAAATTCAATTAAAAATAAATAAGAAGAAAGGAAACAGAAGTGATTATCAATTTTATTAAATCAAAAATAAAATTAAAAATATTTACAAATAAATATAACAAATAATAAATAATAGAAAATAATAAAACGATAATAAAATAAATAAATAAATAAATAAATAAATAATATTTTATCTTCTTATCCTTTTAAGTATCTGCCAATAAATTAGTGACTAGAAAATTTTTTTTTTATTATTTTTTTATTATTATTAATTAAAACAAATTAACAAATAAAATTAAAATTATTTTTTTTTTAAATAATAATAGTTTTCACTTATTATATATTTTTACTGATTTTTTGAGCGATTTTATTATTTACATGAATGAAAAAAAAATAAATAAAGTATTTCAATTCTAATACTAATTATAATATAAACAAAAAAAAAAGAAAATACAAATAAAAATCATTTCAAATGAATAATTATTTTAATTAATTACTTCACTACCATGAATTTCATTTAATTAATTAATATTAAATAATTCTAATTATTTTATATTATAAAAATCACTATATCAGATCAATTAAATCAGATTAATACTATTAAAGTTCATATTTCTGTTTATAAATAGATAGTATATATCATATATATATTTATATCTAAATAATATCTCGATTCCTAATTAATGTATAAAATGACTAAATAATATTTTTATTTTGACTAGAATTTTTTTCATTTTTTTCAAAATATTTTTTTATATAATTTATAATAATAATAATAATAATTATTATTATTATGTTCTTATTTATTATAATATTAATATTAATAATAATAATAATAAATACATAGAATTAAAGAAGAATGTTTCTTTAGTATCCAGTTTCTATTTAATTTGATTATTCATTCAAATAGTATTATACAACCCTATAGGGTATATATGGTGAATAATCTCTATATACAGAGAGGTACATAAAAATAGCAAATTAAAATCAAAAAAGAAATTAATTACCGTTTGTTTCATTATAAGAGTAAGTTAAAAGATATAAATAAAATGAATAGAATATAATTGTATGTATTTGTGTGTGTGTGTGTGTGTATGTGTGTGTGTGTGTATTACTGTGTGATGCACCAAACTTAAATAAATTAATATATTATTAATAAAAACTTAATTATTAATATAATTAAATTACAAAGTTATGTTTATTTAAAAATTAAAAAAAAAATAATATATATATATATATATATATATATATGCTTATTATAAAAAAATATATATTAATAAAAATACAATATATTTTTTTAATATCTAATTTTTAGTTTTTTATTTATTTTTGTAATGAATGATGGCTAAAATGAATGACTAGTCTTTATTATTATTATTAATATTAATAACCTATTATTATTATTATTATTATTATTATTAATATATTACAAAAATTAAACTTTTTTGTTATCTATAAATTTCCGGTTTTTCCGCATTTTTTTTTCTTTTTTTTCTATTTAAACTGTTATTTAAAAACATAAAAACTTGAATATTTTTTTATTTATTTTATTTATTTTTTAGATTTTTATATTCTTTTCTTTTTTGTCAGATTTAAATGTCAGATAAAAAAAAAAATCTAAAAGCTTTGAATGTAGATATATTCTGAAAATAGTGTTATTATTATTATTATTAGTATTAGTTTTAATATTATTTACTTTTGAAATTATTATAAATATAAAATTGAAGGGCTAAAAATCTTTTTTAGGTGCATCATTCTTTAAATTTATTTTTTGAATTAGTTTTTGTTTTCTATATAAATATATATATTGATTTTTATATATTACTTAAAATAATCTATATTCAATATAAATAATATCTGTGTAAATAAAATAAATCGATAATATATATATATATGATTTAATTCTTTAATCATTATTTAATTTGATGAATTCAATAAATATGAATAGTCATTTTTATTTTGGAGTGCTATTTAAATTTATACTAAATTACATATTATTAATTTATTTTTATCATTAAAAAATTAATTGAAAGTATGACAAGAAAATTAGCAACTATAATAAGTATAATCAATGATATAGATATAGGTGAGTGTATAATAAATTTAATTTTATAATTAATTAAGTAAATCATAGTTGAATGGTGTCATTTGAGATTTATACATGGATGGGTCAAAAAATAATAGTTAAAATGGGTATTTATCCCTTGAATATAAAAGTCATTTAGGTATATATTTTAGTATTATTATTTATTTGGAAGATTTTATTGAAAAAATTATTATTTTTTTCCTTTTCTAATTGAAAATTCTAAATCATGTTATATTTTGTTCAACTGTAATCAATTTGAATTTGAATAGCACTCTGTATTAAAATAATTGAATGTTTGTTAAATTATTCTAAAAAATAAAAAAACAAACAAATAAATAAATAATTTAAAAAATACGTAATAGTAAATATAATTGTATATAAATATGTATATGTGTGTGTTTGTGTTTGTGTGGATTCGTGTATGTGTTTGTAGTTTATTAAGGACTAGACAAGTTCAATTTCTACATCAGCATTGCCATCAGATCCAAGTGAATCATGTTCATCTTCTTTAAAACAAGCCGATTCAAGATGTTTATTTAAATAAGATTTTAATGCAAATGATTTACTGCATCGTTGACATGTAAAATTCTTATCAACTGAATGTGTTTGCATATGTGCACGTAAATTGCTTCTATCAGCGAATGCTTTGCCACAATGGGCACATCCAAATGGTTTCTCACCTGTATGAGAACGTAAATGGCCCTGTAACAGCCATGGACGAGAGAAAAGTTTCCCACATACTCCACATGCATGAGAAAGCTTATGAGTTAATAAATGCATGGCTAATGCTGGCATTGAAACATACGCCTTGCCACATGTCACACATTTCTTTGCTGATTGGGAATCCAATGAACGATGCGTTTGTTTATGACGTGACAAATTCGATGAGGTTGCATATTGTTTGCCACATTCTGTACAAACATATCGGCTGGCTTTATGAGAAACAGATTGTTGTTCGGGTGATGATGATGATGATGTTGATGATGGTGATGATGCTGAATTTTCTGCTAATACACTTGCTGGATTGGGTACAATTACACCTGAACTACTTGAAGCATTTAATGTTGATGTTATCACTGATGTATGATTATCATCCGATTCGGATGACGATTGTAATTGTTTCTTTCTTGATTTTGTTGCTCTTCCATTTTTCGTTCTACCGTCAGAGACAAGTAAAGCGTCATAAGTATATGTAGTTGGTTCAGGTGTTGTTGTCTCAATTGCTCTTTGATTAGGATTATTATTCTCCGCATCTGACGAATATTCCGATGTCGGTGGCGTTAGCGACGGCAACAGTTGTGGCTCATAACATCCATCTGGAGCTACAACAACCACTTGTTGTTGTTGCGTCTCATCAATATTATTAAATGTAGATAATGTTCTTGTTGTTGTGGTTGTTTGTGTTGTTGTTGTAGTTGTTGTGTAGAAATCTTCACTCGTTGAATTGTTGTTGTTGTTCGTCGTATTTTCAGTCGTTATCAGATTACTTTGGTGTTGTTGTTGTTGTTGTTGTGGTTGTGGATGTTCGACTGCATAACTTGAATCTGTCAGGTAGGAGGCGGACGATGGTGATGGTGGTCGATAGCAACTGGGCGCTGGTAGGACGGGAGCGACACCTGGCGCTGGCAACGGTGGTAATGAACGTGAAAGTTCCAATAAATCATGGGCTGCCTCCGTTTCTTCAATGGTACGTACACGAAAAATAGGAATACCACCGTCATGACTTAACACTTCCGCTTGTTGATGATGATGATGATGAAGGTTGTGATGGTGATGATGATGTAGGTGATGGTGGGCGGATGACACTGATAATGTCGAGTTACGGTCATCCGGACTCGCTGGTATCAGCTCGTGCAGATAACCTGAAACAAACAAAATGATTTTAAATTATCTATATATAATATTATATATCTTATCTTATTATACTAGCAAAAATTATATATATATATATTTGTATATTTTTGAGATATTAAACCTCTCTAATGATTTTCTTGAAATTCACACCATAGATAATATTTATAAAGAAAAATCGATCTGTATAGGTTTCACTCTCGGGAAAAATCATCATTGTTAGCTTTTTCTTAATTTAATATAGGAATTTTAATAATAAAAAAATGGCTTCGGGCAACAACCTTAAATACAAAATATTATAAATAAAATAAAATTAAAAATATTTATTTTAATAATATTTTGTAATTAAATTACGAAATATATATTATGTCATATCCACAGGCCATACTTTTCTGTCTTTCGGTGCATTAATACGTACCTTTAAGGGCTGTATATTTTATGACTATTTTTTAAAATTTATGTTCTTTTAAACTATTTGAAATTGTTTTATAAATTTTGTCATTTATTTATTTTAAATAATAATCTTAATCTTAAATATTCATTGTTCATAAGGAATAATTAATTAAACTAACTATTTGAAATTGTTTTATAAATTTTGTCATTTATTTATTTTAAATAATAATCTTAATCTTAAATATTCATTGTTCATAAGGAATAATTTTGGATACCAGGTACTAGATATATCTATATATATAAAGGAGAGTGTTTGTATGTATGTATGTATGTATATATGTATGTAATTTGTTTACTTTTTTGCTGTCATAGAAACAAACAAAAAAGAAATTTCCTACTTAACCGACACTTTACCGGTAATTTAGAATTATAAACATCAAAAAATAAGAAACGATTTCTATGAAATTACATCACAATATTCTTATATACCTCTATGGTAACATAGGCTATAGATTTTATTAATATCTAATCAATAACCGCAGAATTTAATTTTTTAAAGTTTATATATAGTTCTCCGTGTTGTTCATTCAAGAGCCAGGCGTGGCCCACTGACTGGCGGACTCATTTTACACAATGTATATAACTCTAGGGATTCCCAATCAAAGAATTATTATAATATTTAACTTTTTATTTTAAATTCTAATATTCAAATATCATTTCAATTAAATAATTTATTCTAAAAGTTCTCATTTTAATTAATATAATAAAATATTTAAATCATATTTAACTTAAATTATTTTGTATTTATTCTTTCCATATTTGAATAGGTACTTCTTTTATTTTAAGGGAGGGAATTAACTATGATCTAAAAAAATTAATAAATGAACTTAATAATAAAAAATCAAATAAATCCATTAATTTAAATTAATACTATTAATGAATGTATAGATTATTAATTTATCTTTAGTTTTAATCAATACTTTTATACCATTAATTTTTATAAATTAATTTTTATAAATTGTCTCAAGTCTCTAACTTTGCATTTTCTCAAATTTTATTATAATTAAAAATATTCAATAAAAATCAAGCAATGAAATTAAAATATCAAAATGAAATGATCAAGAAATATTATACTCTATTATAACATATACAATACTTATAAACTATAGGCGGAGGAAATATTAGACGATATCATTGCCAAATCGATCAACATTAATTAAGATATTTTCATTATGACAGATATTAAAAAAACCGCGAATTCAATATCTCTGTTCACTAATTATTTGTAGACTTTAGTAAAGCCTACGCATGACTCAATAGATCCGGATAAACTTTTTCAAATTTTGATCTTAAAAGTAGTAAAGTAAAGTAGTTGAAGGTAGTAAAGAAAGAGTAAGATGCGGAAATCAATTGTAAAATATTAGGTGACCCAGACGACTCAAATATAATAGGAGATTCGGCAATTGCAATTACAGATAGCGAGGAAAAATTAATCGAGGTAGGAAAAGAGATGAGGTTTGAAATTAATAATGATAAATAAATATATTTAGAAACAAACAGGAGCAGTATGAACATACAAAATGTAGAATTTGAATATGTAGAAAAATTGAATGTAATCACGAAGGATAATAATATTTGAGAAGAATTTAAATCGAAGTTGCAATCGGGAAACGCCTGTTATCATGCAGTAAAGAGGCTTATCTCATCAAAATTATTATAAAAGGGAATGAAAATTAAAATATATAAAACAATTATTTTGCGTGTTGTATTATATGAGTGTGAGACATGGTCTATGATCTTAGGAGATGAGAGTGGATTCAGAGTATTTGAGAATAGGATTCTCCCCAGCATTTATGGGCCAAAGAAAGATGAGTACATCAGGGAATGACGTACGAGAGATGGAACAGAGGCTCAGGATAAGGACACTTGGAGAAATGTGGTTGTAGCTGCCAAGAACTTTCGAGTACCGTTGAGCCACGCATGGTCTATGACCCTGGGAGATGAGAGTAGATTCAGATTATTCTTTCCAGCATTTATTGGCCAAAGAAAGATGAGGTCACCGGGGACACTTGGAGAAATGTGGTTGTAGCTGCCAAGAACTTTCGAGTAGATAGATATAACATATTCAATAATAATATATATAATTAATTTACTATTTAAATTAAAATATATTTTAAATAATCACACAATAAGAAATGAATGTTTTATGTTATACATTGTTTGAAACAAAATGGATGAAAACCTTTTACTACTTTCAACCAAATACTATGTACCACTCGGAGGTACAGGGGGCGGAGCCCCCGTCTAGATGTGAAGAGCGACGAAGGAGCTCTGAGCAGCTAGTAATAAATATAAATTTACATTTTCTGATATATATATATATATATATATATATTAATTATAATAATTATTAAAAAGAAAAAAAAAATAATAATATATTTATTAATACACATATATGATAAGTGTTTAAAATATAGTCATTTATTTTTCTTCAGTAAAACGATAAAATTGTCTTAAATCTATTCTAATAACAATAATTTTTAATAAATTCTTTCCCCTTTGAATAGTAATAGTAATAATAATAAAAATTGGCTAAAGCTTATCATCTATTGAGAAGAATCCCCTTTTACCTCCATTTGCCTACCCTCATTCGTTTCAATATCATTAACCTTAAGTGGACTACTCGTTTTCATACTTCTCCACGACCCCTCTATCCCCTCCATCTTCATCTCCTATATCTTCGTTTTATTTTTTTTTTTTATTCATAAGAAATAAAGGAGCTTATCCCAAATGGGAACATTTCAAGGGCATTAAGTAGAAAAAAACACATCTCGTTATTTTTATTCATACCTAATCCAATCCTTATTCTCACCCTCTCTCTTTCTCCCTCTCTCTCAGTCCTTTTTAAATTGAATGTTATGATTATTTTAAATTGATTACCTCCTTTCATTTTTACTTTTTCTTTAAATTTATTAATTAATAAAATTCAAAAGTTTTGAATTTTCAAAATATGATCAATTTTAGACTCTAGAACACCATCAAAATTGGTTATTTTACAAAATTTGGATGAAATTTTTTTAAGAATCATTCAATTCAATATATTTTCATTCACGACTTATTTTTATGCAATCTTAATATTCCTGTAGATTCTAGATTGATCTAATGCTTCCCACATATCTACTACTATTTGTATTTTTACTATCTCACCAGACATTGCTATTTATTAATTTTAATTTATAATTTAATTAATTAAATTTAATTTAAATATAATATATGTTATTTTAATCCAATTCAAATTGCGAGATAGTCGAGTGGAGACACTCCAGCTCATTAAAATTAAAAATTAAATTTATTTATATATTGTTAAAAATTATTGTTAAAGAGTTTTTAAATTAACAATTTCTATCTTCAATTTTATAATCATTTTAATTTTTTAAGGTTATTGAGAGATTAATCAATTTATTCATCTAATTTAGTAAATTCTTCATATTTATTTTTTTTTTTTAATTTATAAATTGGCATTTGTGTTCTTCAAACAATTTTGGTGAACGTTTATATTAAGCATAATTAGATTAAATTAAATTAAAAGAGATTTCAATAAACAAGACTACAATATTATATTATAATAAACATTATACAGGAAAGTTAATTATAACATTAAAATACAAATTATTATATTTTAAGATACAATTTTATTTAAACATAGATTATATAAATAATTAATCATAATACTATATAAGTATATTGTTAAGATCAAGTTTAATCACGGCTGATATTTATTTTTATATTATAACGTTTTTCTCAACTTCACTTGGCGTCTGTCTGTCCCTATGTCTGGCAGGTGTCTGTTCGCTCTTTTGACAAATTGAAATCGATTTTTCATCAGCTTTAAACTTAACTAGACTTTTGAAAATTCTTATAGATATTTTAATTGATCCCTAGAAGGTATGGAAGTAATAAAATTTAATTATAATTAATTAATTTTAATGCAATTGGCCAATAATTCTGAAAAATATTGGCAATCTTTTTAGTCCATAAGAAAAACGTTATTTTATAAAAACATTTTTATATTTATATTATTAATATTTTAATATTGAATTTTAACTAAATAGAAAAATAAAATTTTAGGAAATATAATAGAAGAAAAAGTATCCGATAATATTCATGGATGGTGAATGTGAAATGTTTTAATTTTATTTAAAAAAAATAAATATCGTTATAACTCTTCCGATTGTTCTACTGTCTATCACATCCACAACAGCGAATTATAATATATCTAGTCACGATGTTATAGAAATTATCTAAAATGTTAAAATGAAAATTAAATCGTCAGTTGGGAATTTGAATAATTTACCTTTCTCTTCCTTCCTTCCTTTGCCATCACTCCTATATATCCCCCCCTTTCCTTCTCTGTCGAGAATACTGCTTTAGTTATAGAAACTTATAATATATTCAAATTTATATTATTAACGTATAAGTAGCTAAAGTTGGAGAGATAGACTTTGACATTATGTGGCCTGCCTTGTATAAAAGAAGAAATTCAAATGATGGAAGGGGAGAAAAAAATATTATCTGTTAGGCTGGTCCAAATATAGTATTAGAAAAATACCTAACATACAAAACAAGTAAAAACCTTTGAATTGGTAACATATCCATTCTATGAAACTACGAACAATTATTAAAATTGAAAACTAAGTAAATGATTTATTTATATCTATCTTTGTGCCTCTATGGAACTCGAAAGTTCTTACCCGCAGCAACCACATTTCTCTAAGTGTCCCTATCCTGAGCCACTACCATCCAACCCCTACCCTCTCCCGTCTCTCTCACGTCCCTTCCTACATTGTCCACCCACCGCGTCCCTAGTCATCCAAGCGGACGTTTACCAATCGGTCTCCCCACCAATATATTTTTCGCCATTCTTTCCTCTCCCATTCTAACCATCTCAGCCTAACTATATCTGGAGCACAGACCATCTAATAGACTGCTAAACTCTATTGTTCTCGATGAAACAAAGTTTTTGCCGCCACCATGCGAATGCTGGCAGTATCTAATTGAAAAAAAAATCGAACTTGTGTGTTTGGTCTTTGCAAAGACCAAATATATACACACAACACACACACAAGCCCGATTTTTTATTATATTTTCGAATGCCAGCATAACCAGATGGCGCCAAAAACTTTGTTTCACGGAGAACAATAGAGTTTAGGGGGCCTGATCTGGAGATTCATAGAGGTCATGCAATTCCTCTCCGCCATTCCCCGATGACCTTATCTATTTTTGGCCTATAAATGTTACAAAGAATCGTATTTTCAAATACTCTAAATCTACTCTCGTTTTCTAAGGACATAGACCCTGCCTTACAACCATATAATTATAAAATACGATTGGAATTCAAATGGATAACTATAAAACTGCTATAACCCTTTTTTTAATTCCGAATGTAGCAAGAAATTTTATTTTATATCTATTATTCCAAATAATCTAGATACCCGTCAAAGAGTATTTAGAAATACTAAAATTGATGATAAATCCATAATTAGAACTTATAATTTACCATTTAAGATGTACGGAATAAGAAGAATTAATAAGAGAGGTGTAAAAAATTGATTATATTCCTACATATAGCGAGCCCTATATTCACATAAAGGGGTATATTCTTATCCCCTGAAATTAGCTTTGATTATCAAAAATGTAAGGTTTCTTTATTTCATCCACTCTTACTATGTGTTATTAAAATAGTTGGCTGCAAAAAATATCTCCGATACAGATGAATCTCAAAAATGTACTAATAAAGAAAATCTAAAATTTATTCATTGCAAACCTTCTCATTATAAACATAATTATACACGTGTATATATTTTGACATTAATAAATGTGAAAGATTTCAATTAAAAAAAAAAAAACTAAAAGAAATGACTTATAAAATTTTTGGAAATATTAGTCAATTATAATTATTTTAAACCTTTAACCGAGAATCAATTTAATTTAATTAAGGGAGCAATTCGAATCCCAATTCATGGATTTTCATGTAAATTCACCTTTTTTTCATTTTCTTCTCAAATCACGAGGTAGTCTGCTATTAATGAATTTCAAACAAAACCTAAAAGACTCAGCTGGTTCAAATTTCGACAGGATTCAGCTGATGGTTGACAGGAGCAATGTTGCCTTTTCATTTAAGAGACGGGAAAGTCATAGACTTATTGACCTGCCCTCGTAATTAATATATATCAAGAAAATCATATTTATTATATAAACAAAAGAACTGTTATCAGAATTTCAAAATAAATCTAAAAATAGTGATAATAAAAAAGAGTAAGATAATTTCTAATAATTTTATTTAATAGATTGATTATAATAAACAATCCTTTGAATCTCTATATATAATAGATAAAAAACGAACAGGGGAATGATAAATTTATTTATATGATAAAAGAAAAAAATTGTGATTATATTAAACGAAGACAAGGTCATATGTTATGATATTACTACGTATTATAAATCAAAGTATTAAAGAAATTGAAATATTTATCGATAATAAATTAAACCAAATTAATTATGGAACTCCAAGATTTTTTCAATAGAATTGTCGATCGATACAAAATGAATAAATATGAGTAATATTATTATTTGAAACATGGCTTTCAAAGGAAAAATATCTTGCTCAGGAGGAGTTGCAAATAAAATACATAAATCAAATGAGAAATTATTATTCCAAAATTATTTAATTCAATAGAGGTATGTGGTGCGATTATTTTTGAAAGGGGGTTTAGAATTAATTTTTTTCTATGTACGAGGTTTGTTGAAAATAAAAGATGAATTTATAATTATTTCGACAAGTATTTATTTATGCATCAATAACCATTTTGTCCCGTTCAAAGTAATTCCCCTCGTCGAAGCATTTCTGAAATACGCTTTTCGGTACGGCCATCAGTTCGTTCTTCGATTCCGACTTTATCTCATCAATTGTGGCAAAACGCTTTCCTTTCATTGGCCTCTTCACTTTTGGGAATAGAAAAAGGACAGACGGAGCCAAATCTGGTGAATACGGTGGTTGAGGCATGATTACTATGTTGTTTTTGGTCAAAAAATCACGAACAAGCAATGATGTGTGAGCTGGTGCATTATCGTGATGCAGAATCCATGATTTATTTTTCCCACAATTCTGATCGTTTGGTTCGTATTACTTCACGCAAACGTTGCATAACTTCCTTGTAGTATTCCTTATTAACAGTACGACCTGTTGGTAAGAACTCATGATTCACTACGCCATTGCAAAACAGTGAGTAAAACCGTGGTTTCAACTCCAGGACGCCCATCGTCATCAACATCTACTTGGCCTTCTGTAAAGCGCTTGTACCACTTTTAAACATTTTTTTGAGACAAAGTAGACTCGCCGAATGCCACAGTCAACATTTTAAGTGCGTTGGAGCACTTTATTCCATTTTTAACGCAAAATTTAATACAGATTCTTTGAACCATTTTTTTTAAATAAAAAAATTGAAGAACACACAAAAACGTGACTAACTTTTTCAATTAAAAAAAAAACAAAACAAAAAAAACAAACTACTAATACAAAATGGTTGATAATTTCAACATATGAGAAACGTGTGTACCAAAATAACAAAAAAATTTCGAAAGTCGAATGTACACAGCCCGCGAAAATTCAAAATTCACCTTTTCTTTTGAACAGGCCTCGTATGAATCCCAAACAAAAAATCATTTAATTTTCTTTAAATATTTGTGGAAGATTTCAATAAGCATACATAATTAATTTGGGATACTAATTTAATGCTTGCAGACATCGATAATGAAAATCTTATTATTATAAATTATGGAACAAACACCATAATTGAAAAATAAATAGAATTTATTCGCTATTAGATTTAACATTAAAGATTTAGTTTCATACATTGAATGGAAATTAGTTATTGATCCCATGACTTCAGATTATTAAAATAAAAACGTAAAATTATATTTCTCTGATAAATCATATAATACATAAATAATTTTAAAGAAAATCTATTATACCTATATTGACAATATAAAACAAGATTTCATGGAAAAGTTTAAAAAATAATAGAATCTGATTAATTGAAAAGATTTGATAATAATCTTGTTTATCAAAATTTTATTAATATTTATTCGCTGAGGCATTACTTAAATTTTTTTTCTAAAAAATTTCAAAAATAATAATATATAATGTGATTAGACTAGTACTGAAAAAATTAAAATAACATTTAAAATATTTTTAAACTATAAAAAAAAAATATACAAAACAACAATTTTGAAAAATACTTAAGAATTATACACAAAAAAATATTTTAAAATAAAAAAATTAATAAATTGGAAAAAATATTGTGCTAATCTAAACAAGAATAAACTTATTAAAAATATTTGAAATAAAAATAAATCTATAAAAAATATAAATTTAAATAATGGTTAAAAAATTACAAAGAAAGATATAGATTAATTTATTAAAATATTGTCAAACATCAATAAATTATCTGCAAGTAATATACCCCACTTTATACTGTTTAAGTAATATATCCACACAAGACCTTGCTCTCAATTGTTGCATTAAAAAGATTTTTGAAACAATGATAAAAAAAGATTAGAGATCAGTGGTGTATTGGGAGGGGAACGCGGGAATACGACGTTCCCTTACCTTTTTTCAGAACCGGAACACGTTTCAGTACTTTTTCATGTCCCGACAACTCCCACTTAAATCTACTGTTAGAATTTCTTTTTTTTGTGTTCGTAAATATTTTTTATAGTAAGAATAAGAAAAAACAAAAACTTATATGGAAAAAAATAGTTTGCTGAAAATCGGACTTTTTTTGCTTCCCCCTATGCGTTCCCTTACTTCTTATTTTACCAATACATCACTGTTAGAAATATATAACTTGAGAAACAATCGTTATTTACAAAATACCAATTTGATTTTAGACATTTTTAAAGGAAAAATGTGTAATCTTTCAATATTTACTGACAATATATATAATAAACTTTTATTAGAATAGATTGACTGCTTTTTTTGAATATTTCAAATGAAAGACTTATAAATAAACAGTATTTAAAATTTTAAGTAAATTACAACTTCCCAATAAATTGATTAAATGCGTTATTAAGTTTTATGGACAGAGAAAAATTTATGTTAAATACCAAATTGAACTGATTGATAAGGAAATTCCTCAAGGGGCTGTATTAAGATCAATATTGTACACAAACTGCTTAGAAGAGAATATTGATAAAAATATTAAAATTATCCAATATGCCGATGGTATTTGAAATACTGGATAGAAAAAAAATGCACAGTAAAGATTAATTTATCTTCGTTGTAATATTTAAATTTTAATCAATTTACTCTTTAATCTAAGAATAGTGTAATTAAAAATGTTTTTTAAATTAATGCTTAAATTAATGCTTATTGTAATAGTAAAAGGTAGTCTACGCCTCATAAAGAAGAAGACAAAAATCTCTCTAAATAAATAAATAAATATTTTCTCTAAGCCATCAATTCAAAATTCACCAAGCTAAAAATTTATATATAGCAGTTTTATACAATTATTAATCATGTGAACAATTATCAAACATATATCTTTATTTTTACGGTTACTTTAGAGGAAAAAAGATCAAAACGTTGTAGGTAATGACCTTCTTCCAGGTGAGCTACATTTCTCAAAAGTTGATAGAAAACTATGAATTTTGAATAATGCCCATGTACCAAATATCATCATTCTAGCTCAAACCGTTTTTCCTTAACCTTGGTTACATACATACACACATACACACACACAAAGAGACATTTTTCTTAACCTTAGTGAAAATGATTCAGGAACCTTCAAAACTTATAAAAACATCAAAATCTCAACATCGAAAATTTTCGTGATCTCAATACTATCTCTGGCGAGTTAGTAAAAAATCTATCAACTGGTCAATTACTGGCACAGTGGTGCACCACTTTACCTTACCTTATATGTATTTAGATCCTAAACTAAAATGGAATCATCAATTAATTATATTAAGAAAAAGTGAATAGGAAAAAAGGAAATAACATCGAAAACTACTAAATAGACTTTGCGGAGAAGTCATCCTATATCAGTGTTAATTTATTATCGTTTAAAGATCTATAATAGATTAAGGTGTATTCTCATTTAAAATACTAGCAAAACCTTTTAATGCAAATTGATCGAATACAGTTTAAAACAATATGTTCAGCTCTGAGACTAATTTATTCAACTTCCACAATTGCATTTCTTGTCGAACCAAATTAACTGCCTTTGCTTTTGAGAAGACACAATTTAGTATATAAAGTTTTAATTAAAAGAATAAATAAAGCTTCAAGTGACCCAGTAATAGAATTATTAATCTTCTTTAAAGATACTTGTAGTAAGACTAATTATTTTCTTAGACTACATAATATTATGGTAGAGTAATTGAACATAAATTATATATAGAAAATGTAAATTTTATAGGAAAATATAAATAGAGCTTCTTAAAAATTAATAAAATTTATTTAATAAAATGAAATTTTAAATTACTAAATAAATAAAAATTATAAGAATTTTGATATGTCCTTTGCAGTAATTCCCTTCAGATATAATGCACTTATTCCAGGACTTCTAATCGTAGAAGCATTTCTGAAAGGCGCTTTTCGGAATAGCCATCAGCTCGTTCTTCGATTCCGTCTATATCTCATCAATTGTGGCAAAACACTTTCCTTTCATTGGTGTCTTCAGTTTTGGGAATAGGAAAAAGTCGCAGGGAGACAAATCTGGAGAATAGGCATGATTACGTTGTTGTTTTTTGCCGAAAAATCACGGACAAGCAATGATGTTTGAGCTGGTGCATTATCCTGATGGAGAATCCATGATTTGAGGCGTACTGCTTGACTTAAACGTTGCATAACTTCCTTGTAGTATTCCTTATTAACAGTACCTGTTGACAAGAATTCATGATGCACCACGCCATTGTAATTGAAAAAAACTGAGCAAAACCCTCATATTTGATCGGACTAGACGTGGTTTTGTAAAGCGCTTGTAACACTTATAAACATTTTTTTGAGACCAAGTAGACTCGCCGAATGCCAGCAATCAACATTTTACGTGCGTTTGAGTACTTTATTCCATTTTTAACGCAAAATTTAATACAGATTCTTTGATCCATTTTTTTTAACTACAAAATCGAACTATACACAAAAACGTGACTTAACTTTAAAATTGTTAAATTTCTATCAGTTTTCGATATTTTCTGCTGAATTGTTCCTTATGTTAAAATCTTTGGAGGAGATTAAGAAAAAATATATACTCAGTGATATATACTGTTGGAGATGTGTAGCAGCTTCCTTGAAAATAAAGTTATTATAAGAACAAAATTATTTAATCCTTCAATCCCTCAAAATGCATCCCAAGAAAAGATCTTAGGAAATATAGAAATTGGTAAAGAGGCTAAGCTAGCTTTATGAATTACTGGTGAAATATCAGATGCTGTAACCTGGACTGACTTTTTGTCTCGAATTATAAAATAATATAAATGAATATATGGCAACAAATGTGGGACGCTGAAACAAAAACAAGATATTATTATAAAATAAAACAAAAAATATCGAGTAGACTGGCCATAGAAGAGTAATTTTGCTATTTTATTTTGATAATGAAATGGATAAGTATTGTACTTGTGCTGGATAAATGGTTGTGTCCTGAAGCTATTTATAAAAAACACACACACAAAACATATACAAATAGATATAAATACTATCAAATCATTAAATTAAAAGACAATTGATTTTATTAGTGATATTTAAAAAAAATAATATTTAATTTAAAAGTTATTATATAATTACAAATAAATAAATAATTTCTATACAACATTTTATGATTCCTAATTTTTAGTTGAATTTTGAAGTTTAAAACCTGTAATATTTTTATTTTTTGTAATTGTATGTTGTTAAGTATGAAATATTCAAAGCTTTTAAAGTATACATTTTAAGAATATTTGTTACATCTTTTGGCGAGATAGTCTTGCAATCACGAAAATTTTCGATGACGAGATTTTTTATACGTTTTGAAGGTCCCTGAGTCATTTTCACTAAGGTTGAGAAAAATGTTTGTGTATGTGTGTGTGTACACAAGATTACGCAAAAACGTTTTGAGGTAGAATAATGAAATTTGGTAAACGGGCATTATTCAAAATTCGTTGATTTCTATCAATTGAGTAAATTTTTTTCTGAAAAGGGGGCGCTTGATCAAATAAGTTTGGGAACCACTGCTCTAATCTGACCCTAAAAATAAAGATATATGTTTGATAGTTTTTCACATGATTAAAAATTATATAAAACTGTTATATATAGAAAGAATTTCAGCTTGATTGAATTGCTGAAAGTTCCGGAATTATAATTTTTTAACACATTGACTGGCAATCACGCGCCAGTACGTGACGTGGTGCCATCAACCAGCGTTGGTTTAATAAATATTATTTATTCATTTTAATTTATAATTTAATTAATTAAATTTAATTTAAATATAATATATGTAAATTAATCCAATTCAAATTTGCGAGATAGTCGAGTGGAGACACTCCAGATTTTTCTCAAATAAGTATATAACTATAATTTCAATTTTTAATTAAATACATTATTTTTTGATTTAATCGGTAGATTAGTAATTAATTGATAATTTTCTTGTTTGGTGATTAGATTACTGTTTTGGTTTCATTTCATTCAATCAATCTAAAAAGTGGAATAAATATAAAATTGCTTCATTTAGAACACAGATGCTATTTGATTAAAAAGCCATCGCTTTGAATTCTAATTTTAAAATCACCCACCCCACCCCTTACAATCTTTACGTTTTTTTTTCTCTCTACTATTATTAATTATTCAAAATTCGAGTCAAGATTGTTCTTTCTGTCTGCCTGTGTCAATTTTTTTTTTGTTTTTTTTTCAAACAGAAAGAAAGAAACCAGATCAACCAATTTGCTTCATTTCAATATGAATTTTGAATTAGATTCTTTTTTTTCTTTATCTTTTGCTTCTTTCTTTGTCCGGAAATATATCATCTAGTATATATACCAACCCCCCTTTCCCCTTTTATATATAATGAATTTTTTTATGCATGACTGCATGTTCTAATCAATAGGAATGACGTATGATTTATTCTTTCTTTTATATATGTATATATAAAGTAAAAAAGCAACTTTGTGAGTGTGTGTGTGTATGTGATGAGGGGGAAGGGATAGATAGAATGAATCAGCCGAGTCAGGTGTCAGACAGGATAGAGGGCAGGCAGATCGGTATAGGTGAGGTGATAGGGAAAGGTTTAGCAAAAGAGGAGGGGGGAGGGGGAGCTGATGAGGGAGTGGAGTGAACAGGGGCGTCAAGTCAATCAATTTGTTTGATGAAATCTCTCAGTTCACAGCGCTTGTGCTTCCGGTTCGTTGCCGTGTCGTTCGTTCCTCTGGTTTCCTTTCAATAACTGAACCAACCCCCTATATTCTCCACTCCCCCCCCTTCACTCCGTCCTCTTTCACTCAAAATTACCAACCTAGGAACAAACACACATCCCATATATCTATATATATATGTTCCTCCCTCTCTCTAATCATTTCTATTTTCTTTTTTGCTCACGTAACAAATAAAGCTATTCAATAAAAGATGAAAGCAAGGTGTATATATATATATATATATATATCTTATATATATATATTTCAGTTCTCTCAATTTTATTTATTTAATTTTGTTCTCTATTAAAATTTATTTATTTCTTCTAATTTTTTTTTCTTTCTTTTTTTATTTTTTTATAAAAATAAGCTGGAGTGTCTCCACTCGACTATCTCGCAAAAATGAATTGGATTAAATAACATATATTAATTTAAATTAAATTAAATTAATTAAATTATAAATTAAAATTAATAAATAATATTTATTAAACCAGCGCATGTTTGGCTCTTTGTTGAAGGCATCTCGTCACGTGTTGGCGCGTGAGATTTGCAGTGTTAAAAAATTAATTCTGGTACTTTCAGCGATTCAATCAAGCTGAAATTCTAGATATAGCAGTTTTATACAATTATTAAGCATGTGAAAAATTATCAAACATATATCTTTATTTTTACGGTCACATTAGAGGAAAAAAAATCAAAACGTTGTAGGTAATGACCCTCTTCCGGTTGAGCTACATTTCTCAAAAGTTGATAGAAAACTACGAATTTTGAATAATGCCCATGTACCAAATTTCATGATTCTAGCTCAAACCGTTTTTGCGTAATCTTGGTTACATACATACACACACACATTCACACGCGCACTTTCACACACACACATACACACACACAGACATTTTTCTCAACCTTAGTAAAAATGATTCAGGAACCTACAAAACGCATAAAAACATCAAAATCTCAACATCGAAATTTTTCGTGATCGCAATACTATCTTTTACGAAATAATAATTAAAAACTTCCAAGAAAATATTATTAAATAAAAGTTTTATTAACTATGAATTCAAATTAGATGTGATATTTAATTGAATTAATATCAATTAAATTGAAAAAAAAAATATTAAATATTTTATTATCTTTTTTTTTTTATTTTTGATTTATTTATTTTTCTAGAAAGAGTTAACTGGCAAGAGATCATATGCACCTGACATTTCGACCATAACCCATCAACCACTTTCCAATTTAATTTTTTTTTTTTCATTCCGCCCTAACCTCATCACTCATCATTCTTTTTTTTTTATTGAATATAATGATATATTATATATCTATGAATGATATTCATCTTTTAAACTCTTCCAATGTTGTGATGTTTTAGATTTATTTATTAGATTCGAAAAAAAAAAATTCACTGAAAAATTAATCACACCAAAAATGGATTTTACTGGAAATAGAGGGAGATTACTTAATGAAGAATATCTATGAAGCTCTCAGATATAGTAGATAGAATTGTACAATCGATGAGAGCGGAAATCGATAGGGAGAAAAAAGATTAGTGAAAAGTTAATTTATGGGAAAGCCATTCTAAAAACGACCGATACACAACGAATGTGATGTATATATATATATATATTTGTCAGGGTCCTAGGATAGAATAGGTGGCTCAGAATACGGGGACGGTTGAAGGAATGTGAAATTTCGAATTCATTGATGCAACAAAGATAACTTAGCCATTTAAATACGAATCCTGTTCAAAAGAAAAGGTGAATTTTGAATTTTCGCGGGCTGTTTACATTCGATTATCGAAATTTTTTATGTTGGTACACATCTGTTTCTCATAAGGTGATATTATCAGCCATTTTGGATTAGTAGTTTGTTTTTGATAAATGAAAAAGTTTTTGTGTGTTCTTCAATTTTTTACTTAAAAAAAAATAAGGAATACTACAAGGAAGTTATGCAACGTTTACGTGAAGCAGTATGGCTCAAACGATCGGAATTGTGGAAAAACAAATCATGGATTATACACCAGCTCACACACCATTGCTTGAGCTCATTGGTTCTTTGGCCAAAAATAACACAGTAATCATGCCTCAACCACCATATTCACCAGATTTGGCTCCCTGCGACTTTTTTCTATTCCCAAAACTGGAGAGACCAATGAAAGGAAAGCGTTTTACCTCAATTGATGAGGTACAGTCGGAATCGAAGAATGAGCAGATGGCCATGCCGAAAAGCGCAGTGCTTCGATGATTGGAAGAAGCGCTGACGGGAATTACTTTAAAGGGAACAAAATGGATATTGATGAATAAATAAATACTTTTCGAAATAATTATAAAAAAATCACCTTTTCTTTTGAACAAACATCGTATATTTAAATTAAATTATAAAATTTTTAATCTTATATGACATTTTTTAAATATATCTTTTATATATTTCCAAGGTTAAATTACATTAAAAAGTCAATCGAATTATTGCAATATTATTACTTTAATATATCTGTTGATTTATTAATTAATTTAATTAAACAGACTGGATTTTCAACTCCATTTAAAAATCACTTAATCGTAAGAGAATGCAATTTTTATTTTTTTATATACCTTCAAATTCAAAGAAACAATTTTCTGTATGGATATGACATTATAATACAATTATTAGATCTATAAAATTTTAATATCATAATAAGGTATGTCGGTATATATTTCAAATAATTTGGAGATATTGTTTGTTGTATCCTATTTAACTAATTATATATAAATAATATTCATAAATAATTATTTATCTACTTTATTCAACTTTACTCTAATATGTTTACATATGCATATATTTATAATAGCATTTTAATTTATATGAAAATTAATTTATTTATATTTAAATCAATCCTATATGTATGTATACTAAATGTTTATTATGTTTATATTATAAAGCAATAATAGTATGGTATGGTAAGATAATTCTTATTAATTTTCCCAATTGTGTGTGTGTGTGTGTGTGTGAAAATTAATAATATAATACTAAAATATAATTAATATTTAAATTGAATGTTAACAATAATTGGAATATATTTGATCATTGTATTGTATGATGTTATAATAAACAAGGAAATCATATTAAAAACTTATTTTAATTTGTACTATGCCATAAATATTTAGTATTTTTTTAATGCTAATTTTTTAAAAATTCATTACTTAGAATTTAAAAATATTTTATATTCTGATCGAAAACAAAATTTTTGGAGAATTTTTAAAATTGATTTTTTCCGATTTTAATTTTATGTCTATTTTTCAAATTCTCGACGGTTTGAAGTAAATTAATTTCCACAGCTACAGAAACAATTTCAAATAATTTTAATATATCTATTAATGTAAAAAAAACAGATATGGATATAACATAAATATTTTTAATTTTATTTTATTTATAATATATATGTAAGACCAGGCTGTGACGTCATGAATGGCTGGATGACGTCATATAATTTTAAATTAAGAAAAGAACTAATAAAAATGATTTTTCTCGAGAATAAAATCAATACAAAGTGCATGAATCGTGGTGATATGTAAAAAATCTCCTTATGTGAAATTTGGTGCGAAAATAACCCTTCCCTTCCTATCGTCGATCGCTAATACTACCACTTCAGGTTTCCGGATTTGCACCAAAAGTTGATTAATTCATCCCACTAATGCATTAAGTAAATATTCCAAATTTCATCAAAATCGGTTGAGCCGTTCAGGCTGTACACATCTATACGGACGGACGGACGGACAGACATCATACTAAAAATACTTTTTTCTGTTAAGAAAATGCATGATTCGTGGAGATATGTAAAAATCTCCACATGTGAAATTTGGTGTGAAAACAATACTTCCCTTACTATCGTCGGTCGGTAAAAAAGTCTAGTGGGATCAAATCGTACATTTTTGGTCGCCATTTCACGTCATTTATGCGAGAGATAACCATACCTTCAAATTATTTCTGCTGAATGACCATCGAGTTGAAACCACATGCTGTTTAAATCCGTAACGATCAGTTTATACCAAAATAATTGGATATCATTGGATATCTATTGGAGGTGATGGCCCCATTAACACCATTTTCTAGAAATTACCTAGTCGGCCCCAAATAAGCAATTTTGACTATCTCGCCAGAGATAGTATTGCCAGCACGAAAATTTTCGATGTCGAGATTTTCATGTTTTCATACGTTTTGAATGTTCTTGAATCATTTTCACTAAGGATTAGAAAAATGTCTTTGTGTGTGTATGTATGTGTGTATGTAGACAAGATAATGCAAAAACGTTTTGAGCTAGAATAATGAAATTTGGTAAACAGATAGTTTTCTATCAACTTTTGAGAAATGTAGCTCATTACCTACCACGTTTTCATTTTTTTTCCTCTAAACTGGCCCTAAAAATAAAGATATATAGATTTTCATGTTTTTATACGTTTTGAATGTTCTTGAATCATTTTCACTAAGGTTGAGAAAAATGTATGTATGTATGTAGACAAGATTATGCAAAAACGTTTTGAGCTAGATTAATGAAATTTGGTAAACGGATAGTTTTCTATCAACTTTTGAGAAATGTAGCTCATTACCTACCACGTTTTCATTTTTTTTTCGTCTAAATTGGCCCTAAAAATAAAGATATATTTATAATTTAATTAATTTAATTTAATTTAAATTAATATATGTTATTTAATCCAATTCAAATTGGCAAGAATTTGGAGACACTCCAGATTTTTTAAACTATAGGTCTGTATTAAAGGGCATTTTTATGCTGATATATTACAATATAATAGACTGTTCAATAAGTTCGTGGAACTCAAAATATTGTAACTGTGCCCAATTAAATGCCGCCTAAAGCCTCTGTTAAATTCAATTGACGGTCTTCCAATACCATATCTTTTATTTTTCCGACGATTTCCGGCGTTGATGCAGTTTTTGGACGTCTCTCTCGCTCCGTGAACTTATTCGCTAGTATAATATGATAAGTTTAATATAGGCATTAAGTAATTCCAAATGCACTAAAGATGATTTTCCGTCCCAAATAGGAATTCTCATACAAACATTCCGAAATGTTATTTAGTCTTGTTGTTCAATGATGTAACTTGTCATGGTGATTTAGCATCACTGACGGAATAATAAACAACCGATTAGAGACAGAGGTCGTCAAAACAATATGGCCGACATAGCTTGCCACCAACATTGACCAGTACTAATTGAAAAATTATTTGCAAAGATAAATGTAACAATATTTATAATCTCTATTATATATATTAAAATACTACATAATTATAAATTATATCCACAAACATATTCATCTGCTAATTTTTAAAATAAATGTTAATAAATTAAATTATTAATTAATTAAGTTTAATATATTTTATAGAATTTGACGTGTAAACCTCTATTAGGTTAGGTTGTTTTTTTTTTGTAATTTTCCCAATAAAATTTACAACTGCCCTGTTAAGGGCATCAATAAATTGTTTGATTGATATACGAAATAATTTACATATTTAGATTATATACAATAGCATTTTAATTAATCGATCCAGCCATTTGAACAAGATCGAGTTGGGTGGGAAAATGAGGATGGAGGATGATTGAGGCATCTGTCTGTTAGAGTTAAAGTTTAGGAGGTAAAAGGAAATGTAGGTAAGAGTTTAGATACAACTTTTTGTTATAAAGTAGGTTAGGTTATAAAATCAATTACCTGGAGTGTCTCCATTCGACTATCTCGCAATTTGAATTGGATTAATTAACACATATATTATATTTATATTAAATTTAATTAATTATAAATTTTAAATTAAAATTAATAAATAATATTTATTAAACCAGCGCATGTTTGACTCATTGTTGATGGCACCACGTCACTTGTTGGCGCGGGATTGCATGTCAACGTGTCAAAAAATTAATTCCGGTTCTTTCAGCGATTCAATCAAGCTGAATTTGTATATATAGCAGTTTTATACAATTTTTAATCATGTGAAAAACTAACAAACATATATCTTTAATTTTTAACGGTCACTTTAGAAGAAAAAAAAATCAAAACGTTGTAAGTAATGACCCTCTTCCTGTTGAGCTACATTTCTCAAAAGTTGATAGAAGACTATGAATTTTGAATAATGTCCATGTACCAAATTTCATCATTCTAGCTCAAACCGTTTTTGCGTAATCTTGGTTACATACATACACACACACATACACACACACAGACATTTTTCTCAACCTTAGTGAAAATGATTCAGGAACCTTCAAAACGTATAAAAACATCAAAATCTCAACATCGAGAATTTTCATGATCGCAACACTATCTCTGTCGAGATAGTAATAAGAAATATTCAAATAAATTAAGAATAAATAAATAATAATTTAAGATAAATATTACCTAAATATTTTATTAAATTTATTAAAATGAAATCTTTTTGAATAAATTAAATAATTGAAATAATATTAGATTATAAAAATTTAAATATCATAATTATTTTTTGTATGAGAATTGCTAGAATTATTAATTTTATATTCATTATTGGAAACAAATCAACTTTTTTATTGGGCCACGAGAGGCTCTGAATGAACTACCAAATTACCAAATTTCATGATTCAAGCTCAAAACGTTTTTGCGTAATCATGTCTACATACACACATACATACACACACACTTACACACACACACAGACATTTTTCTCAACCTTAGTGAAAATGATTCAGAAACCTTCAAAACGTATAAAAACATGAAAATCTCAACATCGAGAATTTTCATGATCGCAATACTATCTCTGTCGAGATAGTAAAAATGACTATTGAACAATCCATCTTTTTTAATAATAATATTAATAATAATATTGTCAATTCTCTTATATTACAATCTATTTTTATCATGATTAACTTATAAATATTTTTTTTTTCTTTCCCTTTATATGCCTATATAAATTAAGTGAAAATCTATATTAATGGTTAGTAATTTAAACTTTCATTTAAATGCATATATATATATATATATATATATAGGAGAAAAAAATAAAATATTTCATATAAATTTTCTAAATGGAGTAACGGTACAGCAATTGTCAATATTAATTAAATAAATGACTTCATTTAAATCCCAACCAACTCTGACTCTTGTACACCCCACTGCCTCTCTCTCATTCTCTCACACATACACAGATATATGATATACATATATATAAATTATATATTCTCTGAGGATCAAAGGCTTCATTTATATATAGGGAGAGTATATATATATATGGAATGAGAGTAGAGGGTAGAAAAAGCAATATAACAGAGAGAGAGAGAGAGAGAGGTCTTATTCACATGGGAATGAAATTTCTCGATATTATTTCTCCATTTTGTTGTATTTTATTTCATTTTATTTTTTGTCATTTTATTTATTTTTCTTTAAATCTATAAATTATCCTTTGTCAAAATTGAATATAATTAATTAATTAATAGCGTATGTGGACCGTCTTGGATCACGCAAAGCTCCCATAAATTTTTTTTAGAAGCGCATCGCATCCTCATAGTCATGATGCGATTGCTGATGGCATTGACTTCTAATATTGAATCGATGATCTTCTTGTTCACAATGAACGCCACGCCCAGAAGTGGTAAATCTCTTCCAATTCGCTTTGGCCGTCTTGCTCTTGAATATGCGATAGTTCTTATGGTGTTCATTGTATTTTTCATCCGTGAATCTTGTCTCTTGAAGAGCAATTATCTGGATATTCTATCACGATTCATGGTTGCTTGTTCTGAGGTTATCCTGCCGGAGCATGCTTTGTAGAACCAGGGCTTGTCAGTTCCTGGAGCTGGGGCAGCCGATGTTAAATTGAATTAAATTTTTTATTGAATTGAATATATTATTTATTTATTTATTATTAATTATTGAAAGAAATTTTATAATTAAATTATTAGTGTTATATTTTCGTATACTATATTTTATTATTTTTTATATTAAATAAAGAAAGGTATATAACAATTTTTTTTAATAATTATTTAATATTCTTATTATAAAATTACAGAAATAAAATCCAGAACATAAAGAATTTAGATTTATTTATTTTTTTTTTTTTTTGGAGAGGGGGTAAAAAGATAATTGTTTAGTTGAATAAATTGATAATGAAATAAGGGTTCGCAATTTTTTTATTTTAGTTATAAGGGCCAAATTCAAATGATAAATAATTATTAGAATCTTTGAATATAGGTTTTTATAGTGATTGTTAAAAAAAATATAAAAAAAAAAACTTTTTAAAAACACGATTTTATTAAATTCACTAAAAAGGAGAAAATCATATTTCTCCACACACACCACGATTTCCTTAAATTAATCATATCTAAAAAATGAAAGCGTGGGCGCCAAACATGCAGGGAAAGGAAAAAAATATGAAGGACATTTCATTGCATATGCTAAACCTTTCTGGTTTTTTTTTCCTTTTCTACTATACTTGATAACTATGTCTATTTGAAGCGAAATTTAATTTTTACTGCATTTTTGGCGCCCACGCTTTCATTTTTTAGATATGATTAATTGTAATAAAATTGTGGTGTGTGTAGAGAAATTATTTTCTCCTTTTTAGTGCATTTAAATAAAAGCGTGTTTTTAAAAAGGTTTTTTAATATTTCATTAATTTCCAATTTATTTTCTAATTTTTAGTCTTGACAGAAATTACTTATGAAATTTACTTATTTATTAAAATATAAAAATAGTTAAATCAAATTTTTTAATTATTTATTTAATTAGAATTAACTAAGACTTCTTTTGGTGAATTTTAAACAATTTTATCTGAAATTTCCAAGTCATATGGAGAGCTACTCTAATAACATAAGTTGTATACACCTATGAAAAATATATAATATATTGTATATATCATATCAGGATTTTTATCAAATTAACAATTTACAAGGTTTTTGGAAAAATAGCTCTTATTAATATATTTATAGATAATTACTATTTTTCAATATTATGTATTAGTACAAGCTATTATATATTAATTAATTAATAATACCTTCCAGGTGACCTGGGATAAACCTGAATATTCCATTGTCATGGGAGTTACATATGTATGCAAAATTTCACCTCATTCGAACATTGGGAAGTTTGTCAAATTCACCTTGCAAGATTTGACGACAGGACACGATGTGAAACTAAATAAAAGCGAGTAAAAATGAAAATAATCGATTTTTATCCGTATTTGGTCTAACGCATTTTTCATTACAATTATTCAGATTAGTTCATTGTTACTAGATTTACATCCCATGCCTCTGATTAAATAATAATATTTATCTATCATTTTAGCTGTATACTGAACTCTCGGATGCAATAGCCATATTCTTCTAACCATCATAAATAAAAAAACAAAGTAAAAAGTAATAATAATAATTTAATAAAAATATTCAAAAATTAGCGAGAAAGAATAAAATAAAAATATGTAAGACATTTCCTGGTTTTCTTCACTCTTTTTCTTTTGTTTTATAAGAATCTTTCTTTTTCTAATTGTTTATTGTTTATTTTTTGTTTTTATTTTCTCTTGTTCTTGTAAACTCCTGCCACAAACTGCCTGCTTTGTCTTGTCTTTGTATTCTTGGTTCTTGTTGTTGCCAACAGCTGTCTCTCTCTACTGTTTGTTACCAACTCGCTAACTTTGTTTTCATCAGTGACTGATTGTTAGTATTAGTAATAGAAGTACAAGAATAAGTTGTAGTATCATATAGGAGATTAGATTGAAGTGCAAGTAAAACGAGAAATTGAAAGAATCTTAACTATCAAATATTGGCATACCTAAAAGGAGGCCTTTTCTAATTAAATTATATAAATAAAAAAATTCCTTATTAAAAAGAGTTTAATTATAGTAATTTATAAGATAAATGGATAAGTCACTATTGACATAATATGTATACATATAATTTAAATGCTGGGGTAATATACATGTATAATGCGTATATTTTGAATTATCTCGAAAAGTATTTACTTATTCATCAATATCCATTTTGTGTGTCCCCTTCAAAGTAATTCCCTTCAGATATAATGCACTTATGTCAGCGTTTCTTTCAATCATCGAAGCACTTCTCAAATGTGCTTTTCGATATGGCATAAATTGTGGCAAAAAGCTTTCCTTTCATTGGTTTCTTCAGTTTTGGGAATAGGAAAAAGTCGCAGGGAGACAACTCTGGTGAATACGGTGGTTGGGGCATGATTACGGTGTTGTTTGTGACAAAAAAATTACGGACAAGCAATGATGTGTGAGCTGGTGCATTATCGTGATGCAGAATTCATGATTTGTTTTTCCGTGCTTTGCTTCACGCAAACGTTGCATAATTACCTTGTAGTATTCCTTATTAACAGTACGACCTGTTGGTAAGAACTCACGCGATTGTAATCGAAGAAAACAGTGAGCAACACCTCATCGTGATCAACATCTTCTCGGCCTTCTGTAAAGCGCTTAAGCACTTATAAACATTTTTTTGAGACAAAGAAGACTCGCCGAATGCCACAGTCAACATTTTAAGTGCGTTGGAGCACTTTATTCCATTTTTACAAAATTTAATACAGGTTCAAATTAATTTTAATTTATAATTTATTTAATTAAATTTAATTTTAATATATGTGTTAATTAATCCAATTCAAATTTGCGAGATAGTCGAGTGTAGACACTCCATATTTTTTTTTTTTAGATTTTGATATCATATTAATTTACTTATCATGTAAAAGTACAATTTTAGGGAGATTCTTTAAGATTTTTTTTCATTCATTTCTTATCCATTTCTCCTCCTTCTTTCAAAATCACACGAAGTGGCGGTTAATAATTACCCCTTCCCATTTGCTCGTTTGCATGAATTGTTCAACACTCAAGAGGGTGAAATAAGGCGAGAGAGAGAGAGATTAAAATTAATCTTAATAAATTAGCAATTATCTGTTTTGAAAAGAGCTGCTCGCCGGGTGGCAAAACTAAATAGATGGATTTCTAAGTCGAAGGTGTATGTGTGGGGCGGTGGTGTGTGTGAGGCTGGTCTAAAGGAAATGGTAGAGGGTGGTTGGAGGCAATTGTTTTTGATTTAGAGTCTCCCTCTCTCTCTCTTTTCTTCTGCCCGAACAACCACATCGTCTGTTGGTTGTGTTGTTGGTGCTCTCCGCGGGTGGTTTGTTTTCGATTAAGGCAACCAACAAGAGGAAGCAGAAGAAAATAAAAGAAGAAGTAGAAGTGCCTTGGCAAAACCACACAGCAGGAGATTTCAAATAAGGGTTGTTCCAATGAGATGGGATTGAAAAAATCTCTTCTTTTTTTTTAATTTTCACTACAGGGGGTATATGAATTAACATTTCTTCTAACACCTCTATAATACTAATACTATATAAATATATGAGAATTATATTAATTAAGTAAAAGAAAATTAAATAATAATTAACTAAACTCTTCAATATCACTAGTGAAACAAAAAAACTTCTTTGACTTTTCTATACATTATATGGAACGACAGTCAGCACCTATCAATTAGGTTGCCAACTAATAGGGGTAGAGGTATTGTATAATCAGTAAAATTATAGGATGATTTCTGCTCTAGTTTCTATAATAACGTACTGAACTCTAAAGTTATTCTACAAAGTAACCTCATTCTCCTAACTATCACTATCCTAAGCTATTTCCGTCCAATTTGACTACCAATCGATTACCAAAATGTATAAAATATACTTCACATTCATATATGTAGTATTACGTCCGGCAAAATAATAGCTAATCATCAAACAATAAGAGATGACTTATATTTTTACTCTAAAGTACAATTTATGATTTAAAAAATTTTATTTTTATTTATTTATTTTTTATTATTATATTACATTCCTAACTCATCATGGTATTCCGACTCCAACTTTCCCCTGATTTAATATTGTATAATGCATCTTAAAAATCGATCCTGGGGCATATCATTTCAAACCACTCACAGCTTCATTTAATCACAGATCAACAATGGTATACCGTTGGAAAAAATAAATATCAAAACTACTAATCCTTGACAATTTCGAAATCAATTCAGAAGGTATCAATGTTGAACCATTAAAATTAAACTATTATATTTTATTATTATTATTATTGTTCAATATAATTTAAAAATTAGCTGGGGTGTCTCCACTCGACTATCTCGCAATTTGAATTGGATTAATTAACATATATTATATTTAAATTAAATTTAATTAATTATAAATTATAAATTAAAATTAATAAATAATATTTATTAAACCATGTTTGGCTTTTAGTTGATGGCACCACGTCAAGTGTTGGCGCGTGAGATTTGCAGTGTTAAAAAATTAATTCTGGTAATTTCAGCGAATTAATCAAGCTGACATTCTATATATAGCAGTTTTATACAATTATTAATCATGTGAAAAATTATCAAACATATATCTTTATTTTTACGGTCACTTTAGAGGAAAAAAAATCAAACGTTGTAAGTAATGACCCTCTTCCGATTGAGCTACATTTCTCAAAAGTTGATAGAAAACTACGAATTTTGAATAATGCTCATGTACCAAATTTCATTATTCTAGCTCAAACCGTTTTTGCGTAATCTTGGTTACATACATACATCTCTTACGAGATAGTAAAAAGATAATTATATAATTATTTATATATGTTTAATTTTGCTAAATAAGTAAAATTTCCTTTTATATATAATTATAACTTAAACAAAACCATCAAGACTCCTTTATATTAGTATAATATGTTAAAAAATACTTTTGAGAAGGAGTACACGACTATAAGAAGTGTCTTTCAGGTAAATCTTCTTTGAAATATATATTATATTCCTAAATATATATATATGTATATAAAAGTGTTTATAATGATAAAGATAAAATTCATTAAAAGATTATTGCTAATATATTATTTACCTACGTTGATTGTATTGGCATATAAGAAAAAAAATGTATATTTATGGTAGTTTTAGGATTTATATTAATTTTGATATCAATTGTATGTATTAACATTCTTTTGTTAATTCTCTCAATTTATCTTTCTTATCTTTTATACCTAAATTATCAAAATCTTGATCTATATCTTCCTTAAGTTTCTCCAAAACGGCATTATCTCGTACTATAACGGCATATACAAACCAATCTAGGAAAAAAAAAAGAATTTAATTTTGGCATATATAATAAAAATATAAACAAAATATATAAATAATTACTTGATCCATCTGGGTTGACTTTACAAAAATAACCAATCACGTAGTTATCTATATCGAAATTAGTTATATAATATGAATAATATATATCTGAAAAATAATAATAATTATTATTGTTTGCCTGGTTATATTAGATAGAAAAAGTCAAAACTCATATTTTAAGATTGAAACAACTTTTGAAATTGCTAAAATTGATTCATGAACAATTTATATGGTACACGAGCCTAATCTGCTTTTAAACATATAAATAATATTTAAATTTTAAATTCGGTGGCTAGTAATGCCGGTTGCCTGCATGCCAGGGGCTCCTAGCCAAGTAAACTTTCAGTCAGTCGCTGTCGTTGTGCGAGTGCGCATGGCGGGCGGCGCTCTGTCTACATTGCAAGTGTAAGTTAATTTTCTATTGAAATTATCATAATTTACTAATACCAAGCAACCATTTAACATCAACCCTTCCAACCACACACAAACATCATTGTAAAATTGTGTCAAATGATTTACAGAATATTTTTAATATACAAGCCACTCCTTCGTGGCTCTACGCATTTAGAGAAGGGACTCCGTCACCTGTACTCTCTTCTTCAATATATTTGTATATCTTGTAACAATTTTCTACAACTGTAATACTTTTTAATATTAAACTTTATATCAAAATAGTAAATTGATTATGAAATAATATTATATTCTTATTTTTTTTTCCAATGAAATATAAATTATTGTTTTGCGGACAAAAATTTTTTTTTCAATTTTTCTAACATTAATACTTACTAATAAATATTTTGAGTTTATATTGATACACTTTACCTTTTGTATACTATATATATATAGAAGATATATATATATATATAATAAATTATGTTCAATTTATTAATTCAATAATAATTAACTGATTCTATAACTTAAATTGATTAACTTATTTTATATATGATACTAGATAATTAAGTATTCTTTTTCAATGGTAACGACAAGATTATAATTGTCAAATTCAATTAAATCGATTTAAATTATTTTTTTTTTTATAAATTGATTAGAATAAAGAATATAAAAAGAATAGATAAATATTACTTATATTTATGAGTACATATTATTACAAATTGTAAACTAAAATGAAATCAATATGAAAACACGATATGTATTAATTTAAAAATATTTATTATATTTTTTTTTAAATTATAAAATCATTAATTTATTTGTTTTAAGTAATTAAATTTTTGAAATAATTTTTTTCATTAGAAAATCAAATCAAAAATTATAAATATAAATGCAGCAACAATAAAAATTTTTAGTTTTTTTTTAGATATTTCTCAAAACACAAATTGATGATTGAGTCTTTTTATCTAGTTAGAGATAGGTAAAAGGGCATTAAAATAAATTAATAAAATATATGATACTTACTAGTATCAAACGACGGAATAAAATAAAAAACATTTAGATTTGTTTTATTTGGAAAAATATTTAAACCATTGGTTTCTTGGGTATTTGAATCCAAATCAATATTGTTCATTTTAACATCCAGAATTTGGTCACTATCTTCTCGAAATTGATAAGTGAATCGAAGACATTTGCTGTTTTTAAATTCTTCACCAGTTGAATAAACAACATGTAAATGCCAATGACCATTGTTGATCTTGGAATAAAACCAAATAATATACAATATTTTCTTTTTCATTGAAATTAAATTTTATATGAAGTAATCAGATCTTATTTTCTTTAAGAGTTCAGCCTATTGAAACCAACACTCCTCGTTCTCCTGCCCTTCAATCTACGCTTATTCTCTATCAATTTTTCAATTTTTATGACATCACATAAAAATATTTGATCTTAAATTTTAGATAGATACTTAGGAAAGATGCTCTTAAAAAAAATGAAATAGAAATAAAAAAGTATAAATTATATATACGTTTCAAAATTCACTTATACCAAGTGAAAAGAATGGATCAATTTTTATGATTATGTTCTTTTTTTACAATCAGACTTTTGTTTAAGAAAAGGAAAAGTAATCATGACTTTGTTATTTTGTATTTCTTTATAGTGTGACGTTGTTATAATTATTAGGTCTTTGTATTTCTAAATAAATACATGTGCATTGAAATGAACATGGAAATAAAAAAATAATAAATTAATAATACAAAATTAATTACATAAAAATAAAAAAAATTATACTTTTAGTAACATATATATATATATATATATATATATATATATTTCGGGGTATTTTCACGTTTAATTGTGAGATTTGAGTTTCCACGCTTCGGCGCCCATTTTGGCGCCATTTTCAAAAACTTGAACTTGGGCTGTTGTACGACTAAGATGAGTTTTAGTATTAGTGGATTCTTCAGAGCTTAAGAACGTCAAAGATTATTTTCACATTTAACTTAAAATCACAACATTGACTCCTGGGTATTTAGACTAGAACCCAGAATTACAAAAATTTCCTCTTAAAAACTCTTTTGAAAATGGCGCAAAATTAGGCCCTGAAACGCCGAGGCTCAATTCTTACAATAAAAACATATGAATAATTCGGAAATAACTTCTCAAAATAATAAAAACTTTCACAGAAACCTAAACAAACAATTAATATATATATGTTGGTTTAGGTTTCCGTGAATGTTATTGTTATTATTACTATCAGATTTATCAGGGATATAATCACGTATTTTTGTAAGATTGTTTTCTCGACGTTTCGGCACCCATTTTGGCGCCATTTTCAAGAGATTATTTAGGTGAGAATATTTTTGGGATTCTGGGACTTAGTCTAGGGTTAATATCTGGATTTTGGGTTGATAGGTTGGATGGTTTTGCTGGGAACTCCGAAGAATCCTGGGCAATCCGTACCGGACAATAGCCCAAGGCCAACTGGGACCCGACCCTTTGGATTCTATATATATATATAAATTAAAAAAGGTAATAATTTTGTGCTTGTATAATGTCTGTTTTATTTGTAAATTACGATTTTATTATCGACCTATTACGTTAACATTTTTCTTTCGTACCTCCAATAATTTCATCAATATTTATTTAGTTAATACAATTTCTACTTATTTTTATATGTTTTAAATTTTCACTAATCTAAAGTATTATTTTTTGCGATTTATAAAATTAATAATTAATTATATTATATTATATTAATTATTCTTTTTATAAAAAACATATATGTATAATTAAAGGATACTAACTACTATATGTACTTACGTATTATTATACTTAAGTATGAAATTTAATTATTATTAATTTTGGAAAAGAAAGATTCGGTTCAAATTCTAACCTTTTCTTCTCAATATTATTATCTTTCGGGTTTAAAGAAACTAATTATTTGATTTTTCTACATTTTCATATTTTACCTACTAAATTTAAATTTAAATTTTTTATTCTTCTAAATTGGCTTCACACTATAAATTTAGAGTTCTTCGGTTCTTTAGCAATTTTTCCATGCTATTTATAGCTTGTATCATAATGTGTATTTAAGATTATAATATAAAAATAACAAATTTTAAATTTGCAAATATTATATTATATTTCGTATTTGCACTTGAACTCCTAACATGTCCACAAGTAATCCGATCCATTATTTATATTTAATATTATATATAATAAATTTGGGTCTGAATGAATTTATCTAGTTAGGAAAAGAAAAGAAATTATAATTTTTTTGTTTGTGTCTGATATGACATTGATGCATTTAAACTGAATCTAAAAATAAAAAGAAAAAAAAAAAATAATAAAACTTTATCAAGTTTTTAATTTAAAAAGTTTTTTTGTATTGAATTTGATTTAAAAGTTTGATTTTTTTTTTGTAATTTAAAACGAAATTCAAAAAAGAAAAAACTTTTCAAAAAATTCAATTTTGAATCAATCATGTGATCAAGTATAAGTTAAGAACTATGATTTTAAACATACAGGGGGTTTCAAACCTGAAAATAATTCTAATACTCATAAAACCCTAAAGAAAAGAATACACAAATAATAGAAATTGATATTTTCTGAAGCTTTTTCTGTGAATTTACAGACACATTTTTATCCATATTTATCTTACCGTCTTGAAATATCTCCAACCAATTTTGACCTTCTCCTAATTCTCTTCAATCACTTTCCTCTGCTACCCACATGTCTTTTCCCTTTCGGCTTCTCTTTGAAATATTTTCTCAATAGTAAAGATATTTATTAATGCATTCTACCTGTAAGTGTTCAACTTATAAATTAATATTGTTTTTATTGTTACAGATAATAAGGGGGTGAATGAATGGATCTCCGATGGTGGCATATTTTCCCTTGTCCCTTCGAGACAGACAAGGAGAGACTACAGGTGGGTGAAGCCACAGGCTGGTCGGTCACTACAGTCAACCATTTGTTGATTCCATTCGAACAGGTATTCCAACAAAAATATAGTTAATTAAATAAATATTAGAGATTTATGACATATTTTTTTATTTGACTTATAGAAAGAATAGATGTATTTATTAGAAAGATCAGAAAATGAAATCTTTAAAAAATAACTCAGGCTTATTAGTACATATATCTCTGCCATTTTAATATTTTATTTTATAAGTATCAAAATTTATAATTTTTTCAAAAATTTAAATTTATTCTTTTATATCTATAAAATTATTTGGTACACAAATCTAAATAACAAATTTTTAACAAAATTTGACACATATTCAATTTTTACTATCTCGTAAGAGATAGTATTGCGATCACGAAAATTTTCGATGTTGAGATTTTGATGTTTTTATACGTTTTGTAGGTTCCTGGATCATTTTTACTAAGGTTGAGAAAAATGTCTGTGTGTGTGTGTGTGTGTGTGTGTGTATGTAAACAAGATTACGCAAAAACGGTTTGAGCTAGAATCATGAAATTTGGTACATGGGCATTATTCAAAATTCGTAGTTTTCTATCAACTTTTGAGAAATGTAGCTCAACAGGAAGAGGGTCATTACCTACAACGTTTTGATTTTTTTTCTTCTAAAGTGACCGTAAAAATAAAGATATATGTTTGATAATTTTTCACATGATTAATAATTGTATAAAACTGCTATATATAGAATTTCAGCTTGATTGATTCGCTGAAAGTACCAGAATTAATTTTTTAACACTGCAAATCTCACGCGCCAACACGTGGCGTGGTGCCATCAACAAAGAGCCAAACATGCGCTGGTTTAATAAATATTATTTATTAATTTTAATTTATAATTTAATTAATTTAATTTAATTTAAATTAATGTATGTTATTTAATCCAATTCAAATTTGCGAGATAGTCGAGTGGAGATACTCCAGCTTTTTTAAATTTACAAAGAAAAAAAAAGAAAAATTATATACTAGATACATATATTAAAGATATAATTAAAAATAAAATTTAATTATAAAACGTTTAATTTATTTTTTATTATTTATTTAAAATATTTTCACAAATCTATGAATATTAAAAATCAAATTGATTATCGTTATGTTTAATGTAAAATATGAGTTGTTTATTCAATTTTTTTACATTTAATCACCTCATAGATTTATTTCAATTTTTTTTATTATTCTTAATTTTAGATATTTGGATAATATTGAATATTATCATTTTTCTTTATTAATATATAAATATAACTATTTAATATATTTCTATTTAGAGCAGTGATTCTCAACCTTTTTTTTACCGCGGCACACTTTTAACGGTTTAAAAAAAAAGAAAAAGATAACCATTTACCATATTTTTTTTAGAACCATATAAGAAAAATTTTGAAAAAAAGTCGGAAATGCTTAAGAGCCTCATAATCTCGCGGCACACTTTTGAAAATCTCGCGACACATTAAAGTGACGCGGCACAGTGGTTGAGAATCACTGATTTAGAGTGTCATTAAATCTGTTAATAACAATTCACATCTTCTTAATAAAATAAGAAATAAAAATTAAAAATAAAATTGCATGATTTTATTTTATTTAAAATAGACATTTCTATTTATATATATATTTATACTATTTTTACTTTTTTAAATGTTTCTTTTGATTGTATCTCCGATTGGCTTGATAAAATAAAAGAAGGATGAACGTGTATTCTCCTTGCTGAAGGTTGAAGAGGGTATGGGGCGAGGGGAAGATGAGGATCTGTGTGGATGAGGGGTAATATAAGGGAAGGTTAAATCGATTAAATTTCTTCCCGGGATTAAACTAAAAATACTTGAAGGTCCCTCATGCAAAGTTTAATCAATGGAATTCTTTGAATTTCTTCTACACTAAAAACACATACACATTCATATACTATATATATATATATATACCTCTATCTCTCTTTGTGCTATTTCGTTGTTGCTTGTTCTAATATATATCATGGCCCTTTTAATTCCCCTCTCCACCATTGGAGAATCTTTTTATTTCATTTTATTTATACAACCTTTTAAAACTTACTATCTAAAATAATTAATTTAAATTAGAGAGGGAACAAAAAAAAAAGAAGACTATTTTTATTTCTCATCAATGGAAGAAAACAAATTTTAAAATCTTTATTCAATATTTTTATCCTATTTAATATTTAATTATTAATAAAAACAAAAAAAAAATAATTAAAAATTAAAAAAACACATTAACTTAAAATAATAAATAATATTATATTAAAAATTCGGTATTATCTCCTTTAAAAACATTTTAAATTGTGAGTTATAATTAATTTTTTTTTTTTTATATCCATGAATGAATTAATTAATTGTCAATCATGGAATTGATTATAAATGTATTTTTTCAGAATTATTTTATATTTAATTAAATTATTAATATTTCTTGTTTATCATTAAGTACATAGTAATATTTTATAAATTAACATAAAAATTTGATCTATTGTTTATTTTGATTATCATATTCAACGAACTTAAGTGAGTTTATAAAATCGTTCAGTCTGTCGTTCGGTCCGACATCAAACTCAAAATTTTGAAATTCTGACTTCAGATTCGGAAAGAGCATCGAAAAGTAGTAATGTAAAGTGCCTTTCATTTTTTGATACCCCCTCGGGAACATGGTCAAAATGGCGTCCAAAGTTGAAATTTTTAATATTTAATGTTTATTATTAATTGTATTATTATAGTGACGTCATTTATATTTATTCGTGACAATCATCGAATATAAATAATTTTATTCAATAATATTTATATTTAATCTTGACTTATTTATAACTTAAATTAATCCGAACTTAAGTTCGTTTTGGCAATGCAAGCTTGCGCATTCCCAGAGGTTTTTAAAATGAATTTCGGTTTTTACAAAACTAGCAAAAACATTATAAAATCATAGAATTGGTTGAAATTTCATATTGTATTTTAAACTTTAATTGGAAATATTGTATGATTTTTTCTTTTTTTTGTTTTTTTTTTAAAAAAAAACTCATTATATTATAATATAGGTTTTAACGAAGAAGAAAATTGGGGATAGGGCAATTGGAGGATAAATTTGATTATATACTCATCTACTAATCCCCATTTATTTCACCATTTTAACACATACACATACAGAGAATGAGAGAGAGAAGAGTGCCTAGAGCATTTCGATTATCACCATATTCCCCCCTTCCTTTCCTCTTTTCATTTCTCTATGAATACATGCAATGACATCAATGAATGATTAATCATGTACAAATCAGGCTTCACTCACAACAAAAATTGATAATATAGAGACTTTGGATGAGTGAATGGGTGGGTACACAGAAAACTAAACTGGAGGGAGGGAGAGAGAAAGAAAAGACATACCTGGATTAGTATTAGTTGACTGAGAAAATATATCATTCCTTTATTTGTTTTTTGTAGATTAAATATTTTAATAAATTAAATAATTAAAAAATAAATTTAATAATTAAAATAAATAATAAAGTTTTTTTAATATTTTTAAACTAATAATAAAGGAATTTTTGAAATTCTGGGTCTTAGTTTGTGTTCAGAACTTCAGAACGCAGCAAGTTAATAAAAAAGACACCCCAACCCATTCAACCCAAAATACCAACATGGACTCTTGGCCAGAATGATCTAGAAATCTAAACAAATTATTTTTTCAAAATTCTCTTGAAAATGACACCAAATTGAACACCGAAACGTCGCGACTCAAATATCACAAAAACACGTGAACATAACCCGGAAATAATATTTCATATATACGAAGGTCATTCGAAAAGTGAAGAGACACAATTACAAAATTCAGGCTATTTTTTAATATAATCACGCCCCACAGTTATGTACTTGTGCCATCTTTTTTGCATCTTCCTAATTCCTTTGGCGAAGATTTCTTTCGATTTACCCCAAAGCCCCTTTTGCACCGCTTCCTTGACTTCCTCATTATTCGCAAATCTTATTCCGCGTAGGGCTTCTTTGAGTGGTCCAATCAGATAAAAATCAGCTGGGGCGAGATCGGGACTGTAAGTAGGATGAGGTAAGACCACCCAACCCAATTTTTGAAGCTTATCACGGATCAGCTTAGGAAGTTACAAGAAAGATGGGACAAATGCATAACTGTGGGAGTGAATATGTTGAAAAATAGCCTGAACTATAGACATTTGTTTCTTTACTTATTGAATGACCCTCGTAAATATGTAAAAAAACAACATTTATTTGAAATTAACAGTGATTTGTTAAAATCTCAATTTTGTGCTACATATTTATTTGTTGATATTACATATATACACTGAAATTGAAAATATTAAATTCAGATATATTGGATGAATAATATAAAGAAAACGAGTGATGATGATTGCCTAAATTTAGGGGCTTCTAGATCTGACTCGGTTGAGTTATATTGGAGTTAGTGTTTTAGGATGCCAGGTGATTTTCACTCAGTAAGTTACAAATATTTTTAAATAAGTGGTATATAATTTATATATAAATTATTAACAAAATAAAATTTTGTATATAAAATATGAAGTTTATAATAATTTGATAAATACACCAATATAGAAATATTAGAATATAATTAAGTCGAGGAATATAGAGGAGATGAGAATTGGTGTCATTTGAGAGTTGAAAGAGGGAGTTAAAAGAGGCCGCAATGCGGGAGAGTGTCCGTTTATACACTTTTCCCCTCCAACAGCACAACAACCAACCACCCCAACTACCACCAGCCCTTCCCTTTTTCAAATAACCAACCAATAAATGAATTCCATAGCAATTATAAAATAAAACAGCCCATTATGCTTTTTTAAAGCAACATATATATATATATATATATATATAAATTTATATACCAATTAAGTAATATTAAATATTAAAATTTATTTTTAAATTAATATAAACATATAAAAATAAACTTTTTTTATTAATTATTTTATTTTCAGAGTCTATAAAGATATATATAATTGCGATCCTGATAATGAAATAGTATCTATTTATCTTTATTTATGATACTTCTGAAATCTGAAACCCTTGAACCCCATTCCTCCTTTTGAGTCAAATAATCATAGAATAGTCCATATCTTCTTTCTATATTCTTAGCTTAAATATTCACATAAAAATTGATAATAAAATAGTACTAGTGGAAGTAGACATATTATATAATGAGAATGTAATAAATGTAAAATTAAAAAGGTAAGTAAGAATTGAGAGGGAAGAGAAATTAGATGGAGTGGCTCAGGAGACGGGGGGGGGGATGGTTGGAGGAATGTGATTGTTGTTACTTAAATACTTAAATAGAATTCAGTAATGCGATAGAAATAGATAAATAATAATAATAGTATTAATGATATTTTAATGACCATAACAATTATACTAATAATAATAATTATAATAATAATAATATGGTGTGTCTGATGTATTGATTGTCTGAGTATGAATGGCAACAGCGCTGCTGTAGCTCCACCCTCCGTTTGCCTTCCTTGCCCTTCTACTAGTCTTCCTACTACCACTACTATTACTACTATAATATATATATATTATATATATATATATATATATATATATAAGAGGCAGCCAGGGGCCACCCACAATCTCTCTAACAGGAACTTGTTTTTCTTTCTAAGCATATTTTATTTTTGTCTCTTACCAATATATTCATCTGTATAAATTGAGTGGGTGGTTGATGCGTACGAATACCACACCCAACACCCATTTTCTCCCTACCCTTCCACTACACTTCAGTCAAACCAAACAGAGACCCACTTTACTAAAACCCTTTCCACTTCAACAGGTAGTTGCCACTTTGTTGTGGATATGGGGTGGGGGTGATGTTAGGGGGTAGGGATTAAAAGAGTAAATGAAGTGTGGGAGTATGATTTATCCACCCATACCCTCTCCTATCCTTCCACTTTTCTCCTACCACCCACCTACTCTATCACTTTATCATTGGCAAAACAAAATTATTAATATATTTTTAATCTCATCAGACTTAGAAATAAAAAGAAAAAAGTATAGTTATGGTCGCACGCTCCCATCATATCTACTTACACAATTAGATCAAGTATAAAATAGAAATTGGCATAATTTATAACCTGTCAATCAACCTTTGGACTTAACACACTATGAGCGGGGCGGGTATTTGTACCCGTTTCGGGGACTGCCACTTATAAGCGGGGTGGGTATTTATACCCGTTGCCACTTATATGAGGGATATATATTAGTTATCGTTTAAAATAAGTAATTTTAAGTGACACAAGGGAAAATATATATTATATAAGTGACAACGGGTATAAATACCCGTCCCGCTTATAAGTGGCAGTCCCCGCAACGGGTACAAATACCCGCCCCGCTCATCGTGTGTTAAAATTCAATATCACATAAATGACCCTGTCCCTGATAGGGGTTCTCTATAAAATATTACAAAAATTGAGCCTTGGAAAAGGTGACAATAACAATCCATACCTGTAAATATAATATAAATCGTAATTTATATTGTAATACACTTAAATTACACTTAAATTAATATAAATAAGCTGTCGTTGAGACAGACACGGAGCGAAGTGCAGTAGAGACAGAGATAGACAGAGAGGTTAGAAAGATTCGAGAGTTTTCCTCGTTACCTTTTTCTCTTTCAGCCCTTTAATGATTGTAACTTATAATTCGTTCACAAATAAATATATTTTTCTTTCTTTGATCAAATCTTGCCTTTTATTTTATCTTTTAATTACCCACTATTCTAGAGGGTAAGGTAAATACATAATTGTGTAGATTTTAAAATTTAAATCAATAAATTGAATAAATTTAAAATTATATAAAATAAATAGGTATTTAATGGAGAGATATTTTTTTTATATTTATGAGTAAGACTAGATACATTCTAATTATCGCGAAATATGCTTAAGAATATCAGCGACTGAATTCAAGAAAATATAAATTATAAAATTGAAGATGTTGGATTCAAATAAAAATTGTTTATAAGAATTGCAAGTAAAAAACGCAGAGAAGGTAATAAATATAAATTTAGGAGAGAAAAGAAGAGTTCAGAAATTGACTTTAGATGTTTCTGATACAGTTGAATAAAGAATTAAAGATTTCAAGAAAATGGTGATTATGCTCTATTCTCTATCCCATATGGATAGTAGTTATCCCAGCAGAGATTGATTAGTTCATTTATTATATGCTTGAGTATAGAACGTTTTTTATCCGAAGAGAAAAAAATTCATTCCTATATTAAATTTTATTAATAAATTTTAATAAAATAAAGATTTAAAGTATTTTTTTATTGAATCAGCTCTTTTCATTGGCTCACTCTGTAAATGTAATTTTGTAGTTTGAACAAATAAGTTGTTTCAAAGTCATAAAGAGAGGGGGGTGGGGGAGAAGGGCTGAGCTCCCTTGAGCTACTACTGCTTCTGCTTCTGGGTTATTTGCAAAAAGGAAGGCTCATCCGGTTGATTTATCATCCCCTCCCTTATCCACCTCCCTCCACTCCCTCTCTCTCTCTCTCTTTAATGTTCTTCGTTTCTCGTCGTTCAACATCAATCAATTAACTTTGCCCTTTGTGCTTTTGCGTCGTCAAACTCATATTCTTCCTCTTCTACTACTTCACCTTGCATCTTTTTTTTTCTCTCTCCCTCCCTTCCTTTCTTGACTTATCGAGCTGTCTGTCTTATTCTGTTACGCGTGCGCCCGTTTCGATACTATTTGATGAATTTCCTATTATATTATAATACATATTAGCTCGCTTTAAAGATTGATGACAACTGAAACTGAAATGTAAAATGAGAAAGAAAGAGACAGAGAAAGGAAAATATTAATATAGACTATATTTCATTTCTCAAAGTGAATTTTTGAACAATATATATATATATTTATACTATTGAATATTTCAATATTGAAAACAATTCGATTGATATTTTTTTCATTATTATTTTAAAATATATTGTCCAAAGGTAACACTTCGTATCTCTATTACTGCCTATTCTTCTTTTTCGACACTTTTAAGATTTCCAGAAGCCCAACAAATTGAAACTTATTTATCAACTTAAAATAATTTTTTATATTTTTATTTCAGAATAAATATTTTATTCTAAATTTTGATCTATTAATGTCTTTATTCTAATATCTTATCCTATTATACTAGCAAAAATTGTCCATTCTTTTTAATTGATATTGGATTAATATTTTTTTTCTATTTAAAGTATTTCAAAATTTTTTATTTAACTTCCAAATAATATTAAAAATATTTATTTTAATAATATTTTATATTAAAATTTATCATTCCCCCACCCAAAAAAAAAAATTATTCATGAAGTTAGCAACATATAATACAAATGAACAATTGTAAAGGAATGAATTTCAAATTAATTGTTGAATAAATTTGATCTAATAATATTAAATAAATTATATTATATTAATTAAAATGATTTTTAGATTAAATTATAAATAATATAAATGATAAGTAAAAAGAAAAAAATATAACCCCCTTTCTTAATTAAAATATAGACAAGTACAGGTGTCAATATAATTTCAGAATTTATTATTATTATCAGTAGTAACCCTTGTCGAAACAAATAAGTTATTGCACCTTTGAAAAATATAGAACTGAAGCCATCTAATTATAACAACATATATATATATATATAGGATCAAATATTTTATCAAGTAAATTTGAATATATTTTTCATCTTGAAATGAAAATCAACTTATTTTAATTTATTTGTATCATTATAGAAGACAAGTTTTTGATGGGGTATTTTAACAATTGTTATAAATAATTAAAAAATTTCACAATTTTTAATATTTATAATAATAAATTGTAAAGGGTAGATAGATAGCTCGGTATTCCAGGTACTAATAATATAATTTATAGGATTGGCAGGTTATAATCTTTAAATTCAGAAATATTGATATAATATTATTATGTGTGTATATAAAATATCTATAATTTATACAATTACTTTATTATTATTAGAGAAATTGAATGTGTCTCCCTTCATTTGTATATTATATATTATAATAATAATTCTCTAATCATTTATTAATATAAAAAATACTATAAATTAAATTATAAAGTAATTAATAATAATAAAAGATGATTAATTGCTTATTTTCTTAATTGATAGAATAATTCTTCTTTTGGGTCGGTAAATTTAATTATTCAATGAACCATTAAATTTAGTTTTACAAACGTAAGTCCAATTAATTACAAAATTTACAATTATGATAAATTTATTATTTTAAAGTTTGAAAGTAAATAAATTTGAATTATAAATCGCACACAATAATAAATTTTCATTATAAACGAAATCCAATGAACACCTAAATTATAATTTTTAAATTAATAATTAATTGGTTATCATTTATAAAATAACGTTAGATCTTCTAAGTTTTACTTTTTTTAATAAGCAATTATCGAAAAAATGTCTAATTATCTTCTTTTATTTATATAAATAAAGGATTTATCTGCAAATTTTGAATATCTCTACGCCTTATGATATGTATTATCCAAATATGTCTTTATTCTTTGTTCTGTTTGTCTGTCTGTATTGTCTGTATATTTTTCCTGTAAATTGTAAGAAGAGAAACTCTACGTCGATTACTATGAAATTATATTACAATATTCTTATATACTACTATAAGAATAGGCTATAAATTTTATCATTATCTAATAAAAAAAACACAGAAATTCATTTGTAAAAAACATAAGGCTCCGCGTTATTCATATGAAGCCTCCATCCGCCCTGTGATCCTGCCCTTCCATGTTTGACAATAAATATAGAATTAATATTAATTCTAACTCCCACTCAAGGATATTTTAATATTTATATATTAAAGATGAGGTCACCGGGGAATGGCGGAGATTGCATAACAAGGAATTACATGACCTCTATGCGTCTACAGATAGAGTTAGAATTATAAAAGGAGATGTATACGTGGCTAGAATGGGGGAGGAAAGAATGGCGAAAAATATATTGGGGGGAGGCCCAGTGGGAAACACCCACTTGGAAGACTAATGACGCGGTGGGTAGATAATTGTAGGAAGGGATGTGAGAGAGATGGGAGAGAATAGGGATTGGAGGGTTGTGGTTCAGAATACTTGGAGAAGTGTGGTTGCTGCGGCCAAGAACTTTCGAGTTCCGTAGAGCCACAGAGATAGATAGATAGAAAGCTTGTAAAAACTCAACATCAATATAAACGGTATAAAACCTATTTTTTTGGATTTTTTTTATTTTTTGGATCTTATTTATTTTTTTATCCTTGCACACTAAAATAAATTAAAATTGAGATCCTGGTGACCGGGATATATATTATCACGCAGAAGAGGTTTTGGTGGACCAAATTTCTTTTCCAAAATTTTACACGGTTTTTGGCCTTATCAAAGATATTAATTGTTTTAGATTTGTTTGAAATCAAAATCATTTTGAAAAGTTGTTAAAATGATTAAATTAGTAAAACGAATGGTCCAAAGACTAAACAAATAAATTATTTAATTTAAATTTCATGATTATATTTTAGATTGTTCTCATTGTAGTTTTATATATTAATATTCAAAAAAAAAATATCAATAACCAATTCTTATATGTTCTTTATTTATCTATTTATCTATCCATTTATCTATCTATAAAATATATAAGAAGAAAATTAAAACACAAAGAGTAACTGGATACTTTTTGGTACAATTTTTAAAAATCATCAGCTTTTTTACGAACTTGGTACGACTTAGGTAGTGGTACGAGTAACGCAACGTTCCCCTTTATAATATATAACACATCTACAAAGCTATATATACAAGGGTGTATCAAATGAAAATCTTAAAAGTACTAAAAATGATTTATTTTGACAACTAAGTAAAACTAACACATATCATTTTTTCGACATAGCGTCCTTGACATGTTATGTAAGTGTTACACCACTTTGGAAGCACACGAATACCACGTTTGAAGAATTCTTTTGGTCGCGCCTGTAGCCATTCGTGCACCGCGGTTTTCACTTCCTCATCACTTTCGAAATGCTTGCCACCCAATGCCTCTTTAAGCGGTCTGGAGAATAAGGTGGGTGCATGAGGATTTCAAATTTAATGTCCTGGATAGTTTGAACTGAGAGACCTAACTTTTTACTCCTGATTGCTGGCCGAAGTTGATTTTTCAGATAGTTTGAATAAGAAGTGCTGTTAACTGTCATTCCCCTGTCCATGTAATGCTCCAAAATTACCCCGTTTCAAGGTTTTCATTTAATACACCCTCGTATTATTATATATGATTTTTATTAGTTTATGGTCTACAATCTTTTTCTTTCAAAATATTTATTTAATTCCTATTCATTAAAAATGATAATTAAAAAAACATTAAATTTTATTTCTACAAAAAAATATTAAGGTCTAATTATATCCTGAATATAATAAAAATGATAACTTTTAGGATTAAATTAAGAGCTGTTTCCTTATTAAAAAATAAAATAAAAATTAGAGTTTATTCTGAGAATTACTAGAAATATAATAATATTAATTTTGTATTCATTATCGAACGAATTCGGAGTGGTTCTTTGAACCAAGTTAAGCATCAAATAATTGTGGAAATTATTATTAAGGGTTTTATAATAAAATTTGACATGTATGATATTAGAATATATGATCTATAAGTTTCAGTATACATGGGTGTAAATATATACGATAAGAATACTGTTGAGGTTAATAATCGGATCATACCTTTAATTATTCTTAGTCCATAGGATCACGATATTTCATGACTGACACGAAAATTTTTTAAATCAATATATTGAATTCTTCAACTCACATGAAACGTAAAAATTATATATAAAAAATACCAAAATTTAATCAATGTTCAGACTAACTCTTTATAATTTATATTAGGTTGGAAGGAAAGTTCTACAGGTTTTGATATGCGTACATTTTTCTTAATAAAATTTTCAAATAATATTGAGATATCATAGTTTGTTTTATAATAAATTTTCTGCTTTCTAACTTAATTAATTAATTTAATTTAATAATAATACTATACTGTAAATACTGTAAATTTCTTTATACAATATTTCTCGGACTCTTCCTAGTTTACGAGATAAAAATTATTAAAATTTGCATATAAATACATTTACATTCTATTTAGCTACCATGTTTTATTTATTTGCCCAGCAGAGGGTTCCACTAATTGGTGTTTTTTTTCAGTTAGATTTGGATATATGAAAATTAAAAATGAAATTAATTAAATAATTTTTCTATATCCAAACCGAACTGAAAAAATCGGAAATTAGTGAATAAGTGAATAATTAGTAAATTAGTCAATAAAACATTATTAAATGGCTCCTCATTCATAACTAGTTTATATATCAAACTTTAATAATTTTTATTTCGTAAACTAGAAGAACAACCGAGAAATATTATATAAGGAAAGTTTCATTGGAATTAAAAAAGGAATCCACTGGCAAAGTTTCATCCAAATCCCTGAAGCTTCCCGTTTTGTAAACAATTTCCAATACTTCTAATATTATTTCATATAAATAAATAAATTTTCGGGAAATTTTTCATAAATTTTTAATTCATTTGGACAACAGGTTAAGCATTATTAGTTACATTATAAATTTTATATAATTAATTAAACTCCAAGCAATCATTAAATTTATAATTTATTTAGTTAATTATATGTTTTTACACATAAAGATATCATTTAATTACAAATAATTATAAATGGCGCACATTACTAAATTCATATTTTACCAAATATGAGCTATATTCTGTTTATATTTAATTAAAACGATAGTTTATCATTGGTACCTTTCACGAAATTTATAGTTATTCTATGAAATTATATATTAGTATTAAAATATATATAAATTATTACAAAATAATTTGTAATGGGCCACAATGTTGATAACCAATCAACAACAGGCAGTAGATGAAGAAATTAAAAACATAGATGGAAGTTAGAAAGTGCAAAGTAGAATAGACTGAAGAAGAAGAAGAAGTGGTTGTTGGTTGAAATTGGTGAATAAAGTTTTAAGTGGGTTCAAATGACTTTTGAAAAGTCACTTATGCTAATTCAGTTTCCATTTATTACCATACGATTATCATCATTATTATTAAACCAAGCCAACCAAAAACTAATCTCAAAGATTAATTCCATTCTACTACTCCCCTCACTTATGGTTTTTCTTTTTTACTTTCTTTGAAAACTTGATAATAATTAAAACAGATTAAAATCGGTTCGTTATATAAAATTAATTTTATAAAAAAATAAAGTTCAATCCTTGATTAGATAATAAATAGAATTTTAATCTTAGATTTTATTATATAAACAAACTTGTAGTCTTGAAAACCGAGGTAAGTAAGTTAAATTAGTTCATCCCTCTGAAGGAATATAACAATACCAAATATTTGTTATTTACAAATTAAATTGGTCTTTTATAATTCAGATTGATCATTAATATTTATGAAAATTATTCAGAAACTCTATGTCGATTACTATGAAATTACATTACAATATTCTTATATACTACTATTAGAATAGGCTATAAATTTTATCATTATCTAATAAAAAAAACACAGAAATTCAATTGTAAAAAACATAAGGCTCCGCGTTATTCATATGAAGACTCCATCCGCCCTGTGATCCTGCCCTTCCATGTTTGACAATAAATATAGAATTAATATTAATTCTAACTCCCACTCAAGGATATTTTAATATTTATATGTATATTAAAGATGAGGTCACCGGGGAATGGCGGAGATTGCATAACGAGGAATTGCATGAGCTCTATGGGTCTACAGATAGAGTTAGAATCATAAAATCGAGAAGGCTGCGGTGGGCAGGACACGTGGCTAGAATGGGAGAGGAAAGAATGGCGAAAAATATATTGGGGGGGGGGGGGGAGACCGAGTGGTGAACGGCCGCTTGGAAAACCGAGGACGCGGTGGGTGGATAAAATAGTAAGGGACGTGAGAGAGATGGGAGAGGATAGGGATTAAAGGGTTGTGGCTCAGAATAGCGGCACTTGGAAAAGTGTGGTTGCTGGGGCCAAGAACTTTCGAGATCCGTAGAACCACATAAATAGAAAGAGAGATTCAGAAATTTATTTATCTAATTTAATAGATGTTTCCAAAAATAAATAATTTTTTTATAGCAAAATTTTGAAATATATAGAAAAATAAAAATTAAAATTTATTTTATTAAGATATTTATAATTAATAATATATAGGATTTTAATCTGAATTTTAATTTAATTAATTTATATATAAATTATTTTTATATTAAGAAAAAAATAAATAATTTTTAATAAATTTAATTAATAAAATATCATTAAATATTCCACATTTAAATAATTTGTTTTAAATTCATTCAAAATCTCAGGAGTGGGTCATCGTGGAGCAGAAATTCTTTTTCTTGAATAGAAATTGAATTAAATTTTTGAAGTAAAATAAAACTTTCATTAATTAACTACATATTGTAATTTTTTGCAATCCAATATTTCAAAAATTAAGAAATGATGTCTCATTTTGTCTCTAACACCTTATATTAAAAATTCAAATTAAATGGTATTAGAAAAAGAAAATAAATAATTGTTCACATACAAAATCTTTTTTAATAAATAAAAAATATGAGGGCAGGTCAAGTCCATGATCTTTTGAATTTCCCGGCTCTTAAATGAAATTGCAACAATGCTCGTACCATCAGGTAACTATCTGCTGACTCCTGTTGAAATTTGAACCAGCTGGGTCTTTTAGTTTTTGTTTGACGTCCATTAATAGCAGACTCTCTCGAGATTTGAAAAGAAAATGGAAAAAAAGTGAACTTTGTGTGCTCATTAAGCATTATTTTTTGTGGAAAAAACGTCTCTGGAACCGAGTTTTTGCGCTGTTTCGTAACCGTGGATGAAACGTGGATCCACCACAACACACCAGATGTCAAACAGAAGTCAAAACTGTGGGTTTCACGGGATGAATCGGCATCTTATTTTTGAAAGGGATAAAAAAATTGGAGAAACATTGGACGAAGTAAAATAATAAAATAATTTTTTAACCAAAAACCTGTGTTACATTTAAAAAGTACGGTCTTATTGACTTGCCCTCTCTTATGATTAGTGAATAATTGTAATTTCTTGTATATTATTATCATTATTTTTAAATATTATAACTTATTTGTATAAATGTTAATTATATCTTTTGAAATCATAAAAAAACTATATTTTAAATTCAATTTACAATTTCATATTTACATTTCTGACTTTTTAATCAATTATAGTTCCACATCTATCGCCATCCTCCATTCTATAATTAATGCTATTCACTCCACCACCCACTTTTCTCTCTCCAACTCCCTTTCTCTATGTCCATTCATTCATTCATTCATTCACGGGGAGTGGGGGAGGGGGATGAGTTGATTTTATGTTAGATGGGGCTACAACGGAACAGGAAGTCAGACTTTGATGATGAGGGTTCAGTTTAAGTCCAAACGAGATTTTCAACACATCTTCACCTCCCGAACCATACACTCTCTCACTCACCATTCCTTGTTCTCTTTTTCACTCTTCTAAGACTTTTTTTTCCAATACTGTAGGCGGAGGCGAGTCTTTTATTGGCACCTAAAGTTGGAACGTGTTTGGAAATTCTAATTGCTTTCGACCTCCATTTAATTTCACTAGTTACGGGTCTTTTTTTTTGGTAGGTGGTGGGAGGGGAGTACAGTGGTGTATGGATAAAAGAAACGTTGGTGAAAGTTTCTATACTAGGATATTAAATAAGTGATGAAATAAAAGAAAATTTACTTTTTCATGTTTTTTTTTTTCATAAAATAAATAAATAAATATGAAATAATTTTCTAATTTATAATAATTTATTTTAAATTTGAAACCAATAAAATAAATAATAAAAAATATCAATATTAATTTAATTCTTTCGAATTTATTAATATTAGATGTTGCTACTGTACATTTCTCTGGCTTTTGCGAAACTTACCCTATATTTTACCCACCCCACCAACTAAACCTCCTTTCCATTAGCATACTCTACTTGTAATGCATATATCCATCGATAACTTTAATTAATTTAACCAGACAAAATGCTTATTATATTATTATTATTATGAAAAAGATTCCTTTTGTGGGTTCAAATTATTTCAATTAATAATTAATAATATCGATATCTATCTATCTATTTTTATAGAGTTATCTTAAGTTAATTATCAGCAACCACATTCCTACAACCGTCCCAATCCTAAACCATTCCTATCCAACTTCTGATTATCTCATAGAGGCTCTCTTTTCAAAACAACTTTCTCTTTTCCAATTTTCGAATTGAAATCGTCTAATATAATTTTATAATTACAATTTGGAAATTATAATTTGTTATGAAGTTCATCTTTCATTCATACCTTTCTTTATCCATTAGTACCTGGTTCACCGAGCCCCCTCTCGGTACTTTAAAAAAATTATTCCTTTTATTATTTTAAGATTAAGATTAATATTTAAAATAAATAAACGACAAAATATATGAAACAATTTCAAATAATTTAAAAGAATACAAAATTAAAGAAATAGTCATAAAACATACAGCCCTTTAACGTACGTATTAATGCACTGAAAGACAGAAAAGTATAACCTGTGAATATAACATAATATATATATTTCGTAATTTAATTTCAAAATATTATTAAAATAAATATTTTTAATCTTATTTTATTTATAATATTTTGTATTTAAGAAAGCATTGTCCGGCGTTGCCCGGCGCCATTTTTTTTATTAATAAATTTCCTATTTTAAATTAAGAAAAAACTAACAAAGATGATTTTTCCTCAGGCTGAAACCAATAAAGATCGATTTTTCTTTATAAAAATTATCTATGGTGTGAATTTCCAAAAAAAAAAAAATTTCGAGCGGTTTAATATTTCAAAAATGCAAATATATATACAAATATAAATATACATATATACGAGTACAATTTTTGCTAGTATAATAAGATAAAATAGGTTCATGAACATTAGTTGGTGTTTTATTGTAAATTTTCTCTTTGACAACTAGAATCATTAAATTTTAATTTATAATTTTTTTTTTATTTTTCATCGCACAATATTGATATCTATTATTAAAAAATAAATGTACAAAAATTTAATTAAATCTTCTTATATTAAAATTTCATTTAAAACTCATACTAATTTACTTGATTTTTTTTTTTTATTAATTAAATTAATTATTAAAATATATCAATATCAAAGGATAGCAACATTAAAACATTGCAATGAATCATGGTTGTTTATTAATCTAAGTTGGGAAATTGAAATTCAAGCTAAATTTGGTTATGTATATATACACATATACATTAGACATGTTGTTTACCACTAAGAGTCACCGAAGGGCGCAATATTAAAAAATATTATGCCTTTCGTAGACAACTTGTAGGTGGGCCGTATGCGATTCCTGGACCTCGTATTTGACATGTAAATTATACATGTACATTTATGTGCTTGAAATTAGAATAAATATAGAATTAGATTTAAAATTCTGAGAATTTCTTAATTTCGTATTTTATATTTCTTTTATGAATTACCAGAAATGTAAGGATTCTCTGAACCAAGGGAGACTTCGTTTCAGCTGGATTATATAAATCCATATTAAGGGGTTTATACTAAAATAAATTTACAAGATTTTTGAAAAAATATATCTAGTATTTAGTTACTATTGTAAAATAATATATTCTATAAATAATTTTCAAAAAATAATATAATTTCAAAAGAAGATATTAATGAATCGTGTAATCTACCAATTAAATATTAGTAATTGAGTTAGATATTTAGTTTCTAATCGTCAACACCCTCACCCTTAACGAAGAATGGGTCTTTGATCCAAAAAAGAAATAATTAACTAAATAACTAATAACATTGGTACATAATTTTTTGATTTGATTTTATATAACAAAAAATAAACAATTTCATACAAAATAAAGGAAAATTGAAATAAAGAACAGTTACTCGGGAAAAACTGAAGAATTATTATAATAACCAGTTATAATGAGAATATGAACAATTTAAGGTAAAACCAAGAAAGAGGTCGAGAATATCAGAAAATTAGAAGATGGATTTATTTACAAATGCCAACCCCTGAAAATTCTCTTTTCTTTTCTGAATTTAACATAATTAATTACCATCATTTATAACATTGAAATTATATAAAAGTCATTAAAAACTTATTAATTATTATTAATATACAATTAATTTTTAAACAAAAAATATATAAAACTAAAAGAGTGAGAGATTCGAAAAAAATGTTTGGGCCATGCTCGAACAATAATTTTCAGAGAGATAATAGTGTCACAATATTCAAACATATATTATATGAAATTATATATAGATTCATAGGCAACAAATCACAACACTTGAATATTTTTATTTTTTATTCCTATTTTAAATGCGCCACAGGGTGAGAGGTTAGCATACCTGGCTCACATTCTCGTAGTCTCGGATTCAGGTCCCGGGGAATTGCTCTAGCAGTGATCTATGGGACGGAGTCAACTCAGCCTCCGGGATCAACATTGGGAAGCTTCTTGATAAAAAGTAGCGCCTCCGATCAAGAAAATCAAGGTAAAGGTTGATAGGACCCGTTCTACTGATCATGGCGCACCTAATTGATATAACCGACTTGATAGACGTTGTCCTTATGTGGGACGTAGAAAAGCCAGTTTTTTTTTATTCCTATTTTAATTCCAAGACTCCCAATCCCCAAATTCTATATAGAAAGAGAGAGATATTTTCATTAAAACCGAGTAGTTAGTTACTTTTAAGTAAATAAACTTTAAGATGATGATATATGTATAATATAATAATATATTCAAAATGAATATATACATAAATATACATATATTTTATCTGTGTTTATATGTATATAATTTAATTATTTTAGAATATTAAAATATTGGGAGATAAAAATGTATGATAATATTAATTAACATTTTACACTTGTGAAAAACGGTAGAAAATTGAATTGGATTTTATGCGTTTATCTAAATTGAAAAATGAATTATAAATATATATAGGTATGTATATATATTGTAAAAATTTATTAATTAAAAAAATTATTAAATAATTATAATACATTAATTTATAGAATATTCAATATAAAAAAGAAATCATAGATACATTCATAATCAAGGTCATAAGGAGATTGCGATGTAAAAATAAAGCAATGATATGCCTCCTTTTGCAATTACCAACCCTCCACCAGAGGCGCTGGCTCAATTCTTCACCCTCGACAATACAACTTTAACTTCCCGATATATGAAGATCCTCTCATTCAATGTATAATTTAAATATAATGCTCCAACGCACTTAAAATGTTGACTCTGGCATTCGGCGAGTCTACTTTGTCTCAAAAAAATGTTTTTAAGTGGTACAAACGCTTTACAGAAGGCCGAGAAGATGTTGCCAAGTTCGATCAAATGAGAAGGTTTTCTTCGACTGTTTTCTTCGATTACAATAGCGTGGTGCATCATGAGTTCTTGCCAACAGATCATACTGTTAATAAGAAATACTAAAAGGAAGTTATCAAGCAATACGGCTCAAAAGATCGGAATTGTGGAAAAACAAATCATGGATTATGCATCACGATAATGAAACTTCATTGCTTGTTAGTGATTTTTTTTAGCTACAACACCGTAATCATGCCTCAACCACCGGATTCACCAGATTTAGCTCCCTGCAACTTTTTCCTATTACTTTGAACGGAATAAAATGGATATTGATAAATAAATAAATACTTTACGAAATAATTCAAAATTCATCTTTTCTTTTGAACAAACCTCGTATTTATTGGGATACTTATCCGTGAATTTGATTTATAAATATGAAACAAATTACGTACAAAATAATTGACTAAAATCTGATTATCTGCGATTTAAAATTAAAATTAAAAACAAAAACATAAAAAGAATCCAATAAAAGAAAATTATTATTAATTATTTATTATTATTAGATAATTTATATATTTTATAAATGAAAATGATAATTAAACAATTCTATTATATTAAATAAAGTATTAATATATGCAATGATAATTTAAAATAAACATGTTTCTATAATTTTACATGAAAACAATAAATAATAATAATATTCTTATGAATATTTATCATTAAAATAATAAAATATATATTTACATATCAATTTACATATGAATTCCTTAATTATTAAATCAACTCAGTAAATGAGAATTTTTTTCATTTCTCTCGACATAGGCATGCTGTTATCATTTTACTTTATAGAATTAGAAAATCCCATATAAAAAAATATTATATTATATTACAATAAATTACTTATATTATTTTACATTTGATATTTATTGTTATAATTTATATAACATTTGAATATTAATATTTATCTCATCGATTAGAATTTAGACAATAGTCCGAAGAGTGATCAAATTGCTACAAAATATTTTTTCGGGGGTTTGCCGCGTTTTTAATTTTCATCCTTTTAAGTATTAATAACTTGATCTGTAGACACAAGTATATCCTAGTATATACAAGTATATAATAATTATTTTTAGTATATATAATTGTATTTAATTTAAAAATATTTTACAGAAAATTTGTTTTTAAATCTAGGTTTTCTAGTAACTCTATTATTCTAAGTATCTATCTATCTAACTATTTCTGTGACTCTCCGGAACCCGAAAGTTCTTGGCTGCAGCAACCTTATTCTCCAAGTTTCCCTATCCTGAGCCAAAACCATCCAGTCCCTTCCTACATTGTCCAACCACTCCGTCCTTGGTCTTAAATTACGTTTCCCAATCGGTCTTCTCAAATATACCCTTCGTCATTCTTTCTACTTCCATTCTTACCACTTGTCCTGCCCATCGTAACCTTATCTCTTTTATAACCCTAATTATGCCTGGAGATGATAGAGGTCATGTAATTCCTCATTATGCAGTCTCCGCCAGTCTCCGATGACCTCTTCTTTCTTTAGCCTATAAATGCTGCGAAGAATTCCATTTTCAAATACTCTAAATCTACTCTCGTCTCGTAAGGTCATAGACATAGACCATGCCTCGCAACCATATAATACAACCGGCAATATAATTATTTTATATATTTTAATTTTTATCCCCTTTGATAATAATTTAACAGGCGTTACCCGATTTAAACATCGATTTAAATTCTTCTCGAATATTATTATCCTTCGTGATTACATTAAATTTTTCTACATTTTCAAATTCCACATTATTATTCAATATTTTATTTTTTTTAGTATTAATAGGATCTAAGATTATGTTGCAAATGTTTACTGGAACATGAAACAAAAAGATTTACATATTAGTAAAAGAAGTTTCTTTATAAATAATTAATCAAATATTTTATATTTATTGATTTACTCCTTCTCCTGTATTGCAATTTTTAAATATTATAATAATATAATTATTTAAGTTTAAATAAAATTTAATGAATTTTCTGACATTATAATTTACTAAATAATTTATACTTGCACTGTTATGTTCCTTTCGTCAAACACATCAATAGAAATGTAAAAGTAGACATGTTTTGTAGAAAAACAAATTAAAAAAAAAATAATTTTAAATTTATATCTGGATGTCAGGTATGCTGTTTAAGAAAATGATTTTCAGTATAAGTAAGTTATTTTATAAAATTTTATTTATGTACTTATTGATAACAAATATTGTTAATCACATACACAAGTCAGATTTTCTATATGCTGGCGAAACCATCATCCTCACTAGAAATTTTTTTTATTTTTTACAAAGATATCATTAAAAGAATTTGCGCAACAACGCAGTCCAAAGATATATTAATGGTCAAAAAATAATTGATTTATTTTAAATTGAAATAAACTCTCGTTAATATTTGATAATAATTTTATATATAGTTATATTAATTAATATTTTCTTTTCACAAATAATTAGAAAATCAAAACTACTATAAAATTAATATAATTTTTTGGAAACTTATCTATTTTTTTTAATATTAAATAGATCAAGTTTATTTTTCATTAAAAAGAAACATTAAATTACGAATTTTAATTGTCAATTTTATTAAAAATTTCTATTTGATTATGTATGTGGGTTTTTTAAAAATATTGTTTTTATTCAATTTCTTAATAATATACATAACATATTTATTTCAAATAATATAATTAGGTTTGTCAAAAGTTTCGTTTTGACCGAGACAGTCCCGCTTTGAAGGTATGGTTTGCTATTAAATAATAGAATAGATAACTTGAACCATATAAATAGCGTCCAACGCTGGTCGTTTTTAAAAATTAAAATGTATTTTTAAAAGAAAACATTCTAGTGATAAATATTAAATTAATTGTAACATTAAATATAAATATTAATCATTAATAAATCAAAAGTTTTGTTGATTTAACATTCACTTGAAAATTTTGAGAGCTAGCAGTAAGAATGACTGAAGTTTTTTTTTTTTGTAATAATAATAATAGCTGATAATCAGCTCACATTGTATGCATTTTTGATGAATCCCCAAATTTGTCCCTTTTTAAGAAAACAAAAATTGTAATAAATCAAAATATAATTAAATAATATAGATTAATTAAATAGATACATATTATTATAAAAATTTTTTTTAACATTGTAGTTTGATAGAATATTTTTGTATATTATGCAATTTATAAAAATAAAATAAATTATAGTTCAAATGACATTAGTGTGAAGTAAATTATTTAGTTATTATATTTATTTAAATATTAATAGTTATGCAATGAACATCATCAGCATATTTCCAGTCCACTGTTTGGAAAATTTTCATAAATATTCCTTAACATGCCATTTAGCTGATGAATAATGTGTATATAATGATTTGATCAAAATTTAGTTGTCTTTTTGTGTATATTATTATTATTTACATAGGTGTAGGAGTATGAAACCGGAATTTCCATATAGATGCTGCTCGCTATCAGTTTAAAGACCGTAAGACCGCTTCTGTAGCGCCATCTTCTCCCTCTATATTTTAATTTATAATTTAATTAATTTAAATTAATATATGTTATTTAATCCAATTCAAATTTGCGAGATAGTCGAATGGAGACACTCCAGATTTTTTTAATTTTAATAAAAATTAAAGATAAATATACCTATTCGCAAAATATTATAAATAAAGATGTAAATTAGAAACATTAAAATTGTATCTATTTAATGAACTCGGAATAGAAAAGTAATATACAAGTAATTTTGCCTAATGTACCTGTAGCCATCACTGCCCCACTGGATCGCTGTAGTACCCACTTTGGGAATCACTGCTATAAATGGAAATATAAATTAATAATAAAATGAAAAGGGTTAAAGAAAAGTTATTAAGAACAGTCAGTTTATTGTCATTATCAGAAGTTTGTACTATAATATACTATAATATCTGAAGTTTGTACTATGCTAAATTATAATGATGGTGATGACATAACTATTGAAATGATCATTAAAAAAAATATCTTAAAACATAAAACTGTGTGTTTTTAATATCTTTCCTTCAATCTATTTAATTTTATTATGAATTTTCATTTAAATTTATAGATTCACATAATCCTCGCTATACTTTTAATATAATTATCAATATATACATTTAAATTTTAATAGTATAATTTAATTTTTAAATTAAAAATAACCTAAATCTAGTTAAGAAATTTTTGTGCAAAACTTGACATTTATCACTAATAAAAATTAGTTTAGTCAAGTTTTTATTAATTATATTAAGATTTTTACCGACCGACGATAGGACGGGAAGGTATTGTTTTCACACCAAATTTCACATGCAATTTGTTAACTGAATAGCTTTTTTACCATGATGTCTGTCCGTCCGTTGTGTGTCCGTATAGACGTGTACAGCTTGAACGGCTAAACGAATTTTTATAAAATTTGGTATATTTACTTAATAAATCAGTAACTCCTCAACTTTTAGTGTATATCCGGAAACTGGAAGTGGTAGATTACAAAGTATTAATTTTATATTCAATGTCGGAAAAGATTTCACTTAAAATATAGTAGTAATTAACAATTGAGTAATTAAACTAAAAATAAAAACCAAGATAATATAATTTTATCATTTTAATTAAACTTTTAAAATATTTTTATTTGATACTTTATTTTATATATATATATATATATATATATTGGAAATTAATTTATTTCAAATTTCGGTCGGTTCTGTGCCAGGCCACAGCTCATTTTTTTTACTATCTCGCCATTACCTACCCCGTTTTCATTTTTTTTCCTCTAAACTTACCGTAAAAATAATTATATATGTTTGTTAGTTCTTGTATAAAATTGAATAAAACTGCTATATATGGAATTTCAGCTTGATTGAATCTCTGAAAGTACCGGAATTAATTTTTAAAATTTTTTAACATGTTTACTGACAACCCCGCGCCAGCACGTGACGTGGTGCCATCAACCAAGAGCCAAACACTCGCTGGTTGAATAAATGTTATTTATTAATTTAATTTAATTTAAATATAATATATGTTAATTAATCCAATTCAAATTTGCGAGATATTCGAGTGGAGACACTCCAGATTTTTTTATCAAAATAGCAGCACATGATCTTATACTAATTTAGAATCATTGTTCAACTCTTACGTTCTTAAACCTCCATAATTTTGTAAATCACTAATCTTAAATAATTTTTTTTTTATTTTTTAAAATACAGGGTGGACCAAAAGTCCGGTAACATTTCAAATGATTATAAAAAATACAAAAAAGAGATATGAGAGAAAATATGTTTATTTATTATAAAAGTACAAAAATCAGGGTTTTATTTTTTAAAAATAACCTCGTCCAAATGTGCCCCTTGTTTAGTTTGGCACCCCCGTAACCTAGTGCGGAAATTTTCCATCACCGCCCGACAAGTGTTTGGAGAAATGTTCTGAATTTCCTCGCGTATATTTTCTTTTAATTCTTCAATAGACTGAGGGTTGTTATTAAAAACTTTACTTTTGAGGTATCCCCAAAGGAAAAAACCTATTGGTGACAAATCCGGGCTGCGGGGTGGCCAGTTAATGTCACCTCTTTTGGATATGACTTTTTGCCCATAATTTTGGCCTTAATTGCTGTACAATTTTAATTTATACGGGTGTAAATGTAAATCCTTGTGAAGAATACGATTTAAAGATGTCCTGGACACCTTTAAAACACTAGACCGCTTTCGAGTAGGGTGGCCAGGTTGTTCTCTAACATATGCTCTCTGTTTACGGGCTCTCTCGACGTCCTAGGTCGGCCGGATCGTGGTTGATTTAATGTTCAACCCGTCTCCTCGAACTTCTGTACCCAATTTTTAATTGCACGAGTTGATGGAGCTTGTATGTTGTACTGTGTACAAAATTTTCGTCGCGCTTCAGTCGCAGAATCGTTGTTGCGATAGTACTCGCGTACGCAAAACGCGCGTTGTGCTCTGCTGAACGACGCCATGGCACTGAATTCCAACTAGCCGCCCCGCTCCCCCCTATCCCCCGCAATTCGAAGCAGCGCTCGATTCAAATGTTACCCGACTTTTGGCCCACCCTGTATGATATATTAAATTAACATTTTAAATATAAATAATAATTCAAAACAAACAAATCTAATTTTAATATTAAATTAATTAATCACCTAAACCTCGCTATGCTTTTAATATAATTATCCATATACGTATACCTTTGAATTTTATTAATTAACCACATATTAGTTCAAATTATTAATATAGCGTAAATTAAATTAATAATTTTTGTGTAAAACTTGACTATTTAACACTAATAAAAATTAGTGTAGTTAAGTTTTAATTTTGATTTTTAACATTAATTCTATTACTATTTTTCTAAATGATTAAAGAAAATCTTAAGAATAATTAATTAATTTTTTTTTTTTAAATTCGAAAAAATATTTATTTTTAAATTACGTAGTAGAGTGAAATTTTGTTTCGTCTCATTGCTTAATTCCCCCGATATCGCTTCATCAACTACTCTGTTCTTCACTTCTTTCTCTTTCTATTTTTCTAAATCTCAACTACTATAAGCCTGTCTTAAACAAAATCCTTTTTTTTCCCTCCTTTTTTTTCCAAATTCTAAAATTTAGCCATTTCTATGGCAGTAAAAAATTCAATCAAATTTACTAAAGCTCTCTACAAGATAAGTCTAGATAATTTATTTTTTAAATCCTTTAATAGTCTCTCGTTCTCCAAGTAGGGCAAACCGGGCTCTTCCCCCTTTCGCTTACTCTCCTTCCTAGCTTCAAATAAATCTCAAAATAAGCCACTCGTTGAAGCAAAGGACATACGAAAAAGGATAAGATGAAGTAGAGAAGGAGGAGGTGAAGGAACGAAAAAGATAGGAAAAGAAAGAATCCAGACTTAACAATCATCTCAAGAGGCCTTAAGGAAAGTCCACCCCATTCCACCTTCTCATACCCTCATCCTCTTCTCTCTATCTCTCAATTTAACAAAATGGAAGAAGAAAAATACTAAACATGGTTTCTTGTAATAAATTAGAGTTAAGCTTTTAATAGAAATCAATCAGATTGTAGAAAATATAACAAAAATCAAACAGACACTAATTTATATTTGATTTACTCACAGAATAGAGTACTTCAAAATAAATAAATATAAATAAATAAATGAGATAAATTTAAATAAACATTTGAATTTATTTTTATTCTTATTTAAATAAAGAGAAACAATCTAGAGAATAATCTCACTTTTATTTTTATTTTTCCACTTGGTTTTTATTATTATTTTATCGATTAAAAATAGAATACTTATCAAGAAATTACAATATATTAATTAAAACTATTTGATTTTAAAAAGAAATTATAAAAAAAAAAAATTTTTAAAAAGGAGAAAATAATTTCTCCACATACACCACGATTTCCTTACAATTAATCATATCTAAAAAATGAATGCGTGGGCGCCAAACATGTAGGGAAAGGAAAATAATACGAAGGACATTTCATGGTATATGCTAAACCTTTCTGTTTTTTTCCTTTTCCACTATACTTGATAACTATGTCTATTTGAAGTGATTTAACGTTTTTCATTGCATGTTTGGCGCTCACGCTTTCATTTTTTAAATAGTTAGGATTAATTGTAAGGATATCGTGGTTTTTTGCAGAAATTATTTTCTCCTTTATAACGCATTTAAATAAAAGCGTGTTTTTTAAAAAACAATTTTATATTTTTTTTATTTCCTAATTTTTAGTCTTGACAGACTATTTATGTATTATTATAAACTATTATATATTAATTAATTAATAATAATTGTAATTGTTATTATAATAGAAATATAATTGCAAAATTAATTATGAGATTTAATTGAAGATTTTACATTAATCTTGAAACAAACGATTGATTCATTAGAAAAAAATATAATTCAAATAATTAACAAATCAATTTAATTATTAAAAGAAATTAATAGATAAAAAAAAAATTCAAAAAAAGGTATTAGTATTAATTAAGCTAATAAAATCTCGTATTCATTTTCTAATTAATAAAGATATAAATAAATTAAAAAATATATAGATCACTATTCTTATGATATATCCAAAACTATTATTACATTTAAAATAAACCCAATTTTTGTATAAATCTATCAAAGTTGATAGATTATTATATTATATTATTATTATTATTATCTTATCTTATTATGCTAGCTAAAATTGTATCTATATTTCTATATTGGTTCTCAAAAACCGCTCTAACGATTTTTTTCAAATTCACACTAGATATAGTATTTATAAAGAAAAATTAAGTTTTATTGATCATATCTCTTGAAACATACAGCTTCATTATTTATTTCTTAATTAAAAATTATATATGGGTGACGTCAATGGCATCCATTTTGAAATTTTACTCCCGCCTTTTTTTAAAGGATATTGTATTAATATTTTTTTTATATTTAAAATATTTTAAAATTTATTATTTAATTTCGAAATAAAATATTTAATAAAATATATATATATTTATTAATCTCTCTCAAAAAAAAAAACAACAAAACAAATAAATGTCTTTGAAAGATGGTAAAAATATGTTTGTTATTATCAAAATATCTTAGGCCAGTGGTAAGAACAATTGTTTTTACTCCCCAAGTTCGAAGGATCGAAACTCGCCGCGTGCATTTTTTTTATCTATTTTCGTGATTTATTTATTCATTGTTCTTTTATTAATTAAGTTTTAGATAGTTTTATAATTTTTAATATTTTTTCAATAAAATATATTATTTAATACATTTAATAATTGTAATAAATAATTAAAGAATTGTAAATCAGCTCGGTGTCCCAAATATTAATATTACCAGCCAAACCCAATATAATAATGAATTATTTTTTTTTAACTTAATTACCTAGCCGAGGCTCGGGGTCCCGGTGTGATCTTAATATATTGTCAGAATTAGATAAATAATGTAGAGAGAAAAATTATTTAAAAATAGATATTTATTTAAATGAAATAAAATTATTTAATTTACAGAATGAAAATGTCTATAATAATGTCTAAACATTTTTTCGAGCGACAGCTCGGTATCCCAGGTATTAATATTACCAGCCAAACCCAATAATAATGAATCATTTTTTTTAACTTAAGTACCGAGCCGAGGCTCGGGGTCCCGGTACTTATTATTATATAGATAATCATATGTTTATAAATATTTATAATTATTTAGATTAATTTAATTATTTAATTTGAATTTATATATATAATCTTATTATTGTTAGTTAATTACATGTTGGATTATGTACCGGAGAATTTACTCCGAAGAATTTGCATTTTCATTAAATGATCATCTTTGTTTGATGTATTATTATATACACTCTGGCGACCTGACAACGACTTTGGCAGAATCTGTTATGCTAAGCGGCACATTATTTTTTAGACTATAAAACAATTTAATAAAAGATTTCAAGCATATTATCAAAAGAAAAACAACGATTGAAAGATTAAAATAAAGATATTAGATTTCATCAAAAATCAATAAATATAGAATTATACTTTTTTATTTTATTATATTTTTTTTTTGGCAGACAGCATTAGATATTATAATTTTGTTTAGGCTTTCGTGGAAGGTTTTTTTTTTTGAAAAATTATTTCCTGGTTATTCTAATTTGTTTGTTTAAGCCATTTTTTAGGAGAGAATTTTCGGGATTCTAGGTTATAGCCTGTGTGAATCAATGTTGGGATTTTGGGTTTAATGGGTTTGTAATCTTTGACTTAATGCGTTCAGAAGAATCCTCGGCACTAGCAATGACACTGAAAAACGTCTGGCTCGTATCACAATCAATTGACCTCAGGCTTCTGTTATACATCTTATCTTATTATTAATCTAGCAAAAATTGTATATATATATATATATTTGTATATTTTTGAAATATATTAAACCGCTCTAAGGATTTTTTTTGAAATTCACAAAATAAATAATATTTATAAAGAAAAATCGATCTGTATTGGTTTCAGTCTCAAGATAAATCAACTTTATTAGTATTTTCTTAATTTAAAATAGTAAATTTAAATGACGTCATCAACCACGTCATTCATTTTGAAATTTGCCTTCCGCCATTCTTTTTTAATTGATATTGTATTAATAATTTTTATATATAAAATATTTTAAAATTTGCTATTTAATTTCGAAATAAAATTAAAAATATTTATTTTAATAATATTTTAGAATCAAAAAAATTACGAAATATATTTATCATTCTCCCACCAAAAAAAAAAAATATTCATGAAGTTGCAACATATAATACATATGAACAATGATAAAGGAAGGAATTTCAAATAAATGTTTATTGTTTAATAAATTTAATCTAATAATATTAAATAAATTATTTTATATTATTTAAAATGATTTTTAGATTAAATTATAAATAATATAAATGATATTTATTTGATTATTATAAATAAAAAGAAAAAATTTATAACCTCCTGTTTTAATCCTACTTTCATAATTAAAATATAGACAAGTACAGGTGTCAATATAATTTCAGAATTTATATTATTATCAGTAGTAATCCTTGGCCGAAACAGCCATTGCTACTTTGAAAAATATAAAACTGAAGCCATCTAATTATAATATATGTGTATAAAATATGGGATTAAATATTTTATCAAGTAAATTTGATTATATTTTTCATTTTGAAGTGAAAATAAAGTTATTTTAATTACTTTGTACCATTTTAGGAAACAAATTTTTGATTGGTCATTTTTAGAAAATCCATTTAACAATTGTAATAAATAAGTTTTTAATAATATAATTTGTATAAATTCCTTGTTAAGTTATATTCTTTTACAACTTAATAAGTTTGTCTCTTTTGAATACTTGATTATTAAATACAATTTTTTATTCATTTGAAAATTTCTTGCCCAATTAATATTATTTTTATTGAATATGTTTTATATAATTTTTTTTTACCTAATTTGAATCTTATTTATAATATTACTAATATTCTTTTTTCAAAATAAAGGGAAATTAAACATTAATTTGTCAGTTTTGAAATTACCGAGTTGGAGAAGATGGAATTCTTTCTTCTTATTCTCTACATTATTTTATTATTTTTTATTGATTCTTTATTCATTTGTAATTTGTTTATATTAATCAAATGACCTATAAAAAGAAACATTCAATTATATATAAATTAACTTTACTATTGGTAGAATATTAATCTTCCTGATATATTATATATAAAGTAATTTAAGAATCATGGAATTTGTATAGTCATAGATTGAAGTGAAAAAGGCGGTGGGACAGGTTGGAATTCAGAAAGAGAGAAAATTACTTTATTTAGTCACGTAAAGGTTGTTTTCTTTCTATTCTTTTAAAAGTTAGTATTATTATTAATATCATGTACGTGAAACATATTTTCACATTAACATTACATATATATATATATATATTAGTTTCAAAGTTTATAAATTAACTGTTTTGAAATTTAAACATTTATATTTTTTTCTTGTTTTAAAGGTTATAAAAAAAGTTCTTTTGTTTTTAATTGAGATTTCGTGGAAAATTTATTTGTAATTTTTTATATGAAACCCCCTTAATTCATTTTCAAATGTGAAATATAAACATAAATAGATAAAAAAACAATCCTCTGACTGTACGTCCTACGTAAGGACAAAGCCTATCAAGCCGGTTATATCAATGAGGTGTCCTATGTTCAGTAGAACGGGTCCTCTCAACCTTTACCTTGATTTTCTTTGATCGGAGGCACTATCAAGTAGCTTTTCCCCAATGTTGTTCCCGGAGGCTGGGTTGACTTCGTCCCATAGACCCCAGCTAGGGAAATTCCCTTTCCAGGCCCGGGACTTGAACCCAGGATCATATGAATGTGAGGCAGGTTCGCTACCCACACACCCAATGGCGCCTTCATAAATAGATAAGAATATTAAAATAAATAGATAATAATTATATTTTACAGATATTATTTAATACAATTAAAGAAGAATTAGTATAATATTTTTATTTATTCATACAAAAAGATAATTTTGCTTAAATTGAAAGTAATTTTCAATCACTTAATTAAACCAGCACGAGTATGGCTCTTTGTTGATTGCACCCCGTCACGTGCTCGCCCGTGATTTGCAGTGTTAAAAAATTAATTCTGGTACTTTGAGCGATTCAATCAAGCTGAAATTCTATATATAGCAGTTTTATACAATTGCTAATCATGTGAAAAATTATCAAATATATATCTTTATTTTTACGGTCACTTTAGAGGAAAAAAAATCAAAACGTCGTAGGTAATGACCCTCTTCCGGTTGAGCTACATTTCTCAAAAGTTGATAGAAAACTAAGAATTTTGAATAATGCCCATGTACCAAATTTCATTATTTTAGTTCAAATAGTTTTTGCGTAATCTTGTCTACTTACACACAGACATTTTTCTCAACCTTAGTGGAAATAATTCAGGAACCTTCAAAACGTATAAAAACATCAAAATCTTGACATCGAAAATTTTCGGGATCGCAATACTATCTCTGACGAGATGGTAAAAAGTACTCATATTGTACGCCACGCTATTGTAATCGAAGCAAACCTTCACATTTTTACGGACTTGGTGTGCATTTTCCACTACTTGTACCACTTATAAACATTTTTTTGAGACAAAGTAGACTCACCGAATGTCACAGTCAACGTTTTAAGTGCGTTGGAGCACTTTAATCCATTTTTAACGCAAGATTTAATACAGATTGTTTAAAAAATAATCGAAGAACACACAAAACGTGACTAACATTTTCAGTTATCAAAAACAAACTACTAATCCAAAATGGCTGATAATTTCAACATATAGAAACATATATTTACCAATATAAAATTCGATAATCGAATGTACACAGCCCGCAAAAATTCAAAATTCACCTTTTCTTTTGAACAAACCTAGTGTGTGTGTGTGTGTGTGTGTGTGTGTGTGTGTGGATACGAGTATATATACTGACATCAAGTCATATTTTGAGGGTATTTAAAAATAGGAATATTTGTAGAATTTATGAGAAGAAAAAAATAAAATCCATATGAAAGGGAGGAGATTGACCTTTATGCATCTCCAATCATAGTTAGTCATAAAAATCAATGAGTAGGGTACTATGCTCAATGTGAATGAATAAAGGTTAGTTTTTACGGAGAAATTAATTGGAAAACGACCAAAGAGACAGTGATTTAACAATAAAACATAAGATTTTGAAAAATATAGTAAGGTAAACATAATAAGTTGACCTGTGGCCAGGTCCGAACTGACCGACGGTTTGAAGTAAATTAATTTCCAGCTACAGAAACAATTGCAAATAATTTTAATATATCTATAAATGTAATAAAAAACAGATAGGCATATAACATAAATATTTTTAATTTTATTTTATTTATAATATATATATATATATATATATATGTAAGATCAGGCTGTGACGTCATGAATGATTGGATGACGTCAGATAATTTTAAATTAAGAAAAAACTAATAAAGATGATTTTTCTCGAAGATAAAACCAATACAAAGTCCATGATTCATGGTGATATGTAAAAAATCATGTGAAATTTGGTGTGAAAATAACCCTTCCCTTCCTATCGTCGATCGCTAATACTACCACTTCCGGTTTCCGGATTTGCACCAAAAGTTGATCAATTGATCCCACTGATGCATTAAGTAAATATACCAAATTTCATCAAAATCTGTTGAGCCGTTCAAGCTGTACACATCTATACGGACGGACAGACGGACGGACGGACAGATGGACAGACATCATGCTAAAAATACTTTTTTCTGTTAAGAAAATGCATGATTCGTGGAGATATGTAAAAATCTTCACATGTGAAATTTGGTGTGAAAACAATACCTCCCTTACTATCGTCAGTCTGTAAAAATTGAATGAACAGATAAGATTATGAAAATAAAAATTCTTAACAACTTAACAAATAAATCAAACCGTGATTTTGATGGTTTTCTATTTGTAACTTAAATTAATAAATCTATAAATAAATATATGATCTAATAACACAAAACAAATAAAGTAAGTAACATTTTTTTCTATAATATTTAGTTAATACATTATTGATATAATATCCCTTTTAGTTTAGTCATTTCGAATTCTTAATGGAAAAATCAATCAAAATGAAAATGTAGATACTTATAGAGATAGTACGAGAAAAACGAAAAAGAAGGCTATATATTGTATATGCATAGAGTAAAAGAGAGAGAAAGAGAGAGAGAGAGAGAGAGATTTACATATCCTTAATGTTTAAAGCAAACAAACCCTTTGAGTTGTTTATTCTAAAGAGAGAATAAAGAGTATAATATATATACATTAACCAACGATGATGTCTTTTCATTTACCTTTTTTTTTAAATATATTTTTTTTTTTTATTTTTACATCAATATTTTTTATTCTAAAGTAAAAAAAAAAATAATAAATTAACAAAATAAAAAAAAAAAAAAAAAAAAAAAAAAAATAAATAAAATGAAAAGGAAAATAATATTTGTTTATAATTAATGAAAAAAACAACATATACCATATATATATATATATAGGCAACAAACAACTTCAATAGTTTGTTTTTATTTTAGAAGGTGGTGTGTTAGTGATAGAGTGCCGAGGAACGGAGAGAGATATAAAGAAGAAAAAGAGAAAAAAAGTAAAAGGGTTAATTTGAAAAAACATCAAAGTGAAAATAAAATGAAAATATATATAATAATAAATATTTTTTTTTATTAATCAAATATAAAAAGATAAAAATGAAAATGCAAATTCAAGATTGTTTTTCCATAATAAAGAGCTTAGTTAAGATAAGGAATAATCAGGTGAAGTAATGAATAATAAATAATTATATACAGGGTGATTATAAAAGGACTTTACAACTTTGAAAGCACATAGATATTTATTGAAATTACTTTCAGAATTGAGAGCTACCTTATCTAATCACTAATTTGTTGAAGTTGCATCGAACCAAAATGACACTCATATGTTAAACTTGAAGTGTTTTGTAATAAAATGACACCTTTCTCAATTCTGTAAGTAATTTCAATAAATATCTAAGTGCTTTCAAAGTTGTCAAGTCCTTTTATAATCATCCTATATATAGAGAGAGAGAGATTCTTTAGAAGAAATTGTGTAAATATTTTTAATTATTTTGAAATAGTGAAAAAATTCATTTGATTTGTATTGGATTTATTTATTTGTAAGTACATTTTATTGCAAAATTGATTGTCTTTTTTTTAATATCTCGATTTTAAAAAAAAATCACATCGTTTTTTCTGTTTGATTCAATAGAATTGATCAGGATGGAGTTTACTTTTTGTCTCGAAGAAGATCGTTAAAATTAGAATAATAGAATGTGGTAAATTCAAAAATTATATAAAGTTGAATGTAATGCCTCTAATTTAGCGTTTCTCAACCTTTTTGGACCAAACGCGTAAGGCCGGGTTCATAATTCGCCCCCTATAAATTTTAACAGATAAAAATTGCATGATAATCCCTAATATATTGAAAAATCGAAGAACGTGTTCGGAAAATCATTTTACCTTTTTTTTAGAATTGAAAATGATTTCGCCCACCAAAAATAACTATCGCCCCCCAAAAGCGTATAGTCAAATATCGCCCAGGTTGAGAATCACTACTTTAATTGATTAAGTGTTTCTTAATACCTCAAATAATAAAATAATCTCTTAATTTAAAATTAAAAATTATTAAAATATATATTTTTTGTTTATTTAATAAAAGAAGAAATTAATTGGATATACATAATACTAGGTCTATTCAAAAGTAAAGGTGTATTTTGAATTTTTTCGGGCTGTGTACATTGGATTATCGAAATTTTTGTTTTCTTATGTTGATGCACATACGTTTCTCATATGTTGACATTATCAGCCATTTTGGATTAGTAGTTTGTTTTTGACAACTAAAAAAGTTAGTCACGTTTTATTTGTTTTTCGATTTTTTACTTATATCTCATCAATTGTGACAAAACACTTTCCTTTCATTGCCCTCTTCAGTTTTGGGAAAATTCAAAATTCACCTTTTCCTTTGAACAAACTTCGTATATCTAAAAGTAGTAAATATAACAAAAAACCGAAAAATAATTTTTATATTTAATGAAAAAGTAACAATAAAATTGAGGAAGGAAATTATTATTATTATAAACCTAGAATGAGAATGAGAAATAAGGAAGAGGTGGAAAATAAGCATACACTCTTTTCTCTATTTAATTAAAAGATTATTTTTGATTAATTAATGAAAAATCTTAAATATTAATTTAATTTTAAATACTACTTAATTTTAATTCCATTAATTAAAAATGTTAAAAAAGACCCAATGAAAGAAAGATGAATTTTAATTTTTTAATCTTATCCCTTTATTTGAAAAGTAAATGGAAGGAAATAACATTCTTATTGATTGACATTATTTGTTAATAGCCTATTAACTCTTTCTCTCTCTTTTTCTCTTTTTTGTTTAATTAATGGAACAAAGTTTTCTAATCGATATTTTTAGTATATTTTTAGACAAAAAAAAATGAAAATAATAGTAATAAAAATATTAATAAACTGGAAAAAAAAATTGATATTTACTTAATTGTTTTCTTTTATATTCAAAATCAAAAACAAATAATAGATATTATTTTCTTTTTGAGAATTATTATTGTATTATTATAATCTTTTTACTAACTCGCCAGAGAAAGTATTGCGATCACGAAAATTTTCGATGTCGAGATTTTGATGTTTTTATACGTTTTGAAGGTCCCTGAGTCAATTTCAATAACAGAAAAATGTCTCTGTGTGTATGTAAGTATGTATGTGTGTATGTAGACAAGATTACGCAAAAACGGGTTGAGCTAGAATAATGAAATTTTGTATACGGCCATTATTCAAAATTCGTATTTTTCTATCAACTTTTGAGAAATGTAGCGGGTCATTCCTACCACCTTTCCATTTTTTTTTTCCTCTAAAGTGACCGTAAAAATAAAGATATATGTTTGATAGTTTTTCACATGATTAAAAATTGTATAAAACTGCTATATATAGAATTTCAGCTTGATTGAATCGCTGAAAGTACCGGAATTAATTTTATAACACTGCAAATCACGCGCTAACACGTGATGTGGTGCTATCAACAAAGAGCCAAACTCCCGTTAGTTTAATATATATTATTTATTAATTTTAATTTATAATTTAATTAATTAAATTTAATTTAAATATAATATATTATATTTAATCCAATTCAAATTGCGAGATAGCCGAGTGGAGACACTCCAGCTTATTTCTTTAGACTAATAAAAAATTAATTATTTTAATGATATAGGTATGATAAAATGAAAGTAAATGAAATTATTGTATTGCCTATCTGAATAGTTAAATTAAAATATTAATCAAAATTTTAAAAATAATAATAATAAAAAAAAATAGAAATAAAATAAAGAAACAAACAAAAATATAAAAGATATAGATGTAAAAAGGAAAGCTATATATATTTATATACTTAAAAAGAAAAAGTTACGATATCGGTCAGTAAAAGACGTGGATGGTAGGGGTGAATTGGTAAAAGAGGCAGCATTGCGAGAAACAACATTCCACTTTTCTATTGCTCTGCCAATTTTTCTTTTTTTCACTCTATTTTCCTTTTTTTGAATTGATTGAAACAGAAATAAAAATATCAAAAGTCGAAATTGTAGTTTTATATATGTCAGAGTATTAATAATAGTAATAGAATAAGAAAAAAAGAATAAAGACAATATATATCGCTCGACCCAACAATTTATTTTAAATATGATATACTTTAATTATATTTTTTTAAATGATTATTAATTAAAGAAAAAAATTATTTTTAAAATATAAAAAAATAATATCTGGACAATTTTCAAGAGCAGAAAGACAGAAAGATAATATATACTTAGTAAGATAAATTTTAGATTCATATTTAAATTTTACACTACCAAAATGTATTTGTATATAGAAAATATCAATCAATATTTTACATCAAACGCCATAAATAATTTAGTATAAAACATTTTATAAGAATTTGTTAAAAGCTTCTCGCTGTTCATTTGATGACTTTCTAAATAAAAGTAATATTATTTAAACTTTCTTCATTTATATTTGTTCGTGTGTGTTATTATGTTGCTAACTTCATGGATATTTTTTTTGTTTTTTGTTGGTGGGAGATTAATAAATATATTTCGTAATTTGATTCTAAAATATTATTAAAATAAATATTTTTAATTTTATTTCGAAATTAAATAAAAAATTTTAAAATATTTTAAATATAAAAAAATATTAAAAAAATATCAATTAAAAAAAAGGGCGGGAGGCAAATATCAATATGGATGATGACATAGTGACGTCATTTAAATTTAATATTGTAAATTAAGAAAATAGTAATAAAGTTGATTTTTCCTGAAGCTGAAACTTATACAGATTGATTTTTCTTTATAAATATTATGGTGTGAATATCAAAAAAATCCTTAGAGCGGTTCAATATCTTAAAAATACACAAATATATATATATATATACAATTTTTGCTGGTATAAGATAAGATATATATATATATCTAATGAAAATAAAATTCTTTGCAAAATTTTGGTAGCCAAAAATGGTGATATTACCTAAAAAGAAATTGACGATATCATATAATGAGATTTACGCGATTTTTATGCATTTACCAATTTAAATTATAATCATTGTGGTCTAGTCGGAAAGGACATTTAGCTTATGATAGAAGAAAACTTATTAGTGAAAAGGTTATTTATCTGAGAGATAACAATTGAAAAATAGCCAGTGGATGTTTAACTGATGATGTAAAATCAAATACTAGATGAAATTAGGAGAGAATAGAAAATGGATGGAGGGGTGATGGTCGGAGAAAATGGTCAAATAGGAGATAGATCATAAAGATAAAAAATAAAAAAAATCTCTTGAACTCAACAGAGCATAGTTTATAAAATTTTTATATATATATATATATAATAAGAGTGAATGAGAGAGAGAGAGAGATGCAGGGTGAGGGTTACGAGGTAAATGGAGTTATGCTAGATAGACAGTTGGTGCATATATTCATTGTTGAATAGTAAAAAAAACGCACACCATATGTGACAAAAATTCATTAAAACCAAACGCCAACCACCCTTCTCCATCTCCCTTACTCCTCTGTTCACCAATGAACGCAATGAATGCATGTCTGTGTGTGTGTGTGTGTTTGTGTGAGTGATATCCATGAAAACTACAATCCAAAATTCAACATACATATAGAAGACTAAAATAAAAACCTAAAGCCTACGTAATTTTCGCAGCTGTCCATCTGACCGTATTACACATTCGCATCTATATATATATATATACATACATATATATATATATATATGTATGTATATATATATATATGTATGTATATATATAGAAATAGTAAAAAAAATGATTAAAATTCCCAATAAAGGATTAAAGAAGAAGGGCAACTAAAATCGAGAGAGAAAAAGAGATAGGACAGGAATTGTATGTGAGAATGGTTTGGATAGGGAATATATATTTACCAAATGCCAGCAGGTGTGTGAAAAAATAAAAATAAAAAAAAATAAAAAAAATACACAGTATTAGTGAGTAAAATCATCGATACGTGGCATTTAAATTAAAAAAAAAATCCATATATTAACACTTTCCATACATCCAACAGTTTTCAGTTTTATTTTTTAAGGTTTTTTTTTTACATTTTAAAATACCATATATATACAAGTCGGGAATTTATTTATTTATTGGAAATAATTCTATAACAAAATTTCAGAGAAAAAAAAAATGATTCCAATAAAATCAAGAAGGTATTGATTTATATTTTTAATTTTTATTATTTAAGTTAATTAGATTTCAGTTAATTTCTAAAAGTGAATCTTATTATATTATATTATACCAGCAAAAATTGTCCGTGTGATTTTTATTTTGAATTATTTATTAAATCTAAATGTGTCCATTTTATTTATTTTTTATTTTTATTTTTATTACATGTATGGTATTTTTATGAATTTGGTGAACATTGTAAATATCAAATTTCGCATCATTTGAAATCAAAAATGAACAAAGTTATTAACTAATTTTTATTTTAGATTCTTGAAGGTTTATTCTACCTATTGAGCTTAAATATAAAATTTATTAACTGAGACTTAATATATATACATATATATATATATATATTATAAAACTAATATTAAATAAAAAGAATAAAATAATTAAGGTACTTACTCTATTTTCTATTTCTATATGGTAGAATATTTTTGTTTTTCATGAAAACTTACCTAAAACAAAAAGATAAACAATTTTTATTATATCATAATATCCATTTATATTTTTATTTCAGATTAATATTTTATTCTAAATTTTGATCTACATATTAATGACTTCCTATTAATATCTTATCTTATTATACTAGCAAAAATTGCATATTAGTATTTTTGAAGTATTTTTGAAATATTAAATAACGCTATAAGGATTTTTTTGAAATTCACACCATAGATAATTATTATAAAGAAAAATCGATCTGTATTGTCTTCAGCCCCGGGAAAAATAATATTTGTTAGTTTTTTCTTTATTTATAAAAAAAAGTAAATTTTAATGTCGTCAGAAACTACTTTAGACAGCGCTTCCTTAAATCTAAAATATTAAAAATAAAATAAAAATATCTATTTTAATAATATTTAATAATAATAATATTACGTTATATCCACAGGCTATACTTTTCTGTGTTTCAGTACGTACGTTTATGGGCTGTATGTTTTATGACTATTTTTTTTAATTTATGTTTTTTTAATTGTTTCATATATTTTGTCATTTATTTATAATAATCTTAATCTTAAATATTCATAATTAATAAAGAATAATTTTTTTAAAGAACCGTGGTTTGGTGAACCAGGTAAAATTATAATGTAAAGAAGAATATATATTATCTTTAGAAAGTTTTATTATAAAATAAACAAAAAAAATTATAATGAATTTAGGAAGATCAAAAATAAATATAAATATAAATAAATAAAATGAAGTGATGATATAAGGAGACAAATAAGGGAAACCTAACAAATTGGCGTAAAAAAGAATTTCAACACAATGGGCACTTAAATACAATCAAAGTGCCAATTTAACTATTATTTGTATTAATGAATGAATTCTTCATCTATTTATTTACTTATTTTATTTATGATTTCATTTGATGTCTCTTAATAATAATTTTTTGTTTTATGTTTATAAAAAAAGTTTTCTTATTTGATAAAAATATTAATTAACAAGTTATTTATTTTTCACTTTAACATTTAAAAGCAGGAATATAATTTCTTCTGTATTCTTCTTTATTCTATATATATATATATATATATACTTATATACTATATCAACTTGTTTTAAGAGAGAGCAAGAAAGAGATATAATCTATTTATCTTTTAAAATATAAAACAATTTAATAATTTTTGTTGGTGTTGTTAAATAAGTTGTTTCGTTAGTTGTTAACTTTTTTTTTAATCATAATAATAATAAACCAAAGTTTTAATTAATAATTGTATTATTATTATTTTCTTTTATGAACAATCTTTGAAAAAATAAATTTTAAGAATTTGTTTTTTTGATTATATATATACCTGGTTCACCGAGCCGTGGCTTGGTACTTTAAAAAAGTTACTCCTTAAGAACTATGAATATATTTACGATTAAGATTATTATTTAAAATAAATAAACGACATAATATATGAAACAATTTTAAATAATTTAAAAGAACATAAATTAAACAAAAAGTCATAAAACATACAGCCCTTCTACGTACGTATTAATGAACCGAAAGACAGAAAAGTATGGCCTGTGGATATAACATAATATATATTTCGTAATTTGATTACAAAATATTATTAAAATAAATATTTTTAATTTTAATTTATTTACAATATTTAGTATTTAAAGAAGCACTGTCCGGTGTTTTATTAAAAAACTAACAAATATGATTTTCCCGAGGCTGAAACCTATACAGATCGATTTTTCTTTATAAATATTATCTATGGTGTGAATTTCAAAAAAATTTTTAATATTTCAAAAATGCAAATATGTACTTATAGAAATATAATTTTTGGTAGTATATTAAGATAAGAGAGTATAATTAGATAGATATATAGAATCAAATTAATAATGTATTAGTAGTATTTATGTAGTAATAAAATCCATATTATATAATATTCTCTCCCGCATTGATCTGTGTGATCTTCTTCTTCGTTGTCGATAACTTCCTAGCGGAAGTGTCGTGGCCCTAATAACTCCACAGGAGTCATAGGGTGTTCATGGGAAAATTTGACCGAAGTGGTTTCCCCTTGCCTTCTTCGGTGGGGCAGCCGATGTTAAATTGAATTAGATTTTTATATTTATTAATTTATTAATTAAATAAATATATAATCTTGAGTTCTATGCTGGGATTCGAACTCAGGCTTCCTGTGTAGAAGTCTAGTACTCTACCCACTCAGCCATGCTGCCCCTGTGTGATCTATATACCTATATATAATTTTAAATCAAAATTGAAAAACACACCTGCTTTTGAAATTATTTAATTTGATTATTTATTTATTTTATGGGTAATTTTCTATACATTATGAAACATTATAATCAATTATTTATTTATTATTATTTATTACTGTTAATATAGTATTTACAAAATATGATTGAAATGTAAATATTTGTGAGATATTAATAATGAACATAATTAATATTAATATTATAAGAGAAAACAGAATAAAGTTTTAAAATATATTTGATCACATTCATATTTTTTTTTTAAAGGAAAATTAACCAAGTTATTTTAATTTGAATTAATGGGTTGCCTATTAAACAGGGGCTAAAATTCAATTTAGCTAATTTTTTAATGAAAAGAAATCTTACCAAATACAATATTGTTTATGAAATTAATTTCATCAAATTATTTTAAATTTATAGATTTTATTATAAATTTTTTTTTAAAAATACTAATATATATAAATTAAAATAACATTTGATGAATTTGTTTACGCATAAGATTAGATACTTCGAAAAATTGATTTTTTATCTAAAAAACTCCTTTATTAATGACAAATTGAGTAAACTTTTCATCATTTGATTATTTTTCTAATTTGGGAGATCATGGAAGCAATACGTAACTAAATAATATGTGACTAGAGCTTAAAAAAAACTAAAATAAGCTGGAGTGTCTCCACTCGACTATCTCGCAATTTGAATTGGATTAAATAACATAATATATTATATTTAAATTAAATTTAATTAATTATAAATTATAATAATAAATATTAAACCAGCGCATGTTTGGCTTTTTATTGATGGCACCATGGCACGTGTTGGCGCGTGAGATTTGCAGTGTTAAAAAATTAATTCTGGTACTTTCAGCGATTCAATCAAGCTGAAATTCTATATATAGCAGTTTTATACAATTATTAATTATGTGAAAAATTATCAAACATATATCTTTATTTTTACGGTCACTTTAGAGGAAAAAAAATCAAAACGTTGCAAGTAATGACCCTCTTCCGGTTGAGCTACATTTCTCAAAAGTTGATAGAAAACTATGAATTTTGAATAATGTCCATGTACCAAATTTCATACACACACAGACATTTTTCTCAACCTTAGTGAAAATGATTCAGGAACCTTCAAAACGTATAAAAACATCAAAATCTCAACATCGAAAATTTTCGTGATCGCAATACTATCTCTTACGAGATAGTAAAAACATAATGTCGTATACCTATGTCACAGTTTTGTGATTGTATGATTTGCCTTTGAAAAAGTGAAATTCCCATTTTATCACATTTTAATTCAGTTTTCTATTTTATTTTTTATCCACTAACATGTGTTCTTCTTCATGTGTATTTTTATATATAGTATTTATTTATCGTTATAATATTCAAGAAGAATTTAAATCGAAGTTGCACTTTGTTAATGCCTGTTATTCTACAGTAAAATACATTAACTAGTAAAAATAATTATCAAGGGGAATCAAAATTAAAATATATAAAACAATAATTTTACAGGTTGTATTATATGGGTGTGAGGCGTGGTCTATGATCTTGGGAGACGAGAGAAGATTTACAGTATATGAAAATAGGATTCTTCAGAGAATTTATGATTCAAAGAAAGATGAGACTTCATAACGAGGAATAACAAGACTTCTATGCATCTCCAGACATAGTTAGGGCTATAAAATAAAGAAGACTACGATGGGCAGGGCATGTGGCTAGAATGGGAGAAGAAAAAGTTTTTGGTGGGAAGATTGGAAAACGTCCGCATGTAAGACCAAGCACGGAGATAACATGGGAAAGCACAGAGATAGATAGATAGAGTATTTATCTTAACATTTATTTTGTTTTAAGAAGGTATAACACAAAACACAATTGAATTTTTTTTGAAGTGAAACTTCTTTAGCGGCGTCCTGACATTTGGTTGAGAATGGAGAGTGAATTGAAAAATTGAAATTTCGTAACGCATTCGTAACGCAAGAGAGAAAAAAGATATAGATATAACGAGTGAGAATGAGATAGCCTCTATCTCCGTCTCTCTTTTGTGCGGTGTTTCGTTCTTGAGAAAGAGGCTATCTGCGTCTTTCTTTTGTCCGGTCTTTCGTCTTTGAGAAAGAGGCTATCTGCGTCTTCGTTTTGTGCTGTCTTTCGTTCTAATACCCTCTCGCTAGGTCCAAAGTCCACGGCGCGCATGCGCACTAGTACGTTGACGCGGAATAATATTTCTCAGCCTCTGCTGGGTCAAAGAATAAAAATTAGTATGTGACCTCACAGTTACCGCCTTTTAGATATATATCTATTCTTAAAATAAAATTAAAAATATTTATATTATATTCATATATATGTAAAATAATAATTATATTATTTTAATATTCCTATAAGTTGGTATCACAATTTATTATTATTATGAATTATTTATAAGTAATTAATATTATTAATTGGTATTAATAAATAAATAATATTAATTATATTAACTTAATATTTCTAACTTTGTATTACAATAATGAGACGGAATTGTTGTGTGTTAAATTAGATTTAATTAAAGATTGAATTTAGAATAATTAAAAGGGTTATTGAAACCGCGTATGCTGATTAGGGAATGACAAGATTGAATAGGTTCAATTAAAAAATGCTTATATAAAATTATAACTAAAAATGATTTATTTAATAAAACTATAAGAATTTAAATTACAATTTAATTAATTTTTTGTGAATAAATAAACATATATAAAAAACTATATATAAAATTTGAATTTTCATTTATTCATTCATTTAAAATTATTTTCCGATTGTTCCTTTAAAATAACCCCTCTTAGGGGGTCGGAAGGGGAGGCAACATAAGGGAATTTTCTTTCACTTTGTTATTGGGAAAAACCAGGGGGGGGGCAGTCTTACCAGGAAAAACCCAAATTGTCAGCGTCCACTCTGGGGTTTTAAACAGTTTTAAAGGAAATGTTAATTATAAGTTCATTTCTCAACGAGTTGTATCTTTAAATTATTTTTATTAATTTAATTAATTTTAATTAATTTATAGCCAATAATAGTTTATTATAGCTAATAATTTTTTAATTTTTAGTGTAATTTGCATGATCATTATTTATATAAAAAAATAAACACATTTTGCAATTTCCCAGAAAGGCTTATAATGTCAAGCTCCCACATGTGTCCATTACAATTAAGAATAAGTAAGTTATGTTTGTCACGTTCACACTTCCACATGTGAACATTACAATTGAAATAGTAAGTTTATGATTCGACATAATTTGCAATGTATCAATCAACCTCTTAAAATTAAGGTTCTTAGCAATTAGCAGGTAAAACACTTGGCGAGAGTCATTCAATTGAAAATTGCAAGGGTGGACTTGTTAATTGTATGTGCTTGGAAATATTCTTTGTAGGAGAGGGCAGTGTGGTTTATTTTTCTCTATTTCTCTCTCACTCACACTCTCAACTAAAATTTATCTTATTCTCTAGATTGTAAGAAGTTTCACTTCCGCCACGTGTACGATGCTGCACATTTTGCTTTTTTTAATTTATTGGAACGTTGGTCCCCAAGGACATTTTGAATTATTTTGTTGTGCTTTTAAATATTTAAATTTGTTTAGAAATAATATTGATTTGATATTTCTTTTCTAGAAATATTCCAAGTTTCTAAAAAAATAATTAATTGATAATTTTTGTGAAAGTACTTTTTAAGAGTGATAGAACTTTTAAATTAAATAAAATAATTTATAAAAATTCGATTTTAGATTCATAATTAATAACAATTAAATGTTTGGTTCATTTTATTTGAACAACCTATTTAGGTTAAAACCATACATTCTACATTTTTATGTAATGTAAAACTAAAATTACATCGATATATTTTAGAAAATGTAGGTAAAGGTAATTACTTTTTTAATAGTTCATATAAGAGATATTATTTTATTAGATATATACCTATATATATGATCTATTTAAAAAATTGATTTTTTCTTCAATTTTAGGCCTCATAAATTTAACAACCTCTTTTAATATATTCATTATATTATATTTTTATTAAAAAAAAATCAAATACATGAATATTTTTCATTAATGTATACGAAAAAAAAAAAATTGAATCGAGTGGAGGTTATAAATTGTTTCATTGTAAAACTTATAAAGATAAAAAAAAAGGTAAGCAAATATTCTCTCTCTCTCTCTCTCTTTTCTAGTTTGTAATCTCTCCCATATATGTACTCACTCACTAGTCTCACTTTTCTACACCCCACCACCATAATTTTCTAACCATCAACTCATCCTTTGTGACAGTGAAAGAAGCAATTCACTTTCTTTCTCTCTTTTTTTCCCTCCCTTTCTCCTCCGCCATTCTCTATCCTCTTTTCACCCTTCCCTCTGTTTTTTTTATTTTCTTAAAACAGTGAAAGTATATTTTAAACTGAAGCTTATCATTTGCATACATATTTAATGGAGCTAAAGATATTATGATTTATTTATGAATAAATCTTCTTCTCCTTCTCATCTTTTACACTCATATATATATATATATATATATATATATATATATATATATATAAAAGCAAAAGAGCAATTCCCTTTGCTTTCTTCCTTTTATAAATTCTTTTTTGCTTTTTATTATATATCCACACACTGACACTAACACACATACACCCCGCCTACTCACTTATAAAGGCAAAAAAGTTAACATCTCTTTCTTCTCCGAGTCATCACTTGTAGGTATATATATATATACATATACATGTATATATATATATATATATATACCTATATACCTATAAATTTCAAATTATCAAATTTAAAGAATACATTTTGTTGTTTTTAGAGTGAATAAAAAAATAACGAAAATCATATAAAAAATTCAAAATACAGGATCCAATTTAATTAATTTGTATTTTCGAATTTTTTATTTCGTAATAGTTTAGTCTAACCCAGGGGTCGGCAACCTTTTTCAATAGTTGGGCCCATTTCTGAAATAATTTAACAGGCGTGGGCACACTTGGTGATACTTAGAGGCATATTGAAAAATGAAAATGCTTAAGAGCATGACCGCAAAAACACATTTTACCGTTTTCTTTTTTTTTAAGAACCATATTGAAAAAATTTTAAAAAAAGTCGAAAATGTTTAAGAGCCTGATCGCAAAAACATTTTATCGTTTTTCGCGGGCACTTGAAATGGTTTCGGGGGCAACCTGCTGCTTGCCGACCCCTAGTCCATGTATCATGGATTTGGATAAAACTTTATCAGAGGATTCCTTTTTTGATTCAAAAGAAACTTTCCTTAAGCGGTCTCTTCTAATTTACGAAAGAAAAATTATTAAAATTTGCTTATAAATCTATTTATATTCTATTTAGCTACCATGTTTTATTCATTTGGCCAGCAGAGAGCTAATTTTCTGGTTTTTTTTTTCAGTTGGGTTTGGATATAAAAATTAAAAAATTAATTCCTATATCTAAACCGAACTTATAAAAACCGGAAAAAGAGTGAATAAGTTAATAATTAATAAATTAGTCAATAAAACATTACTAAATGGCTGCTCATTCATAACTATAATAGTTTATATGCAAACTTTAATAGTTTTTATCTCGTAAACTAGAAGCGACCGCCACATACTGGTTAAGGAAAGTTTGTTTGGAATCAAAAAAGGAAACTACTGGTAAATTTTTATCAAAATCCATCATCCATTGGTTAGACTAAACATTTACCTTTTATTTTATGTTGATTAGAAGTTGTTCAAATTAAAGACGTTATATTTGATATTAATATAAATTCGTGTGAAATATCGACATAACAAATTTGCTAAACAAAGTAACAATATAAAGTTTCCCAGAGTCAACGAGACAATGGATGAAGAAGCGTCGGATTTTGGAACAAACTTTTCTGAAACCCTTTTTGGTATGCCACGGTCAGGACGATGTTGGTATTCTGTCCCCGTTTCTTCGTCGTGGTATAGTATATGGTTAGCTTCGAAGATTAGAGCATGTCACATTATTAATTCTGAGGGTAAAAGAAAATGGGAACAAAATCATTAATTCGGAACTGAAATGAAACCACTTAAAAATTTGGGTTTTTTTTAGTAATTATTATAAATTAGTTGAAATACAAGAGGAATATAAAATATTTAATAATTTATTATTTGATTTAAAATATCTTTTTAGTTTCTTCCACAAGGACGCATATAAATTATTCAAATTTTGTAGATGTGGAAATATATACAAAGATTATATAGAGTGTAAGGTGTGGACTAGAAATATTATTATTGTGACATAATGGGACATGTTATTAAAATGTGTAGGTATAAATCCATACATTATTGTAACATGTTCAATTGTGATAAATTTCAAAATGCTCTTGATATCAAATTACATAAAACTAATTACAATTTAGCTTTTGAAATCAATACAGATTCCTATGTTAATCTCATATGAAACATATAACATGTATTTTGATAAAATTAAATTGAAAATATTTATGGGATAATTACTTGTAGCAAATCAAAGTATTATAAAAATAAATTGGATGATGAACAATCATACATATAAATTATTTAAATATTAATTATCAAAATTTGTTATTAATTGTGTTTGATTGCAGATTATAAAAATAAATTATTAAGAATGATGGATTGGATGAAATTAATTTTTACATAGTTCTCTGAAATTAGTTGTCTTTTGGGTTTAAAACAATTCCATCAACTTTCTAGTAATTGATGATTGAATGTTTTGCTGAGTTGGTATCCAATTTTAGAATATCTAATTGAATTATTCTTCACAAAATCTATTATGGGAAAGGCATCGAATTGAAATGAAATTTAATATAGATATAGTTTAATGGCATAATTTTTTTTGTCAAAATCATTAGAAACATATTCAAAAATTACACTTAAAATATTTTTTATACGGAAATCTTGTACTTAAACAAAAACAAACAAAAATAAGTTGACCTTTGGCCAGGTCCGAACCGACCGACAGTTTGAAATAAATTAATTTCCAGCTACAGAAACAATTTCAAATAATTTTAATATATCTATTAATGTAATAACAAACAGATATGGATATAACATAAATATTTTTAATTTTTTTTTATTTATAATATACTAGCTGCTCAGAGCGCCTTCGGCGCTCTTCACACCTAGACGGGGGCTCCGCCCCCTGTACCCCCGAGTGGTACATAGTATTTGGTGGTTGAAAGTAGTAAAAGGTTTTCATCCATTTTGTTTCAATCAGTATATTACATAAAACATTCATTTCTTTTTGTGTTCTTATTTAAAAAATATATTTTAATTTAATCACTATATTAATTATATATATTATTATTGTATATGTTATATCTATCTACCTATGTGGCTCAAAGATACTCGAAAGTTCTTAGCCGCAACAACCACATTTCTCCAAGTGTCCCTATCCTGAGCCCTTGTTCCATCTCTCTTACGTCCCTTCCTACGCGTCATTGGTTTTCCAAGCGGACGTTTTCCAATCGGTCTTCCCACCAATATCTTTTTCCTCTTCCATTCTAGCCACGTGCCCTGCCTATCGCAGCTTTTTCCCTTTTATAACCCTAACTATTTCTGAAGATGCAGAGAGGCCATGCAATTTCTTGTTATGCAGTCTCCCCCATACCCGGTGACCTCATCTTTCTTTGGCCAATAAATGCAGGGAAGAATCCTATTCTCAAATACTCTGAATCTACTCTCATCTCCAAGGGTCATAGACCATACCTCCCACCCATATAATGCAACAGGCAAAATAATCTTTTTATATATTCCCTTTGATAATAATTTTGAAGAGATAAGCCTCTTTATTGCAGATAACAGGCGTTTCCCGATTGCAACCCCGATTTAAATTCTTCTCAAATATTATTATCCTTCGTGATTACATTCAATTTTTCTACATATTCAAATTCTACATTTTGTATCTTAAGATTTTGTATGTTAATACTGTTCCTCTTTGTTACTAAATATTTTTTCTTATCACTATTAATTTCAAACCTCCATTAAATTTTCCTCGCTATCTGTAATTGCAATTGCCGAATCTCCTATTATATTTAAGTCGTCTGGGTAACCTAATATTTTACAATTGATTTCCGCATCTTATTCTTTTTTTACTACCTTCACGACAAATTTGAAGATTGATTGGATCTATTGAGTCATGCGTATGTTTTACTAAAGTCTACAAATAATTAGTGAACAGATTGAAAATTGAATTCGCGGTTTTTTCCCTAATATCTTTCATAATGAAAATATCTTAATTAATGTTGGTCGATTTGGCCTGAGCCCGCAATGATATCTCCTAATATTTCCTCCGCCTATGGTTCTTAAGTATTGTATATGTTATTATAGTGAAATAGAGTATAATATTTCTTGATCATTACACTTTGGTATTTTATTTTCATTGCTAGATTATTATTGAATATTTTTAATTATAATGAAACTTGAGAAAATGCAAAAATAGAGACTTGAGACAATTTATAAAAATTAACGGTATAAAACTATAGATAAATGACCAATATATACATTCATTAATAGTATTAATTTAAATTAATTGATTTATTTGTTTTTTTTATTATTAAGTTCATTTATTAATTTTTCTAGATTTTAGTTAATTTCCTCCCTTAAAAGAAACTTATCTAATTCTGTGGTGCTAGGGGATTTGAAAATTATTCGTCGTAATATGAAGATTTCGCTTACAGTTTCTGTCATGTCCGACCTCCATCCAACAGTTATTTTCTCTCAAGTTTTTTGCTTCTTTTAATCATGTGATCTATATATTTAATTTTTTTTGATTCATTATAATAAAATTTAAACATATAAAAATTTTCACTTTGTTAATTTATAAAAATTTCAATTTAAACTGATTGTGAGTGATACGCTTAGCCAATACTCTGAATAATTTGTGTACAAAAATATTGAATGTTCTTAGCGAGATTTGATATAATGTTGTACGATTTGTCCTAAATATGAATTAGAAGAAAATTATAAATTGCCTCCTCTTCCAGCCCAATTCATTTACCCACCCATGTTGCATATGGCATCTAAATTTCTTAAAACTCCGTTTTTTTTAATTTAAAATAGAAGGAGAGAAAGAGTTTTAAATTATATTCGAATAGTCTATATATTCTATATATCAGTATTTTTTTTCTGAATTTAATAGCAAGTTGATTTTAAAAATTTTCCATTCTTAATGCATATGATTGATTACTTGTGTTAAAATTTAAAAAAATTCAAATATTCTAATTTTTATATTTATATACAATTTAATATTATTTTTCATTAATATCATATCAAAAAAAGAGAATTTATTAAAAATTAAAAATAAAAAAAGAAGCCTATTAATAAAAAATTGAATGGTGATTTAAAATGAGACCTTTTAGAATAAATTATTTAATTGAAATGATATTTAAATATAAGAATTTAAAAAAATATTATATTCTTTGTTTGACAATTGTTATTTAATTATGTGCAACATGATTCGACTTGCACAGAGCATCGTTATTTTTTATTAATATCACATAATAAAAATGAATCTTTTAAACATAATAAATTAAAAAAAACATTTTAATAAATTTAAAAAATATACCCAATTTAAAAATGTCAAAAATTTAAAACAACTTTATATCATCATATTTTAATTTTTATATAATATATATATATATATTTAGTAATTAATAATAGAGTAATTAAATTAAAATAAAAAACAAAGATAATATAATTCAGTAAAGATAATATAATTCAGTCATTTTAATTCAGGTAAATAATTTTTTTTTTATTATTCAATGATAAAATTTATATATTATTATATATATATATTATAGAAAAAAAGAAATATTCAATTAAATAAAAAATAATTTAAGATAAAAATATGATCTAATAAATATTTTAATTAAATTGAGAACTTTTAGAATAAATTATTTAATTGAATTGATATTTGTATATTAGAATTTAAAATAAAGTGAAATATTATAATAATTCTTTGATTGGGAATAGCTATGATAATTCATTGTTTGAAATGATTCCGCTAGGCCGGCAGTGAGCCGCGAGCTGCTCTTGAATGAACAACACGGAGAATTATATAAACTTTAAAAAATTAATTTCTGCGGTTATTGATAAGATATTAATAAAATTTATAGCCTATGTTACTCTAGAGGTATATAAGAATATTGTGATGTAATTTCAAAGAAATCGGTTCAGCCAATTCTGAGTCTATAAAATAGTAATTTTCCGGACAGACAGACAGACCGACAGACAGACAGACAGACAGACAGACGTGAAAAATTCTAAAGTCACTTTTGGATTCTAGAGGTCATGAAACGCGAAGATATGCAAAAATTTTTAAATTCTGAGCAATGTGCAGACAAAAACCTTTTTTTATATATATAGAAGATATGTAAGACCAGGCTGTGACGTCATGAATGGCTGGATGATGTCATATAATTCTAAATTAAGAAAAAACTAATAAAGATGATTTTTCTCGAGTATAAAACCAATGCAAAGTGAATGATTCGTGATGATATGTAAAAAATCTCCTCATGTGAAAATTGGTGTGAAAATAACCCTTCCCTTCCTATCGTCGATCGCTAATACTACCACTTCCGGTTTCCGGATTTGCACCAAAAGTTGAGCAATTCATCCCACTGATGCATTAAGTAAATATACCAAATTTCATCAAAATCCGTTGAGCCGTTCAGGCTGTACACATCTATACGGACGGGCAGACGGACAGACGGACGGACAGACATCATGCTAAAAATACTTTTTTCTGTTAAGAAAATGCTTGATTCGTGGAGATATGTAAAAATCTCCATATGTGAAATTTGGTATGAAAACAATACCTCCCTTACTATCGTCGGTCGGTAAAAAAGCTGTGGCAAGGCACAGAACCGACGAACGATTTGAAATAAATTAATTTCCAAACAACATTATTTATATATAAAGTATAAAAATAAATATTTTTAAAATTTGAATTAAACTGACTAAATTATATTATCTTAGTTTTTAGTTTAATAACTCAATTATTAATTACTACTATATTTTAAGTGAAAAATTTCCGACAATGAATATAAAATTAATATTTTGTAAACTCCCACTTCCGGTTTACGGATATACACCAAAAGTTGATGAATTTATGCTACTGATGCAATAAGTAAATATTCCAAATTATATCAAAATCCGTTGAGCTGTTGAGACGGACAGACATCATGCTAAAAATACTTTTTACTGTTAACAGAATGCACGATACATGGAGATATGTAAAAATCTCCACCTGTGAAATTTAGTGTGAAAATAACCCTTCCCTTCCTATCGTCGGTCGATAAAAATATAAACATGAACATTTTAATTTGTTTCTACTCAATTATAAATTAAAATAAATTATATAAAAATGATATGCATATCTTTGAAATGATTAATTAATGTTATTATAATAATATAATCAACCCACTACCCCGATGGGATGAACGCCGCTAGCAAGCTAAGTAGCTATTATATTATTAAAGTAAATAATAATATTTGTCATTTAATTATAAGCAATGTTAGTTTCTTTTCAAGACTAGGATTATTATCTCAATATCCTATGATTTATTACAGGTGTCTAATAATAATACTAATCAATTATTAGCTAGGTCCACTCTACCTATAAGGTGGGATGTGAGTGTAAATTCACTCTCTCAGCAGACAACACATTTGTGTGACAATATGTGGGCTTTATACTTGATTCACTATTAATATATATATATATATATATACATTGATGTACGTATACATGGAGAGTTTGAACATTAACATGGAAATTAGTTGATAACCTTGGTGGTGCCCCTGTGGCCATACTCTCATTTCCCTCTCTGGGAAGTTGTAAAGCGATCTCCATCCAAGTGATGTATGGGGTCCATAAGCTTAGGCCCACCTGGGAGATCTAACTCACAACTCATTTCATTAGTCCTCACTCAATGTCCTCCTCTCTCATTCTATTTATTTTCTCTTAAAATATACATAATATTATCTATTTTAGATTTATAATCACTTTCTATTTTTTTTTTTAAATTAAAATATTTATTTTTTTTAATTATATATTATTTATTACATTATCTTTCTAATTTTGATTTTTATATATTCTTGATAAAATATATTGGTTGCAGTGGTGTAATGTGCGTTGCTGTCGCTCGGGGCATAGACCGCATTTTCCACCCCTTCACTCATTCACACATTGAATTTTCAATAAAAAGACCATTTTAACATAAATACTTAAATTTTGAGAATCTAAAAAAATATTTAATGGTAAAACATATTTGAATAGTCAATATTTAAGGTTAATATTAAAGTTTATTAGTTATTTTTTGAAAATGATAAACAATAAGTTGACCTGTGGCCAGGCGCAGAACCGACCGACGGTTTGAAATAAATTAATTTCCAGCTACAGAAACAATTTCAAATAATTTAAATGTATCTATTAATCCAATAAAAAACGATATCGATATAACATCAATATTTTTAATTTTATTTTATTTATAATTCAAACGTAGAATCTGGCTGTGACGTCATGAAGGGCTGGGTGACGTCATATAACTTTAAATGAAGAAAAACCTAATGAAGATGATTTTTCCCGAGGATGATGCATGATTCGTGGAGATATATAAAAAATATCTTCATGTGAAATTTGTTGTGAAAACAATACCTCCCTATCGGTCGGTAAAAATATTGTAATTACTAAATACAATAAAAACCCTAATACAAATGGTAGAATATTTATTTATACATCAAAAAACACAGAAAATCTTAAACTTTTTTATGTACTCTAAAAAGTTTTATTATGTGCTCCCCCCGTCGCTCGACAGACATCAGATAATCAATCTCCCGCCACATGTTTTGAAGCATTACAGGAGTCACAGTTGCAATGGCTGCGTAAATTCTTCTTTAATTTGAGGTGTTTGTGAAGTACTTATATTCTATACAGTTTGTGTTTTAGCCATACCTAACTTTCCAACTTTCTTGATATCAACACTTCCAGTTTCCTTAAACTGATTAAACCGACGTCCGTAGGTGGATTTTGTCTATAAGTACGCCTAAAATGACTCTGCACTAACATACGTGATTTAAACTTAGCGTACCACAAAATACACTGCGCTTTCTGCTGCACGGTAGTCATAGCGTCTCTGAAGTGACTGACCCAGTCGAGCCGCACGGTAATGGCGGTCCACCACAAGATGGCAATTAAGCATGCGCTCACTGAATTTGAGTAAATGCTGCTCAAAATATTTATGATGCTACTCAATCTGTCGTTAATTTCGTGTTGATGACGTGTTTATTTATCGAATACTTGGACAACAAAATCCCGTCCACCTTTATCGATGACCCTGAATTATGAAATAAATTTGTTTGTTATATGTATGTAGAAAATCATATCTAACATCAATTTTATTAAGTATAAATGAAATAAGTAATTATTAATTACTTAAATTAAGTAATCATTTATTTTAATTAAAACTTGAAAATAGTAAGTAGATATAATATTTAAAATATGTACTTTTATTTATATATGAAATATATTTTATGATTATTTTATGATATATTAGAAATATACCAATAGATACAAATTTCTATTCTAAATTATGAAATTTATCATTCATCATTCATTACTCTAAATGTTTCACTAATTTATTATATTATTAATATATATTCCTACAATAAATTTGAAAATATTAATTTTTACATATATTTACAAAAATAAATTAATAACTATTAATTTGTGGGGTTTAGCACTGTTATACATAAAAACATTTTGGATAACACATTTAATAAAAAAACTAAAAATAAATTATTCAAATATTATTTGCCATATGAAAATTTTTTCTTTGATAATTTTATTACCGACCGACGATAGTAAGGGAGGTATTGTTTTCACACCAAATTTCACATGTGGAGATTTTTACATATCTCCACGAATCATGCATTTTCTAAACAGAAAAAAGTATTTTTAGCATGATGTCTGTCCGTCCGTCTGTCCGTCCGTCTGTCCGTCTGTCCGTCCGTATAGATGTGTACAGCCTGAACGGCTCAACCGATTTTGATGAAATTTGGTATATTTACTTAATGCATCAGTGGGATGAATTGATCAACTTTTGGTGCAATTCCGGAAACCGGAAGTGGTAGTATTAGCGATCGACGATAGGAAGGAAAGGGTTATTTTCACACCAAAGGAGATTTTTTTATATATCACCACGAATCATGCACTTTGTATTGGTTTTATCCTCGAGAAAAATCATATTTATTAGTTTTTTCTTGATTTAAAATTATATGACGTCATCCAGCCATGCATGACGTCACAGCCTGGTCTTGCATATATATTATAAATAAAATAAAATTAAAAATGTTTATATTTATTATTTATGTATCCATATCTGTTTTTTATTACATTAATAGATATATGAAAATTATTTGAAATTGTTTCTGTAGCTGGAAATTAATTTATTTCAAACCGTCGGTCGGTTCGGACCTGGCCACAGGTCAACTTATTTATTTTGGAGGGAGTGTCTGAAATTGCTCACCTTATTAGAGAGAGAGGGAGAGAGATTCGAGATTCCCGTCAATTAGTTCGTGTCACTTTGATTACGGAAATTGGTTTTCATATACAACTACTATTATTAGTTAATAATCCTTCACCAAACCTTTTACCTACAACCAAATAACTTGAATCTTTGTCATGTTTAATGTTAGATTAGAGATAATCCTAAATTTTAGGATTATTTATTCTTTATTGAAAAAAAAAATAATTATTGAAATTTCTGAATATATATCATGAAATAAATACGTTTTTATATTTTTGTTTGTTTATTAAATGTAGATAACTTTTTTTTTTTAACAATTTTCATTCTATGTTTTTATGTTTTGATTTTAATAGCTGTAAGTAATTATTGACACCTGTTGATTAATTAAGTAGAAAATGTATTTAAAAAAAAATTGTTCAAAAATTACACCTATACAAATATCTATATTAATTTATCTTTCTCAAAGATTCTTAACTCCTATATAACTAAATATATTGAAAATAGGGAGGATAAATTTCTTATCAAATACGATTTTTAAAAATAAATAAATAAAATTATTAATTATTTTATTGTATTATACTTAAGGACAAGGGGCCACAGGGTGGGAAATAGTGAAGCTGCCTCACTTTCTCGTGTACCCGGGTTCAAGCCCCGGGCCTGGTTAGGGAATTTCTCTAGCTGGATCTATGAAACGGAGTCAACCCAGCCTCCGGGACCAAAATTGGTAGCGCCTCCGTTCAAGAAAATCAAGGTAAAGGTTGATAGGGGCCGTTCTACTGGTCGTAAACTTCGTCTAATTGATATAACCAACATGATAGGCGTTGTCCTTGCGTAGGACGTATATAAGTCAGTTTTTTTATGGGACCAAAATTGGGAAAGCTCTTGATAGCGCCTCCGATCAAGAAAATCAAGGTAAAGGTTGATAGGGGCCGTTCTACTGGTCATAAACTTCGTCTAATTGATATAACCAACATGATAGGCGTCGTCCTTGCGAAGGACGTACATAAGTCAGTTTTTTTATACTTAAGAAATGTATATATATATATAGTATATATACTCCCCCAATTATATAACTCTCAAATACCTTTAAATTCTTTACCCCCTTCTAGTCGTTTCTGTATTAGCTCTCTAATGTAAACATATAAAATACCTAGAGAAAAAAAAATCAAAAACAAATATTAATATAATTACTCAACATAATAAAACAAAATCTTTTTGAAAATCAATATTATTGATAAAATTCTCATTTTCTCTCTCTCACTCTCTCTTTCTTATTTGATTATATTTTTCTTTGTTTTTGAAATGTTATTGTTTGTTTATTTATTAATCGATAGAGATTAGTCAAATAAGATTGCTCTTTCTCAAATATTAGACTATTTTATCGATTTAATTTAATCTTAAACAAAGTTAAATAATATTTTCCAATATTTTGAATTTAAATAATTAGAGTATGCCATTTGCCGTTCCTTTCAATTTACTTCAATACATATTATCATATTATACAACACCCGCTCCTTCATCACTATATCAATTAAATTCTTAATCTAATTTATTCTATATATATATATATATATATATAGGGGTGGGGGTAAAGGAAGGTGGTGTTTGTATATTAGAAAATTGGATTGTGAAGAGAGTAGAGGGGCGACGGTGGTGGTAGGGGTAACTTAGTGAGAATGAGAGAAAACATCAATTAATTTCTGTTGTCTCGTCGATATTAAGTAATAATTGGGCAAATATTTAATGTTAGCGTAAGTGATTATAAAACATGCATCCAAATTGAAGTAAAGAAACGGGTAATATACAAAATTGAAAATTATTTAAGAGAAAAATAGGTTAAAGAGGGGTATATAAAATGATTTAAAAATCATTTTAAGAAAATAAACTTAAATTGTATGCATAATTTGATTTCTATGGAAGCTTTTTTTTGGAATATCCATCGATTATCTATTTATACGTGGTTTGTTCAAAAGAAAAGGTGAATTTTGAATTTTTGCGGGCTGTGTACATTCGATTATCGAAATTTTTTTTTCTTTATGTTTCTCATATGTTGACATTATCAGCCATTTTGGATTAGTGGTTTGTTTTTGACAACTGAAAAAGTTAGTCTCGTTTTTTAATGTTCTTCGATTTTTTACTTAAAAACAAATGGATCAATGAATCTGTATTAAATTTAGCATGGGATATTTTAAAAATAGGTTATTAATTAATCTAAATATAAATGTAATATTTCAAGTAAAGAATAATTGAATTTAAATTCTTTTTTTTTGTTTTGCTAATATTCATTAGGAGATTATAGAGGAATATATTAAATTATGTGATTATGACGGTTTGAAATAAATTAATTTCCAGCTACAGAAACAATTTCAAATAATTTTAATATATCTATTAATGCAATAAAAAACAAATATGGATATAACATAACTATTTTTAATTTTATTTTATTTATAATATATAAGTAGGATCTGGCTGTGACGTCATATAATTTTAAATTAAGAAAAAACTAATGAAGATGATTTTTCGCGAGGATAAAACCAGGAGATATCTAAAAAATATTTTTATGTGAAATTTGGTGTGAAAATAACCCTTCCCTTCCTTTCGTCGAACGGTAATACTACCACTTCCGGTTTCCGGATATACACCAAAAGTTGATCAATTCATCATACTGATGCATTAAGTAAATATACCAAATTTTATCAAAATACATAGAGCCGTTCAAGATGTACACGTCTGTATACGGACGGACAGACGGACGGACGGACAGGCATCATGCTAAAAATACTTTTTTCTGTTAAGAAAATGCATGATTCGTGGAGATATGTAAAAATCTCCACGTGTGAAATTTGGTGTGAAAACAATACCTCCCTTGCTATCGTCGGTCGGTAAAAAAAGGTATTTTTAGAATTGGTAGATTTCAATGAGTTACGTGGGAAGGGTGGCTAATGTTTGGATTATTTTGTTGTTAGGAATTTTCAAGAGGGTGCCTTCTACTTCCATTTTTCTAATTCATAGATTAGATTAGGATTAACAAATAAAAAATTGTGAATGGATAAGACAAGTGCCATGCCAATATTTTAAGGGAAGGGTTGCATGAATTGCATGCCAGTCTAAAATCTACCTTCTTGAATTGTTGAGACCGTAGTTGGTGGATGTGGATCGAATGAACAGGAATTCGGGAACAGTTCTGAAATGGGAATAGTTTGAACAAAAACAAATTGTTGGTTATCTTTTGACCCTAGGGCCTTTTCAATTAGCATGGTCGATCTATCCATATTGATGGATGCTATGCAGTTTCATTTGGAAATTCAAAAAATCAAAGGCAATTCAAAGAGACTTACAGACCAAACGGTTTGTTTTTTAAATATTTTTTAAAAGTGAACTTTATTTTTTATTACTTTTTCGGAATTCCTTTAAGGCAAGGCTTAAAAGGGCTAATTTATGGACAAAGGAGGATAGAGATTAAATATTCAATTGTTTTTTTATTTAATTAATATTTTTTAAAAAAATAATTGAATATCGAGATTATGTTCATTAACTTTTTATATCTAGTACAAAGAATGTAATATTTTATATTTTTTATAGTTTTTTACTATTTAAGTAGAATTAATTATTATTATAATTACTCTATTAAAAATTCAAATTCAAACTCCAAAAATATCATGAAGATATAATAAAAATATATCTTTTTGATTATTATTTCATTTTACTATTTCGCCAGAGATAGTATTGCGAACACGAAAATTTTCGATATCGAGATTTTGATGTTTGTATACGTTTTGAAGGTCCCTGAGTCATTTTCACTAAGGTTGAGAAAAATGTCTGTGTGTAAGTAGACAAGATTACGCAAAAACGGTTCGAGTTAAAATAATGAAATTTTTTGTACACGGACATTATTAAAAATTAATAGTTTTCTACCAACTTTTGGGAAGAGGGTCATTACCTACCACGTTTTCATATTTTTTTCCTCTAAACTGACCGTAAAAATAAAGTTGTATTTTTGAAAGTTTTTTAAATGATTAAAAATTGTATAAAGCTGCTATATATAGAATTTCAGCTTGATTGAATCGCTGAAAGTACCGGAATTAATTTTTTTAATTTTTTAACACGTTGACTGCCAATCACGCGATGACACGTGACGTGGTGTCATCAACAAAGAGCCAATCAAACGCGGGTTTTATAAATATTATTTATTAATTTTAATTTATAATTTATAATTAATTAAATTTAATTTTAATATAATATATGTTAATTAATCTAATTCAAATTTGCGAGATAGTCGAATGGAGACACTCCAGAGTTTTTAATTACTAAATTTATTATTATTAAATATAATAACAGTTTTCTTTTTTCCAATGTGGAAAATATTTCAGGTGAATTTAAATTATATACATATACATATATATTGTCATGAAGTATATCTGTACTCACTAATAATGTAATATTAATAGATATTAATAGAATATTTTTCTTATCAATGTACTGATAAATCATATTTGTAAAGAAATAATATATAGTTGAGCTTATCGTGTTCGAAAAAAATTATAAGTTAAAGTTAAGTTTTTAAATTCTAAACATATAGTATATATATAAACATATCTATTTATATAATAAATATCAAATTTGGTACCTGGTATTAAAATGCATTTTTACATACTTTTATTTACATAAATTTCTCAAAAATTGGCATGGATTAATATTATTACTTAATTCACTTTCAATTGTAATTAGTGCTAATCCAAGAAATCTTAATTAAGATATCATTCATCTCAAATAATTTTTGATTAAATTCAATTTAGAAAAGGAACGTTCAATACTTCCTACGAAAAAAGAAAGTGCAAGTAAAGTTTTTATAACAATGGTCAAATTTTGAAAAGCAGAATCTAAATTATTTTCGTATATATAAATTGAAGAATATTTAAAGAATCTTTTTCACGGAATATCTTTAAATTTGTGTTCCTAAAAATATTAATTTCATCAAACAATTCTGCTGGTCGTTAGGAAATGTGCAAATTATTGCAATACTTTTTCATCACGTACTACAAATATTAAAGTTTATTAAAAAATTTATTTTTTCGGCATACCCGAATAATAAATTAAATCTTTTTGTTATGAAATTAAAGACTGTATTTAAAATAGAAAATAAGAATGAAATTTTTAATTTTATTTCTGCAACCCATCTCATCATGCTTCACAATTGTACATTCTTTTTTACTATCTCGCCAAAGATAGTATTGCGATCACGAAAATTTTCGATGTTGAGATTTTGATATTTTTATACGTTTTGAAGGTTCCTGAGTCATTTTCACTAAGGTTGAGGAAAATATCTGTGTATGTGTGTATGTATGTGTGTGTATTTAGACAAGATTACGCAAAAACGGTTTGACCTACAATCATGAAATTTGGTACACGGGCATTATTCAAAATTTGTAGTTTTCTATCAATGTTTGAGAATTGTAGCTCAACCGGAAGAGGGTTATTACCTATAACGTTTTGATTTTTTTCCCTCTAAAGTGCCCGTAAAAATAAAGATATATGTTTGATAGTTTTTCTCATGATTAAAAATTATATAAAACTGCTATATATAGAATTCCAGTTTGATTAAATTGCTGAAAGAACCATAATTAATTTTTTAACACTGCAAATCTCACGCGCCAACACGTGACGTGGTGCCATCAACAAATGCCAAACTGATTTAATAAATATTCGAGTGGAGACACTCCAGCTTATTTTCGTCTTCAAATGGATTTTTTTTTCAAACAAGTTATAAGTTAAGCCAGTCGTGATTAGAAAGGTCCTATGCAACATTTTTCTCATTTTTACTATCTCGTAAGAGATAGTATTGCGATCTCGAAAATTTTCGATGTCGAGATTTTGATGTTTTTATACGATTTAAAGGTTCCTGAATCATTTTCACTAAGGTTGAGAAAAATGTCTGTGTGTGTGTATGTGTGTATGTGTGTATGTATGTAACCAAGATTACACAAAAACGGTTTGAGCTAGAATGATGAAATTTGGTACATGGACACTATTCAAAATTCGTAGTTTTCTATCAACTTTTGAGAAATGTAGCCCAACCGGAAGAGGGTCATTATTTACAACATTTTGATTTTTTTTCCTCTAAAGTGACCGTAAAAATAAAGATATATGTTTGATAATTTTTTACATGATTAATAATTGTATAAAACTGCTATATATAAAATTTCAGCTTGATTGAAATTACCAGAATTAATTTTTTAACACTGCAAATCTCACGCGCCAACATGTGAAGTGGTGCCATCAACAAAAAGCCAAACATGCGCTGGTTTAATATTTATTATTTATAATTTATAATTAATTAAATTTAATTTAAATATAATATATTATGTTATTTAATCCTATTCAAATTGCGAGATAGTCGAGTGGAGACACTCCAGCTAATTTTTTATTTCTTTATACCATTGTCTCGTTTTTATCACTAGACAATATGGTCACTCTCTCTCCCTCTCTATCTATCTATATATCTTATCTTATCTATCTATCTTCTAATCTTTTATACTAGCAAAAATATATATTAAACCGCTCTAAGGATGTTTTTTGAAATTCACACCATAGATAATATTTATAAAGAAAAATTGATCTGTATTGGTTTCACCTCGGGAAAAATCAACTTTATTAGTTTTTTTTCTTAATTTAAATTGGGGGAAAAAAACGCCCTACAGCGCTTCCTTAAATACAAAATATTATAAATATAATTAAAAATATATATTTTAATAATATTTTGTAATCAAATTACTAAAGATATATTATGTTATATCCACAGGCCATACTTTTTTGTCTTTCGGTGCATTAATAAGTACGTTTAAGGGCTGTATGTTTTATGACTATTTTTTTTTTAATTTATGATCTTTTAAATTATTTGAAATTGTTTTATATATTTTATCGTTTATTTATAATAATTTTAATCTTAAATATATTCATAGTTCATAAGGAATAACTTTTTTAAAGTACCGCAGCTCGGTGAAGCACGTACTATATATATATGTAAATATCTAATATTATATGAGTATTATTTATTAAAAGTATAATTTTATAAGCAAGTGTAACGGGTTGCCTAAATGTCAGAGGCTATCAACTCAATATGTAAGTAAGTCAATTGGTCAGTGTTGGTGGGTGAGTGCGCATGCATAATGTGAAGGCAGTAATCTCACGTCCCTCTGTCAACAACGAATCAGTAATTGATATTTCCAATAATTAATTCTATTAATTTACTATAACCACGGCACCCACACACAAACATCATGAAACAAATTAATTTATTATATATAAATGTATTAATTTAAAATATAAAAAACATTTCACCTTTTAATACAGTCAATTGTGAATTATTATTAGAATAAATTGTGAAATGAATTTATATCTCTTTAATTTAATAAATTAGTTCTATCTATCTCTGTGACTCTACGGAATTCGAAAGTTCTCGGCCGTAGCAACCACATTTTTCCCAGTGTCCCTATCTCAAGCCACATATCCATCCAACTCCTACCCTCTCCCATCTCTCTCACGTCCTTTCCCACATTATCCACCTACCACGTCCTTGGTCTTCCAAGCGGACGTTTCCCACTCGGTCTCCCCACCAGTATATTTTCCGCCATTCTTTCCTCTCCCATTCTAGCCATGTGCCCTGCCCATCGCAACCTTCTTGATTTTATAATTCTAACCAATATTATATCTGAAGATGCATAGAGGTCATGCAATTCCTCGTTAGGCAGTCTCAGCCTTTTCTCTTTTCTCTCTTTGGCCCATAAATGCTACGCAGAATACTATTTTCAAATACTCTAAATCTACTCTCGTCTCCTAAGGTCATAGACCATGCTTCACCCCATACAATACAACCGGAAAATTAATTATTTGTTATATATTTTGATTTTTATCCCCTTTGATAATAATTTTGACACGATAAGCCCTTTTACTGCATGATAATAGGCGCTTCCCGATTGCAACCGCGCTTTAAATTCTTCTCGAATATTATTATCCTTCGTTATTATAGAACCTAAGTATTTAATTTTCTACATTTTGAAATGTAAAAAAATTCTATATATTGATTTAATACAATAATTAATAATTTTATTTTATTATTTCAATTAATATAATATATTCTTGTTGGAATATAAATAAATAATTATAAAGTCCAATGTCAAATAATATTATACATTACTTAAATATATTTTTTCATTAAAATTCTATTCATTTTTTTTTATATATATTACATATTAAAATATAATAATAGGTTCTGAAATTAAAACTCTCATATAAATAAATATTTATGATTATTTATTAAAGGAAACTGATTATCTCATCTCCAATTTAATACGCCAAAAAATAAATAAATAAATAGGTTTTTGTTCAATTGTATGAAATGAAATTGGATTTTTTATATTCATCCAATGTATGTGTGTGATTCAATGTTATATAAAAGAAAAGAAATTTATGACATTTTAATTCGAAACTCTTTGTTTAAATTTAACGATCTCTCTTTTGAATATATATATATATATATATATATATATATATATGTTTTTCACATGGTATTCCCAGTGATTCATTTGGATATATATATATATATATATATATATAGTCTAGTTTGTAGGATGTAGCAACCTCCCCCCCCCCACTCCGTTCTTCAATGAATAGTCAAACCCTTTTATGGAGGTTTCGTGCAATTTAACATTTACCACCTCCATTTAGTAATTTCCCTTTCATTTTATTTTGATTTTGTTTATTTTTTTATTTTTTTTTTATTTTTTATTATTATTTGTCTGTCAGCTTGATTCAAAAGGGTATTTTTTTTTTGTTGTTGTCATTGAATATAAATATATTTTATGTCCTCTTTTATTTATTTATTTTATTTTCACCTGTTTGATAATATATATGTAAATAAAAAAAAAACAGTCAAAATTTAAATTTATAGGTATTTTTAAATTTTGAATTTATAAAGGGTATATATTTTTCTTCTTAAGGTGCCGGCTCCCTTTTGGAGTTTGGCTATCATCGATAGCCTTAGAAGCTACCCAGCCATGATGATTTTTCTTGGGAATGTTAACGCGGTGGTTTCCCGTTGCCTTCCGCATGTATAGAACCAGGAACTGATAGTTCCTGGAGCCGGAGGCAGCTGATGTTAAATTGAATTCTTAGTTGGAACGTCGATTTCTTGTGTAGAAAATTGCTACGCTACACTCTCGGTTAGCTGCCTCCTATATATATTATAAAAATAAATTTTATATGATTAACCTAAAATTTCAAATTTATAAAAAGAATATACTATGCATAATTGTATTAACCCTTAACGCGAGTATGGTGACATTCGTTCGTTAAGGGTTAAGAATTAGTTTTTCACACTTACAAGATTATAACTATGACAAAATTGTGCATATTTTGGTTATTGTGGTACCATTTCTTTAAACTCTATAGATTCCATAAAATTTGTCATAATGCACTGTTTAAATTGGCGTTAACTTATGTGTTTGTTTACTCAACATATTGATGTGCAGCCTGATCAATGATAATTGAATCCAATATATATATATATATATAATTAAACTGCAAATTATCCATAATATTTAAGAAATTTCATAAATAAATATTATTATTAATATTTTCCAATGTTATATAAAGAGAGAGAAAGAAAGAAAAGACAGTAATTATTCATTTTATTATTATTTTATAATATTATTTTTCTTGTTAAAAACCAATTTACATTATGTTTACTTTGCATGCTTAGAAATCATTTGCCTAATCAGGATGAGGAAGGAGTGGAAGTGGGGATGAAGATGAGGTGGGGAGAAGAGTAAGTAAAATTGTGAGATTGGGGGAGTGTACCTACCCAGGATAAAAAAAAATAATGTAAATATAGTGAAAGGGGTGAGTTTTTTAATGTAAATGGGGTGGAGGAAAAGCAAAAAGAAAAGAAAGAAAATCATCACAATGCTTTCTGCCTTCCATTTTCACTACCCCTTTTTATAACCCCTTCTACTTCCCTCTTTCTCTCTCTCTCTTTCTTTTCTCTCTTGTTTTATTTTCTCTACTAATGAAATGATAATGAGTGTTTAAAAAAAGAAAAGATAAAAAAAAAACTTTATTTTCACATTCATTTTTTATCAATTTCTACGGAAATCATTATTTTTACATTTTATTGTGAAATAAAAAAAAAATGAATTGAAATAAAAAAAATAACATCAACTCCAATCTTAAGTGAGAGATGGATATTGAAAAATTACATAATCAATAAAAAAAAACAATATTATTCGAATAATAACATAATTAAATGTAATATATTTAAAAATTAAAAAAAAAATAAACAAATACAAAAATGTCTTTTAAATTGTATTCTTGCCGAAATGGAAATTACTCAAGAATAATGAAGAATTAATAAGATGACTTCTATGAATCTACCAAATATGGAGTTAGACTTATTAAATCGATAAGGTAAAGAGATAGGATATTTTGGCTAGAAATGGAGAAATATAGATTAGAGAAAAACTCACTTAGTAAGAGAAACTAGTAGGTAAATCGACCAGTCATGCTATGAAAAAAAAAGAATAATATCTGATAAGAAAGTAAATCAGGAGAGATTCGGAATCGCATATAGGTTTTCAAAATATAGAAGTTGAAGAAATATGAAAGAGCTTAGGTAAGACCAGAAATAGAGAGAGAAAACCATAATCGTGTCAATTAAACATTTTTGGGTAAAATAAAAAATCTGGAGTGTCTCCACTCGACTATCTCGCAAATTTGAAATGGATTCATTAACATATTTTCTTCTTAAGGTGGCTATCATCATGACTAGGATAGCCTTAGAAGCTGCCCAACCATGATGATTTTTCTGGGAATGTTAATGTCGTGGTTTTCCGTTGCCTTCCGCATGTATAGAGACAGTAAATGACAGTTCCTGGAGATGGAGGCAGCTCATGTTAAAATTGAATTTTATTAGAAAAATTTGTTCTTAGTAGGAATTGAAAGCCGACTTGTATAGAAAATTGTTATGCTACACTCTCGGCTAGCTGCCTCCTAATTAACATATATTGTATTTAAATTAAATTTAATTAATTATAAATTATAAATTGATTAAAACAGCGCGAGTTTTGGATTCTTTATTGATGACATCACGTTACGTGGTGACGCGTGATTGGAAATCAACGTGTTAACAAATTTAAAAAATTAATTCCGGTACTTTCAGTGATTCAATCAAGCTGAAATACTATATATATAGCAGTTTTATACAATTTTTAATCATTTAAAAAACTTTCAAAAATACATCTTTATTTTTACGGTCAGTTTAGAGGAAAAAAAATGAAAACGCGTGGTATGTAATGACCCTCTTCCGGATGAGCTTCATTTCTCAAAAGTTGATAGAAAACTACGAATAATTCCCGTGTACCAAATTTCATTTTTCTAACTCAAACCGTTTAGGCGAAATCTTGTCTACATACACACACACACACAAACACAGACATTTTTATCAACCTTAGTGAAAATGACTCAGGGACCTTCAAAACGTATAAAAACATCAAAATCTCGCCATCGAATATTTTCTCTGGCGAGATAGTCAAAAAAAAAAAACAAATAACGAAATCTTGATTTTTCATGAGCCAAAGACAACTAAATTTAATCAATATATTTTTTTTTAAAAGTCTGTTTAAGGCCACTAGCTACTAAATTATATCTTTTACTAGAAATTAAATTTTAATATAAACACTTGCTCTGGTGGGGTAAAACCTTTGAAATTCCGATTAAATAATAATTTATCTATTATATTATTTAAAATTTGTTAAAAATTTTCGAAGACGGTTTCAGGTCATTAATAACAAATAAATAAAATAAATTGAAAATTTCAAAACATTCCTCTTTTCAAACTAATATATTTTATATTAAATACAAAAATGAATAAAAGACAATATTTGTCAAGAGTTGATTTGAAAATTGTGTCGAGTTGGAAGAATTAAGAAAGAAAGGGGGAATTGGAAGCGAAGAATGAATCTGAAAAAAGTATTATTTAGGTATTTATCTATATCTATATATTGGTATGTATATATATTAAGATAAAGAGAAAGTATTATTCAAGTGAAGAAAAAAAGGGAAAAGTGAAAAAAAAAAAAATGATGGAAGAATAAGAAGAAAGAAAAAAGAATCAAACTTGAATTGTACGTTTGCCAAAATAAAGCTAATCATATCAATATCAGAAAAGTGGAGAAGTTTTTACAGTTTGACCCAGTTTTTATTTTATTTTTATTATTTTTTTCCTTTAAATATATTACTTTTTTTTCTCTCTCTTATTCTTTATATATACATAAGCACATATATATTATTATTTCCATATTATTATTATTATTATTAGAAAAAATCAAATAATATAATAATAATAATAATTATTATTATTATTATTATTATTGTATGTGTGAGTAGAAGTTTTATACTCTAATAAAAAAAAATAGTGAAAATTTTATTTTTGAGGTAAATAAATCGGAAAACGACTCCAGTGAATTTAAAGAATAAAAAGATAATGGGAAAATTTCTAATTTGAAATCAGAAATGAAAGGATAAGAATTGGATATTATAATTGATTCAAGTGAAATAGAGTTTATGCAGCCCAAGGACATCCAAGTTAAATATGTACATTGAGATTGATAGATGATAGATGATAACATTTTCTTAATTTATTTATATATTTTAATTTTAAATTAATTAATAACCTAAAAAGATCATAATTACATTTTTACCGACCGATGATAGGAAGGGAAGGAATTGTTTTCACATCAAATTTCACATGTGGAGGTTTTTACATATCTCTACGAATCATGCATTTTGATGTCTGTCCGTCTGTCCGTATAGAAGAGTACAGCATGAACGGCTTAACGGATTTTGATAAAATTTAGTATATTTAATTAATGCATCAGTAGCATGAATTCATCAACTTTTGGTGTATATCCGGAAACCGGAAGTGGTAGTTTACAATATATTAATTTTATATTCATTGTCGGAAAATATTTCACTTAAAATATAATAATATTTAATAATTGAGTTATTAAACTCAAAGTAAAAAACAAGATAGTATAATTTAGTCAGTTTAAATCAGTTTTAAAAATATCTTTTTTTTGATACTTTATATATATATATATATATATATATATTTATATAATGTTATTTGGAAATTAATTTATTTCAAATCGTCGGTCGGTTCTGTGCCTGGCCACAGCTAATCTTTTTCTAATCTTTGAAATTAATTTTATACCGACAAGCTGTTCAGATATCTTTAATGAAATCAAAATGATATAGAATAATATAAATACAGTGGCGTACCTAAGGGGGGGCGGTGGGTGCGGTCCGCACCGGGCGGCACTTATCTTGGGGCGGCATTTTTTATATTTAGTTATAGTTGTAAAAAGCAACTTATTCATTTCATATTTATTTTTTTTCTTTCTTGAATAATAAATGATTATTATGATTATTATAAGTTTACTATTTGATTTATATAAATTATGATCAACTATATGATTTCGAATATTATTCCTCAGTGTATAAATGCATTTTAGTGTAAATTTTGAATTCTAATTCCAAGAACAGGATAATAATTTTATTTTATTGTATTCATTAAAATTCGTTGAATTCGTAAACGCATCATTAAGATTTTGTTCGGCAAAATTATCTTCGTTCTACAATGAGTCAATTAAGACTACAAAATCTTGCAATATTGTCAATAGAACAAGAAATTACAAATAATATAAATTTTGAGAGCATTATTCACGATTTTTCTAGTATGAAAGCTAGAAGAGCAAATATTATATAAATATGTTTACGAGTGCATACAAATATGTGAAAAAAAAATTTACTCTCTGTGTATTAATTTATATTGATTAAATAACTTAATAATTTATTTATGTGTATTAATTTATAAAAACCACTACTTGATTGACTTATAATAGAAAGGGCGGCAAAAGTTCTAGGTACACCACTGTATAAATATAATTATGGTTTACCATTTAAAAATATATAATATAAATAATTATCTATTTAATTTATTTTATTTATATATATATATTTATTAAAATAAAAATTTTCGGTTAACAAACTCTTAGCTTAGTTCTAGAATATTATTGAATTACTGAAAATTTTGATAAGGCTGCAAAGCTTACCAAGTTTACATGACCTTTTTTAAAATTTAATTTAATGCCAATAAACAATTTTACGAGAATTTGAGCTCAATTCAATTTTAAAGTTTTTCTAAGTATCCTCTTTTTTCTAAGTATCTAATTTATCCCTGTGATTTTTATATTTAATTATTTATTAAATCTAAGTTTTATTTTTTTTTATTTTTATTACATGTACCTATGTTATTTTTTATGAAATTAGTGAACATTGTAAATATCAACAATTTAGCTTCATTCGAAATTTTAGCGAATCAAAGTTATTAGCTAATTTTTATTTTGAAGTTTTATTCTACCTATTGAGGTTAAATATAAAAGTTATTAAATGAGACTTAAAATATAGATATAATTTATTATAAAACTAATATTAATTAAAAAGAAAAAAACAATTAAGGTACTTACTCTATTTTCTATTTCTATATGGTAGATTATTTTGTTTTTCGTGAAAACTTACCTAAAACAAAAAGATAAACAATTGTTATTATAATATCAATTTTATTAATAGTTTATATATCTTATCTCATCTTATTATACTAGCAAAAATTGTATATATATTTGTATTTTTGAAATATTAAACCACTCGGCGGATATTTTTGAAATTCACACCATTGTAAAGAAAAATTGATCTGTATTGGTTTCAGCCTCGGGAAAAATCATCTTTATTAATATTTTCTTAATTTAAAATAGGAAATTTACATGACGTCAGCAACTACGCCAGATCGGCCGTTTCCTTAAATACAAAATATTATAAATATTAATAAAATAAAATTATGAAATATATATTATCTTATATCCACAGGCCATACTTTTCTGTCTTTCAGTGCATTAAAGCGTACGTTTACATTAATTGTTCAATTTCTATACATTTCTCTCTCTCCCTATATATATATATATATGTAAATATATGTATTACAATAGTACAATTGTAGAACCATCTTTCCTACCCCTTCCTTAACTACTACATCCACATTTGATTGAAAAATTCATGTGATGTTCAGGATGAATGCCTTGGAAATTGGATATTAAGGTTAGAGAAGGAGAGTACAGATAACGACTTATTTGTATACAATTAAAGGGATTGTTTTTTTTTTTATTGAGGTGCTTTGGAGGCAAAGACCAGCTTTTTGCTATTATGATTTGTTTTTTTGCAAATTTATTTTTGATGGAGAAAATAATAAATAGGCAATTCAGAGTTGTATCAAAGCTCATTCACAGATTCAAAGATGGCCTAAAATCCCTTTGCTGAGCCAAAGTGCAGTGATGAAGCTTTTTCAAATTTCTCCAAAAAATACTGGCTACCACAATTGACTATTCTACTTTGTTCTAACGCTATTGTTCCCAGGTGACTGGTGATACATTATACATTCTGCTTCAATTTGTTTCTTCCAACAACTTTGAATGGATTCATACCTTTGATTTCTGTTTTATTTTGGGCGAACCATAATTCGTCACGCGTATAGAAAAACCATCACACGAAAATATTCACAAGTTAATTTCATTTTTTTTTCCCATGATGAATATTTCAAGTTGCTATTAATAGCCCAAATTGAGTTCAAATAAAACGTTCTGATATCTGTTTTTTTATGTGTATAAATATAAAGCTTTCAATTATAAATAAAATGGCCGTAGTTACCTCAAGGGCATTAAATAAACATGATAAAATAATTCTAATTAATTAATTAAAGGGATACGTTTTAGAATATGAATTAGTTTAGTGTTTATTTATTATATAATTCATTTTTTTTTTATTTTAATATAAGTAAACATCGTTTGGTTAATGAAAGACCTATCACATATCAGTTGCTGCCCAAAAAAATTAGATATGTTGTATTTTCCAACTGATTGATTTTATTTCAAAAAGATTCTCAATTTTGATTATCTAAGCTGAGTGAACCTCGAAAAGGACAACAAAATGAAAAAAAATTCCCTTGACAAGCCTGGGAATCGAACCTGAATCCACAGCGTTCTATGTAATCAAGGTATTCATTATTATTTTATATTCATTGTTGGGAGAGAATTTTTTTTTATTATCGATGGATGAGTGACTTGGATCTTTTTACAAATAAAGAGGTTTGATTTCAAAAATTATTTTCTAAATTTTGAATACAAACAGGGAGGTATTTGTTTGTTAATCATTCTTCATCTCTAATTGTTTATAAAACGGGAAGCTTCAGGGATTTGGATGAAACTTTGCCAGTGGATTCCTTTTATAATTCCAAACAAACTTTCCTTAAATAATATTTCTCGGTCTCTTCTAGTTTACGAAATAAAAATTATTAAAGTTTGTCATTTAAACTAGTTATGAATGAGGATTCATTTAATAATGTTTAATTGACTAATTTACTAATTATTCACTTATTCACTAATTTTCTGCGTTTTTTTCAGTTCGGTTTAAATATAGAAAAATTATTTAATTAATTAATTTTTTAATTTTCATATATTCAAACCGAACTGAAAAAAAAACGCAGAAAATTAGTGGAGACCTCTGCTGGCCATTGAATAAAACATGGTAGCTAAATAGAATGTAAATGGATTTATATGCAAATTTTAATAATTTTTATCTTGTAAACTAGAAGAGACCGAGAAATATTGTATAAGGAAAGTTTCTTTGGAATTAAAAAAGGAGCCGTTTGGCAAAGTTTCATCCAAATCCCTAAAGCTTCTTCTTTTGTAAACAATTACCTTTTAATCTTCTTAATATTTCATAGTCAAAATATCTCACAATATTTCAACTCAAGTAATACAATCAAAGTAAAACATAAAATATCTAAACATTGTAATATGTTATCAAATATATTTGCTTATAAATTGTTTTACTTTAAAAAAAAAAAAAAATTAAATTTTTCATTGATTAATAAAACGATTCATTAATTTTTATTACAAATTCGTATAAAGATTCCATTCCATAACTGACTTGTTCATATTTTTCCATTAGCATTTGTAAAAGTATCGACCGAGTCATCAACATCAGGCAAACCGCCAAAGGCCTCCAACCACCTCCCCTCCACCCCTCCACCTCCTCTACCACTTCCACCAACCAGGCACCTCCTGTCCTTCGTTCCCCTTCTTCTACTACTTCCACAAACCATCAGTATCTCTATTTAATTTTTTTTTTCTTCCTTCATCTAGCAATAAATCATAAAAATCCATATTTAGATTTCATATATATAATATTTATATAATAAATATATATATATCAGTAAGCCAATTTAAAAAAAAATCAATATTGATTAGTTGAATATTAAATTACCAATTCATTCATTCATTGGATCAATCATTATATATTATAAAATAAAAGGGATGATGTTCAAAGGGGTTGTTCATATTGTTAAACCACTTCAAATATTTACATATACTATATATATATAACTATATTCATATATATTTATATATATTATTAAACATGTATTTAAATATTAAATAGAAAATGAATGTACACATTTATTTTAGAAAATAGAAAATTAAATGGTAAATGAAACGATTTTAAATAGGATTTAACATTCAATTCAATAAACTATGAACTTTTAATGAATGAATAGGAATTATTTTGATGAATCTTTAATTTGATTTTAAATATTACAATATTTTCTTTTGCTTGTTTTTTAAAAACATAATTTACTATTATAGAAGATCTATTATTGTATTTTGAAAATATTTGTATTTTCCATTTACATTATCTTGCAAAAAAATAGATTAATTATTAATATTATTTATTATTATAATCTTTAGTCAAGTTTATATACAATATATTAGGTTGTTTAGGTCGATTGACTGAAAGAAAATTAACAGAGGCTTTAGGCATTCCATAATGAGCAATATTTTGAGTGTTAATTTGGGTTTCAAAAAACTATGTACAAAATGGTTGCCGGATTGTCTAACGATGGAACAAAAACCATTCTGATGCGTCTTTGCCAGCAACATTTGGAGGTTTTAAGAAGAATAAAAGAGGCTTTATCAGTCAATTTATCCCAATGGATGAGACTGGGGTCTACCATCATGATCCTGAATCCAAACAGGTGCCCAAGGAATGGTGTGAACCCGGTACTTTGTCACCGAAGCGAGTTCGTGTGCAAAAATCAGCCAAGAAGGTGGTAGCATCAGTTTTTACTTTCCCGCATACTTCGTATAAGGGAAGTATTAGAATCGTCAAAAAATTCGACTTCGAGATTTCGATATATCTTGACGTTTTAGACCTCCCTGAGTCGGAAAATACCATTTTTCGAATTATGTCTGTGTGTGGGTATGTATGGATGTATGTAATGTTTGTCTGTGAGCAAATTTACTCAGAAACTAATCAAGCTAGGACTTCGAAATTTGGTACACCGATATTATTCACAGTTTGTAGATTTCTATCAAAATTTCGTCAAAATCGGTTAACCGGAAGTGGTACTTTACCTACACTGGTTGCGTTTACCTTTCAAGTAAAGTACCAGTTTGCTTCGAGATATTTGCTTCATATTTTCTATGTAGATTTAGAAATATGAAAAAAATTCAGATACCAAATTTCATCATGATCTGATTACCGGAAGTGACATTTTACCTATACAAGTAGCGTTTACCTTTTTTTTAGTAAAGTTACAGTTTACTTCCAGATATTTTACATTTAAAATATAGGTTAACCGGAAGTAGCACTTTATTATATATATATATATAAATGTTACCAAATATCAAATTTGACACCAATAAACTAACACGAACTGGCTCTTTATCAATACCAAGTTTACACATTCTAAATATTCATTCACAACTCTTTATACCTATTTATATGCGGGAAAGTCTAGGAGAGAACACTCCCGATTTTTTTTTGGGATGCAAAAGGAATTTTGTTTATAGATTACCTCCAAACTGGCAAAACAATCAATTCGGATTATTATTATAACCTTTTGAATCAATTTTACAAATTTTTCCAATTAAAAATTGGTTTCTTCATTTCCGTTGAAAGAACTTATTGAACAGCCTATATATATTTGATTAATTTTAATGATAATTAATCAAAATCTTTTCTTTTGACTTTTGATTTCATTGTTGAATGGAATGGGAAAAAATTTAAATGAGTAATAGTAGAAGCTGAATAATTTGATCGAGAGTTTAAAAGTGTCTGTGTGTGTGTGTGTGTGTGTGTCAAAGTGTGAGTAGGGAGGAGAAAGAGGAAGATAGGTAGATGGGGTGAATGAATAAATGTATCATCATAGGCATGCAGTGAACGTTCAGCAGTCATTTTTCTTCTTAATTAAATTTTTACCAACGAGGATAACGATCTAATTTCTCCACTTTTCTTCCTCTCTGCTGCTCTGGTTAAATGGTTATCGTGGCAAAAGATTTAATTAAGCGCCCTCTTTCACCTGATGACCCTTCTTAAAGGTAGACGAAGGGCTCGATTAGCTGGCTGGGCTTAACATAGAAAGAGAAAAGTGGAAATCTTTTTTCTTTGTTTTTTTTTCTTTTCTTTGCTTCTTTCTCTTTCGCTCTCTTTTGAATTAATGTACAAACAGCTGCTTTTAATTAATATATATAAAGCTTGAGACCTGACTAACTGGCTGACTGATTTAAATGCTTACTGCTTTCTATACTATCAAGAGACTTATGCTTTCTAAAAAAAAAATTCTATGGAAAAATAATGCCAAGAGTTATTTGGAGGTTAAAACAGTTTAGTGTACATTGCAATATTAATTGTATTATTTATCCAAGTATCTCTGGGCTTCTATGAAACTCAAAGGTTCTTGGCCGCAGCAACCACATTTCTTGAAATTTACCCATCCAACTTCTAAATTCTAATGTCTACATTATTCGCCTACCGCCTCCCTGGTCTTACGTTCGGTCGCTTTCCAATCGGTCTACACACCAATATATTTTTCGCCATTCTTTCCTCTCCCATTCTAGCCACGTGTCCTGTTCAACGCAACTTTCTCGATGTTATGATTCTAACTATGTCTTACTTATGCAATTCCTCGTTATGCAGTGTCCGCCATTCCTGATCTTTCTTGAGCCCATAAATGGTGCGAAGAATCCTATATTGTTAAATACTCTAAATTTACTCTCGTCTCCTACCCATTGTATTTTTAAAAATTCTTTTATTTTTATTTTTTAAATTTCGTAATGTAATTAAATGTTTTTCATATTTCTTAGGAGAGGAGTACTAACATTAGTTTATTTCAAAATTTGCAAAGGAAATTAAAAAAAAAATTGGCTTCGGAAGTTTTTCCATAAGCAATCTTATATATAAAAAAATTAAAAATTTAGTTAAAACATCTCACAATCATCCACTTTACTTGATACACTTTTTAAAGAACTTTTCTTCATTGCATAATGGGTAGTACTTTATTGATATTCAAATAATTTCGTTTCTTATTTCTATGATGATCAAAATATCTTAATTATTGATAATATTAATATTAGTTGAGATTAATGGTAGCACTCTGTTTATTATTAATAGAAAATAGTTTGGTGAATCCAGCGAAGGTGAATTAGGGAAGAGGTAAATTTGTGAATTCATTTATTAAATAAAATATTAAATGATAATAAAATTAATATTTAACGATGAAAGAATAACCTAGAAATTAACTATAAAATAAAGTCATTTATTTTAATATTTTTGTTATATCAAATTTTATATTATTTAGCAATTTCAAATTATAAGGGTCGATTACTTAGCTGTTAATTGTTACTAGTATAGAGTATAGGGGCAAGACGGGTCAAGTGTTGATACTCGGCTGTTTCTTCTAGGTATTGAATACATCTTCTCTGGGTTTGTCCTCAATGTAGGAACCTGGCACTGTCGTATCCGTTAGAGATTATGTCTTTCTGTTCTCTACTTCCTGAAGAATGCTCTTCACATACTTCATTCCATTCAGCAGAATAATTCTTACCCCTTCCTTATCCCTTTGCTATGCTTCCAAAAACTCAATTAATTTATGAGCCTTGAAAAGGTAGCATTATGACAATAGGTCCCATTCATCAAACAATCCTATTTCAATTACATTGTCCGAATTTTAGGTCTTTTGTCCTAGAATGTGGGTATAAGGTCAATATCTGTTTGAAATGTTTATTTATAGCATCTTAATGGCATTTCTTCATTAAAAGGCATTTTTATGCTTATATATTTATTTATTTAATGATGAGGATGATGATTATTATTATTATCACTTTCACTTGAGATTAAATTAAAGAAAAATCAGAAAAAAGAATTTTTTTTTTTTGCAAAAATTTTTTATTTAAACAATTCAATGATATAGAATTAAAATCTATGTAGATGCTACATTTTATTTTAAATATATATATATATGTATTAGGGGCAGCATGGCTGAGTGGGTAGAGTACTAGATTTACTAGATTTCTATCACAGGAAGCCTGAGTTCGAATCCCAGCATAGAACTCAAGATTATATATTTATTTAATTTAATTAATAATTAATTAATAAATATAAAAATTTAATTCAATTTAACATCGGCTGCCCCACCGAAGAAGGCAAGGGGAAACCACTTCGGTCAAATTTTCCCATGAACACCCTATGACTCCTGTGGAGTTATTAGGGCCACGACACTTCCGCTAGGAAGTTATCGACAACGAAGAAGAATATATATGTATATCTTTTCATTAAATTATTATTTTTATGGTTTACAATTTTTATTATATTTTTTATGTTTGATGGTTAGATCATTATTCTTTTTCAAATTAGCAACATTATCATTAATGAATTTTTGGGCATCATTTGATAATTCTACATTTTCACGTGTCAATACTAATAAGATGCTTCGTTCTGAAAGAAATAAGTTTTTTTAATTCATTTGTTTTTTTTTATAAAATTAATCTTTATATTATAAAATCAATAACATTTAATAGTTGGTGACTTTAGAATTAATTATTGTGCAAAAAAACAAAACAAAAAAAAAACGATAATTATTTATTTGAATTGTATCAAAATGGATCGTTAAATAGATTGAGAGTTAAAAATTAATAAACGAATTTAGTAAACGTTATAAAATGTTAGGTATATATATATATATATATAAATATATATTGTATATATATGATATAGAATATACTATAAAATTATTATTTATTTACCTTCACCATCTTTATTCGCACATAATCTATAGATTAAAAATTGGTCACATTTAAAATTAATAATTGTATATGGATAAAAGACATCTGAAAAAATTGAATTAAAAAAAAATATTATTTATTTGAAAATTGTTAACTTTAAAATATTTTATATAATATTTTATATATATGGGTTGAGAGAGGAATGTGTTAAGAACAATGAGCTTTAGTGTTTATTAATGTGTAATACGAGTAGATATAATATTCATATACGTACATAAAACAATAATTAATATGCAAATATTTTATGATATGTGTGAAGTTTTCTATATTAGAAATTGTTTAGAACAATTTAAATTATTTATAAATATCTAGGTTAAATTTTATTTAAAATAAAATAAAAATTATTAAGATAAGTGTTGTTATTTTAACGATCAATAAATATACTGTAATTAATTTTAAAACATTTAACAACTTCGAAAGCGATAAGTTAATATATATAAATATATTATATATCTATATACTGTAGGTCTATACTTACATAACTATATATTAAGTTTTATTTAGTCATGAATGGTGTGTTTTTTAATTATTATGTAAAAAATATATTTTATCGTAAATAAGTATATTCATAAATGTTAAAATATTGTTTTTATTCATTAAAAAATCTTAAATAATATATTTTTAAATAAAGAAATTTTTATCAAATCATACAGAGAAATCGAATTAAATAAATAAATAAATTAAAAAAAAAATTTTCAAATTTTCACTGCACTGTTTATATGTTTATGTGATTGAATTTATTAATTATAAATTGAATATAAATTTTGTAGGTATTCCAACATTTAATAATAATTTTTAATTAATTTATTCACATTTCTATTAAAATAATTATTGATAAATTCCCATTATTTTATTGTAATAAATAAGGATATAAACATTCAGGTAATAATTATATAAAAGTTAAGTTTTTCCTTTATAAATTGAAATAAATTACAAATAATTTGTTACATTCTTTTTTTTTTAAAAAAAAATACGCAAACTTAATATATTATGGTAATAATTATTCAAATATTTTATTTATTTATTTTTATAGGAGAGAAAATTGTTTATATTTACATCTGGTATTTTAATTGGAAAAACACCAGAATGTTAGCAATGGAACGTTGCGGGGATAAAGAGAAGAAATGAATTTGATCAAAACATGAGACTGATTATAAAAATTTTCAGACCCAATTAAACAACCATATAGTAGAAAAGAAATGCATTGAAAGTTTCAAAAACTAATCATTTTTAACAATTACCTCTGACTTTTGTACGTCAAGTCGGTTATATCAATGAGGTGTCCTATGATCAGTAGGACGAGTCCTATCAACCTTTACCTTGATTTTCTTGATCGGAGGCGCTACTTTTTATCAAGTAGCTTCCGAATGTTGATCCCGGAGGCTGGGTTGACTCCGTCCCATATACCCCAGCTAGAGAAATTCCATTGCCAGGCCAGGGATTTGAACCCGGGACCACGTGAATGTGAGACGGCGACGCTAGCCTCTCACCCAGTGGCGCCTCATGTTAACAATTACACGCTATTGGTAACCTTCCTGGTTTTTACTATCTCGCCAGAGATAGTATTGCGATCACGAAAATTTTCGATGTTGAGATTTTGATGTTTTTATACTTTTTGAAGGTTCCTGAATCATTTTCACTAAGGTTGAGAAAAATGTCTGTGTGTGTGTGTGTGTGTGTGTCTGTGTGTGTGTGTGTGTGTGTATGTAGGCAAGATTACGCAAAAACGGTTTGAGCTAGAATGATGAAATTTGGTACATGGACATTATTCAAAATTCATAGTTTTCTATCAACTTTTGAGAAATGTAGCTCAACCGGAAGAGGGTCATTACCTACAACGTTTTGATTTTTTTTCCTCTAAAGTGACCGTAAAAATAAAGATATTTGTTTGATAATTTTTCACATGATTAATAATTGTATAAAACTGCTATATATAGAATTTCAGCTTGATTGATTCGCTGAAATTACCAGAATTAATTTTTTAACACTGCAAATCTCACGCGCCAACACGTGACGTGGTACCATCAACAAAAAGCCAAACATGTGCTGGTTTAATATTTATTATTTATTATTTATAATTTATAATTAATTAAATTTAATTTAAATATAATATATTATGTTATTTAATCCAATTCAAATTGCGAGATAGTCGAGTGGAGACACTCCAGCTAATTTGCCTTCAAGTGACGTCAGTAAATTTTCATTCAAAAAATTAAAAACTTTAAATTTATTCATGATATTTGTTTTTATTTATTTAGAAAAAATATGTCTGAATTTATAATATTATAATTAATAATTAATTAAAATATGTAAAAAATTCTTTATAATATAGAATTTTTTATTTATTTTTTTTACTTACGATCATCTTGATCCGGAATGCAAATAACTTGATTTAAATTCTCTTTTCCTAATTCAGCAATTTCATATCCTTTTCTTGTCATAGTTTGATCATTTATTACAGCATTGAAAGTTAAGTTCATAACATAATTATCGGGTATTTTTTTATAATTAACATGAAGGCAATCAAATACAAAAAATTGATCATCATGAGTGGCGTAGATTTGATTGGCATACCAATTACCTTGCATCTTTAAAATATAAATAATTATAATATAGTAATATTATATAACTTCATATTTTTTCATACAAGAAGTAACAATATTTAGGTTAAAAATCATAATTAATATTTTATAAATATTAAGAAAAAAAAGGAGGTGGGGGGGTGAGGTGTATGCAATGATTTAAATTTGTATAGTTATATTACCAAATAATTTCATTTAATAAACTCTATTTTAAGTATATATATATTTAATTCAGTAAATTTATGAATAAAACAATGATTTGCTTATAATTTAGAGGAAAGATTGGTGAGAAAATTGTTTACCTGAAAACCGATGTGTGGAAATTCTTAGAAAAAATTTGAAAAAAAATTGGAGAGTATTGAGGAAGTAATTGTAGCAGTAAAATTACTTTTATTGGGGATATTTTTTTTTCTAATTCAACAACATTTATTAATTTTTATTTACATTTTTGAATTTATTACATATATATAATTAATACTATTAAATAAATGATAATTGGGGTAATTATTTAGTCTAAGATTTGGATAAAACTTTACCAGTGGATTCTTTTTTCATTCAAAAAAATCTTTCGGTTTGAAAATAAGAAGATTAAAAAATTAATTAATTAAATAATTTTCCTATATTCAAATCGAACTCATAAAAACCGAAAATTTGTGAATTAGTCAATAAAACATTATTAAATGGCTGTCATACATTACTAGTTTATATGCAAATTTTAATAATTTTTATCTCGTAAAGTATAGGTGACCGCCACATACTGCCTAAGAAAAGTTTGTTTTGAATCAAAAAAGAAATCTACTGGTAAAGTTTTATCAAAATCCATCATACATCGGTTAAATTAAACAATTGCCGGAAATTGATATTTATTTTATGAAAAACGTAGTACACGATTGAAATTAATCTTCCATGTATGAATACCGATTAAAATTGTTTATTTTTATTCTTAATTTGATTAATGTAATTGAAAATTCATCAAAAAATGATTTAAGAATTAATAATTAATTCATTACAAATAATTCTTAATGAATATATATATAATGTTGTTAAATAAATCCACAGTGTGTTGCTTTCTAAATACAAAAGAAACAACAGTTGAGTTTTATTATAATAACAACATTAATTTATTATTTAATAATCTTTAAAAGCAATCATGTTGAAAGTATATTTAGAACGATTAAAAGTCCGATTATTCTCACTGTGTCTTTATCCTTATTAGTTCTACATATTAGTATATAGGTGGCTCGGGAGTGCTCTTACATATATATATATATATAAATTAAATAAATAAATAAATTCATTAATTTTCCAAGCAGTTTATACTTGAACCTTTATTATATTTAAAGTAATAATTAAAAAAAAAATACCTTCTTAAATTGATCTTCCGTCATTTTAACACTCTGTTTCATATCGTCACATTTTTGTTCCGAATAATGTATAAAAAATACAAAAAAAATAACAAATAAAAGTTGTTTCATTTTTTTTTATATCTATAGAAATAAATTCCAGGTGAATTGTATAGGAAAGTTATTTTTTTTTATTTCCACCCACACTCTCTTTTATACTAAATGTAAACACACACATATACATTCACACATACATTCATATACAAACAAATATTGATAAAAAATAAATATAAGATTAAAGAAAAATTAAAATTGGTTGAATAGATATTTATTATTTTTTTCTTTGTTTTACTTTGACACGTACATATTTTTTTTTAAAGTGGTTGTGAAAATAATTAACTTTATTTTAGATAACTTTACTTGTATTGTTTGTTTGTTTCATAATATGCATTATCAACCTTGAAAAATATATGAAAAAAAAATGAAAATATTTTTTATTCTAGTATATCGAACCATTGTACCTATTATTCATATTTTACAAAATATTAATTAATAATTCAACTTATTATTTATTTATTTTACTTATCATCAATTTTAAAATGTTGATTTAATTGATTATATTTATAAATTATTTAAATAAAATAAATCTTTTTCAAAATTATAGAATTGTGCCAGGCGGTATTCTTATGCTAAAACAACTATTATATTAATAATATTATATTAATAGATCAAACATTATAATAATTATTAATAATTTTATCTTTACTGTTTTTATTTTAGCACCTGTAAATTTTTATTGACCAGTAGTGATTGTTTAATTACATATCGTTTTCATTTCAATTTACCTGCATAATATTTTAATTTTAATTTAATCCATAAAACTCTTTTCTTTTGAAAATACATCCTATATATATGTTTTGTTTAATTATACCTTGATTAATACAATTAAATTAGAAAGACAAAAAAATTAAACTATCATCTTTATAATCTCATTGTTTTGTAAGTTTCTAAAATGATTAAAAATTTATGAATTATATAACAATATACTTCAATTGTTACTAACATTCTGCCTATTTTGAATTGCAGGTGTAATTAATTAACCACAGCTTGGCGGGAAATCAACTTAGCCTAGCAGAGAGGAAATTTGTCCTGGAATGTTATTGAAAGACTGAAGAACGCAATTGGAGTGCAAAGATGATACAGAAGGGAATTTGCAATATCGCTACCAACACTGATTTGTAGCATCAGTGATAAATTTGAAGTTGATTAAAGTGTCCAGAACGTCAACAAGGAACGTTCTGGACGACCAGAGTCATTTACTAGTTCCATTTGCTTCAATTCAATTATATAATATACTTCCTTTCTTTCAGGTTAAGTTCTTGTTAGAGACTTTTAAAGTGTAAGTACATTTTTTGGGACACCCTTTATAATATATACAACTTTTGGTATATGGTATATATATTTTAAATGAATGTAATTGCAATTTGGTACAGCAGTATTGCATTGACATAATTTTAATTTCTAGCAGAGCTTGGAAAATCCAAAAGAATTTGATAAGCAGGCTGACCAGCTCCTTCTAGTACATCGAATATCAGAATTCGAATGACAGAAAACTATTCACGGATCAAATGGATTAGTAAAAGAGGCTTGAAGTTCTAAAAAGTGACTACCGAGCTCTGCATATGCATTTTTAATATTACGTCTGAGTTTATCTGTGATTTATAGAACCTAATAGGAATATTTAAATACATAATATACAAGGACAGGTCAATATGTTCGTTTCTTAAATGAAATGGCAACACTCAGCTGACACTTGTCGAAATTTGAACCAGCAAGTTTTTAGTTTATGTTTGACATCTATTATTAACAGACTACCTCGTGATTTGAAAAGAAAATGAAAAAAGTGAATTTCCATGAAAATCCATAAATTAGGATACGAATTGCTCCCTCATCCGCTCTATTCTCCGGGTTTAGCCCCAGAGTGACTTTTTCTTGTTTCCAAGAAATGACTCGTCAGAAAGAGATTTGACTCCAACAATAAAATCATCTCACAAACATACTTATTTTGATGTCCTAAACAAATCTTATTTTTTGGAAGGGATAAAAAATAATAAATAAAAATACGTTGGACGAAATAAATAGAGCTCAAAAGAGACTACGTTGAAAAATAAAATATTATTTTATCCAAAAACCTGTGTTTCATTTACTAATTGACCTGCCCGCGATCATTGTAATTCCATCAAAAAGATAGAGACCACTGCTTATGTAAAATTCAAGCTACAACAAATTGCTTTCAATGAACATATAAATCATACACTATACCTAAAAAAATAACAACCGGAAATATCACCATGATAACATTATCAAGGTAAACATTACCTGCATATTTTAATTGTTTGCTAATTATAACAAATTTATATTGTATTTATATTTAAATATTTTAATACAAGAAGAAAACAATTAGTTTTCTTCAAAAAGATATTGCAAGAACAAAAAATTTCGCAATTAATTGCGATCTTAGAAGAAGTAGCAGTAACAAAATGATTTCCTCTAATTTTATTTTATTTACCTTCCAAAAGTCAATAAATATTATTTTCAGGACAAACCTATTCTTTAGTTCCTTTAAAAGTACGTAGAAATAAGTGTGAACTTTAAGAGAAAGCTCACACTTATTTCTATCGAATATAATAACTTTTAATGTGAAATAATAATATAATTTTTAGATATATTTTCCATTTTTTTTTACTTTAGTTTAATTTATAGTTTTTTTAGCAAATCATTTTAATAAATTTTTATACTATTTTAATTATAAAAATAACCAATAATTTATGTTTTTATTGTTTTTCATTTTTTAGCTTTAGTAATTGTATTGAAAATTTATTTTTACCGTAGAATAAATAAAATACAAAATAATTATATATAATTTTTATATTATTCCTATAATAGATATAATAAATTTTACATTCTATCAGTTGTTTCACGGCATGCCTATTTTGTAGGGGCTAAATATTATTTCATATTTATCAATGAAATCTTTTAAATGACTTTTGTTAATCAATTTTTAATTATTATTTTTGATATTATATTATTAAATATATTATAATAATCTATTTTAATTTATATCGTATTATATAATAAATTATTAAAAATAATGTTATCTAAAGTATAAATAAAAACAAAAAGTTAAATATTAAAAATTATAAAACAATATACATACGAGTATATTCAATATTTTGATGAAGGTATATACTATATCATATAGCGTCCGCCATGTAACATTTTTTTTTAAATGCAATAAAACAAAAACGGTTGGATGAATTTTCAAATTTATTTTTTCATAGTGAAGTATAGATCTTTCGATAATTTTTGAAATACTATTTCATTCAAATGGCTGCCTCGGATGGCCTTGCAGTACGCCATACGGTCGGTCCGATTTTTGAGTACTTTTGTGATAGTATACGGCTCAATTTTAGCTATGGTTTCACGAATGTTGCCCTTCAAAGTTTGAATTGTCTCTGGTTTGTCTGCATAACATTTGTCTTTGACAGCTCCCCAAAATAATAGTCAAACGGTGTCAAATCGCAGCTCCGAGGCGGCCAAACAACATCAGAATTTCTGCTGATAATTCGGTCTTCGAAGACAGTCCGCAAAAGATCGATTGTAAGTTTAGCTGTGTGACACGGAGCGCCGTCTTGTTGGAACCAAATGTTGTCCAAGTATTCCTCTTCAAGTTTCGGGAACAACCAATCAGAAATCATGGCGCGATAGCGGTCGCCATTAACCGTAACGGCGACTCCTGCCTCATTTTCAAAGAAAAATGGCCCAATGATGCCGCCAGACCAAAATCCGCACAGAACCGTCACTCTGTGAGGATGCATTGTCTTCTCCATGATAAGGTGTCGGTTTTCCGTCTTTCAGATACAGCAATTTTGTTTGTTGACGTATCCGCCAATATGGAAATGCGCCTCATCCGAAAAGGTCACTCTCTGAGGATGCATTGTCTTCTCCATGATAACGTGTGGGTTTTCCGCCCCTCAGATACGGCAATTTTGTTTGTTGACGTATCCGCCAATATGGAAATGCGCCTCATCCGAAGAGGTGATTTTTTGGCCAAAATCGGCGTCTCCTTCAAGCTGATTGCAGGCCCAGCCGAGGCAGCCGTTGAATGAAATAGTTTTTCATAAACAATCGGAAGGTCTATAATTCACTATGAAAAATAAATTTGAAAATTCTTCCAACCGTTTTTGTTTTATTGTATTTAAAAAAAAAATGTTACTTGGCGGACCCTGTACTGCAGACTCGTTTAATAAACCTTTATTTTTAATGAACAATAAATATATTAATAAAGTTTAATATAGCTATGAAGATTTAATAGACTATATTTTTAACTATTTTACAACAAATTACATTATAAGTTGTAATAGAGTTAATTTTATTAAACAAAACTTACCATTCAATATTTTATAAATTACTAATTTAATAAATGATTAATAGGAGTTAATACCTGAAAATATTAATATAACGGGTTGAGTCTGATATTTTTTGATGTTTTTCTTGTCAGGTTCATTCATATTATGATTAATAACAATTTTAAATCTTTGCATTCTGTTAAATTTAATCGCTTTCTTGTTTTACTTATTGTTAGTCAATTGCTAACATGACTAAATCCTACTTCTGCTAAGATTTTACTAAAAATAAAATTCGTTAATCTGACGTATTTTTCTCGAATCTCTTTATCCAAGTTCAAAATCGAGCAAATCTATTGAAAATTGATTTTATGTTCCAAATTCTCATTGATTTGTATTAATTCTTGTTACAACACAAACTCAATGTCAGATACATATATTGATTTTAATTAAATTTATAATTCCATACAAATTTTCCAAATCTTTACTATAACGGACGTTCATATCTTTTTTCAAATTGGCGTAAATGGTCTGTGTACACTAGAATATCTTCAGAGTTTAGCGTTTCTACAACGCACAGTTGCATGAAATGGAAAAAATAACAAAAATTCCTTTGATTTATGGCAGATATATAAGTACAAATCGATTTTTGACCGAAATGCAAATATAACGGACCGTGATTGGATAAGATTAATGTTTTTCCTAGTAATTTATTTTGCATTAATATTAAATAAAGAAAATATGCCAGCTCTAAATTTAATATATGTTTTGTTTTCTTCAATTATTTTTATTGAAATATTGTAAGATACCTCCAATCTGCATGCTAAATTACAACTTTTAACGTTTTAACAAATGCTTTAATTCCTGTTTTGGAACGAGCCTTAAAATTATTTAAGTTTTCAGAAATAATCAAAGCAGTTATCTATTTTACCAGGATGCATTCTTTTCATACGATCTCTCATCTTTGAGGGTTTCATATATTTATTGCTGAAAATTGTATTTCGTAATGAAAACCTTTACTTTTTATAGTAATTGAACTAAAGGAAATTTTGCCATGGACATCCAATTGTCCTCCCTGTCAACCCTTTTCAAAGCTCCATAGTCCCCCAAGAGGTCCCTCTAGAATCCGTTGGGAACCCCTACTGCAGACGTAGACAAACGATCCTTATTCCAATTTCAGATTTCGAACGATCATAAACCGAATCCGTCTCAAACTTTTGTTCTTCCTATCAAGTTGGTTACCGGTTAAGGTAGAGGTATTGTATAATCAGTAAAATTATATGATGACTTCTGTTCTTGTATATCTAACTACTTCTATAAAATATTGAACTCTAAAGATCTCCACAACAACTACATTCTCCTATCTCTATATTAAACTACTTCCATCCCCCGTTCTCTTTTATTCAGTATATGTTTTTATTACATCGAGTCTTTGGACTACCAATCGATTGCCAAAATATATAAAATATACTTCACATCCATATAATATTACGACCGGCAAAATAATGGTTTTATAAATTTTAACTTTGAAGACCTTGTATATACAATAATTTTGATGAAACGAGCCCTTTTACCGCACAATTTGTAACCCGATTGTAACACACACATTAATTCTTTTGATTATTATTATTCTATATGATTATAGAATCTAAATGTTTAAATTTTTTTTCCTTTTTTAAATTCTAAGTTTTGTACTTTCATATTTTTACTTTCCCGCATACTTCGTATAAGGGAAGTATTGGAATCGTCAAAAATTTCGACTTCGAGATTTTGATAGATCTTGACGTTTTAGACCTCCCTGAGTCGGAAAATACCATTTTTGGAATTATGTCTGTGTGTGTGTATGTATGTATGTATGTATGTATGTATGTATGTATGTATGTATGTATGTATGTATGTATGTATGAATGTATGTATGTAATGTCTGTAAGCAAATTTACTCAAAAACTAATCAAGCTAGGACTTCGAAATTTGGTACACCGATATTATTCACAGTTTGTAGATTTCTATCAAAATTTCGTCAAAATCGGTTAACCGGAAGTGGTACTTTACCTACAATGGTTGCGTTTACATTTCAAGTAAAGTACCAGTTTGCTTCGAGATATTTGCTTCATATTTTGTATATAGATTTAAAAATATGATAAAAATTCAGATACCAAATTTCATCATGATCTGACTACCGGAAGTGACATTTTACCTATACAAGTAGCGTTTCCTTTTTACCGACCGACGATAGTAAGGGAGGTATTGTTTTCACACCAAATTTCACCTGTGGATATTTTTAGGTACATATCTCCACGAATCATGCATTTTCTTAACAGAAAAAAGTATTTTTAGCATGATGTCTGTCCGTCAGTCCGTATAGATGTGTACAGCTTGAACGGCTCAACGGATTTTGATGAAATTTGGTATATTTACTTAATGCATCAGTATGATGAATGGATCAACTTTTGGTGCAAATCCGGAAACCGGAAGTGCTAGTATTGCCGATCGAAGAGAGGAAGTGAAGGGTTATTTTCATATCAAATTTCACGTGAAGGCATATCTCCACGTGTTATGCACTTTGTATTGGTTTTATCCTCGAGAAAAATCATCTTCATTAGTTTTTTCTTAATTTAAAATTATATGACGTCACCCAGGACTTCATGACGTCACAGCCAGCCCTTATATATTATAAATAAAATAAAATTAAAAATATTTATATTATATCCATATCTGTTTTTTTTACATTTAAAATATCAGTTAACCAGAAGTAGCACTTTATTACATTCTAAATATTCATTCACAACTCTTTATACCTATTTATATGCGGGAAAGTCTAGGGGAGGACACTCCCGCTTATTAATTTTATTTTTCTCTTGTTGAAATAAATAATTTCCAGTTTTACTTCTCTTTTGAAATTAAATAATTTAATAATTTTATGTTTAAACATTGTGTTGTTTTGTAAGTATTTGAAACACAATTTCCTCTATAATAATATATTTCAATAAAATAAATTTAGATTTTCTTAATTATTATATGTTTAAAAAAAGTTCATTTATTACCTATTTATGTTGATTAAATTGGCATTTTGCAATATATATATATATATTATTTATGTGATTTGGAGATTTATAAAATTCATATAAACAAGAGTTTATTTTATTTCTTTAATTATTTTATTTCATTAATATTTTAAAAAAAATATACATTTATATTAATTTTCATACGAAATTGTAAGTATTAACATTCATTTGATAATTTTCTCAATTTATCTTTCTTATCTTTTATACCTAAATTATCAAGATCTTTATCTATATTCTCCTCAAGTTTATCCAAAGAAACGGCATCAACTCGTACCATAGCGATATAAACAAACCAGTCTAGAAAAATTCATTTTTATTTAATTTCGACATATATGATAAGAATATAAATATAAAATATAAATCAAATTATACTTGATCCATCTGGTTTGACTTTACAAAAATAACCCATCATAAAATTTCTTGTATCGAAATAAGTCATATGATATGGATAATATATATCTGAAAAAAAAAATAAGTTTAATGTTTATTATGTTTACTTGTATATATTAGATATCTTGAAAAGAAAAAGTCAAGACTAAGAATTAATTAGTAGATTAAAACAACTTTTGAAATTGATATAATTGAATAATGAACAATTTATATGAAACAAATACAGATATAGATTATGTAGGGCGGGATTTGTAGTGCTACTAAATTCGAAAATTGATCCTCAGGGATAATTTGTATATTTTTTTCTCTGCATATTTGATTTATAGACTTATAATAATTATATTTTAAACTGTTAAAGTATTTTTCCAAGTACAATAAAACTTCACACCCGCCCCCCATCAATTTCCTAAATAACCCTTAGTATATATACATGTCATAGTTAAAGAATAAAATGGAAGAGTGAGTGAATACACTAATTAGTTGATGCTTTGACTGATTGTTTTAGTGAAAGTATACTTTATTTCAAATCATACATACTTTATCTAGTCAATGCATTCTAACTTGTGTGTATTTATACCGATTGATTCGAGTTAGTAATAGTATTAGTTGAATGATTCTAACCTCAAAATTTTGAAAGATTTAATTTATTAATAATAAAAATATGATAAAAATTGTTTTTTACGTAACTACATGTATTATTTAAGAAAACTGAAACAACTTATGGGTGTAAGTAAATTAAAATAAAATTATTTTAGTATTATTTCTTTGGTCACTTAAATTAACTGATATTGGTGTGATTCTAAATATAAAAAAATAATTCTCAGCTAGTTAATGAATAATATTACATATTTGAGTTATTATTAGTATATGGCCATCCTCTATGGCGGTACTGTAGAGAATTAGCATAATAAAGTGGAAGTATCATAAATTAATTTGTGTATACTTTCTCTGAATTTTAGTTAAAGTATACCTTAGCTAATTGGTGTATTCTCTCATTTAAACTGTAATATATATATATATATATATAATTATCCAATTATGGTTATTTTATTAATTCAATAATTGTTCTCATTAACTTATTTTATATATGAATACTACTTTATTAGAAATGCATTCTCAAGGGCAACGATAAGATTATAATTATCAAAGTCAAATTAACTAAGTAAAATTATATTTTTATAAATTGATTAGAATGGAAAAATATAAACAAATAGATAAATAATACCTATGTTTAAGTGTTGATAAGTTAAATATAATTAATAAGAAAACATCACAATACGTTTATTAACAAGATCTGACCATTAAAATAATAAAAAATCTTCATGAGAATATTTTTATGGATTCTGGCCAAATCAGTAAACATTGAAACATTTAAATATTATTCGAAACATTAACATATTGCGAATTTTATTGTGGATCTATATCAATATTTTTTAAAAATCATTTTAATTTGATTGTTTTAAAGTTTAATATTTAATTTGTGTAAAGGCTGGTTATGTTTAAAAAAACATGTTTCTTTGCTTAAGCACGGCCAGCAATTCCCTGTTTATGAAGCTCCCTTCTAATTGTTTTGGTACTCACAACATTCATTTCAGCAGTAACTTTTGCACTGTGGTCTTCTTATTTTTCGTCACAATTTCCCTTAATGATCGTCTGTCACGATCACTCAGGACACACTTTCGTAGATGATGTTTTTCCGCTTTTCAAATATGCGGAATAATTCTTCGATATAGTACCTCTTGATACACTAAACACCTCGGCTACCTTGCTTACGGAAGCACCTACCATACGTGCTCCAACAATTTGCCCACGTTCGAAGTCTGTTAACTCTGACATAGGGCAATGACAACCTCACATAACAGTACTCCGACAACAACTGAACTGTTTAGCACATTTAGGAAGTTGTATAGGTGGTGTCAGTAGGCAAAAACGCCAGCGGCACCTACGTATTTATTTAAAATCATTCTTTCTTTTCAAACATGCATTTCACAAGGTGTTTCCATATTTTTGTCCAACCCCTGTATATTTATAATACAATTTCTTTACGTTCCTGAAATAGAAAGCTCTAAAGTTCCTTTATATATACACTAATTCGATTAACTATAACAGGGATGGTGAACCTTTTTCAAAGTCCATGTCACAAAATTATATTGAAATCTTTTTCAAGTAACTAACGTGCCACAAAATTGTCATGATTTTTTTCTGTGCCACAAAAACCCCTTTAGCGTTAATATATAATCCAATATTTTTGTAAAACTTCTAACTACGCTGTAGAAAAGTGTTATAATTTTAAATATTATACTTTATACCAAAAAAAAAAAAAATGATTAATACAAATTTTTGAATTTATTTGTAGTTAAATATATCTAGACTAAAAATTGTCTATTATTTTTTTTTTATTTTTTTAATTGATTTTAGTTTGTAGTGGTGTGGACTTATTATATTATTTCTAATATTTAACTGAATTTTAGGCAAATTCAAATTTCGACATTTTTAAAAGAAATCCTTCTTGTTTTATTTGCCTATTATCTTTCTTTCTATCTCAGATGATATTCAAACATTTCAGAAATTATTAAGAAGTCATTGTAATTGCCATCAAATTCTTGTAAATTATTTAGAGAAGTATTGTTAATACACGATGAAATTCGAAACATCGGAATGAAAGTGGCTTCCATTGACAATGATAAAAGTTTTGTATTATATAGACCTTTCTCCTTTACAGATAATGACCATAAAGCAAAATTTATATCTAATACCGAGAACCACTTACAATTTCTTGTTTGGACAATGCTTTGTTAAATTCTACGAAATGATTGCGATTCTGGCACTATTCACCAACCCAGTAAAGCTTTGTTAAGCTTGATATAAATTTTAAAAATTATTTTTGTTGTTATTTTAATAAATATTGATAAAATTGACAGCATATATTAAAATAAGAATATTCTGGTAATATTTTATAGTAATCAATCCAACCAATTTTGAGTTTATAACTACACAATTTCCCGGACAAAGAGACAAATAGAATGACAGACATGAAAAGTCAAATTTGGATTCTCCAGGTTATGAAAAGTGAAGGATTTTCAAAAAATTTTAAATCCTGAACAATGCGATTTGTACGGCAACAACAACGCAATGACATTAATAAAAGTTCAAACGGTTATTCATTGTATCTATCATGAATGTTTTTATACTGCGTGGGAATTCAAGTGATATTTCAGTAATAAAATATACAATTTGCCGATTTAATTAATTAAGTTAGATAAATAAATTACTACAAATTTCATAAATTATAATTTTAATGTGGATATTGAAAAAAGTTATAATTATTAAAAAAAATAATTTTATCTTTGTGCATGCCATCAAAATTTTCAAAAAATGCCAAATCTCTGAACTATAATATTTATATATTTTATTAAAAACTCGAACAATTTTGTTCTCTATTCTCGTGATTTTACTATATATTTTTATTATAATATTAATTTTTATTTTTTTTTATTCATTATAATTGCAATTTTTCAAATACACAATTTTATTATTAAAATAACTAATAAGTTTCCCCACGGGATCCATTGATTTAACATCATTTTGTTGTTAAAATAATATTTTCAAATTCCACAGTTCAAAAATTATTATTTTTATTTTTATTTTGAAAAATTAAATTTTTTATAAAATTTATTATTAATAAATTGGATAATCAAATAAGCCTAATCTGCTTTTTAAAACATATAAATATTTAAATTTTAAATTGGGTGGCTGTTATTTCTGGTTGCATACATGCAAGGGGCTCCTACCCAAGTAAGCGTTCAGTCAGTCAGTTGATGCGTGTGAGTGCGCAGGGCGAGGCACGCCGGGGCGGGCGACGCTCTGTTTACATCAAAAATGTAAGTCAATTTTCTATTGATATTATCATAATTCACTAATACCAAGCATTCAATTAATATCAATCCTTCCACCTACACACAAAGATTATTGTAAAATTGCTTGAAATGATTTACTGATTTTTTAGTAGCTCTTATCACTTAGAGAAGGGATAACGCCTGTTCTATCCCCTTCAGCGTTAATATATAATTGTATATATTTCTATATCTTGTAACAATCCTGTACAGAAATGTTATAACTTTTAAATATTTAAGTTTATATTATTAAAAAAATAATATCTATTTTTTTATCCAATAAATATGTATGATATTAATATTTAGACTATTTATATATAAAATTTTATTAAAAATTGATCATATATAATTAAAAATCTGTATATGTAATACCTATAATATTTATAATTATAAATTTTCAATATGTACACAAAACCTTTTAATTTTTTCTCACTCCCTATTATTAATAATATAAATATATATATATATATATATTCATTTATATTTAATTGATTATTTATATTAAAAGTTAAGTATATTAATAATTTATTTAATTAATAACGAATAATATTTATATGATTCAATGTTTAGAATCCACAAAAATATTATTTGCCCCGTATGATTGAGATTTCATAAGCAACGTGAAGCCTTGTTGAACTTCACATAAATTAAAAGAAATTAATTTCTGAATTATTAATTATTAAATTTGTAATAATATATAAGAATATTCTGGTAAAATTAAAATGTAAATGGTTCAATCATTCAGACAGACAAATTAACATGAAAAAAACTCATATTTAAATTCATCAGGTCATGAAATATTAAGATATTAAAAAATATTGATGACAAAAATCTTTTATATAAAATATCTAGACGATATTTAAATGATGTTTATTTTATTAATTCAATAATAACTAATATGAATCATTTATTTTATATTGGAATACTATTTTTATAGTATGAATTATTTTATTAAGAATTATTTTTCAAGGTAACGATAAGACTATAATTATCAAATTCCAATAAACTGATTAAAATTATTTTTTTTTATAAATTGATTAGAATAAAAAAATATAAATGAATAGATAAATATAACTTATTTTTATGAGTCAATATTTTTTAAAATTATAAATTAAAATTAAATTAATATCAAAACACTACATTTATCAATTTTAAAATATTTAATATAAGTTAATGATAAAATCACCTTTTTATTTATTTATTTTTTTTTTAAATAAATATTTGATAAAACAATATTTATATATATATATATATTAATCAAAATAAAAAATTGCGTTTATATTATTAAATATATAAAAAAAATAATTAGACGGTCGGCATAGTTAGTTATTTATAAATTTGATAAACAAAATTGATTCAAAATACATTAAAAATAAAATTTATCGGCGAAAACAACAACAATTATCTTAATTAATAGAAAATCAAGAAATAATAGGTTTACTATATTTTATTATACAATTATAAAATAATTTAATTTTTTTATTTTCTTAATCATATAACAAGAATAAATGAAATATAATATTTAATATATGTATATAATGATAAAAAAAAGCATGATGAAGAGTCAATTAATCTATTTAAAGAATAAGAGAGGAAAAAAAGTGAATTAAAATTGGTGATTGTTTAGTCTAACTAATGTATCATAAATTTGGATAAAACTTTATCAGTGGATTCTTTTTTTGATTCAAAACAAACTTTCCTTAAGCAGTATGTGGCGGTCACTTCTAGTTTACCAGATAAAAATGATTAAAGTTTGCCTATAAATCCATTGACATTCTATTTAACTACAATGTTTTATTATTTGACCACTTGAGGGCTCCATTAATTTTCCGTTTTTATAAATTCGGTTTGAAAATAAGAAGATTAAAAAATTAATTAATTAAATAATTTTCCTATATTCAAATCGAACTCATAAAAACCGAAAATTAGTGAATTAATCAATAAAACATTATTAAATGGCTGCTCATTCATAACTAATGAATATGCAAATTTTAATAATTTTTATCTCGTGAACAAGAAGCGACCGCCACATATAAGGAAAGTTTATTTTCAATCAAAAAAAGGAATCTACTGGTAAAGTTTTAACAAAATCCATCATTCAACAGTTAGACTATACAATTACCAATAAATTAATAAAATATATGATACTTACTATCATCAAGCGATGGAATAAAATAGAAAGTATTTAGATTTGTTTTATTTGGAAAAATATCTAAACCATTGATTTCTTGGGTATTTGAATCCAAATCAATATTTGTTATTTTAATATCCATAATTTGGTCACTATCTTTTCGTAATTGAAAATTGAATCGAAGACATTTACTGTCTTGAAATTCTCCATCAGTTGAGTAAACAACATGTAAATGCCAATCAACACTTATCTTGAAACAAAAACAAATAATATACAATATTTTCTTGTTCATTGAAATTAAATTTTCATTGTAAAAGATTATAGCTGTTGGGTTTATTATATATGTCGTAGGCAGATGGCAATTTTAGTAAAATAGCATTTGCCTTATCAAATAGCTTTAACTATTATTTAATTTCAATATAACAAGGAAAATAGCATTTGCCTAGACAAAAGCCATTTGGCTAAATCATTGTTGGGCAAATGCTCTTGCAGTGCAATCTCAATAAACAAGTATATTTTGTTCGTTGTTTTTTTTTTAATAAATATGTTGGTGAAATGGCTCCATGAAAGCATGTGTTGTGCTTATCTAAGTAATTAAGATTCATGTTGAAACTATTTAATTTTAAGGATAGTTTATTATATAAACAAAATAAGATAAGAAGATAGCCAGAGAATTCGAGTATAAGTAGTTTTTTTTCCCAATTATTTTGTTTATATCTTTTTTTTTAAATATTTATTTGCTTATTAATTGTTTTAATTGATTAAAAGATTTTTTGAAAATAAATAATATTTGGTAATAAATAAATGTCCGACATTTTCCTAGTCAAATTGAAATGAGATAAAAGTTAAAGCTATTTGCCCAACAAAGATTTAACCAAATGACTTTTGTCTAGGTCAGAGGTTCTCAAACTTTTCTGGTTTGCGGCTCTCTAAATAATGGGAATTTTTCCGAGGCTCCCTTAATACATCCGATTTTTATATAAAATTTTACTCTCTTGAAAAATTGGATATCTTTTCTTCCCTCCATCAGAAATGTTTCAGAGCATCGCAAAATCATCTGACCTTTTTTTTTAGAACCATATTGAAAAAAATTTAAAAATAATCGAAAATGTTCAAAAGTTTCCCCACAAAATCATCTTACCTTTTTTTTAGAACCAAAAATTTCAAGTATTAGAAAAATTTTTTTCGCGGCCCCCTTATGACAGCATCAGATCCCCAGTTTGGGAATCACTGGTCTAGGTAAATGCTATTTTCCTTGTCAAATTGAAATTAAATAATAGTTAAATGCAAATGCTATTTTCCTAAAATGTCATTTGCCTACGACATATATATAGTTATATAACGAGGTACAGCTAGGAAATAATAATTAAATTTTAGTTAACGTTTTGAGCGCCGGTTGCGTTATTCCAAAGTTGTATAATTTTTAAAGTGCTATTAATAATATTGTACAATTATTGTATACCATACAGAACATCATATACCAGATATTAATAACTTTGGGACTTGAGGAACAGGAGTTTGAACCGTCGACTATATATCAAATAAAATAAATTATCTAATTCTTCCCTTTCTCCAAATATTTATTTTAAATATAATTGTTGGAATTTAATTTATTTATAATTTAATAAAATAAAAAATTAAATTTAATAAAAACAATAGTAATACTTTTAATAATTAAACTAAGTTAATTATGATAGAATATTAAATTATATAATTAACTAGCTGCTCAGAGCTCCTTCGTCGCTCTTCACATCTAGACGGGGGCTCCGCCCCCTGTACCCCCGAGTGGTACATAGTATTTGGTTGAAAGTAGTAAAAGGTTTTCATCCATTTTGTTTCAAACAATGTATAACATAAAACATTCATTTCTTATTGTGTGATTATTTAAAATATATTTTAATTTATTTAGTAAATTAATTATATATATTATTATTGAATATGTTATATCTATCTACTCGAAAGTTCTTGGCAGCTACAACCACATTTCTCCAAGTGTCCCCTGTGACCTCATCTTTCTTTGGCCAATAAATGCTGGAAAGAATAATCTGAATCTACTCTCATCTCCCAGGGTCATAGACCATGCGTGGCTCAACGGTACTCGAAAGTTCTTGGCAGCTACAACCACATTTCTCCAAGTGTCCTTATCCTGAGCCTCTGTTCCATCTCTCGTACGTCATTCCCTGATGTACTCATCTTTCTTTGGCCCATAAATGCTGGGGAGATCCTATTCTCAAATACTCTGAATCCACTCTCATCTCCTAAGATCATAGACCATGTCTCACACTCATATAATACAACAGACAAAATAATTGTTTTATATATTTTAATTTTCATTCCCTTTTATAATAATTTTGATGAGATAAGCCTCTTTACTGCATGATAACAGGCGTTTTCCGATTGCAACTTCGATTTAAATTCTTCTCAAATATTATTATCCTTCGTGATTACATTCAATTTTTCTACATATTCAAATTCTACATTTTGTATGTTAATACTGCTCCTGTTTGTTTCTAAATATATTTATTTATCATTATTAATTTCAAACCTCATCTCTTTTCCTACCTCGATTAATTTTTCCTCGCTATCTGTAATTGCAATTGCCGAATCTCCTATTATATTTAAGTCGTCTGGGTCACCTAATATTTTACAATTGATTTCCGCATCTTACTCTTTCTTTACTACCTTCAAGATAAATTTTAAGATCAAAATTTGAAAACGTTTATCCGGATCTATTGAGTCATGCGTAGGTTTTACTAAAGTCTACAAATAATTAGTGAACAGAGATATTGAATTCGCGGTTTTTTTAATATCTGTCATAATGAAAATATCTTAATTAATGTTGATCGATTTGGCCTGAACCCGCAATGATATCGTCTAATATTTCCTCCGCCTATAGTTTATAAGTATTGGATATGTTATAATAGAGTATAATATTTCTTGATCATTTCATTTCGATATTTTAATTTCATTGCTTGATTTTTATTGATTATTTTTAATTATAATAAAATTTGAGAAAATGCAAAGTTAGAGACTTGAGACAATTTATAAAAATTAACGGTATAAAAGTATTGATTAAAACTAAAGATAAATTAATAATATATACATTCATTAATAGTATTAATTTAAATTAATGGATTTATTTGATTTTTTATTATTAAGTTCATTTATTACAGAGGTATATAAGAATATTGTGATGTAATTTCATAGAAATCGTTTCTTATTTTTTGATGTTTATAATTCAAAATTACCGGTATAGTGTCGGTTAAGTAGGAAATTTCTTTTTTGTTTGTTTCTATGACAGCAAAAAAGTAAACAAATTACATACATACATACATACAAACACTCTCCTTTATATATATAGATTAAAAAGGCCAATATAACTGAGATAATATACAATTTAATTGATATGAAAATTTATTTTAATAAAACCCTTTAATTATTATTATTTATAATTAAATCCCACTATTGAAATATATAATATAATAATAATAATGATTTAATTATTGTAGTTATACACAATTACAATATGTGAAGAAAACTCAAAATTTCTATTTTTACCATTGATGGTAATTTTTAGTTTGAATTGTTGTCCCATTTTAGCACATTTTTATAATTTTTTATATGTAAATATCTCGTTAAGAAAAAAAACATAGTTATAAATTTGTTTATAGGGAAATCTATTATTTTTAGAACTATTTAAAAATATCCATAGCAACACTATACTATTTTATTTATTTATTTATAGCTTTATTTATTTATAGATACATAAAGAACGTAGTTGATAATTAATAATTATAATTTTATAAATATATTTGAGTTAAAGGTAATTTTGAATTTTTATAATTTTTATTCAAATTTAACCATTTTAAGGGGGCTATTAACGGTGATATTTTAAAAGATGGATTTTATTCTGAAAATTTATTATATATTTTGTTTTGATATTACGTTTAAAATAATGATTAATTTCCAATTATAAAATAATTAATAGAAAAATCAATTAAACATAAGTATACTAATTGATGTTATAAATTTAAAGTATTTAAATAATACAATCATTTTTATCCATAACCACATGTTATATATAAGATCTTATATATAAAATTAATAAATAAATTAAAAAAAAACATACCTCTTTTAAATTATCGACTGCGAAATTTCTTCTATAAGGAATTGGATTTGGACAATCTTGAAATGAAAATTCCAAAACATTAATTAGAATCAAAAAGAATAGCAAATTCTTGATTCCCATTATTATTAGTATTATTAAGTAGAATGTAGAATGTAATTGTAAACTCGAAGTTTTTTATTCTAAACTATACCCAAAAACGAATTAAATTCTGTATTTATACAGTTCAAACATACAAAGATAATTAACATAAATTAACAATAGTTTAGGAGATAACTTAAATTTATGTATTTTTTAAAATATTTTGTAGTTAAAATATAGATAATAAATCTTTTCACTTAATGTCAAGGTGTTATAGTTATAAATTTTTTATGTAAAATTTAAAATTATTATCAAATATATTTCAAGTTTATTTTAAGTTGTAAGTCGCCGCCATAATTATAATTGACATATTTATTGATCTTGGTGATAGTCAAATTTGGATAATCACGAAATTGTTCCTAATCTTGTTTTATAATTTATTTTAAAAAAAAATATTTTTAAAATAGATTTATAATAATAAACTTATAATAAAATTATAATATGATAATAGTTAATTAAAAATAATGATTTTTTTTTATTACTTTTACAAATCACAATCTAGTAATAAGTAATATTTATTTAAAGTTTCAATATATCAAGTTCATGATTTTAAAAACATGCAAACATGAGCAGTTTAATCCATTAGTTGGTGTGGTTTATTCCTTTTTAATCGTCTGGTCTGGTGGGCTACGTCAAGGAGTCGAACGGCTTCAGTTGCCTTTGTATGCCTTTGCAGTCTATTTTGATGAGCTGCTGCAAATCATTGAATTTCTTCTTTTACTGTCTCTATCTTAAGATCTTGGTGAAGTTCTCGTTTCGAATATACCAAGGGCCATTGACAACGACCTTTAGTATTTTGTTTTGGCATCTTTGAATGATTTGAATATTGCTCTTTGCAGCCCCATAACTGACTACAATAGGTCCACACTGGCTTTTGGACCTGTTTATATAGAAATAATTTGCTATCAATACACAGGACTGAATGTTGCCCCATTAACTAATACATCTTTCTATATTTGTGATTAATTTCGTCTCTCTTTTTTTTGACAAGAGCTTTCCAGCGTACCCTTGCATCTAAGGTCATTCCCAAATATTTTGCTTCATTGGCATATGGAATGATTTTGTTATTGAGTCTTATCGGCACATAATTTATTCTTCGGTTAGTGAAGTTCACATGCACCGATTTGGTCTCATTTAAACTGATCCTCCATTTTTTTGTCCATTTTTGGACCTTGGTTATAGAGAGGTTCAGTTTCATTGCCGACTCTTCTGTGTCATCTCCAATTGCCAAAATTGCGGTGAAAAAATAATGAATAAAAAAATACACTATTTAAAAAAATTCAGATTAAACACATAAAATGGTCGATTAAGAATGAATTTAAACTCAGATAACACAGAATTGAATCGGAATAGAATTTATCGGTTTCGAATCAGTGGAGTAGACGCTAAGGAATACCTGAATATTTGATTATTACTATTGATATGCACAATATTATTTCTTATACATATATAATATAACACAAACCCTCAGACTTTCTACATCGTTCAAAAGAACAGCACCTATCAAGTCGGTTACTGCCTAAGCGGGATCAAAGTATTATATAATCAATAGGACGGGTCCTCTCAACCTTAATCTTGATTTTCTTGATCAGAGGCGCTACTTTTTTTTGATACCATTATATATTTAATTTAAAAGCATTTATTGTATACATCGATTGGCTGACGTTCATTTTACCTATTTTTTTATTTACTTAATAATAAATATTATCTGGAATTAGACAGACTGTATATCCTCAACTACATCCTTCTTTTAGTACTACTCTTTTGCAATTAATCCTTATATACACCTATATATTGATTTTATTAAAAAAAACAAAACAATTTATTGATATTCATTTAAAATGATCATTAAAGAATATATTATTTTTAGTTATATATACAATAAATATGACCTAATAATATTAAATTAATTAAAATTAGTTTTAGAATAAATTAAATAATTTAAATATTTAATTATTAGAAAATGTAAGTATATTATATAATTTAATAATTTTGTGTGTTACTAGATTTAATTCTAATAATTTATATTATTTATCAAAAGAATGCATTGACAGGTTCTTCGAACTAAATAATAAAAATAATTTTTGAAAAAATATTGATGATGATCTATTGAAATTCATTTGAATTGGATTAATTACTATATATTATATTTAAATTAAATTTAAACAATTAAATTATAAATTAAAATTAATAAATAATATTTATTAAACGAGCGCGTGTTTGCCTCTTTGTTGATGGCACCACGCGTGTTTTGCAGTGTTAAAAAATTAATTCCGGTACTTTCAGCGATTCAATCAAGCTGAAATTCTATATATAGCAGTTTATACAATTTTTAATCACGTGAAAAGCTAGCAAACATTTATCATTATTTTTACGGTCAATTTAGAGGAAAAAAATGACAAAATTGTAGGTAATGGTCTTCCGAATAAGCCACTTTTCTCAAAAGTTGATAGAAAACGATGGATTTTGAACAATTCCCGTGCACTAAATTTCATTATTCTAACTCAAACACGTTTTGGCGTAATCTTGTCTACATACACACACACATAAAGACATATTTCTCAACCTTAGTAAAAAGGACTGAGGGACCTTTAAAACGTATAAAAACATTGAAAACTTTCTCTGGCGAAATAGTCAAAAAATCACAAAAAAATGGAATCTTGATTTTTCATGAGCCATTAGAAATTAAATTTTAATATAAACACTAACTCTGGTGGTGTGAAACCTTTGAAATTCCAATTTAATAATAATTAAAATTTGTTAAAAATTTTCGAAGACAATTTGATCTGGATTAATATATTATATTTAAATTAAATTTAATGAATTATAAATTAAAATTAATAAATAATATTTATTAATTCAGGGTGTGTTTGGCTCTTTGTTGATTATTCCACGTCATGTGTCGGCGCGTGATTGGCAGTCAACGTGTTAAAAAATTTAAAAAATGAATTGCGGTAATAGCTGAAATTCTATATATATAGCAGTTTTATACAATTTTTAATCATATGAAAAACTATCCAACATATATATTTATTTTTACGCTCAGTTTAGAGGAAAAAAATGAAAACGTGGTAGGTAATGTGCCTCTTCCGAATGAGCTAAAAATTAATTATGGTTCTTTCAGCAATTTAATCAAACTGGAATTCTATATATAGCAGTTTTATATAATTTTTAATCATGAGAAAAACTATCAAACATATATCTTTATTTTTACGGGCACTTTAGAGGGAAAAAAATCAAAACGTTATAGGTAATAACCCTCTTCCGGTTGAGCTACAATTCTCAAACATTGATAGTAAACTACAAATTTTGAATAATGCCCGTGTACCAAATTTCATGATTGTATGTCAAACCGTTTTTGCGTAATCTTGTCTACCTACACACACAAACACACATACACACAGAGAGATATTTTTCTCAACATTAGTGAAAGTGGCTCAGGAACCTTCAAAACGTATAAAAAAGAAGAATGGAGGATATTCATTATAAATTGCACATCAAATTTATTATTATCTCTGGCTAGAGCTGCATTAATCTTAAAACAATATTTTCAAATTGAAAAAGAAAACTAATTGACGACTCAGTGATTCAAATACTAATATTATAATAATATATAATAAAAAGATCATTAATTAACTATAAAAATTAACCTAAAAGAAATCCTAGTTAAAAAGTTAAATTATTTTTTTTGAAAACATACCTGCACTTCCAGGAATCCTTACAATTTACAATATAGTATATCAATTTTTGTAATTTCAAAATTCTTTCTAGCGAATAGTGAGTCTACTCTTTCAGAATACCACTCGCATTGAGCAGATTATTTCACTATTTAATCTATATTTTTTTTTTAAAAATAGAAAATAATTCTGATTTTTAAATAAATATAGATTAAAATTAAAAATAGAATAAATACATTTTAAATTTATTTATTATTTTTCATTTATAAAATCAAATTAATTTCAAATATTAATATAACAAGTTCTCAAATAGATATAATAATAAAAATTAAATAAAATAAAATTTGCTCCAAGGCAAACAACATTAAAGTATTTAAAAAGAGACACATTTTCAAAATTGAAATATTAATCTCTTCTTTAGAGTACAAGAGAGATATATTTTTTTTTTATTTAAAAGAAAAAACAACAACTTAGGATAATGTAAAAGTTTTCCATTTTCAGATGGGAAGAAATTCCCTTTGAGATTTTAATGATATATCTAACAGCAAAAACAACTACAACATCCTGCATACCATTAATGAATAATGCCATGTTCATATATACATTTTTTTTTTAAATATGAAACAATAAATATTTTTTAATATTCGCTTATGATAAAGATTTTTAACTATGTTTTTATAGTATAATAGTTATTTGTTTTCCTATAATAACTTATTAACAAATTATTATTTTCTATACATAGGTAAAGGATACAGTCGTTGGCCCCGAGGCAGTCATTGGCCCCCTATCACTAAAACAAATAATAAGAGATTTTTATTTTAAAAATTGCGCTATTAACACACTATGAGCGGGGCGGGTATTTGTACCCGTTGCGGGGACTGCCACTTATAAGCGGGGCGGGTATTTGTACCCGTTGCGGGGACTGCCACTTATAAGCGGGGCGGGTATTTATACCCGTTGCCACTTATATAATATATATTTTCCCTTGTGTCATTTAAAATTACTTATTTTAAACGATAACTAATATATATCCCTCATATAAGTGGCAACGGGTATAAATACCCGCCCCGCTTATAAGTGGCACTCCCCGCAACGGGTACAAATACCCGCCCCGCTCATAGTGTGTTAACTATGGTTATGTAATCGTTTGTTGTATGGTTGTATAATCACTATAGAATACTTAGGTCAATAACTATAACAAGGTGCCAATAACTGTATTTTTTAAGATTTTTTTTTTAAAGTGCTTATTGAAAATGTCATGAGAAAAAGATTTTTTTTATTCATCAAAATGCTCATAGTATCTATGTTCTGCAAATCTAATTTGACACAGATTGTTCCGCAATTTGTCCAGATATGCATTAAAGACTGCTAGGAGTTGCTTAAAGGAGCCTACGACTGTATTCTTTACCCTATAAATTTATTATAAATATTTATGTAATGTTATTAATTTTCAAGGTATATTTATTTATTTTGAAATATATTAGATTGATAGATTATAGAATTATACCTAATTTTTTAATATAAATATTGACTGAATTTAGATTGAAAATAATTAATTGATATAAATTTGAATAGTTAGCAGGTGTGAAATGACTGCGTCGAGTGTGACAATCATTGTGCACTCTGTCAGTCATACCAACAAAACAGCTAATTGAAAATTTAAAAATAAATATTTATTATACCCTTTGATAATAATTGATTTATTATTATTACTTTAAAAATTAATAATAGTAATAATAGTTTATTTTGTTTTTTTTTTTTTGTTATCTTTAAAATTCTTTTCAGGTTAAATATATATACACTGAGGTGCAAAAAAAGTGGAATGCTTAGAAAAATTTGATTTTTTTAAATAAATTTAATTTTAAATAGTTTAAATTAAAGTAATACATTCTTTTCACTCTAAAAATGTTTAAAAATATTTGTAAGAACGAATTAAAAGTTTAAATAAAACCCTATGTATGTTTTTCCTGAAAATTATTTGAAAAAATCAAATTCTAATTTAATGTTGAATTTAATTTGGTAGCACTCTGGTTAATTTTTAATAGAAAATAGTTTGGTAAATCCAGTGACGGTTGATAAGGGGAAGGATAAAGTTGAATTCATTCAGAAGAAAAATTAGTTATTAAATTAACTAATATAGAATTAATATATAATGATAAAAGAATTTAACATAGTTATAATTGGTATCATAGGAAATTATAAAGAGGTATTTTATTATAGAATAAAGTTATTTATTTAATGTTAGAAATTAATTCAAATTTTGTAATTAAATAATGAAAAATTGCAATTTTAATAATTGTCGACCACTTAGTTGTTATTAATATAATGGATAGTTGGAGAAAATAGAGACAGAGTCTTCAGTTAAACCTTCAGGGTTTTATTGAGGCATTTTGAACGGGGTTGGAAGTCGTCTGTGATTCCTGTATTTCACTTATAGGATGATTTATCTCTCTCCGATCTATTCCGAAGACTGATTAAAAATTGTCCTTACATCCATAAGGAAAACTATTTATTCCCCTCCAAGCCGCCTCTAGTTACATTCCACTAACTTACCCCCATCTTGTATACATGTGTTTCTGGGTCTATTCTCGTAAATATTGATTATGCCAAGTAATTCATGAGTTTTTAAAAGAAAAAATTACTGCAATATTTTCTCTTCTTCAATTGAAAATACTTCTATTATCTTTTCAGCCATTTTTCAGGCCTTTTGTTCTATTAAAAGTTTTTAAGATACATGTCATGAAATTTATGATAATTTATGAGTTTAATTCAGGGATGTCCAACCTTTTAATTTAATGGGCCACATCGCAAACTTAAATATTTAACTGGGCCGCTAAATTACCAGAATATGTTAAGCCTAGCTAGTGAATGTCTCAAAACTTATGGAGATTTTTGGGGATAGAGGTGGTTTTTTGTTTTTGAATGTTGCAGCCTTTTTTTTATAGCCTCGAAGTTATAGGTCGCTTGCCGGACTGTGAATTCTTTAAAATTTAACTCCAAAATGAGTCGATAGTGGGCCGCATCAAAACTTTGAGTGGGCCGCAATGCGACCCGCGGGCCGCGAGTTGGACATCCCTGGTTTAATTCATGACAATAGTTCTCTATTTTTAATTGAGAACATTTCTTTATATCGTCCCCATGTAAGGGTGCCAAAGTCTATTATAAACGTTAATTTCTAGTATTTTTTCTATATTTCTGTAATAAAGGGCATCTTTATGCAGTGGCGGATTAAGTTGATTGGGGGCCCCGGGCGGTAAAATTGAAATGGGCCCTCTGTTATTTACAATTATAATTGAAAGACAAATTTTGTTTATATTATAATTTAGGCTGTTTTATACTTACATATATAGTACTTATGTAAAAATACACAATTTTTACTGTGGTTGCCGAGACCCAAAATTGATTATTTTTTCTTAAGTTAGTCGGGGTTCAAACACGACCGAATAAAGATCTGTTGTTCAATAAATATAAGTATCAAGAATAACTTGTTTTATTTAAACTCCGATTATCCATAAACTCAACAGTTTTTTTTTTTACATTTTTTTTTAAGGAAATATTTTTATTTAGGTTTCGGTGGGCCCCTCGGGCTGGTGGGCCCCGGACGGAATTCAATTATATTTAAAATTAAAATCAAAACTGAACAATTAAATTCTATATTCTAGCAATATAATAATATAATCAAACACTTGTAATAATAATAATTACATAATAATACCTACAAGTACTAGATACAATCAAATTTATAATGGTATATATATATATATATTTAAGTATATAATGTATACGTATAATAGTATAATATAATAAAAGATATATATAAGTATAAGTAGATTTAAGATAATTATATTTTTAATGTTATTGTTATTTATTTCATTTTTATTTCTGTTTTTTTATTTATTCAATGACCTTGAATTTAAATTATGGTTAATGCTTTCGTGTAATAATTTTTGTTTTTAAGAAAAAATATATGAAGACCTTAGAGCGAAACAATGGTAAGCCACATTTGTAGAAAATTGTTTTATTCTTAATTATATATATCTAAGAAATAATAATTGCTGACTTTTTCCCTTTACTGATATTACATATTGAGCAAATTTGAAATATATGCAGTAAACCCAATGTTTTCTATCTTTTTTCTACACTTTAAACTGCAATATCTCAACATTTTGATTTTGTGGCTTACCACTGTTTCGCTCTAAGGCCTTCATATGTTGTTTTGTACGAGATTACTTAGACCCCCTATGCTTGCCTAAAAATTATTTATTTTATTTGTTTTTTTAGGTCTATAATACATTATCATTTTTTAGTATATGATATAATTAAATAAATACTTATATAATGTAACTTCAGGGAAAGATTATAATAAATAATCAATTTCTATAAATATAATAGAAGAGAAGTTTTATACTTAATTGAGAGAATTTGAAGTAATAAATAAAAGCTGCTTTTTGGCTTTTCATACGTAATGAAAAATCACACCGTAGTTGTGTAGTTGCATAAACCCACCCTCAGATATCATCGATTTCTATAAATTTATTATTTTATCTATATGTAAATTTTTTTTACCACTTAAACTTAATTTATTTTAATTTCAAATTTGAAAGTAAAATGTTTTAGTTTTTTTCAGGGAGGTAGGGAGTGACCATAACGCTTGTTTTAAGGAGTGGGGGTGGCTCCAAAAAAGTAGTGAGATATTCTTGTCGGCCATATTGTGTGTACCAAAACTTTGAATTTTACATAAGATATAATACATTTTTATTTCAAATTTTCTAGTATGTTTGAAAGTTTTTCTTAGTTATTTCTTCTTTATTTTATAGTTTAGTTAATATATTTAATAATTAGAAATAGTTTTTAATAATTTAATTTGTATTTAATTGTTTTTTTACAAGATTTTAAATTAACTCAATTTTAATGGAATTAGTAATAAGCACATTTTTCCTCATACATTATAGTATCAAAATTTTTATCGTACTTTTTCTATTATGACTTGTTTTCAATTTATTTGCAAGAGCAAACCTTACTTACCTAAAAATCCGGGTTTTTTTTGGATGATATATTAGAAGCTGGTCATTATTTGTTTTTAGGGATTCCAATAAATGTTTTGACCTTTCCAAAAAATCTAAAATACATTAATAAATATATTTTTTGTTTATATTTTATTTTTTGTAATCATTTTTCTATTAAACTATTGATAATTTCTTTTTTTAATTGACTAATTAGGAAAAGAATGATTCCCGTAACATTTAATTTTTTTATACATATATGCATATCAAAACGACCTGCAGTTGAAATAAAATAAAATTTAAAGAGTTTTTTCTTCATGAGAAAATTTTTGCTCACATAATTTTCTACAAAAAAAGGCCCGAAATTTGATGATTTATTAACATTATGATCAATGGAAAATATAATGTTTTGGTACACACAATTTGGCGGCTGTGAAGTGAGATAGGCGACAACTTTTATTCTCCCTACCTCCCTGGTTTTTTTATTAAATTTATTTCCTGTCAAAATTATCACACAATTTAAATTAATATCTTCATTACTATACAAATATATTCTTTGATTTATATATAATTAATAGGAAAATAAAAAGTATCACAAATGGTCAAAGATTCGCTTGAAATTTTAATATAAAAAAATCTTAGAAGTTCTCAAAAACCTCTTAGCTTTAAACCACCCCCATCCTCTTCCCCACCACTCAAAGCCTCTCTCTTCTTTTTAGGATCTTTATAGGCACTCACTCTGTTCCATTTTCTCTCCTTTTTTAACCTTGGGAAAAGGTATTCTCATCATCATACATGTTTTATCTTAGCTTAAGGTAACTTTCAACTTATGTTTAAAAAGTTTTTTTTTTTGTCAGATTCTAAAAATGTTAGAGATACGTGATTCGGTTTAGCAACTATTCGAAAAGAGAGTTAAAGAATCAAATCAAACAACAAAATAAAAAAAAAAACAGCAAAAACAATTGAGGAGAAAAGAAGAAAGCTAGAAAGTTTTATGGTACGAATTTCTTGTTGTTTCTGTTTTGTTTTAGATGCATTTATTTTCTTATAATTTAATTTCTACTATATATTCATAATTTAATTAATAATTTATTAAATATCGGATAAGTAGTGGAAAGAAATAAAATAAATTGGTGCAGAATCTTAAAATAAAATTTAAAAAATATATGATTCAATTCGAGAATTTAAATATTTATCACTTTAGTCACGATAGATATAAAATTCGAGAAGTTTGGAAAATATTTATTATTATCTAGGGAGTTCCCATACTTAATTGCCCTACCGCCCTCTTTTCAAAAATTAAATATTAGTCAGCGCCCCCTGTAAATTAATTTTTTGAGAGAATAATTGTTAATAAAAATTAAACAGAAAGATATAATTATTTATTCTTAAAATTTATTAAAAAAGTGTAAATTAGTAACATTGCTGTTTTAAATTATGAAACTATTTATTGAACTCAGAATAGAAAGGCAATACAACCCCCCCTCCTTTTCTCGGATCACTGCAGCACCCACTTATCAGTTTAGCAATCAATGAAATAAAGTTTTATAAAATTAAATTCACTACTACATTTATAATTAATTATATTAATTGAAAACTATTTTTAAAAAATTACATGTCTTTTAGGCAACCCTAAATACGAAGGTAAGGTGACTTTGTATTTTTAAGAAAAAATATTTATTTATTTATCAATATTTATGTATGTGTTGTCCCCTTCAAAGTAATCCCCCTCAGATACAATACACTTATGCCAACGGTTTTTCAATCCTCAAAGCACTTCTCATAAGCACTTTTCGGTATAGCCTTGAGCTCTTCCAGCGATGCAGTCTTTATCTTCTCAATCGTTGCAAATCTCTTTCATAGGTCTCTTTAGTTTTGGGAACAAGAAAAAGTCACATGGGGCCAAATCCGGTGAATATGGTGACTGAGGCATGATTGTGGTGTTGTGTGTGTGTGTGTATTTGGCTAAAAAATCTCTCACAAGCAAAGATTAGTGAGCAGGGACATTATCGTGATTGCAAAGCCATGAATTGTTGAAGCATATAACTTCAGGATAATACTGTTTATTGACCGTACGACCATATGGTAAGAACTCCTGATGCATCACGCCATGGTAATCGAAGAAAACAGTGAGCAAAGCGTCCAGAGCGAGGCTCGTCATTGTCATCTTCCCGGCCATCTTGGAAGAGTTTGTACCACTTGTAAACATTTTTTTACTCAGAACAGTTTCAACGTATGCCACTGTCAACATTTAAAAAGTTTATTTTATTTTTTACACAAAATTTGAATCCTTTGATCCATATTTTTCGATAGCAAAAAATCGCCGAGCACGCAAAACACTTATAACCATTACGCCTCTCACAACCAAACAAAAAATGCTATACACTTGAAACTTGGTACAGATGTTCGAGAAGAGTCTACTAACATAACAAAACAAAAAAATCGATAATAGAAAGTACGTTGCCCGTGAAATTTGAAAAGTCACCTTATTTTTCGAACACACCTCGTATAATTAAAATTATAAAATTGGGAAGATCAATCAAAATGAAACATTTAAGCTTAAATAACAAAATAAATTTAATTATGGGGAAAATTAACTTAAATAAGTACGGCAATATAAAATGACGCATGTGGACAATGATATAAAAACAAATATTTGGAAAAATTAAGAAAAAATAAGAATTGAATGGAAGTGGTTCAGCAATATACCAGGTTTAGACCAAATTTATGATTTTATATATTTATATTTTCTCTTCAAAATTAATTTTTCTCTTTAAACAAAATTAATGTGCTTCCATGGAATTATAGAATTATAATATCTATTTATCTATCTCTATAGCTCTACGGAATTTGAAAGTTCTTGGCGGCAGTAACCACATTTCTCACAATATCCCTATTCTATAACTATCCAACTCCTACCCTCTCCCATCATAATATTTTATATTCGTCCCTATCTTTCTTGTATATAATATTCACAAGAACATGTTAATTTATTTTTGTATGTTATTATACAAATTATATGGATGAAAGGCATGGTCTACGACCTTAGGAGACGAGAGTAGATTTAGAGTATTTGAGAATAGAATTCTTTGCAGCATTTATGGGCCAAAAAAAGATGAGGTCACTGGGAATGACGGAGATTACATAACAAGGACTTGCATGACCTCTATTCATCTCCAGACATAGGATTATAAAATCGAGAAGGCTGCGATGGGCAGGGCACGTGGCTAGAATGGGAGAGGAAAGAATGGCGAAAAATGTATTGGTGGGAAGACCGATTTGGAAACTTCCGCTTGGAAGACCAAGGACGCGGTGGGTGGACAATGTAGGAAGGGACGTGAGAGAGTTGAGAGGGGGTAGGGGTTGGGTGGTTGTAGCTCAGGATAGGGACACTTGGAGAAATGTGTTTTCTGCGGCCAAAAACTTTCGAGTACCGTATAGCCACAGATATATATAACATATACAATAATATATAATTAATTTACTGATTAAATTAAAATATATTTTAAATAAGAGCTCAAAAAGAAATGTTTTATGTAATATACTGATTGAAACAAAATGGATGAACACCTTTAACTCGTTCATCCAAATACTATGAATCACTTCGGCGGAGCCCCTGTCTAGCTGTGAAGATTGGAGGGTTGTGGCTCAGGATAGGGATACTTGGAGAAGTGTGGTTGCTGTGGCCAAAAACTTTTGAGCTCAGTAGAGCCACAGAGATAGATATTATACAACAATCTTTAATTAAACAACAAATATAATCAGAATGGTTGTTCCAATGTGTTAATAGAATTTAAGAATGAGTGGAAAAACTTGACTGACGTCACTGCGCATAATGGACGTTTTTTTTTTTGTTCTTTTACTGACACACCTGTATATTCACATCACGATTAATTGTGATATGAATTTTAAAATCCTTAATTGGAAATATTTCTCATTACTTTATCAAAATAGAAATTATAAATTGATTCGTAAATTGAATTTTAATATATTTTTCATTCATTTATTTTTTTAGATTAAATTTATAATATTTAACTTTATAATATTAATTTAACATTTATTCATTTTTTTTTAATTTAAAACTTGAATGAAAAGTTATTAAAAAATAAATAATACACTTGTATTCTTTAGTAGTTAATTTGGTGAACAGCAAAATGTGGTAATTTTTAAAATTTTTTTATTTTTTTTAAATAAGATTGAATAAAATAAATTTTAAATGTAGGAAAGGTGAGTGAGAGATTGAATTGGGGTTGGTTGGTAGTTGGAGGGAGAAGTAAGGGGGGTTATCGTTCTCTCTCTCTCTCTCCTTGGAAACCATTTGGCTGGAAATTCATTAGCAAGTTGTTGCCGGAGCAACAGCAGCAGGTGGCAGCAGAGCCACCCCCGCGTAGCCAACAGGTTACAGTAATTGATGGCTGCGTCACAGCTAGTCCTAGCCAGCCAGCCAGCCAGCCAACCAACCACTCCTTTCTCTCTCTCTCTCTCTCTCAACCTCTCCCTTCTCTTCCAACACTTCAACTTCATCTCTCTTTCTGTCCACCAACCAATTTAGCCCATTTACCCTTTGTCTCGAAAAAAAGATTTCCCCTTGCCTCCCACCCTCTCTTACACAATCTTCTTCCATTTTCAAACCTTTCCTAAATGACAGAATTAAAAATTAAAAAATAAAAAAATTAACTGGTTTGTTAAGGTTTCTACAGTTTAAATAATTATTTATTTATTCCTCTATATTGATTGTTTTTACTATCACAGCAGTGATAGTATTACGATCACGAAAATTTTCGATGTGGAGATTTTGATGTTTTTTTACGTTTTGAAGGCCCCTGAGTCATTTTCACAAAGGTTATGGAAATACGGCTAGAATAATGAAATTATATACACGAGCATTATTCAAAATTCGTAGTTTTCCATCAAATTTTGAGAAAATTAGCTCATTCGAAAGAGAACCATTACCTACCACGTTTTCATTTTTTTTCCTCTAAACAGACCGTAAAGATTTTTGTTTGATAGTTTTTCACATGATTAAAAATTGAATAATACTGCTATATATACAATTTGAACTTGATTGAATCGCTGAAAGTACTGGAATTAATTTTTTAAATTTGTTAATACGTTGATTGCCAATCACGCGTCAGCACGTGACGTGGCGTCATCAACAAAGAACCAAAAATATTATTTATTAATGTTGATTTATAATTTAAATATAATATATGTTAATTAATCCAATTCAAATTTAGAGATAGTCGAGTGGAGACACTCCAGATTTGTTTTTATTGATTTTGATGTCTTTTAAATTATACTTTTTTTACAGGAATTTTTGTTTATCTTTCTAGATTTAATTTTGTATTTCTATTTATTTAACTTCAATCTGTCTATACGTTTAATTTCCTTTAATATACATTTTTATCTCAGCCCTTAAGACTATAATCCCTCAACTCTCTCAATCCTCTTGTCTTCTCTGTCAACTTTCTAAATCCTTTTTTTATTTTTTTTTTATTTTGAATTTCTCAACATTTGAGTAGGATTTTGAATTATTAACAAGTTGATACTCATATATTGTTTTTGTTTTTTGTTTTTTTGAAAAATACATATAAATAGATAAAATATTGTTTCTTATTCTATAAATGTTTATGTTTGTTTGTTTTTTTTATTGAATTTCCTTTAAAACCATATCTGAGGTAACTTTAAAAGATAATTTTATCAAATAAAAAGAAAATATAAGTAAAAATATTAGTAAAAGTTTGTTGTTTTTTTAGTTGTTATTCTCTTGTATTTGAACGACTTCTTGTGAAGATGGATAGATTTGAATGTTCCCTTGAGTATTGTATTATTACTCCACTAATTGGAAATATTTTATAGTTCTATCCTTGTATTATGCCATTTTTTAATTGGCAGTTTTTTACTGTTTCCATTAATATAAAAAAAAACAAACGAAATATTATATCATTCATCTTTATTTTACATACACTTTTTTATTTTTATTTTATTAAGCAATTATTTTTTTAATTTCAAATGAAAATAACATTTTTTAATATTGTTTAAATAATTTCTCTTAGAGGGACAGGCGGCTTCTAGCCGCACGAGATTGATTAATAATAATAATTTATCGGAAATTTTGTTTCAAATACTTACAAAATAACACAATGTTTAAATATATAATTAAAAACTTTATTCAAATCGTCGTAATATTATATTTTTTATTTTTATTTCAATATTTAATAGTAACAAACAAAATTTAAAAAAATGAAGTTAGTAACAAATTGATAGTTTTGATAGGTTTCTTTTTATATTTATTATGTTTAATAAATTCTCTTTATGTCAATAAATAATATTAATATCAATAATTAGAATATTTCAATTTATATTTCAAATTTTTTTTTTATTTTTAAATTCTATAAAAATTGTTAATTGTAAAATTCTAAATTTGTTGCCAACTTCATAATGTTACAGACATTACCTACAAACATAAGAAATATATCTATTGATTATTTTTACTATCTCGTAAGAGATAGTATTGCGATCACGAAAATTTTCTATGTTGAGATTTTGATGTTTTTATACGTTTTGAAGGTTCCTGAATCATTTTCACTAAGGTTGAGAAAAATGTCTGTGTGTGTGTGTGTGTGTGTGTATGTAACCAAGATTACGGAAAAACGGTTTGAGCTAGAATGATGAAATTTGATACATGAGCATTATTCAAAATTCGTAGTTTTCTATCAACTTTTGAGAAATGTAGCTCAACCGGAAGAGGGTCATTACTTACAACGTTTTGACTTTTTTCCTCTAAAGTGACCGTGAAAGTAAAGATATATGTTCGATAATTTTTCACATGATGAATAATTGTATAAAACTGCTATATATAGAATTTCAGCTTGATTGATTCGCTGAAATTAACAGAATTAATTTTTTAACACTGCAAATCTCACGCCCCAACACGTGACGTGGTGCCATCAACAAAAAGCCAAACATGCGCTGGTTTAATATTTATTATTTATAATTTATAATTAATTAAATTTAATTTAAATATAATATATTATGTTATTTAATCCTATTCAAATGTGAGTTAGTCGAGTGGAGACTCTCCAGCTAATTTTATATCAAATGTGAATAATAAAAATTTATTAATAATTGATTAATAATTTATCTAATCGCGATTGGAAGAAAGTGTTAAAAGATTATTAATAAAGAGAAGAATGAAAAATAAGAAGTGAATGAAAATGGAAGAGATGCTACTCTTAGTGGTTGATATAGCTTCTATATATATATATATATACTTGTATATAGATACAGACATGTGAATGTTTGTGTGTGATCGATCGTATGAGTGACAACGCAGTTTCCCGGTTCTATTAGGCATCGTCGCTTTATATGGGGCCAACAGGGATGAAGGGAGAGAATCGACCAAGCCATCAACATTGTGCCACCCCCACTAATATAGATCCTTCAACAGTATCATAGATACGATCAAAGGGCCAAACCCACTTACTTGCTCATTCAACCAATGCATTAATAATAATAATAATAATAATATTAATAATCATAATAATAATAATTTTAATAATATTAATAATACAAATTTAATAAATAATAACGAGTTTTTATTTAGATTTAAGTTAAATTAATAAATTATTTATCTTTTTGGTGATACTAAATTCGAAAGTTTTTAGCAGAAAAACCACATTCCTCCAACAGTCCATATCCTGCGCCATATCCCTCCGTTTCCTTTTCTAAACTAATCTTTCCCCATTTCTGATTATTTTATATTAACTTCTCACACACACACACACACACTGTATTGTTTATATTTATCCCACCCAGTGGAATAATTTTCTTACCGGTATCTCCGTTATGTACCTTTATAAATCTGATTATGATTTTTTTTATTATTATTATTTCCTCAAGTGATTTAAACTCGATATTAGCCAATTAATTAACATATTTATTTATTTATTTTCTATCTCAAATATGTAAATATTATATTATAATTTATTCCGAACTTGATAAGTTTCTAACTACATTCTCACGTTCAATAGTTCAGCTTTTACCACTGAGTTCTTGATTATTATTATTATATTTAAATCATTCAAGTTCATATTTATTTTTTTTATAAACTTTTGGATTACAATTGATGTTAATACAGTTTTTCAAATATGAATACATTACTTAAATTTAATTAAATAATTTTTTTAGGTTTATAGTGGAGAAAAAAATTGCTTTTATATTTATATTTAAGATATTTAACGAAATATACATTGTCTGTTCAAAGAAAAGGTGAATTTTTAATTTTCGTAGACTGTGTATATTCGATTATCAAATTTTTTTTTGTATGTTTCTCATATGTTAATATTATCAGCCATTTTGAATTAGTAGTTTGTTTTTGACAACTGAAAAAGTTAGTCACATTTTGTGTGTTCTTCGATTTTTTTACTTGTCTCATCAATTTTGGCAAAAAGCTTTCCTATCATTGGTCTCTTCAATTTTGGAAATAGGAAAAAATCTGGTGAATACGGTGGTTGAGGCATTGTTTTTGGCCAAAAAATCACGAACAAGCAATGATGTGTGAGCTGATGCAATATCGTGATTCTATAATCGAATGTGAACAACTTGCGAAAATTCAAAATTCACCTTTTCTTTTGAACAGACCTCATATATTTGTTTTATTAAAGCTGAAGTAAGCTAGGTTAAGTTAAGAATTTTCATTCCATTAGATAAAATCTCAATAAAGTATAAAATCTTTTCCATTTTTCAAATAATTTTTGATAATTTAAATATGAATTGACTTTAAAAAACATTTTTTATATTACTTGATTTCATGTTTAATTTGATTTTATATTGATAAAAAAAATCATATATAAATCATATGATAAAAGAAATCATATATATATATTTAAAAAAAGAATAATAATTTGTTTAGAATTTTATTTTTTAATCAATCAAATGTAAATTAAATAAATCCCAGGTTATGATGTGCGGAATATATTATACACCCTCCATTCCAAAAGAAACCGAACTTTTTAAAAAAATAGTACCACTAATGCCATCTATTGTAATATTTTACCCGTAGATGGCTAGTCCCTCATTGACAACTGGTATAAATTTCATGACATTTGGATGCATACAACAAAAGTTATTGCGTTTCAAATGTCAGTGTGTTAAGTACATCGGTTGGAAACTGAGTTTCAAACAAAGAGCTGCAATTGATTTTTGTGTTAAACTTGGTAAAACTTTTTACTGAAACGCACCAAATGCTACAAAATGCATATGGTGATGATTGTCTATTCCGTACGCAAGTTTACGAATGGTTCGGACGATTCAAATCTGGTAGAGAGACGCTAGATGATGACGAAAGATCAGGCCGTCCCAGAACCGGATTATCGGAAGAAAATATCGAAAAATTTGTTCCACCCGGCCAGACAGTCACTGGAGAGTTATACTTGGGGGTCATGAAGCGTTTGCTGGCAAGAGTTCGTCGTATTCGGCCAGAATATCGAGAAATCGGCAGTTGGACTCTTTTGCACGATAATGCACTATCACTTCGTTCGCGACTTGTAATTGAATTTTTGGTAAAAAAATCAAGTTATTCCTTTGCATCATTCGCCCTATTCACCAGATCTGGCTCCGTGCGATTTCTATCTGTTCCCTAAACTGCATTTGGCGATGAAAGGAAAGTGGCACGCATCGATTGAAGCCATTGAGAAGGCGACGACCGACCTCCAATAAAGGACATGGAGAAGTCGTTTGACAACTTGTTGGAGCGTGCAAATTTGTGTATCGATGCAGAAGGGGAATACATTGATTAATAAAAATGATTTGTTCCAAAATGTACATTGGTTTTTTGTTTTTTTAAAAAGTTCGGTTTCTTTTGGAATGGAGGGTGTAGTATTATATAACGTTAAAATGTTAGTTTTAGTTTTCTCTAAAATGTCTTATATTTCCATCTTTAGATTTCCTTACATATCATTTTACACCATTCGTCCAATTATAATAAAAAATGTATAATAAAATGAATTCAAAAAAATATTTTATGCCTTTATACCTACAATAATATTTATAATTATTTAGTGATAAAATTAAAAAATAGATAAGAAAACAAAAATGAAATTAGAATATTAATATACTGAATAAAATATAATAAATGAAAACTTATATACCAACTTTCAATAAAATTGTATTTATCCCTTCGAGAAAAGAGCGCCGAAGCCTTGTTTTTAAAATATTATTGAATTACTTTGTATATAACAAAATTAAAACCAATTAGACCAAATAAATTATTTTATTTTTATTTAAAATTTTATTATTAACTATCTATTTAATATAATTAAATAAATATTTTATTAATATTTAATTTTTTTGATTTAACATTTTCAAATTTTTTAAGTTGTCGATTTTTAAAAGCAGTGAGAATATCTCTCCCCTATACGCCATCTAACTCCCCCCCCCCCTCTTCCACCAATCTTCCCCCGGTCGCCATGTTCCCTACTTGTTGCTTAAAATTTCCTACAAGTTGTCATGTATTCTCAAATAAAAAATAAAAAATAAAATAATACATTTATATATAATTGAAAAAATCTTGAGTCATAAATTTCTTATGGAAATGGTCGGATATATCCAACATAACCGTTAGGCGCTAGATCACTATTTTAATAATAATATTATTTAGTTACTTATACATATCATAGCATTAAAAGATCATTGGAGTGTATTATAAAGTGCTATTAGTGTACCTTGAAAGTTTTAATACCCCTTTTCACCCTCAACCCTTTACCATTTATGTAATATTTAGTATGCTTCTTAAGCCTATTTAGGCAATTACTAAGAAAGTTAGAGGAAGGATTCTTCATCTCCTATTATCATCATTAAAAATTTAAATTATAATTTCTCATATATTTATATTTATAGTATACATAAATGTATGAAATTTAATATAATATTATAAACTTTCTATATATTATTATTATACCTATAATAGGCATATATTTGACACATGGAAGATAATAATACCATTGATCAATTTTTTATTTTAATTGCAAAATAACATTAATGAATAATTCATGATAGGGTTTTATGTTAAATCTACAATGTTTACATTTTTTATTCCATATTGAAAAAATTTCAGGTTTCATTTTCTGGGTTTGTTTTATGCAATTTCCGAAATAAATATATTTCAGTCTACATCTCCTAATATTCAACTATATATATATATATACTAAATTTTCGATTGATTAGTATAAACTCATACAATTTTTAAATATACAAAAAAAATATATGCCAACCAAAACAAGATAATGTTTTGTGTGTTAAATTAAGTTTTAATATAAAATCATATTAATTTACAATTTTATTTAAAACAAAATTGGTTCATTTTTACCCTTAACACAATAGGAAGGGAAGGTATTGTTTTCACATCAAATTACACATTGTGCATCATGTATTGAGTTAACAGAAAAAGTATTCTTAGCACGATATCTGTCCGGCTGTCTATTTTGTGTCCGTATAGACGTCTACAGCTTGATCGGCTCAACGGATTTTGATAAAATTTGGTATATTTACTTACTGCATCAGTAGCATGAATTCATCAACTTTAGGTTTATATCCGCAAACCGGAAGTTGTAGTTTACAAAGTATTAATTTTATATTCATTGTCGGAAAATATAGTAATAATTAATAATTGAGTAAAAAAACTAAAAATAAAAACTAAGATAATATATTCATTTAGTCATTTTAATTCAAGATTTTAAAATATTTTTTTTATACTTTATATATATACATATAATGTTTGGAAATTAATTTATTTCAAATCTTCGGTCGGTTCTGTGCCTCTGGCCACAGTTCATTTTTATAAATAAATCTTAACATTAATAAATAATAGGTTGTCTTAATAAGCTTTAACATAAAACACTTTTATTATTTAAATATTATTTTATATTTAAACAACAAAACAAAAAAAAAAGAAAATATAAATAAAAAGGAATCTTTAACTTTGCCCCGCCTTTGCCTAAATAATGAATAATGTTTTTTTCTTTCTCTTCCAGTTTATAAAGTAGGATTAAATATGATTTCTTTTTACGGAAAAAGAAAATCTCACCATTCATACGTTAAAATCCTCTCTTTTTTTTAAAAAAAATTATATATATATGGTATTATAAACATGGTACCTGATTTAAACGGTTTCCTTTTAAATACGGCCTTTATTTTTACCGACCGACGATAGTAAGGAAGGTATTGTTTTCACACCAAATTTCGCATGTGGAGATTTTTACATATCTCCACGAATCATGCATTTTCTTAACAGAAAAAAGTATTTTTAGCATGATGTCTGTCCGTCTGTCTGTCCGTCCGTATAGATGTGTACAGCCTGAACTGCTCAACCGATTTTGATGAAATTTGGGATATTTACTTAATGCATCAGTAGGATGAATTGATCAACTTTTGGTGCAATTCCGGAAACCGGAAGTGGTAGTATTAGCGATCGACGATAGGAAGGGAAGGGTTATTTTCACACCAAATTTCACATGAGGAGATTTTTTACATATCACCACGAATCATGCACTTTGTATTGGTTTTATCCTCGAGAAAAATCAAATTTATTAGTTTTTTCTTGATTTAAAATTATATGACGTCATCCAGCCATGCATGACGTCACAGCCTGGTCTTGCATATATATTATAAATAAAATAAAATTAAAAATGTTTATATTTATTATTTATGTATCCATATCTGTTTTTTATTACATTAATAGATATATGAAAATTATTTGAAATTGTTTCTGTAGCTGAAAATTAATTTTTCAAACCGTCGGTCGGTTCGGACCTGGCCACAGGTCAACTTATTTACCTCTTGTATTAGTTTGTTCGATGCGAAAATCGAGCCACATTTGGGAACTTTCAAAGCTAAATCAAATGAAAGTCATTTATGATAAAGTTAACAAAAATTAACACCAACCTGGACAAAAATTGATTATACTATATAATTTTGTTAAAACATTAAATTTTAATTACGCAAAAAAATAAAAAAAAAAAGTTAAATTTTATTATTAAAAATATTATTATATTATTATACTAAATTTTTAATCAATAGTTAAGTTAGTTAAGATATAATATATATATATATATATCACCTTTAAAGAATTATAAAATTATATTTTGATTACTTGCAATTTTAACGATTCCAAATTACTTTACTTTCATTTAATCAAAATTTATATTAAATATCTAACCAAGGTAAAATTGATCTTTATGTTAACACATGCACGCATCTACATATTAGGAATTTGTTGTTGAAAATAGAGTGATCACGTGTCAAGATAAAAGTATTATGGTATTATATATATATATATATTTATGATTATTTTCTTTTTTAGATGTCAAATGATTGTAAAATATTATATATATATATGTATATATATGTTGACCTATTTCATGTCAAAAGCAATCACCAATATAATAAATATTATTATTATTTAGTGGAAAATTATAAACATTTGTTTCACAAGATTTATTTTAAACTTTTTTTTTTGCTCAATTTTAAAAGTATCATTAAAAACAACACTTCTCTATCCCCTTCCCCCATTCAATATATTCATTAAATGACTTAAATAATCGTTTAAAGGAAATGTTTATAAAATCTATGATTATTTGTAATATTATACAATATATTTGTTAATGCAACAGACATATTATATATTATTTTTCACTCTTTACCATATACTTCAGAACTAATAAGTAATAATATATTTAAATGAGAGCTGGAGTGTCTCCACTCGACTATCTCGCAATTTCAATTGGATTAAATAACATATATTATATTTAAATTAAATTTAATTAATTGTAAATTAATTATAACTTAAAATTAATAAATAATATTTATTAAACCAGCGCGTGTCTGGCTCTTTGTTGATGGCACCACGTCACGTGTTGACGCGTGATTTGCAGTGTTAAAAAATTAATTTCTGTACTTTTAGTGATTCAATCAAACTGAAATTCTATATATAGCAGTTTTATACAATTTTTAATCATTTGAAAAACTATCAAACATATATCTTTATTTTTACGGTCAGTGGGAAAAAAATGAAAACATGGTAGGTAATGGACCTCTTTTGAATGAGCTAAATTTGGCAAAAGTTGATAGAAAACTACGAATTTTGAATAATGCCCGTTTACCAAATTTCATTATTCTAGCTCAAACCGTTTTTCCGTGATCTTGTCTACACACACACATATGCAGAAAGACATTTTTCTCAACCTTAGTGAAAATGATTCAGGGACCTTCAAAACGTATAAAAACATCAAAATCTTAACATCGAAAATTTTCGTGATCGCAATACTATCTCGGGCGAGATAGTAAAAATAAAAGAAATGTCATCGGCCCAATTAAGGCGACAGGTTAGATTGGACCGTGCAGTTCCCTTCCACTTTAAGGAATAAATGAGAACTGCAGGCCATATCTTGTTATTATAATATGAATTTATAATTAATCGGCTATTATTAATTTACTATTCAATTAAATTGTGAGTTAATAACCATTAATTTAATTGGGAATTAATTATTCATGTAATTATTACACTTTAAACTAAATAATTCTCATTGATCTTTATTCAGTCGGTTATTATGATACAATTGTTTCTTTTTAAATTGTTGGCTCGGTAGTTGTCAATAGGCGCACATATACACCGGCTCATTGAAGGCAACTAGCATGACATCCCTTAGGAAGAGCAAGTCTCAGTTTACTTAAAGTAACGCTACTAAATTATAGAAGAAAGAAGTTGATTATCTTACTTTCTATCACAGTTTCTTTCTGTCTACTTGAAACAACTCAAAAATAAAATGGTAATCCTTTGGCAAGATAAGGTACCCTTATTGACCTTTAGCGTAATGACTACTACATCAAATGTGAAATTAAGAAAGTCCATCTATGGCAACTTTCCCCTAAATATGATTTAGATCAGGGGTCGGCAACCTTTTTCAATAGTCGGGCACATTTTTGAAATAATATAACAAGTGTGAGCACACTTGGTGATACTTAGGGCCATATTGGAAAGTCGAAAATGTTTAAGAGCCTGATCGCAAAAGCATTTTAGCTTTTTTTAGGACCGTATTGAAAATTTTTTAAAAAAAGTCGAAAATGTTTAAGAGCATGATCACATAAACATTTGAATGCTGGTACTTTAAATGGCTTCGGGAGAAGGGAAGAGGTTGCCGACCCCTGATTCAGATTATACTAGCTGCTCACACCTAGACGGGGGCTCCGCCCCCTGTACCCCCGAGTGATACATAATATTTCGTTGAAAGTGTGTATGTAAAAGGTTTTCATCCATTTTGTATCAATCAGTATAAGTAGATAAGATATTTATTTGTTTTCTTGTAAAATATATTTTAATTTAATCAATAAATTAATTACATATCCCCAAAAATGTCTTTCTGGACAGCCAATTGTACCGTTTTTTCAATATTTAGGACATTTCGTATATTTTTTTCAAATTTTTTTCAATTTAGTTCTAAAAAAAGCATTTTCTTTCTATTCTATATGTAGTGATCACAATAATAAAATAAATTAATAAATAAATATTTTATTATCTTTGATTGATCGAATGAAACTGAAAACGAAAATATTATTGTATTTTTCAATTTTTATTTTGTTTGTTTTTGTCATTTATAAAATGAAGAGCAAATTTGATGAGAATAAAATGTTTACCAATCCTCCCTTCTCTCATAACTCCCAACTCACTTTTATCCCTCTTAAGTGAAGTGAACGAGAGATAAAAAGAAATCCTCTAAAAAATAAAAAAAAAAAGATAAATAAATAATTAAATTATCCAATCAAGTTGATAAATAAAATCTCGCTTTTAATGGTTTCAATATTAAAAAAAAAATCATACATACTTGTGTATATAACGGGCTCCTATTAATTTTTTTTTTTTTTTTTTACTTTTTCTGTTTGATTTTTAAATCAAAAATCAAACAAAAAAAAAACATCATCATTTCTTTAATATTATTTTTTTTTTGCTTTTTTCATATTGTATATTAGATATAATCTTTTTTTAATTCAATTATAAAATATTAATGAAAAACAAAACAAAGTGAGTAAAGAATTTAGATTGAAAATGTGTATTTTTTATTAAAAGCCTTTCTCTCTCTTCTCTATGTTTATTTTATTTTATATATTTTTATTTTTCGTGTGATATATGATATTTGACTGTTGGCTATTTAATTATAAATTGATTGAAAAAATGAATGTGCGTTATATACATTTTACTTTTAAGTATTGAAACAAAACAAAAAAACAAAAAATAAGGAAGATAATAAAAATTCAAAATAATGCTAAAATACAATTTTCTGGAGATTAATTAATTAGTATTCTATGGTGGATAGTATATCCCAAGAGTGGACAAACTATGCCAGAATTCTCAAAATACCTTTCCAATAGTCGAGTATTCAGCTGACAATGGCGTTCACCCCACTTCCTAACATGCCCCCCACCTTCATTCATTGATCACCTGCTAGCACCTTTGTATTACCTTTACACGAGGGATTTTCATAATTTATTTTTTCATTATATGGATTCATGGTGAAAAATATTGAATTATTTACCTTATCACCTTGGATTTGTATATTGTATATATTTTATCCTCTTATATATAATTTTCGGTCCTTACCAAGTATAACTTTTATATATGAATATTTTGTATTTTATTTTTTAAAATTAAAATACGCTTTTCAAGACATCAATGTATTCTTTTATCTTACGACTTCTTTTCGAATCAATTTATTTTGGCTTCCTGACAGATAAATAAGACCATCGAGCACAAAGCACATATGTCAAAGTATAATCATTTGGGCCATCAGGGATTATTAGCCTCCAATTTTTAATAATTATAAAGAATTTGTTATATTTATTGAATGATTTGTTTTATACACTTATTCTACAACTTTGAAAATTTTATTTTCAAGATGTTTTAACTATTATATCGGACAGATGATGCCTCCATGCACTGATTTGCTCGATTCTTAAAACTTGGACAGCCACATTCCAACTTAGCAACCGGTATGTTGGCTTTGGCTAGGGCTTCACAAATATTGTTTAAGTTCAGCAAGGGTCATTGAGCGATGGGTATTCGCAATGGGCTTAAGATAGTCCTATTACAAAAATCGCAAGGGGTCAAATCGGGCGAACGCGGTTGCCATGGAATATCGCCTTTCAAAGAGGTTAGTCGTCCAAGGAAGTGTTTCGGCGTATGAGATGTGGGCTTATCATGCTAAAACCTAAAATCGGCTAAATTTCTTTCATTAAGATTTGTAAGAAAAAAGCTTTGGAGCATGTGCACATATCGAGCACTACTAACTTGAACTACAACGTAATTTTCCTCAAAAAAATAAGGAGTAATAATTCCTACACGCGGAAAAGCACATAACGCAGTACACGTTTGCAATGAATAACGGTTAAAAACTTCCCGAAGCCCTCTTTTGAATGATACTACCACACCCTTTATTGGTTAAAGCTCACCTAATGGCGGACAATTCAAATCAGTAAGTTAATTTGCCTCATCCTGCATATTCTCAAGCAAAATTACAATAATATATATATATATATATATTTTACAAATAAACAAAAATTTAATTAAATATAAAAAAAAACATTTATATAAATTAAGTATCTTGAAAATATCTGCACAGGGTTTACAGCAGTGTTTGACAAAATTATATTAAATGTTTTTTTTAAAGTAATTAATCAACAGGTGTCTATATAGAAGTATAAAAATACAAATTATGAAATTATTCAAAGTGATTCATTAATTGTTAATTAACGTGTTTCTCTAAACCAAGAGACCAAATCCAATCTTAAAGCATGGGCATATAAAACATGTTAAGAATTATTTTATTTTAATTTAATAATATATAACGATATATATAGAAAATACTAGGAATATATCTACCCAAATTATCATTTACTTGGGTAACTAAGCGTAGGAGTACGCTCCCTTCAGTATCCACCTTACTTCTATTAATATTTTTTAAATAAGTACAATGTAAATACATACAAAATTGATTAGAAGGAACATCGTCACTGTATCTTTGCATAATTTGTTTTTACTTAATAATCTATTTAATAATATCAATTTGAAAAGATATTTAATTTAAAATCAATCAAATCATTTATTTTTATTATCTAATATATTAATATTATTTTTTCACTTTGTTATTTGATTTCATTTATTAATTGAAATTATGTTTCTAATTGAAATATACATTGTAAAGGAACAACCTGCGCCCACCTGTTGTCTTTTTTCCTCACTAGTTAACTTATATACTTTATTGATCTTAAAATTTACATTATAGGCGTACTTTTATTATTTATTATATATATATATATATATATATATACATTTACATATAAAATAAGATAAGAATTGAATTATATTGGGCCTTTGTTGTGTATGTGAGTAAAAGAGAGAAAGAGAAAACGAATGGAATGATGAAGAGGCAAAATTTCCACAAAATATTTATTTTATCCCCTAAGGAGAAAAGGAATAAGGGTGAATGTAAAAAAGAGAGGTTCCCTTTAATTAAATATAATATGCATATTTGGTTATAAACATTATATATATATATATATATATATATATATATATATATATTCAATAATAAAATAATACATATATAAAATGGTATACGTACCAGCCTCTACTCTACATCCCTTCTCTCTTTCTCTTTCTCTCTCTCTCTTTCGTTTCATATTACTATCTCTTTCGTTCTTTTTTGGTAATTCAAAGTTAAAGTTATTGATCTTCAAAAGGGTAAAGGGGTTCCATTAAAGGCGGCATCTGCTGTTGCTGTCGTCCGTCCTTTAACCCACAAACGATAGACCCTCCACCACTTCCAACCTCATTTTCATATACAATCTTATACAACCTCATTCACTCCCCCCCCCTTCTTCTCTCTACTAGTTCTTTTGTTTTTATTAAATCAAAGCAATAACGATAATAAATATATATCTATGTAGTAGGTATGCTAATAATTTTCATGATTTTTTAGGGTCCCAAAATAATTTATTGAATATAATCTAATCAATTATTATATATATAAGTTTGTTTAGGCGTTCCTGAAAGTTTTTATTATGAAAAGTTATTTCCGGATTATTTTTTCGTATTTTTTATGAGATTGAGTCTCGACGTTTCGGCGTCAATTTTGGTGCCATTTTCAAGAGAATTTATTTTTAACAGATCATTTTTCGGGATTCTGGATATTAATCGGTGTAATCAAGAAATCTCAGAACAATCCTTAGCACTAGCACTGACACTAAAACACGTCCAGCTCGAGATACAGCCTGTATCAACTGTGAGAGCTTCAGAACTAATAAGCTAAAGATTACCCACTCATTCAATCTAAAATATCCAGAAGAACATTGACTAGTGATATGATCGATGTTTAAAATTTGTATCCCAGAACGGATATGGTTCTAAAATTTAAAATTTAACGTTGATTTTATTTAAAATGAAAAGTCTATCAAAGGTTAAAGCCACATTACTCTGTTGGTTTTTGAGAGTTTGACATTACTAATATAATTTTAAATAATTTTCGAAACAATGTGAACATCTTTAAACATTAAATATTAATATTTGATATTATCAATTAAACAAATTCATATTTATTTGTTTTATTTGTACAAATTTTAAAATATTTCTTCTTTAAACTAAACTAAAATTATAATAATTGTTATTTTTTTTAACTTATAGTTCCGTTGGAACCAGGCCCCTTAAGTTCTCTCCAAAATGTTTCCAGGCTTGTTTCAGTCTTCCCATCCTGCTCCAGTCAACTACAGATACCTTGGTTAAGTCGTCAGACCATCTTTTTTGTGGTCTCCCCTTCTTTCTCTTTCAAAAAATTGGGCATCATTCTGTTAATTTTTTGGTCCATCTGTAATCAGTTATCCTTGCAATATGCAATGCCCAACTTCATTTTATTCTCCATCTCTTAAAAAAATGGATTTGGAAAAATATTCTTTTAATCATCCTTTGAGTTGTTTCCAGATAATTAATCAATTTATGGTTTACAAACCAGGTTTGTGCTCAGATAGCTTATGACCAGAATTATACATTTTTATAACTTTTGAATTTAGTTATATATTATTGTTCTTGAAAATATATTTTAAAGACAAGAATTTTTCCAGGCTAGGCTATTACGTCTCTTAAGTTTTGGACATATTTTATCTTGAAAGCTGATTATCTGTCCTAAATATATAGTTTCAGATTTGCATGGAATAAATTAATGTTATATTAATATATTATAGTCTGACAAAAATAATTTGAAAATACCAAACATTGAGACTATTTGATTGATAAAATGAATTTATCGATAACTAATAATATATTCAAGTTCGGTAACTAACTCTTTTTTTTTATTAATAATATAACCTTTTGAATATCTTAACAAAGGCAAATCACCTGATAAAATGATCAGAAATAATAATATGATGTGTTAGTTTTTCTATTTTTACCGACTGACGGAAGGGAAGGTATTGTTTGAACACCAAATTCACATGTGGAGATTTTTACATATCTCCACGAATCATGCATTTCTTCTGTCCGTCTGTTCATTGTTTGTCCGTATGAACCACTTAACGGATTTTGATAAAATTTGATATATTTACTTAATGCATCAGCAGCATGAATTCATCAACTTTTGGTGTATATCCAGAAACCGGAACTGAGTTTACAAAGTATTAATTTTGTATTCACTGTCGGAAAATATTTCCCTTAAAATATAGTAGTAGTTAATAATAATTGAGTAATTAAACTAAAAAATAAAAACCAAGATAATATAATTTTGTCATTTTAATTAAAGTTTTAAATATTTATTTTTTTGATACTTTATATATATATAATGTTATTTGGAAATTAATTTATTTCAAATCGTCGGTCGGATCTGTGCCTGACCACAGCTCATTTTTTAACTTTCATATCATACCAAAAAGCTGACCTGTGCATATGGTTCAGCCCGCTATCCATCAGTCGACTCTTAATGGTATTTTAATGTTTATATTATAGATAAATACTTTCTATAATTCAAACAAAGTTTTTTTTTTTTTTTTTTTTTTTTTATTTATTTTACAAATCACAATCTAGTTATATACCTTAACTAATAAGTGATATTTATTTAAAGAAAATATATAAAGTTATGCTTTCAAAAACATGCAAACATGAGCAGTTTAATCCATTAGTTCGTGAGGTTTATTCCTTTTTAATCTTCTCGTCTGGTTGGCTACGTCAAGGAGTCGCACGGCCTCAGTGTTTGTATGCCTTTGCAGTCTAATTTGATGAGCTGCTGCAAATCGTTGAATTTCTTCTTTTACTGTCTCGATCTTAAGATCTTGGTGAAGTTCTTCGTTACGAATATACCAAGGGGCATTGACAACGGCCCTTAGTATTTTGTTTTGACATCTTTGGATGATTTGCACATTGCTCTTTGCAGCACAGCCCCAGAGCTGACTACCATAGGTCCACACTGGCTTTAGGACCTGTTTATATAGCAATAATTTGCTATCAATAGACAGGACTGAATGTCGCCCCATTAGCCAATACATTTTTCTATATTTCATATTAATTTCGTCTCTCTTTTTTTTGACATGAGCTTTCCAGCGCAGCCTTGCATCTAATGTCATTCCCAAGTATTTTGCTTCATTGGCATATGGTATGATTTTGTTGTTGAGTATTATCGGCACATAATTTATTCTTCGGTTGGTGAAGTTCACATGTACCGATTTGTTCTCATTTAAACTGATCCTCCATTTTTTTGTCCATTTTTGCACCTTGGTTATGGAGAGGTTCAGTTTCATTGCCGACTCTTCCGTGTCATCTCCAATTGCCAAAATTGCCGTGTCATCCGCAAACGTTGCGGTGGTATTTCTTTCTATTTCCGGTAGATCAGCTGTATAAAGTAGATACAGCAGTGGACCTAGAACGCTCCCCTGCGGCACCCCAGCCCGGATATGTTTTAATGTAGAGTATGCATCATCTTGGCGTACTCTGAAGAATCTGTCTGATATATAAGACTCTAATATTTCGGCGTACTTTGCTGGGAGCACTTTATAAAGCTTGAGTTTCAGCCCTTCGTGCCAGACTCTATCAAATGCCTGGGTAACATCGAGGAAGACCGCCGAACACACTTTTCTACTTTCCAAGGCATCTTCAATGACCTCTACAAGTCTATGCACTTGTTCAATGGTGGAGTGCTGCCTGCGAAACCCAAATTGGTGATCAGGAATTAACTTTTTTTGTTCTATAATAATTAATAGTCTTTTTTGAAGAAGCTTTTCGAACAGTTTGGATAATACAGGTAAGAGTGATATTGGTCTGTATGACGCACAGCTTTCAGATGGCTTTCCCAATTTATGAATCATAATCACCTCAGCAATCTTCCAGATTTGAGGCACATACCTGATCTTTAGGGCTGAGTTTATTATATGTGACATTTTCACTATCGCCTTACGTGGAAGGTGTTTAATGACTTCCCCAGTAATGAGATCATAACCAGGAGTCTTCTTTGGATTAATCTCATGTTTAATGGTTCTAACAATTTCTCGAACCGTCACTTTCGGGATGTCAACTTCCTTCTCCATTGTTGTAATTGTTTCGAGTGGTATCTCGCCATCCACAGCAGGATTAGGAGTGAAGATATTTTCAAGGTACTCAGCAAAAACATCGGCTTTTCTTTGGTTATCTTTGATCCATTTATTATTTGTGTCTCTTATAGGTGGTGATTGAGTTATCGGTCTCTTAATAGTCTTTACTGTTTTCCAGAGTGAGTATTCCGTATCTTTAGTATAAGTTAAATGCCTAATATAACTATTAATTGATTCATTCTTTATTTGTTTTATCTTGTTTCTAAGTATAGTATTTAGTTGATTCCATCTTGTTTTATCCAATGGAGCCCTTGTTCTATGCCACTTATCCCGTGCTCTTCTTTTTTCATGGACAAGATTGACAATTTCTTTAGGATAATTTATTCCTTGTGATTTTCTTCTATATATTTCAGGAGTATTATCCCAAGCTGCCGTTTGTATATTCAAGACAAGCTCTTCAAGTTCTTGGTCAATTTGATTTGGAGATACCATTTGCCTATTAATCCTCACTCGTTGAGCTAGGTCAAATTTAAAACTTTCCCAGTCAGTAAATTTGTTAACGAGAGTATAATTGCAAGATTTTTTAATAATTGAGTCGCTGAGTGTCAAAACAATTGGCATATGATCAGAGCTTAATTCATTACATTCATCCACAGTGGCATAGTTTGCAGATATATTTCGAGTGATGAAAAAGTCAATCAAGTCTGGAATCTTTCTCGGATCCGACGGCCAATAGGTTGGTTTTGCCGTTGACATTATATCGCATTTTTCATTACATATTGCCTTGTACAATTCTCTTCCCTTATCTGTGATAAGTCTTGATCCCCAGTAAGTATGTTTCGCATTGAAGTCGCCACCAAGAACAAATCGATTGCCAAGATGGTCAAAAATACTTTTATATTCCAATTTCGTTAACTTGTGACGTGGGGGACAATAAATGCTTGCTATTGTTATAGGATGATCACGAGTCCTTATAGTCACAGCGGTAATTTGAGTTTTCTCTGTTTCTATTTTGTTTTCTTCATAATGATGAATTACCTCTTTTATCAGTATACCACTTCCTCCTCTTGCCTGATTACTCGGGTGGTTTGCACGATAAAATTTATAACCCCGTATCTTACATATTGTTTCTCTGGTTGCATGTGTTTCCGAAATAAGACACACATCTATATTGTTTAGATTTAAAGTGACTTGGAGTTCATCTTTTTTACCAAGGAGCCCATTGGCATTCCAGCACATGATAGATAAGTTTTTCATTATTTTTTATAAATAGATTTTTTATTTTCAAGCGCTCCTATTCGCCTATTAATTGCCGTAATCGAGGTTTTCATCTTATTTTGAAAAGATTCAATTTTATTTATCTTATTCAGTATTATTTGGAGTGTCGCATTCAGGCTTGCGTCATTCTTAAGTTTATCTGAATAACTGTTATTATCTTTTCTTGGGAGTAGATCTATTTTTTCTATCACTTTTGGTTTAGTATAAGTAGGTTGTTGGGTTTTTTGGTGTAATGCATTCTCAATATTTGGCCTTTGTGAATTTACTTTCACTTGTTTAGCTCGCAATTCTTGAGCTTTTATTGCTATTTCGCATCCTCGATAGTTTGCAGGGTGTTCGCCGCCACAGTTTACACATTCTGCCTTATTTTCTTTTGGTTTTGGGCAATCTTTAGTTAGATGACCCTTGACCTTGCACTTAACGCATCTCGGTCCTGTCGAACAGTAGTTTTGTGTATGCCCAAATTTTTGGCATTTTTTGCATTGTGGAACCAATTTTGACCCACGCATCGGGTGAATTTCAATTTTGGTATAAAGAATACTGTTTATTTTGTAAATTGTTTCAATGTTTTCTGAATTTTTGAAGGTTAGCATGAACATGTTAAGAGGCTTTTTTGTTTTCCATGAAAGCTTTGGGGTAACTTGTTCAATAGCAAGACCTCTATTTTTAAGATCATTTAAGATTTCATCAGGATCCCAACTACAGTGGAGACCTTTTGCCATGACTCTTATAGGTCGGTTACTTTTGTTCTCATAAGTATGATGTGATACAGCGTTTCTTTTAAGAAAGTCAATCATATTTCGATATACTTCACATGTTTCTAAATTAATCTTAAGATCACCATTGCTAAGTGTTTTAGCTAGAAATTTATTCACCCCCAACTCATTTTTAAGTCTAAGTGTGAATTGTGCATGGTTATTTTGTTCCTTTACATAAATTGGTGGTGGTTTTGGATCGAATTTATCATCTTTAACATATTTTGATGAAGTGTTATTGTTATATGGCTTTTGCATTTTTTCACTTTCATATTTTTCTATATTTTTTGTTTTCATATTTTTATCAATATTTTCTGGACTGATAGAAATGTTCAGCTTTCTTTTTTTATTAGTTTTAACAGTCCAGTCAGTTCCTTTTTCAAATTCTTCTTCATCAGTACTATAAACTGGTTCAATTACTGTTTGAATAGATGACGATGCATTTTTTTCATCTATCATCTTTATTTTATTTTCCAGATTTTTAATCTGTTGTTGCATTTCAATTATTATTTGCTCAAGGGCTTTTTTTTCTTTTATTTCGTTTTGCCACTCATTATAATAACTTTTACTGTTTGTAAGGGTGCACGACATAAGTGGAGGGAGAGGAGATGAGGCAATTAATTTCTGCTCTTCATCATTTACTTGTGTACCATCCATTCGTGGGACTGGAGGTGATCGATTCAAGGTATTTCCCTTGAATGGATTGCAATTCAAATCGCCTGCCTGCATGATTATATTTTTCAATCAATTTGGAGGCATAAAATAAAGAACAAAAATAATAATAACAAAAAAAAAATATAATAACAATAACAATAATAATAATAATAATAATAATATATACATTTAAAGAAAGGAGAGAGAAAGAATTTTGGGTGCCACCGAGGCCTTTCGGGGCATTTTTGGAGAGGGAAGGCCCTAGATAGGCTGTTAGTAAGAGGGTAAAGTTAAATAAGAAATATATATTAAAATTATATACAATTTTATATACAATAAAAATTAAATAAACTAATATTAATTATAAAAGAAAAGGTCATTTGACTCAACTCACATTTTAAATAGAACAAACTTTACTATATATAGAATTAAATATAAAGATTAGCTCTTGATCCTTTCTATTTGAATGCCAAAACTGAACTGAAATTTATCGATAACTAATAATATATTCAAGTTCGGTAACTAACTCTTTTTTTTTATTAATAATATAACCTTTTGAATATCTTAACAAAGGCAAATCACCTGATAAAATGATCAGAAATAATAATATGATGTGTTAGTTTTTCTATTTTTACCGACTGACGGAAGGGAAGGTATTGTTTGAACACCAAATTCACATGTGGAGATTTTTACATATCTCCACGAATCATGCATTTCTTCTGTCCGTCTGTTCATTGTTTGTCCGTATGAACCACTTAACGGATTTTGATAAAATTTGATATATTTACTTAATGCATCAGCAGCATGAATTCATCAACTTTTGGTGTATATCCAGAAACCGGAACTGAGTTTACAAAGTATTAATTTTGTATTCACTGTCGGAAAATATTTCCCTTAAAATATAGTAGTAGTTAATAATAATTGAGTAATTAAACTAAAAAATAAAAACCAAGATAATATAATTTTGTCATTTTAATTAAAGTTTTAAATATTTATTTTTTTGATACTTTATATATATATAATGTTATTTGGAAATTAATTTATTTCAAATCGTCGGTCGGATCTGTGCCTGACCACAGCTCATTTTTTAACTTTCATATCATACCAAAAAGCTGACCTGTGCATATGGTTCAGCCCGCTATCCATCAGTCGACTCTTAATGGTATTTTAATGTTTATATTATAGATAAATACTTTCTATAATTCAAACAAAGTAAAAATTAATTATGTATAATAATTAATTTTATCTAGCTTTTCATGTAGAATATATGTCAGTAATTAATCAATTTTTAATATTATTTTATTTTATTTCAGTCTCAGTCGCTTGGCCAGCATAGCCGTCAGGTAAGCTAGTATATATATACAAATAAAATTAGTTAATAAAAGTTAATAAAAGAAAAGCTATTTCAAATTGTGGGGCGAAAAGCAAACACTCTTGGCACTCCAGCACTCCAGTACTCAACTTTAAACATAATTTCAAAATGATTTTAATATTTTTCTTTCAAATGTTAAAATTACTAAATTTTTAAATTTACATTTCTTATTAAACCATGTGAGAGTTTTTATTATAAACAAATATTCAGCAAGAAACAGTTTACTACACCGTTATCGTGCCCACTGCTCACAATAAAATGTATACAACAATAATATACCTATATTGAGTATTTATTTATATTTAGATCATAGATACCCAAGTGGTCTATATAGCCCCCTGGGAGTCTATTTCAACCTCCAAGGGGTCCACGGCAGCGAATAACAAATTTGAGGTCCATGAAATGAAATGGGGGTCTTTGGGGGTGTACGGGGGTCTACGTGTTTTCCCGACTCTAAAAAAAGGGTAAATTTTTTTTTTAAAAAATCAAAATCAATTTAAGTAGAGGGTCTACCCAAAATCTAAAAACAAGGCAACGACACAAAAAAAGTTTGGGAACCTATGATTTAGATTCTGTTTTTAAATTATTTTTAATTAACTGACAAATCAAGCGTTTTACTATGTGTATGTGTGTTTTTCTTTCAGTCAAAGTTAATCTCATTGTTTTTTTTAAATAAAATTTTCTCTTGGATATTCTCGTGATCCACAGGCTGAGGATTGCTGGCCTGTAACACTATTAGACTATTCCCTTGAAGTTGACCTGTGGCCAGGTTCGAACCGACCGACGGTTTGAAGTAAATTAATTTCCAGCTACTGAAACAATTTCAAATAATTTTAATATATCTATTAATGTAATAAAAAACAGATATGGATACATAAATAATCAATAGAAACATTTTTAATTTTATTTTATTTATAATATATATGCAAGACCAGGCTGTGACGTCATGAATGGCTGGATGACGTCATATAATTTTAAATCAAGAAAAAACTAATAAATATGATTTTTCTCGAGGATAAAACCAATACAAACTGCATGATTCGTGGTGATATGTAAAAAATCTCCTCATGTGAAATTTGGTGTGAAAATAACCCTTCCCTTCCTATCGTCGATCGCTAATACTACCACTTCCGGTTTCCGGATTTGCACCAAAAGTTGATCAATTCATCCCACTGAAGCATTAAGTAAATATACCAAATTTCATCAAAATCCGTTCAGCCGTTCAGGCTGTACACATCTATACGAACGGACAGACGGACGGACGGACGGATGGACAGACATCATGCTAAAAATACTTTTTTCTGTTAAGAAAATGCATGATTCGTGGAGATATGTAAAAATCTCCACATGTGAAATTTGGTGTGAAAACAATACCTCCCTTACTATCGTCGGTCGGTAAAAATTTAGCTGTTGCCAGGCACAGAACCGACCTACGATTTGAAATAAATTAATTTCCAAAAAACATTATATCCTATATATATAAAGTATCAAAAAAAAATATTGTTAAAACATGAATTAAAATGACTAAATTAATATATTATCTTAGTTTTTATTTTTAGTTTAATTACTCAATTATTAATTATTACTATATTTTAAGTGAAAAATTTCCAATAATGAATATAAAATTAATCCTTTGAAACTACCACTTCCGGTTTCCGGATATACACCAAAAGCTGATGAACTCATGCTACTGATGCTAAATATACAAAATTTTATCAAAATCCGTTAAGCCGTTCAAACTGTACACGTCTATACGGACAGGCGGACGGGCGGACAGACGGACGGTCAGACACCATGTTAAAAATAATTTCTTTCTGTTAACAAAATGCATGATTCGTGGAGATATGCAAAAATCTCTACATGTGAAATTTGGTGTGAAAACAATACCTTCCCTTCCTAATAGGTAGTAAAAAATTGGAAAAATTATCAATTGAATGTTAAATATGTATATAGAGTAATCTCTTTAAATATAATAATAATAAAAATAAAAATATTTCTTACGATCTTTTATCTTTAAAAGTAGAAACAAAGTACTAAAGATAAATGAATTATCATTTATTTTCATTTAAAATTTATATATTACTCTCTCTTCCTATCTCTCTTTCTCTCTCTCTCTCTCTCTCATTTATTCATATTTATATATTATCATCATCACACCAACATTAATTCTATTTTGCTTACACTTCATCATCATAGCTCCATCAACACATTTCTTTTCAGAACTTTAATTCCCTTTGTGCTCATATAATTCTCTTACACTCTCTCTCTCTCTAGTTGTGTTTAGCTCGTTCTTTTTCATCCCTCTTACACCCACCCACAATCTTCTCCCCCGCCCACAATCCTACTAATACTCCTACTCCACAAGAGCCCTTGCTTCAAATATTCTTTAATTATTTCCCTCCGGTCTGTCAAGATTAAAGAAAACATTATGGATGTAAAATAAAATTAAAAATAAAATTAAATGAAATAAAATAAGTAATATAAATATACTAGGCAAGGGGCTCCGCCCTTCAGCGATAACTTATAATCGAATATCATTCTATATATATATATATATATCTTGTAAATATCCTGTACAAAAGAGTTTTAGTCATAAATAATAAACTTTATATCAAAAAAATGATTTTTAAAAAAGTATTTTCTTCTTACTCAATTAACACAATTCAATTCAATTAATATTTAAATTATTTTTATATTAAATTTTATTTACATTTGGTTATATATAATTTATATATTATTATAATATCATATATATATATATATATATATATATATCATAATTTATCTGTATATTTGATATAATAATTTATAATTATAATTGTAAATTATTGATTACGAGAGTAGGTCAATAAATCCGTGACTTTTTGAATTAAACACAGGTTTTTGGATAAAAATTATTTTATTTTTTAACATAATGTCCTATACACTTCCTCCAACGTTTCTCCAATTATTTTATCCCTTCCAAAAATATGATTTATCGAGGACATCATTGGAATTTGTTTGTGAAATGATTTCATCGTTGGATCAATACCTTTCCGACGAGTCATTTCTTCAGACAAGCTGGTTCAAATTTCGACAGAAGTCAAATGATAGTTGGCTACTGACAGGAGCAGTGTTGCCATTTCATTTAAGAAACAAAAATTCCAAAAAGTCACGGACTTATTGACTTTTGACCTCATAATTTGATACATTTGATTAATGTATTAAATTTTAAAACATATTTTGGACCGGAATCTTCATTAAAATTAAAATTTAAAAAATAAATTCACAATATTCAGCTATAGGCTTTCAGTTCACGAATAATAAATTATTTATATGATTTAATGTTTACAGATTTGGCCAGAATCCACAGAGATATTTTCTCAATATTAAAAGAGACGCATCCTCCCCCTTCCCACACATGATTGATATTCCATGGGCAACGAGTACCTTTATTTAGTTTGATAAAAATTTTAAAAAAATAATTTATGTTTTTTTTTTATTCCATATTGATAAAATTTATACCCTATGTTAGGTGTATATAAGATTCTTGTTATTTTATTTCATTGCAATCTGCAATTTTGATTCTATGGTCTTACAATTTCCCGGACAATGAGACACAAAAATTTTTATACTGATGTTTGTATTCAGGTCATGAAACGTGAAGATATGCAAAAAATTTAAAATGTGCAATGTGCAAAAACATTTTTAAATATATATTTATAGATTATAAGGACATTATAAATATTATCATACAATTTGTTATTTATTCATTTAAAAAAAAAAATATTATTGATTTTAACTTAAAATATATATTTTAATATGTTTTCAGGATATAAAAAATTAAAATATACCTTTTGGAATAATAAATATTAAAATAATTAATCAATAATTATACATAGAATTGCTAATAAATAATTAAATAAATAATTAAAATATTATTTATATATTATAATTCTGGACCTAACTTCATTTTAATCAGTTTATATATTAAATATTTATGATATTAAGTATTAAATGACCAGTCAGTTACTAAATTTTGGATTTATTCAGAATTTGCAATGTGAACCAACTTAATATTCATAATTTTAAATTTAATGATCTTTTTAGTTAATGATTATCTTAAATTAAGAAAGATCCGCCTTTTCAATTTTCTTTTCATTTTTATTCTTTTTTTTTCATTAAGAAAACATTCAAGTTTCTTTAAAAGATAATTGAAATTCGTTGCTAAATTAAGAATTCATTAAACTGATTTATTTTATTTTTAACTTATTTTCAAGTTTCTATATTTATATATTTTTTATATTTATAATCCACAGATAGAATTAACTTTATTATTTGGGCATTTTTAAAATAATCAAGTATTTTTTTTGATTTACAATATTATTAATAGAATTTAATGATATAATTTATAGTGGAGGTGGAGTCGTAGTAACATGTGCGAAATTATTACAAGTAGTATGTTTTTACACATTTTAACTTAGATAAATAATTTTTTGAATAATCTATTGTTTTTAATTATTTTTAGAGTAAATGATACGATACTCTACTTATCATTGTCACCTTTCATTCATTTTATTTCCGCTAAACTGACCCCAAAAATAAAGATATACCTATATTTGATAGATTTTCACATGATTAAAAATTGTATAGAACTGCTATATATAGAATTTCAGCTTGATTAAATCACTGAAAGTACCGGAATTAATTTTTTAACACGTTGACTTCTAATCACGCGCCAACACGTGTCGTGGTACCATCAACATAGAGCCAAACACGCGCTGGTTTAATAAATATTATTTATTAATTTTAATTTATAATTTAATTAAGTAATCAAATTAAATTTAAATATAATATATGCTATTTAATCCAATTCAAATTGCGAGATAGTCGAGTGGAGTCATTCCAGCTTATTAAAGTTAACAAAAAAAAAAAAAACAATTTTAAATCGGATGATTTAATTCCTATATGGTCTGGCATTTGGTGTGATGTCTGGAAAATATCAAAAAATTATTCTCGAAATCGTTAATAACTCCCGGACTATAAGCGGAACATTTTTGGGGAATCTTGAATTTATGTCTTAAAGCGTTTGGAATCGATTTGCACAGCGATTCAATTCTACAGTAATTTTCACCGCTGTCAAGTTTAATCTTTAATGGTTTATTTTGTAGGAAAGTTTAATGCCAATTTATGAAAATATTATAGTGGCTAGAGGAGTGGTTGAAGCAATAGCTGCTTTGCTGAGCCAATTATTTAATTTGGGAGTCTATTAGAAGTAAGTAGTGGATCACATCAAAGCGTTGGAAAAGCAAGCAGCATAAAAAATGTTTACAGCAATTCATAGAAGAGAACTTTTTTTTGACTATTATTATTGTTTTCTTGTTATGTTTCCTTTTGTAAGGAATATCGTTATATCCTGTTTTGACTTCTTTACTTATATTATTTTATAGATGTTAAATTAATTCATCATTAAAGTAAATAGAAGTAACTACTTGAAAAATTTTGTAGGTAGCTGCTAACTTTCTAACAAAGATTTATTTGCCTACTCTACTTTTTACCCTAATTAGAATAAGTCAATTTTCATACATTTCGAGCTCCTCGTTTGTTTTTTTTTCAATCAATTTGTATTTTCTTTGAAAGTTGAATATATTTAATCTAATTTTGAAAGAATCTTTATTCATATAAATGTATATATACATACATAATAACGCACATATTATACATTTTTATTAATTACAAATATTTCTAATTTCCATAACAAATTGTTTTATGAAATTTTATTATAAATTATATTTAAAATAACCAATTTAGTTTTCCCTCCAAATTTCAAAAGGACAGATCAACCCAACGATACGATATCAGAACTAGAAGTTACCGTAGTATTTTTAGTAGATATTTCTTCTAACATATATTCTTTATAAAAAATGAATAGAAACATAATGATAAGGTAGCAATAAATAATACTTTGTATAAAAAAAAAACTTTTTTAAAAAACCACGTTTTTAACGCACTAAAAAGAAGAAAATAATTTTTCTGAAACCCCATAGGTACTGACATTACAAACAAGAGATATGATTTGAAGAAAATTTTCTATAACGTAAAACGTGGGGCGCAAATAATAATAAATTTTTTAAATGCAATATAATTTCTTTGATTAATTTATTTCAATATCCATGGATTTATATTTTAAGTTTTATATTTTTTACCAGACTTTTTGTAAAAGGGAATATTATTAGTAATCCAACAGAATACTTTTATTAATGTAAATTTTTTTTGGAAAATTAATTCCTTAATATTAAATAAACATCTTCAATTTACACTTTAGAAATTTTATTAACATAAATATTAAATATTTGCTAGAAGTTTTGCAGTAGCAAAATTTAGTTTTAGATTTCTTCAAGTTAAATTTCTTATATTATTTACCAGAATATTGTTAGGATGTCATTTTTTATCAGAATTTTTTAAAAGTGAATATTATTAGTAATCTAAAGGTAATCTTTTCATAAATTAAATTTACCTCTTTTAAAAATTTCGATAAGTTATAAGCTTTACTTTTTGAAGCTAATTAAAATATGAATTCATTTATCCTATTAATTTGTACCTAATAACATTTATTTATAAATTTTTATACGATACAGAATATTTTAGCCATAGTTGCGCCCCACGTTTTACGTTATAGAAAATTTTCTTCAAATCATATCTCTTGTTTGTAATGTCAGTACCTATGGGGTTTCAGAAAAATTATTTTCTTCTTTTTAGTGCGTTAAAAACGTGGTTTTTTAAAAAAGTTTTTTTTTTTATACAAAGTATTATTTTCTACTTTTTAGTCTTCATATATTGCAATCGATTTCACTTGACCTATACTACTTTTAAGTTTTTTGATTGACTTTAATAGTCATGAAATACTATTATCCTGAAAGTAATAAATTTAAATTGAATTATAAAGAGAAATTTTTAAATTTGTCATATTTTAATTCTTTATTGCCTAAAACTCATCATAAATTTAAATTTTGTTTTCTAAATTACAGTACAAAACATTAATATACCTTCTTTCAAATTTATTTACATTTTAAATATTATACATATTATATTATTCTTTTAACGGGTTTTTAACGGTTTTTTTCAAATTTAAATATTTACACTTTTTGTTTTGATTTTCCCATACAAAATTATATTCATTAATTATGCTCTAATTAAACACTTGCAAGCTACGAATGTGTTATTTTATTGTATTGTCATCCAGAATACATTACTCTGAAAAGTTTCAGAGCGATTGGATGACTGGAAGTGGTCGAAATTTCGATTGCAAGATTTGACCCGAACAGATAAATAAACAAACAAACAAACAAGAAAGGAAGCTAAGAAAAACGTGGTAAAATAAATAAACATTAAAAAAGCTAAGGGTTAGGTAATAAGAAGAAGAACTAAAGTACTCGCCGGATGCAAACAGAATTAACATTTTTTTTGAAAATATTTGATTGACCTATGTACCAAATTTGGACTCAATACCTGACATTGTGTGGAAATGTTTAACAAACAAATAAGCAGACTTCTTTTATAAATATAGATATAATATTTAAAATATATTAATATATTTATAATTTATTTAAAAACACATATTTATATAAATATATATATAAACCTCTGACTATTGGAAACAAACCACTCAAGGTCAGCGCCTAATCAAGTCGGTTATATCAATTAGGTGTCCTATGATCAGTAAAACTGGTACTATCAACCTTTGCCTTGATTTTCTTGATCGGAGACGCTACTTTTTATCAAGTAACTTTCCAATGTTCATCCCAGAGGCTGGGTTGATTTCGTCCCATAGACCCCAGATAAACAAAATTCTTTTGCCAGGCCCGGGACTTGGAGAACGGACCATGAGAATGTGAGTTAAGTTAACACACTCTCTCTCTCTCTCTCTATATATATATATATATATATATATATTTGTATTTGTGAAATATTAAACCGCTCGAAGGATTTTTTTAAAATTCACATCATAGATAATTTTTATAAAGAAAAGTCGATCTGTATTCACTTTCGAGAAAAATAATCTTTGTTAGTTTTTTCTTCATTTAAAATAGTAAATTTCAATGACGTCAGCAACTATATCAGACAGCTCTTCCTTATAAACACAAAATATTCTAAATATAAATAAAATAAAATTGAAAATATTTTGTAATCAAATTACGAAATATATATTATGTTATATCCACAGCACATACATTTGTCTTTCAGTGCATTAATAGATACGTTTAAGGGCAGTATGTTTTATGATTATTTTTTTAAATTTATGTTCTTTTAAATTTAAATTATTTGAGGGGCGGCTCGGTGAACCAGGTACTTATATAGATTATGCTATTATTGGTTATATATTTGAAACAATTGCGAAAAAATGAAACAAGATAATGAGAGAGGGAGAGAGAAAGAGTGTGGACCGAGAATGAATTCACTCATTCACTTTAATGGGTTCAATTAGTAATATAATATAAATAAATATTGATTTAAAATAATGTCTTATTAAAGGGGCCAAAATGGATTTCTTTCAAAATATACATAGGAGGGTTGTTAGTTTGAGGGTTTGGGTGATGCTGAAGAGAGGAAAGAGGGGACGATGAATAGGTAGCAGGTTACTGCATACAGGCGGGCATGGTTTTTTTTTTGTAGAAAGTAGGTTATCTAAACTGATATTCTCTTGCGCTTTGCAATTTATTCAAATGTTGAACTCGAATCAATGGGGAGGGTGGTCTTTTACGAGGGGTGTATGTTACTCCACTAGTAGGTGGGAGAATAAAGAAAAAGAGAAAGAAGAGAGAGAGGGGGAGAGGATGATTCGTGGATCGAATTCTGGTTCTGTTAGTTCCCAAGGCAGTGAGTGAGTCACGCTTCAACTTCACCCATTGTAGTAGAAAATGAAGAGTAGAGAGGTAGATGGATGGAGGGATGGGGGAGAGAAAATGGGAAATGAGGTAAAGGGAGGAGAAGCGAGGGGAGGTTATTGCTGCCTTTAGTCTAGGAAACACGCACGTGCCCCATCTATCTAATATGGAAGGGGGGAATTGTATACAACAGCCACCCTCGTTTGGTAACCCTTCCCCTTTTTCGTCTATTTTTCTAACATCATCAAGTATTGAGATATACAAAAAAAAAATTATTAATTTCCCAATTTTATTTCATTATGTTAACTAATAGGAGGGCAGGTCAATAAGTCCATAACTTTTTGAATGAATCACAAATTTTTGGATAAAAAATTATTTTATTTTTTAACGTAGTTTCCTTTGAGCTCTAAACACTTCGCCCAACGTTTCTCCAATTTTTTTATTCCAAAAAATAATATTTGTCGAGACCTTCTTTGGTGCCCACTGTTTTCACTGCTGTTTGGTCTCTGGTGTGTTGTGAATGATCCTCGTTTCATCCACGGTTACGAAACGGCGCAAAAACTCATATTACGGTTAAACAACGCCAAGGAAATTCACTTTTTATATTTGTTTACTCGCCAGAGATACTATTGCAATCACAAAAATTTTCGATGTCGAGTTTTTGATATTTTAATACGTTTTGAAGGCCCCTGTGTCATTTTCACTAAGGTTGAGAAAAATGTGTGTGTGTGTGTATGTGTAGACAAGATTACACAAAAACGGTTTGAGCTATAATAATGAAATTTGGTACAGGGGCATTATTCAAAATTCGTATTTTTCTATCAGCTTTTGAGAAATGTAGCTCATTCGGAAAAGGACCATTACCTACCACGTTTTCAATTTTTTTTCCTCTAAAGTAACCGTAAAAATAAAGATATATGTTTGATAGTTTTTCACAGATAATATTAATTAATCCAATTTAAATGTGGGAGATAGTCGAGTAAAGACACTCGAGATTTTTTTCTATTAGTATCTCATAAAGTCATATAAGATGGTGCTCAATCAGGCGAATACGGTGGTTATGAGTCGACTTTTTGGGTGAAATGTTTTCAAAGAATCGATATAGAGTAGGATGGTGAATTATAATGATTCATAATTTTGTTGGAAATAAATAACTACATACACGCATTTATTCAAGTAATAGTTATTGTGAATAGTTTGATCTGGAGGAAAAGATCCATGTTATATTTTGGGCATAGTATTATATATAACAGCGAGTCATATAGAACGTTGTAGAAAGAAAATGGAACGAGTAATAAACGTGTAGAATAAAAATATTATTTGAATCTCTTCTTTTATATAAGGAAAGGAATGAAAGTAACCAGAAAAAGAGAGAGATTTCAATATTTGAAGAAATTGAATCAGTGAACCATAAAAGATTCAAGATAATACTTATAGAAAAGAGATTTATAATATATATATGTATAAACCTTTGGACCCTTTAGATAGAATATAAATATATACTTATATATATATATATATATATCAATTGTATTTTATATAATACTTATAACATATATATATATATAATGTCACAAGAAAGTTGATCTTAAAATTGCTTTATTTAATACAATAATAATATAATAATATTGTATAAAAATATTTTATTTTTTGTTAAATGTAAAAATGCTTTTTCAAGTGAATTTTTATAAAATAAAAAATAGAAATTTTTGCATAATAATTTGTATATTTTATTATATAATAATATATTCATAATTTTCCACTCTGATAGGGTGTCCATTTTCCAAGTGGAGTATTACAATGTATTTTAATTGATTATCACAAATGATTATTATTTTCAAAAGCGAGATAGTGAAAGATCAAATTCTTATCTTACCTTGATAGTATTCTAATAATAAGGTGATTTTGTTATTAATAAGATCATAATAATTATTAATAATATCTATAATTATAAATTCTGGAATAATCGATTTATAATGTTTTCCAAAATGAGATTTATTTCATCCATCATCTTGATCGGTATATTGAAAATGAAGATAAATTGATATATCTTATATATATATATATAAATATATATAAGCAATTGTTTGTAGACAATTTTTTTATTTTTTAACATGATGAATATTAGTATTATC